>OZ010656.1:79363734-80018944 GCA_963932375.1 Phania funesta
AATTAAATAATTTTTAAATAGACCATGTTTGCGGACAATAAAAAATAATTTGCAGTTAAAAATCATGTGAGAGGAAGGAAATGCGTTTGAAATAAAATTCTAGACAAATTTTTTTTTTTTTTTTGCTAACAGTACAAATCTGTAACGCCTTTTGAACATAGGAATAGAAACACAAGACTGCCATGGACATGCACATACATTATTTTCCAATGAGTCAATTGCCAAGATATCATCACATATGGAAAATGGTATGCAAATGTTTGTGCAGCTTGACGACCAATTAAAATGACAACAAAAATATCTACAGGCTTCAATCAGAATTACATCAATATTTAAATTAAAATTTTCAGAAACAAAATTGTTTGTGTCAATCAATGTTGTAACACCTTGTCCAGTTTGTACGACTTGCGGCTTAGAATACATGTCTCTCTAGTGACCAAAATCAAATGGTTTATTTAGGAGTAAAAGCAAGCAGTGTATTATGCCACTTAATTTAGGCTGCAGGCACATATGATTGTTTCTTGGTAGCAATTAAGTGAAGGGTTTGCTTCTCTTACCAACTTCTTAAGTTGCAACTGCATAATGTTGATGTTGGTCAGGGGCGTTGATTGACAATCAATCGATCATACATTTGTTGGTATATTTTGTATAACTTCTATTGGCTAGACTCTGAAAACATTTTGTGAGAAACAAAAACAATTTTAGAGATCGTTTCATAATCTGGAGCATGATTCTACTGGTGGTCACTTTCTACTAAAACATGTTTTATATTGAATGTATTTTAACGTAGTTTCTCTTCAATCAAAGCAATGAATATGCATTCACTTTTTACAATCCAACCATAAGGGTACCTCCTTTAAGCTTAACTAACATTTGATTAAGCAGCCACATTAATAATAAGTAATAAATCTTTGAAAAAATTAAATGAGCCAATAAATATTTTAACAAACATTATGACATGTAATTTAACGCATTTGAATCAATTCTAGTCATAAAGTCAGTGGGCTGCTGTAACCAATAGCAACGCTAAAATAAACGCATTTAAACCAAATGTTTAACGAAAAACTGAAATAGTAACCAGAAATGTTAAAGAATTTTTCGTACAAAAATATCCAGCACGATGCAACTTAAACCTGAAATTTAATTTTAAAAAAATGACTTAACTCTTTTGAAAGTCTGCGTCTGCCGAAATCGAACCAAAAACTATAAAATAAAAAATAAGTTCGTGCAATTTATATTTTATTTTTCTGCGTAGTTTTTCAAAAGCGATAACAGATCTCCTTCTCCTGTTCTTTTTGTTTTCGCATAAATATGATGCATGATTTTTAAAGTCAAACTGTGTTTGTTATGAAATGTGGATTTTAATGATTGAAAACAAACAAATGCAAGGCAATAGTTTTCCACAAATCGGGTTACAAACGCTACACTTCAATAAGGGGTGTAATAAGTCGACAAAATTCTTGAAATTCAAATTGCTTGCGATTTGCTTTTTCGTAAAAACTTCTTACTTTAAAAGAGTTAAGCGAGCGAGAACATTTCTATAGAGAAATCTTCTCAACGAGAACTTTTATATAATGAGGAACTCTTCCCTGCGAGAACTTTTATATAATGAGGAACTCTTCTTAGCGAGAATTTATATATAGACAACGCATCCTGTAGAAAACTCTTCTCGGCGATAACTTTTCTATAGAAAACTCTCCTCAGCTTTTTATAGAAAACATTTTATATAGAAAACATTCCTCAACCAGAACTTTTTTTTTTAAAAAAACTCTTCTCAGTGAGAACTTTTCTGTAGAAACCTTTTCCCAGCGTCAATTTTTTTTATAGAAATCTCTTCCCAGTTAGAACTTTTCTGTAGAAAACTATTCCCAGTGAGAACATTTTTATAGGAAACTCTCAGCGTTAACTTTTCTATAGAAAACTCCTTCCAGCGAAGCATTTTTATATAAAATACTTCGCAGCGAAAACTTTTCCACAGAAAACTCTTCCCAGCGTTAACACTCTTCCGAGCGTAGAGTCTGTAGTGAAACTTTTTCTATAGAAATCAACTAACACTTTTCTATAGAAAATTCTTCCTACCGAAAACTCTTCTTAGTGATAATTTTTCTTTAGAAACCCTTCGTCAGCTCTCCTTCGGGGGACCACTCTCCTCAGCGAAAACTTTCCTATAGAAAACTCCTCTCTGTAGAAACTAAAACTTTTCTATAGAAAATTTTCCCAACCAGAACTTTGCTATAGAAAACTCATTTTAGCGAGAACTTCTTTATAGAAACCTTTTTCTATAGAAACCTGCTCCCAGCAAAAACTTTTCTATAGAAAACTCTTCCTAGTGAAAACATTTTTATAGGAAACTCTTCCCAGCGTCAACTTTGTGTTGGAACACTCTTTCGAGCGTTAAGTTCTGTATAGCAAACTCCTCCCACCGAAAATTTTTCTATAGGAATCAATGAACACTTCTCTAAAGAAAACTCTTCCCAGCAAAAACTCTTCTTAGCGATAATTTTTCTTTAGAAAACCTTTGTCAGCTGCACCGTTTCTATAAAAAAACTCTTCTCCGGGTTTTAAAAATATTTTCATCTCTTCTATAGGGAAAATTGTCGGAAAAGTTTTCTACAAAAAATTCTTCGCACCAAAAAAATAAAAAAAAAATTATGAAAACGTCTTCCCCACTTTCTTCTCTTTTCAATAATAAATTCTTCTGTAAAAATAATTCCGTTTTCTCGCAAAAACCATCTTTAATAAATTCTTTTGGAAAGAAATATTCCCGCTATCCGCACCAGCGATGAGCTGACTTGCAACCTTGCACTGATGCCTTGATATTAAAACCAACATATGTATAAAGCTTTATGCATTCGACCTAACCAAACAAATTAGCTTTCAAATATTCTTTTAAAGCAAATTTGTTTTTTTTTCTAAATTTTCAAAGCTGACCATTTCCAGGCCGCTTATTAAATGCGTGAGTACGGGAGTTGAGTAGAATTGATTTGAACGAATAAATGACTAAGTGATTATTTCTAATGATTATAAGCCAAACAAATCACATGGCCAATAAATAAAGAAAAGTATATTTCTACTGCAATAAATACTGGACAAGTAAGTGCCAGCACAAACAGGGTGTCCGTTATGTTTGATCAACAATCGGCCAAGCAGTTTAACATTTTACGCCTTCGGCTATAAAACGCTATGATTTTCAAAAACTTTTTCTCTTTTCATTTTACTCAACTTGTTCCAAGCTGCCACAGTCTTGTCTACGCACAACGTTATCGAAAATTAATGACCGGCAGTGAAATAGCGTCACAGTGCAGTCACAATTATCAAAGACGTATTAAGTGGGAAAATAAATACTTAATCCTACATAAATTGTTAAGCGATAAGATAAGATAAATTGCATGTGGCATAATCAATTAAATTCAAAATATTATCAGTAAATGGCAAATAATGTTGCACATTGGCTGAATTGCGGCAAACAAAATATTTAGTTCAATTTGTGTTGCGTTGTATTGTGAAGCGATTACGTGGATTGTGAATAAATTTAATGGAAGAATTTCTACGCGTCACTAACAAAGTAAACTTTATATTTTATCATTACAGTTCTAATTATTCTTTAAATATATTTGCACACATAAAATTCTGCAGAGCACTACATCTCTACTCTGTGCATCCCAAAATTGCCTTCCCTTTAATGTGTTCTATATGCGATTATATTAAACAATTATCGGCTCATTAAATGTAGAAAAATATCCTATAGAGTACAGACCTGGTCGACCCCCATACACAAAGAAGTTGACCCTGGTATGAAAGATATTTCAATATATTAAAAGTTGTCGGCGACAAATAATTTCTCTGGGAGAGAGAAAGTTCTGTCCTAACTGTGACCATTTTGGTTACGAAAAACGTCAAAGAGATACATTCTGCATCCAATAGAAAACGTGATCATTTCGACAGAGATTTTTCCTTTAAGCCTTGTTTCCAGTCCATAGTCAAAGATTAAAAGACAAACAGCTTTCGAATACATTAATTTCTGTTAGGCAGCTTAAAGTCCTACAATTTCACTCTCCCAATAAAAATGCACTTTTAAATTTCTGGGGGATTTTTTTTCGTGCAAGTGGCAACTCTGATTTTTCTGATTATTAAAAATGGAGTCCTACACAGCAGCATAACGCGATATCAGTGTGAAAGCTCATTACAAAAAACTGTATAGTTACGCTAAGACCACATGCAAGCCTCCCGGAGTATTTAGTAAAAAAGTAAGCCTTATAATTTTAAGAAACTGGGTCGATGTTGTATATTTAGTCTACTTTGCATCGTTATGCCAGTCGGTATCTTGAAAACGTTGTTCCTGTAAGCGAAAGTGTTGGTGAAAACCTTGCCGAAAGGCTCAGTTTAATCAGGAGCTCAAACCATTCAAAACGGCGACGATTCGTTCTGTCGACACAATCCTAAGATGGTCTCGTATACACTGCGATTGAAGACCATGGCTGCGTGGACTCTGATCCCGCCTCTTGCTGCGGGTTTGGAGCTACCCACTTGACTGCTGTCAATAGCTATTCTTTTGACAGGCTGCGGTGCAATGCAACGTCTAATTAATCCTGCCCTAAGTTCTACTTGCGATTTAGGTTTAAACTACAGCCACTGCGTGTCCTTCCGAAGTAGCCTCACCAACAACCAGTCTGGGCCTTGCGTCCTGAATTATCCGTGGTACCAGTATTTCTACCGTTACTGGTCAAACGTAGAAGGTGCTATCTTCTTTCAGTTTTAGGCCTGGTTTTAGTGACTGGTTTTCCCATGTCGCCGGGTAACAATGCATCCAGGGGTTTTGGATCTATACGAATAATCTATGGGCTGGGCTTAAGACTGGGCTCGGTATCATAAACTCACCGTAAATTTCATGAAAAAGCAGTGGTCTGTCATCTGCTTTACAATGCAATAAAATACTGAAAAAATATTTGTTTCATTTTTAAATGATGCACTCTTTTATTCTTCTTACCAGGGATGTTAAATCACTCATCTCGATTAGAGTTATGGGTAAGTCAAGGGGCGTGTTCTGGGTAAGTTCATACTCCAAATCAATTATTCTAAAGCCATAAGGGCGATAATTTAGCGCGACAAAAGAGAGAATTCTAGTTATTTAGATCGAATTTCCGTCATCCCTTGCCCAGTTCTTTCAAGTCCCTTTTCCGTTCAAAACGAAAAATGATACTGAAGATGGCACAAAGCCGAAACCGGTTTCTCTCCATGCAAAACTTGACAAGGAATGAAATTTATTTCAAATATCTCGATCAGGTTGGAAAATCAAATCTAAAATCAAGTATTTAGTTATTTTATTTTTAAACCTATGACGCCGTTAGTTCTTGGAAATATATTTGAAATGGGTGAATCGACAGGGAGAGCAAGAAAAAATAAAATATATTGTAGGCCTGACGGTGTTGTGTTGATCAGTCTAGCTATTGACAATAACGGTTGTGGTGCCAATTGTATTTAGCTTGTAAGTTAGATGATGTTATTTTCATGTTAAAAAATAAATTTTTATTTTACTAATTGAATTTGTGTAGGGTGCTTCTTTTACTTAATTTTTATCTTAAAACAACATTATCTTTTGTCGGATGTAATTATTGAACAGCTCAATGTGTTTGAAAATAAATCCATCTTAGTTATCACGAAAAAATAACAATTGTGCTCTACCTCGCCGTGGCATTGTGTGAAACTACATGATATTTTTTTTTGTGTTGGCAATTTAAAGTCCGTGTTCAGGTTCTATTTAGCAAAATACTTTTTATTACTTCAGTAAATGTTACGTTTAGTTTTAGATTTTCTATTTACTTGCAATTAAACAGGTGTGTCCGCTTATAAAGTTAAATTGTGTTACAATTAAAATTTGTTTCATTGATTCATTTATAATTAAAGCACTGTACACTCAAGCAGCCATTCAGTTACCTATTAAACAAACTTCTGTGGGAACAGAACCAGCGTTTTGTTTATAATCTTAATAAATTATTCACTTGAAACAACACTTTAAGTTTGTTTGTTACACTTACGAGTTCTTAGGATTTGTTTATGAAGGGAGTATCAATTTGTTCATATCTTGTTTAATTTAATTTAATTGCAGTGATTTTGAAATAATACGAACATTTGAAGTGAGTAACAAGAAATTTGTTTATTGTAAATTATAAGATTTATGAATAATTTGCTATGAATTGGTTGTAGCAACGATATGAGGGAGGTTATGTAGGAGAAGTCGACCTGTGGTGCAGGCGATCTGTAAACTTTAGACGAGAGGTAAAAATCAGACGCGAAATTTGAAAACTTCAAGATACATCTCGTCTAACGTTTACAGGTCAACTGCACCAATGGCTTTGATGGCCACGTAAATCAAGTCCCTTTGTGTAAGAAACTTGGGTCTCTTTTCATTTGAAATCCCACTTTCACAGGAGCGAAAGAGAAACGCTTCTACACAACACCTAGTCTTGCACATCGGTTCCAGATTATCATCGTTTGAAGGCAACATTGAGTGTTTTAAGACTTTGAAACTAAAGAAAAGTAGTTTCCTGTAGTGTTTTTTGTTTATTTAAGTTTATTTGCTAAATTCTTTAATACTGGGGCAGATATTTTTTATTTGTGGGGACGATCTGCAAATGCGGTCAATTGGCCTGGAGGTAAAAAAAAGTTGTGTTTTCTAAAAAAAAATCGTTCCCTTCAAAAGGTTTCTGTAAAACAAAAATTTCTTCATCAAATATTTTCCTTAAGATTAAAAATTTTTATATTTATTCTAAAATGTTGTAAATGATTTCTACCAATTCCCCAATACGTTACAATAGACTAATAATGAGTACCCGAGGGCCCAAACAAAAACAACAAAGAAATAATTTAAAAACTTGAACAAAATTACAAAAATCACCAGTACAACACAACAACAACATAACAACATAATTAAAATTTTTCGGACATTTAGCAACAAACAGAAAAAGCCATTTTCCAATTAATTATTACATTTATTACAACAACAACAAAAAAACAACAACAACTATTTACCACAAATGGCACCTGCTCTAAAGTGTGTTTTTTGTTTCGTGTTCATGTCACTATTATTGTCGCAGTTAACAATTCCATGAAGCCATTTTCAGACACCACAGCGGCAACAACAATGTTCGTCATAGAATGTGAATCACCACCGTCTTTTTGCTCTACTTAAGTTAAATTTTACAAATTGAAATGATGTTTGCTTTGTGTCACATAAATTTTCGACTAAATAAAGATTTTTTTTAAGTTTAAAATCTTTGCTTGTTATTTCCGTAGTTAAACTCTATGATTGACTGACTGGCTGACTGACTGACTGCCTATCGCAAAAATATTTTTCTTTTGCAACAACTACAGGCCATAAGAAATATTTTATATTCATTTCATTCCTTTAAAAATTATTAAGAATAATAAATTTTTTAAATATTTTCGTACGATTGTATGAAAATGACTACCACAATAGAGTTTTACAGTAAAGGCAGGTCGATGTTGAAATGGATTAAATAAAGCTGAGTACGAGGTACTTTCTATTCCCCATGTTTGCAATGAAGCAGGGAATATGAGAACAATAAAATGTCTACCGCCGCTTTGTATAACAGGGCACGGATAGAAGATTTCCTACTTTCAGAGATTCTCTCTGATGGAAGCAGCTGAATTTGAGTGAAAGCCTGTTTTATGTTGACTTTAGCGTGAACTTCAGAAAACCACTAAGAAAAAAGTATAATGGATTTAAGTCTCACGGTATTGATGGTCAATTCATGTCACCCTCGCTAGAGATAACCATACCCTGAAACCGTCCCTGCAAAATATCCACTGTGCCATTCGTTGCATCGCACGTAGCGCTGTTCTGCTAGAAACACAGCACATACGCGACCACATTGCTCGATACGGCTCAAAAGACATTCGTTGGCATTGATCGGTATCGTTCGTCGTTGACGGTTGTTTTCGAGAAGTACCGGCCGGTGATTTCACCAACCCAAAATTTGCACCAACCAGTAATTTTTTATAGATCCATTGCTATATTGTGGATGTCGTGAGGGTTGGCATCTTCCCATATAAGTGATGAAAGAGTATCACCACACAATTTGATATTTTAAAATCGCTAAGCTCTGCGATCCTAAGATATAATCCATTTTATTTTGCGGCCGTTCGTTCTTATGCTGATATTTTGATACGCTCACTCTCATAACAGCCGTGTTGTGCCCGTTATGTTCTGTTTCATCATTTTTCTTTTATTACAGCCACTGCTTCAAAAAAGTCCTTCGTCGCAAAAGATGATATTTCGGCCAAAATGCAAGCCCTCTTCAAATTGCTTCAAAGCTATCGGCATTGTCTATAATTGTACTCTACTGGAACAATTAGATTTTCCACAGAGGCTGTCCCAAGCCCCGTTGAAACATTCGTGCCAAGTTAAAGACTTTGAAACTCGAAATTATTTTGCACGATAGTTAGGTTCCTATTTCTTCACGATCTGCCGCATACTTTCCAACGTTCCAGGCCGATCTGACGTTACTTTGACATTGTTCAAATTAGACTACGAAATGTTGCAGATTAAATTTTTTTATGGGACTCTGCCGTAAAATGAGCTCTCTTACGAACGCTCATTTTAATATAAAAAATTTTATCTCCTACACATGCCGGTCAATCGTCTGGCCCTCAGTGACAGAATAATAAGCAACATATTTAAAACACACCTACATCGACCCGCCTTTAAGAGGAATCTCTTTACAACTTACGTTATTGTTGTTATGTTATGCCATAAAAGGTTGTTGCCAACTTGTCATGTGGCACCTACACAATACCTTTACGTTCAATTGTTCATGATTTATAACAATTTTATTGAAGACAACATAAATCATTCAAATTATGGGGGGTTTTTTCTTTTACTTCGACAACTTGTAGTGCGATGAAGTTTGTAAAGATTTTTTACCTCTTTGATTTATTTCTTTTAGAGCGATCGTTTCAGTCAATTAAAGGGTTCCCACAGTGAAATTTTATATATCACGTTTGTCTTGTATTTGATTAAATGTATTTAAGACATCAAATATTGGCTTAATAGTTTAATATCGTGTGTAAGTGAAGTGAGGAAAAAGGCGAAAACTTACAAGTGTGACCTAATAAAATATAATGACCTGCATTGCAGAAGGAGGGTCAATTACTCTCTCGAAACAACACAAAGAACATAATTTCTATACGAAAAAAACCAGTCGTAAGATTAAAACGTAATTTTGCTTATGCCTCCACTTGTTTAATACGCCTGAGTTAATATGAATAATTGTTAAATTTCCCTTTTATGAAAATTTGTCTGCCTTTTTTGAAAATTTTTTTGACAATTAACGAGTCTGCTTGAAGAAAAAACTTGTGCTGTTTCGTGCAAGAAGAGGGAGAATATAATTCTTTCAAAGCCAATCTCGTTTTCGAAATGTTCATTTACGTGGACGCTTTTCGGTAACATTGGGATACCGGTTGCTCCCAATGTAGAGTACGGGAACAGTGCTATCATGTCGACCGGTGTAATCGTTGTGATTGTATTTTTATAAGTCTGAAGTTTATGAACATGTCTGAAATCAGGGGTGTTCTTCAGCTTGTGTACCTCATGTGTACCTCCTCGATCATACTCTAAGTTTTGTGCGAGTGGAGCACAAAAAATGAAAACTGTTCGCTTACATACTACTGCACACTTATTTCGTGTATTCCAAGTGATGCATTGTTGAAAAGGTCTATTTATAAGCTCTTATTTAATATATAATTCGTTACTGTGCTTGCTACAGTTTAAAAGACATATCCGACTATTACTTTCCTACTTTGCAGGCCCGCCCACACACTTGTTCAATGAAAAGCTCAAAGTTTAGAAAAGTAAAAAAACTAAAGTGACACTACTGAAATATAAATTTTATTATTGTTTTGTATTTGGCTGTCGTGTTCCAAATAATTAAGTAGCTGGCTACAGGGCAACATACACGTATGTAGAATGGTCATACCCATACGAATGGCATAACATGGCGTCTTGACTAGCCATGAATCTGTTCAGCCATCGCACATTTTACTGCTCGCACAGAGAAATGCCTAGTCAAGACCGCCGCTGCTCATGCTCGCTTCATGTTCAAACAGAGTTGTCCGAACAATAGTTCGCACAATTCTGTCATGCCATTACACAAACAAAATACACAGAGAAAATAAAAAAGTATGAATGTGTGTGTGCGCTCGTCTGTAAGCACCAGTCATAAGCCATGCTGAAAGCGTCCATATACTCAAACGGAACGTAAACATCATCTATACGGTTTCTTTAAACAGAAGACCACGGAAACATTTTCTCTCGTTATTTTATAGAGGCTCTCTCAATGTGCGATCATATTTATGGCTAGTCAAGACGTACTTATTTTCCTTATTTGATTTTTTATCACGTTGTTTTAATCAACCTAATAATGTGAAACAGGCCTTAATTATTCTTTCAAGCGAAAAAATTACGACCCCCCAGCATTCCCATAAAAATCTACAAGGCCTGTGGTCAACAACAGTAGATGGCAACTAAAAAGCTTTTATTAGCTGGGTTATCCCACCCAGCAATAAATGCCAACGCCTTAAAATATGCTACAAATAATCGACTACTTAAGATTGCGACAAACACCAATCCTCATAACTTAATTACTCTTGCCAAATTCTTATTACACATATGGCTTTTATACTTAAGCACTTTTACACCTCCAAGACTAAATTTTATTATTATGTATTTTTAGTTAGTTACTGGGTCTTACAATAAGTTCCATGTAAATATTTATTATATTTTCAGCCATTATATTTTTTTACACCAATTAACACACAGAAAACAAAAGAAACGACAAAGAAAAGACAGACTTGGAAATGTTTATGTTTCAAACAATTTTAAAATAATAATAATAAAAATACTATAGAACAATGTCATGAGAATAAAGATAATAATTTTTATAACCAAGCAACTGAATGAATGGAGAGACTTGAAGTATTTTTTGAAATTTTTGTCTTGTGTTTTAATATTTCAAGTTAATTAGCTGCTTGTGTTACTTAAATTTAAATTTAAATTTATTATTTTTGGTGGAAATGACAAAGCAACCAACTTGTTTGTGGCAAATAATTGTAGAGAAGGTCGAAATTGTTTAGTAAATTGTCTAACTGAAAACAGTCTAATACGCAGTAGTTGTTCTGTTGGCCTTTAAATAGACATGCAATTAAATTAATAAAATTGTGTGACTTATAATTAAATTAAGCAAAGTAAATAATTAGATGAATTATTTCAAAGAAAATCCGTACTGCCCTTTTCAGCGCGACTTCTCAAAAAATTCGCTTTTGTTAAGAAACCAAAAGCTCGCTGTAGTATAATGATGGCGTACGCTGGTCAGTTACACACATGCGTTAGGTTACGCACGATTTCATCTTCTTTAGTTATTACTTAACTCTGTTTCCCAAAGTAGCTGTAGCCTACCGCCCTCTCAAATTTATAAAGTATTTTCCAAAAAGTGCTAGTCGATTTAAAATGGAATAAAATAAGCTGAGAGTGAGGCCAAGCCTAAAATGAGTTCAGTTTGAACGCAACAGATGATTGAAACTTTAGAACACCTTACCTCTCCGAGAGGTAAGGACAACCTTAAATTTTGCATGCCTTCACTGTTTGGCATCTAGCATGTTACAGATGTGCTGCAGTTTTATGTGGGTGCCTACCGCTATGACCCATGTCCACAGAGATCTCAGCACTGTGTGAAAACAATGCATGCACCTACGCCCCCACATGCCGCAACTTGCTACTCATGAGTACTAATTTGAAACTGTGCATTTGGGCGTAGTCTTCCCCATGATGGGGAACGGAGCGTTTCTAAAACTCCAATCGTTCTATCACAGCACAGGGTTAGAATGCAACTTCACACTGAGCTCTTGCTTTACTCGAGATTCGGGATTAAACCACAATAATCACGGACCTCCCTGAAAGGCCGCATCCTACCACAATCTCGTCTTCATACATATCTTTAAATTCGGATTAACAATAAAATTGGTTGTCATTCGTACGTGGCGCACCCCGTTGACAGTAACAATAGACGTGATGCTCAATCACCGCCAGAACAACATGGTCATCACAGGTGGTTTGTCAGCAACGACCCACGTTATTAGAAAATCTTAAGTAGTCCATTCGTTGTGAGAACTTAGCTCCTACAATAGCCTTTCATAGTGCGATGCTAGTTCCAAGATGCGGGTAGTCACACCACCGAAAGGTTTCCTTTCCCCTTTGTAGTTATCAGAGTCGTTATCCTTCCCGGTACTTATGATTTTAAAAATGTATCCTTTTAACTTAAATTCATTCCCAACATCCCAACCTACTATTCCACTTGTATTACTTGAGTCCTTAATAACTCTATCCAGTGCGGGACCTACTTAACTGTCGCGTTTATTCCGACTGGTATCTAAAGTCCAAATACTAGCATCCAAGAAAGTCTTATTCAAGTAGTCTTATGATCTTCCACCGTGAGCTGGGGTACAATTTTAAGAGTTTACTTCCTAAAGCCTGACATTTTTAGTTAGTAGAACATCTGCGAACTTCTTTCCGTTCGCTACTACAAAAACTTTTGGCTATTTCCACAGCGTCTTTTTCAACAGCCTACAGTGCTGAATCAGTTAGGTCTTACTCACACGCAAAGAAAAACCATGATTACGTCATGGTCACGACAACCACAATGTGTTCTCCCCAACAATATATTGTTGTCACAACCAACATTACTTTGGTTGCGCTATACAAGTTATTTGGTACATTAAATGAAAATCCAACTACAAATAAAGTATTTTTACTAAACAAAAATAATATAATATATCTAACCATAAAATTATTTTTAATATACATAATATGCAAAATTCTTTTGCTGTTTAATCAAAGCATGAGAGTGACGTGGCTTAAGTGGTTAGTGCGTTGACCAAAAAGCGTTGGAACTCAGCCGCTGCGAATCAGTGGCAACAGTTTTAGGTTCTTCTCTTGTTCTATGAGGACCATATTATAATTATCTGCAACAATAATATGATTTGTTTACAACCATGGAAATCAAACTTAATATGGTGCTCGTAGATTATGGTTACCTCAAACATGTTTTTTCTTTACGTTCACAAATTAGAAGTTGTAATATTATTCAATAATAGTTCGATCGCAAATCTCTGCACGATGAAGCTCAGTTTCTATCTGCTGTAAATAAAACAGGTAAATTACAATTTTAAATTAATTTAACTAGTACTCAGGAGGAAATGAAACTCGGCTTGGGAAGAGCAACGTAATAATTTTCGAAGAGCTCTTACCTTTGCGTTCAACACAACCAAAAATAAGACAGGTTCATCCAGCGTCTGCGGCTTAAAGAACCCCATCAAGAATTTTACATTAATCTAATCTGTCTTCAAATTTGTAGGAAAATATTGAAAGCGCAATAAAAAAAGCGTGAAGAAATAGTGTTGAAGTCTGCTTAAGCCGATTAAAATCAATATGCCTGAAGCCTGACTTTGCTACGCTTATTATTTGTTATGGAAACATTTAACTAAAATACAATAATTTAAAACAAATTCATTCCTGTTACGTTTTTAAGTCGTTATGACGCATTGGAATATTTATATATTTAATGGTTCAGGGCAATAAAAGCAAATTAACATAAAACAGGTAATAAAGAATTAAAATACTAAACTAAACTATTAAACCAGGAAATCGCAATTTGTTTAACAAAATACTACAATGAAATAATAATTTTTAAATATTTATTTTCCTTAGGCAACGCGAGTGGTCGAACGCCAACACCACGGTACTATGAAGTGTTGTATGGAAATGAAGCAAAGACTGCACAAGAAATAGTTTTAATGAAACTTAAAAATTTCTTAATAGCTAAAGTTTTGGCTCAATGCTTTGAGAAAGTGAATATATTATGAAATACTTTATAAAAAACATAGAAAGAGCATGTTAAGAAAAGCGAAAAAATATATATATTCATTGCAAATCAGAATTTAATCGGAATGACAATTGAAATATCACTTTTCGCAGTTGCAATTCCACAATGCTATGACCAAAATTACATAAAATTCAGAATTTTCTTTAGTCTTCTTCACAGTCCAATTAAAGGTCTTTCGCGCTTAAACGGATGCTTTGCCTATGGAGTCAATTTGAATTGGTAAAGCAGTGGTTCCTTACAATTTACATTAGTTAGAGACTTTTGCAATTTCGCTACACGATATTCAGAGGAATAGTATTTAAATGCGAAATAGCAACAAGATTCATTAACAATGATTTGACTGTTACCGTGCTGTTGAAAATAAATTCAGCCCAGTAATAGCAAAAGAAAAAATCAAAAATCAAAAATCAAAATTTCTCGTTAATTTATTTACGATATTGCTATGCTAGTACTGTTGAGAATACGAAAGCAACGAAAACAGAATTCTTATTGACAGAATTGTAAAATGACACAGTAATCGTGCTTTGCAGTAATAGGAAATTTTTAAATACACAAAATTTGAGTAATTAAGATTTAAATACTGGGAAATTTCATTATAATTTTTGTTTATATTTAATTTTCTTTTCTAAGATTCCCAAAAAATTAAGACTCATCTTATTAGAATTTATGGCAGAACTAAATGAACAAACAGCAATAGCAAAAACTGTGAAATTGCTGTGCTATTTTCTTTTTTCAACAGCACAAAACAGCAAAATTAATAATGTTTGCATTTATATATTTTAATTCGTTTTTAGCATATTGTTTACTGTCATATTTGCATAGTGGGTGTTGTATTTTTAGCACAAGTTTCATAGCAACAGTAATCGTAACAAGGGCTGCCAAGGGCTAAAGAAGTGACATTAATCATAATAATAAGTAGCTTTTAACGCTAGCTCGGAGCTGGCCCATTTCGCTTTAACCCAAAAGAAAAATGTGCGAAAAATATGAAAATTATAAGAAGCTCTCGTATTAAATTTTTAATCTTTAGGTGGGTTAAATAGATGATGTTTGCAATGGACCTTAAGCAGTGAAAATCTATAAAAATAATCGTATTTATAAAATAAAAAACTTTCTTTCTTAATTGAAAGACTTATAAACGAACTTAAGTTTAAATTAATTATTAAAATTTTCATTTCGACTAATTCGTAAAAAAATAGTCACTTTAGTCACAATAGTCCTGCACAGGAATAATCAAACAAAGCATGTGTGGGGAATCTTAAATTTCTTTAGTTACTTATAATAATTTCGGAAACGTGGATCGCTCGTGTAGAATGGTAACATTGAAAAATGCTTAGAAGGTGTCAGATCATAAGAATAAGGGTGCGATTATACTCAAATACAAAATTCTTAGGACCGTTTAAAAAAAATTTTATTCTTCCCCAAATTTAATAAAATTCGAAACAAAATTTTAAATTTACAATAAATTATTTAATTTGTAGGAAAAATATTTGCAAAAATTACGAAAAATCACCAAAAATAAAATTGGAATTTTAAAACAAAACAATTTATCCAAATTTCAGTAAAAATCCAATTTTTCTGAAAGATTGCAAACCATAATTTAGTTTTTAACAAAGATTACACAAAATGGACATTTCACTCAAAAAATCGCCTGAAATATAAAGAAAAAAGGGAAAAAGAGTAGGATACAACAACAAAATTACAGTGGGCATGGTCTTCGTTCTAACCTAACAAAAAGGATCTAAAATATGAGTAATATGAGAAGGCTTCTCAAATTTAACTTTCATCATTAGTTGGGTTAAATGGTTGAAGTTTACAATAGACTCTAATTTATTTAAAAAAAACACAAAGGAAGCAGTTCATTAGCCAAGAGTTTGCTTCTCACCCTGCTAGTGTCTAATAATAAATTTTTTTTGTATTCTAAAAATTAACGTATTAATAAAATTACAACTTTTTTCTATATTAGCCGAAAGAATGGACTACTTTTCCCAAAAAACTTATTTAAACTATTTTCTCTGCATAAATATAATTATTAAATTTTAGTACAATTCATTATTTCGTGCACTCACTTTAAGATGCGGTCGATAAAGCGCCAATTTGATTTATTGACAAAATTTTGAATTTTTTTTTTTTTTGTTTTTGGAAATATTCAAAGAAAACTGGGTGTGCAAAAGTAGAGACCAAAGCAAAGGTAGTAAAGTTTTTTCTTGTTGTTGTTACAAATATGAACAATGGCCCATATTAAACAAACAGCCAAAACAACATTAGATAACATGATCTATAAACCAGGCAAACAAAGGGAGGCACAATTCTTTGCAAACTTGGTCAGTAATGCCAAATGGCTTTTTAGTTTTTTGCTGCTGTCTTGTGTTTTTCTCTTACTGTCAGCGGACTAAAAACAACAATAGGAAAAATTAATGGTGGGAGTCGAACAAGCAAAAAGCTACAAGCAACAACCAAATCGACAAAAAAAAATATTTTTAACTAAACAACAAAGCAAATCATTCCAAAGTAAATTCTAATCCATGCATGATCGTTCCTTAAGTAATTGGACTACGTAGTTTGTGTTTTTATTTTTTTGGAAATTTGCTCAAGTGGAGCGTTGTTCGTACACGTATTTTATGCAAATTAGTTATGAACTAATCACTTGTTGATTGTGGCGTATTTTTGGCGGAAAAATCTTCAAAATTCTGTAGGTTTGCAAGGCATCTGTGTGTGCCACAACAGAAGATGGGTCAACATATAAAAACCTTTGATTGTTTCTGTTTAAAATTAGTTCGTTGAAAACGTCTAAACCCAACACGGTAGTTCAAGCAATTTTTAAACTCGTTTAAAGTCAAAAGGAAAATGTTAAAAATTGTAAGATAAAAAATAAAATATTTTTGGTGAAATTTTAAAGTGTTGGAAATGATAAAATTAATTCAATTTAATATGTGTTAGTCCTTCTCCTTAATTTCAATTTGATTAAAAAATCTTGCTGATGGAGAAACTTTCAAGTTCAAGTCGAAATTAAATCGTACGAAATGTTTTGACGATAAATCTGTGGTTGCCATGAATAACCTCTTATCTCCAATATTTGTTGAATATTTAAGCAAAGAACAAGAACTAGTAGCACATACGTTGTTATTGATAAACAAATTTGCAAGTTCAATTCAAATCGCTCCTGGTTTCGTTTATTAAAATAAGCAACAGAAAGATATTTCTACTACTATTTAGATTGGTAAATTAAAATCTACACTCGGTTTCTTGAAAGTGATTCTAGTTTTCGAGATATAGCGTTCTGGTCTGTCAAAGACGAAGCATTTGCACGACACAAGATTTGTCCTTTTCTCTTAAATAAAATATGCGAAATTCAGCAAAAATATTATTCTTGAGTTGTTATTCCAACAGGGGGATTTGAAGGACATTTTTGGAACAACTTTCCATAAGCCCTCGTCAAGTTGGATTTGGAGAAAATTCATTCAAAACCCATATTATTTTAAACCGACTCAACATTGTTTTTTAATCTGTTTCAGAGTTATCTTTGAACGTGTGGCAAAAAACATTTTTTTTTTTTTTTAATTTTTGTTTCCAAAATTCGTACAAAATAAAATTAATAGACGAAAGCCGTTCTTTTTCTACTATTGTAGATGAAAAAGAAAAAATCCAATCAAAACGAGACGAATTTGAATAAATGCATAACTTTAGATTTTCCTCACATTTTATTGACAATAAAAAGCAGGTATCTCGCGTTGGCAAAAGTTTCCGTATCCACACAACAGTAAAGTGCTCCCTAACAAAATGTGCAAGTGTTCTACTGTTGATTCCATTTTTTTTTTTATTTCCTTCATTAATCCATTTTAAAACATAAAGAAGCCCTATGAGAATATTCCAGCTTATTCTATAATTAAATAATGTTTTAGTTTTCTTGAAGGATTTGTTGGTCTGCCTTTGTTTGCTGGGAATTTTTCTTCCCCATGTGTTTTTTGTCTGCTGCCTTGAGGATTCTATTGCCTTTCTTGCAATACTGCTGCTTGGTTCTTGCAACGTGCAGCCTATCCAGTTCTATTTTCGCCTCGGTACTTGCATACGACAACCTTATTCGAAATTCACTTTTTCGTGAATTAAATGAAAAGTTTCGTTCCGATTTTATTAAAATTCGCCTCGCTATTGAGATTTTTATCTATTTCTATTTGTTATAATTTTTGGAGAGTCAAAAATTTTCAAATTTCTCAAAAGAAAATACTTTTTTCACCATCATTTCGTTGATATCTCCTAAACTACTGAGCAAATTTAAAGAAGTACTTAGAACTTAGAGGTAATTTCAATGCGGATTTTCGGATGTTTTTATGTCGTGCCACATCCTTCAGTTTGGAGGTAAGAGTGGATCTCGGAAATCAGAACCAATAAAAAGAAAGAAGTACAAGTTTGAATTCGGCACCACAAATGATATAAGAAACAATTTTCAGTTGCTCCAGTGCAAATCCTCGTATTCTTGAGTCTGTACGTGGTTGCGTTTTACTGCCAGTTTTGTTAAGCAAAAACTACCTGTGATGACATAAGTTGTTTTATAATTTCTAGCGCCTGTAGCACATTCTTTTTGGGCTTGTTCATTGCTACAGTAAACTTCGTATTAAAGTTTTAAATGAAAATAGATAAAAATGGCTCTAATACTTTTATTCGCATAATTGCTGCAAATTTTTATACGTTTCTTGAATTTCGAAAAGTAAAAGCAAAAAGTGTTTAAAAAATTAATTTTGATCTATGAAAATATTATAATTTATTTTAATATATTTATCAGATTGCAATAAATTGAGCTTTTTTTAATTCACTTTCTTTCAGTTAGTTCTTTGCGTGATCATTTGTGCTGTCACTGCCCGCCCTAGTTATATATCCACAGCTGTAGCCGTGCCTGGCTATGAGCATTATGTATATGAACCCACTGTAGTGGGTCATACTCTTACCCATTTGCCAACAGCTGTCTCACATCAAAGTCAAACAATTGTACATGAAAAACGTCCCTACCTCAGGCCGATTGTAAACTATCAACCGGCAGCGGCCTACGTAAGAGCACATTATGCACCAGCCCACACAAACATTGTGCCTGCTGCCCCACCAGCTTATGCACCCATACGATATACATCGGATTTTTATCCAACAGGTTGGGATACAGGTTTGACATACTCTAAAGGCTGGAATGGTTGGCCTTTGAAGTAAATATCGAACTTAAAAGGAAAATACTTTATTTATTTAATCGTTATTTGTACCTAAAAAAAATTCACACAAAAAAGACAAAAGAAGGAGAAATCCAAATAAAAAGTCGATTTTTAAATTAATTTAATTAATAAGTTTCTTTTAAATATTTATAAAAATATTTCTGTGTCATAAATCCCTTTATAAACGGAAGTGTATGATTACTACCAGAGCATCGTAAAGCTCATTTTACACTATTAGGTCTAGTAAAACGGCCTCTCAAAAATCAATTAAAATTACAAATAGTGTTGAAGCCAATATGTAATCAGAGTGTTAAAAGACACGGATGGAATTTAACAGTCGTATGGCTGACATTATTTTTAGAGGAATTTTTAAACGCTGGGACTTTTCATTTCATCAGGGTTATATTTTTCAGGCGTAAACTAAGAAAATACCAAAAGCAGCTTTTGAACATATAAACAAGTCGTCTGGTTCGCCGCCGGCTACGCGCTGCCGCACATGTTTTTTTGCTTGCACCGGCACAAAAATGGCCACTGTGCTTATTAGTTATCAATGTATATATTTGTTCACTCTAGTAGTGAAAATTTGTGTACTTTTATAAGTCTACATTTTGGTACGTTTTTTAAAATAAATCTATCAAAAACTTAAGCCGCCGAAACTCCTCAAAACCCACCGCCGTTTTTACTCACTTGCGATTGTAAAGAAACACGTTTTTTCTATTTTATTTCAAGTAGAATAGTGTAGAGGCACACTGTAATGAGAATTTTTCACTGTCGATTTTTTGATAGTTAAAAAGATTATTATTAGATTTCTCTCTGTAACAATTCAACCAGAATCCAAAAGCTTGCAGAATAGTGTGAAAGGGGCTTAGTGGGAGTACAGTGGGTTCTAAGTAATGACATCAAAAGCGTTCATGCGAAATGGATGTGGTTGATTTGTAAATGGTGAAAAAAATACGATCAAAGGCTGGTTCTGTAATCTAGGTGAGTAGGGAGTAGACCAAAAGGGAGGGGAATAAATAACTATTTAATAATTTTAAATTAAATCAACAAGAGTTTATTCAATGACTTAAATAATAATTCGAGCAAACGCGGAATTCAATGACGAAAAGCAAAAAATACATTGTCTTTAATTAATTTACGCCTATTATACGCATGATAAATCCATTTCATAGAAACTATAGCAAACGATTTAATTTTCTGGTTTGTTCAAAAACACGAACACAATCACATTAACAGGGTATTACAGTGTAATATCATTCGATTTTGTATGCCTAATACATGGTATTACGAAAATGTTTTCTTTCGAATCGAAATATGCATCAACTAAATTTATCGTATGTTTCCAAGGGACCTGGGAAGCAGTTCCAATTTTTAAGAGATCAAAAACCAAGTTTAAGTTATCGAGAGTCGACTGTATATAGTCATAAACAAATTCACAAAACTACCAATTTGCCTCTATAAAATTTGTTTGCAATATTTTGCTATAAACATTTTTTTTTTTTATTAAGAGAATAACGCTAGACAATATTAGTAAATCATGAATACCTATACCGACTTAGAGCTTTAATGGGTAAAAGTTGCAAAATAGCAGTAGAAAATTCAAAGTCATTAACGCATCTGAAACATTTTTTGAACTTGAAATAAAAATTAATAAAACGTGCAACCGTAACATGGCTTAGACAAATTAAAATTGTTGGTAACACTCGTACATACTCGAATATTATGAAAGAAATTAAAATAATTAAAACATGCAGACTTTTATAAATCATAAAATAAAATCATTCGAACCAACACACATATCTTCAAAGGCAAAGGGTAAATTTAAGTGACTTTAATTTAACCTCCACAGCCACTTTAATTTTAACACTTATTTTGAAACCATTAAATTGTGAGCTGGTACGAGTAATGCTTAAACCAACTAAGCAGTATTCGTATAGGAAGATCTTCAAGAACGTAAATAAAAAATTTACATATTCTTCATTAGCTGTCATGTACATGTATCAATCCGTGCTAGAAGCTATAGCTTTACAAGTGATGTCACTAGCCACTTTAAGATGTGACGGTCCCAGGAAATGATCGTTGCTATTCCTTCTTTCAGGGCAATCAGTCTACACATTTCGGTTCCACATCAGTTAACTTACGCTTCAGTTTATGTAAACTTCACGCCTCTTTGGCAGCAATTCATATACATTTTAAACCATTTTACTTTTTTCCGCTTGAGAGTTATTTAAGGTTTTAAGTGACTAAATTAATTATTTAGTTAACAGTTTGCACAAGGCATTTGTAATTAAAAAATAATTGTCTCAATTAAAAACTTAATGAAAAATTATTAAAAATAAATAAAAATTCTAATCAATTGAAAATTTAGTTTAAAAATGATTGAAAAGTTTAATCAATTAAAACTATAGTTTGGAGACAAACCGATTTCGGCTATGTGCCATCTTCCGTGTCATTTTTCGTTCGTTAACTATTACCCAATTATGGGCTTCTCTGTTGAAAATAAAATGAATTTTTATCAGCTAAAGAAATAAAAATTTTATGTTTAAATAAATCTTAATTGCAACTTTTCTCCCACTGGGTCTATAAATAACAAATAAAGCCTACTTTGAGGCATTTTACTTATTCAGATTTTGTTATCTACGCAGGGGCTTAAAACACAACCTTCTAAATCTCTCAAACTTCGGCAATTTTATTTACAAAATTCCATTTCTCCTTTAATTTTCAAGGATAACCAAAGATAACGGAGAATAGGGATGGATCAAAGGAGAAGCATAGCTATTGACTACAGGCACAGTTCAAGCAGTACTAACTACAGGATAAAGGGAGTGCAGGAGCAGCAGCCAAGTATAAATTGGGATGAGCCCAATGCGAAGAAAGCAGCAACGAAAAAAACCATCCAGGCATAAAATATTTATATAATTTTAATGTAAATAAAATATATTCTTGTGTTGAGAAAACCATCACCTACCACTTTGAACATTTTGATTTTGTTATTGTTGATTTTACTAAAGATAAATGTTTGCTTTCTAAATTATCCCTGCTGTTTGATAAAGATTCGCCTTTCATCTTTTGCTTTTATAAAAGAAATATTGTAGACTTTTTGTGCTATTTAATTTAATTATAAGTTTCATTAACGATGAATCTAAACAGTAAGAAAAAATTGATTTTAAATAGAAATGCAGGATAGACTACATTGGATACAATTAATTTAAAAGAGGTAACAAGCAAAAAATTTAAAATATTAAATTTCAAGTGAAATTATGTTCAATTTTCTTGGAAATATAATTTTTTTCCATCTCATTGTTAAACCGAATAGTCCATTAAAGAAATTGCTTTCATTTTTATTATGTTTAGAAATAAGGCGCATACTTCGATTAAAAGCTACAGTAACGTGCAAAATTTCCAGATATAGGACTAGATAATAAGCCACAGTCGGTCGATACCTTTACATTCAATATAATTCTGGTCATCGGACATGAACTCTTGGATCCATGTCATTGTCCACATTTGCAGCGGACTTTTGATCAGAATCACATTCCTACAAAATGCAATAATTGACCAAAAACAAAAATTAATTCGTTAATACCTCATACTCAGCTTGTATTCCATCAAAGCATCAACCTGCTTTTGTTGGAAACCCCTTTACATTGTTTAAAAATAATTTTTGAGGAATCAATTTCTGATGGCCGTGAATTGTGGAGCCTTAAATTCATCTTCTAGAAAGTAATTTTACTAGACAATACCGTAAGGGCGCAATTGCGAAATTTTCGTAATTAAGGCCTTAATTGAGCTCAATTTACTATACAAGACCATAATTAATAAATGGACATTCAGTAATTAATTGCGCCATAAATTGAGTAGAATTGCCCATACATGAGTCAAATTCACCATGCCTGATGAAATGTGTTTAATGAGCAGAAAATTCTGTAAAATGAACACATTAAATGTAGTACACCATTAAGTAGATCCCCAACTTACAACACTATTACCACAATTAAATAAAATGGACAACAAATCTAATTGTTACCAGCTACCTCTATCATAGTATAGCCATAACACACGATTGCACGCACTTTCAAATATCATTGTCGGACCATGAAAACGTTTTCAGCTATCAAATGCAAATTGCATTGCATGTGTGAACACCAAATTTTAGAACTCAATTTAATATTTAATTGACTTGAATTACGGTGTATGTCCAAACACACTTTTAACTAAATTTTTATTTTTATACAATGGAACCTGAAAAAAATTGTCGCATCTGCTGGGCCACTTGTGTCGAATTCGCCATGACACTTTTACAACACTTTTGATAATATAATTTGCTCCAGTTCAGCAGTACAGTAAATTGCGTTACAAAGTCGCTCCCTAAAGTGCGATTTTCGAGTCATCTTGATATCAATTCCATTGTCCCTCCCGTTCAACAATTAACGCATTGAAAAATGTTGCCAATTAAATTGTATTAAAACTTCATCAATTTGGTTAAGTATTTATTTTTATCTTAACATAAATCACCCACCGAGATGACGTAAGATTTAAAAGTTTTTGTTTTGAATTTAGAAAATATAAATTGCTATTTGCGCAAGTTTAAGTAAATATAGAAATTCGTCTGCATACATTAAGGAAATTTGTAATTAAGCTTCTATCAATTTGCATTTACGAAAAGATTCTTACGTATTTGTAGTAAGTCGCAAGAGCAGATATTGTTATCAAACGTCACTGAAATATATTTTTTACGCCCGGCTAGACCTAATTATGTTTGCTAAGACATGAGCAAAGTCATTGCATTCTCTTGTCAGTTTCAACTGATGCGAGTATTAGAGTGACAAAAAAGAAGAATATTTAATGAACACCGGCAATACAATTTATTCATACGCAAAGAATTAATTATTTAAAATTGTAATATTCATTTGCGGGTAACAAATTATCTATTTACAATAGCGGTATACAGTTTTTGGTGCAAATAGTCTAGTGAAACATCGTTGCTTTTTTATTAAAGTCGAGAGAATTAATGTGCATTTTGTTGTTGTATGACAGCTCTGCTATGAAAATTATTCTGTAACAATGATACCCAAGTCTAATAATAGCAATTAATCTAGGCATGCGTGAAGCATAACAAACAGAGGACTCATTTAGTTGATGGAAACAAGTATGTAAGCTGTTTTCATCAGCTGACAGGCTCAAAGGTATGGCTTGCCGAAACTGAGTACACTGTCAGAAGTTCTGAGTTATACCTCCATGTGGTGGCGTTTACAGGTTCCTGTCTCTGCAAGGAGTCTGGCTAATAAGTCGAACAGAGAGAAGTTAACACTGTTGTATGAAAAATCCCTAATCCACGGTGAAACAGCATACGCCAGGGATGCGTGAGGTTGCTTGGTTTCAAGTACTTGAGAACTCTGGATGCCAGTCAATTTCAGTTTTAATAAAGACTTAATTGTGCATATGGGACTATGCACGAGGGATGAATCAGAAAGCCTCGCCAGAGGCGGAGAGGTTAATTGCTGCAGAAACTACGGTTTTAATTGGCCAGAGAAGGAATTCGGAAAAGATGGATAAGAATACCTCGCGAGGAGTAGACGGGTCAATTTTTAAAGGCATTTTACCATGTGATTTATTTTATTAATTTAATGTGTGGGATTCATTTTAGCTGTAATAAAATTATTGGCTTTGTTTTTAATTAAAATTAAAATTAAAAAACGAACGAAAATCCCATTTGAATAAAAATTAAAATTAATTTATAATATTAATAAACAATATCATTTGTTTTATTAAAAATATAAAACATTTAATTCTTTTATGAATTTTCCATTGATCGAATTCAGGTTTTTCGTAGAAATATTAAATAATTTCAAAAATATTTAAATATTTTTGAATGTTATTACGTCTGCGACAAAACAGTATTTAATGACATGAATTCTATAGAAAAATAATTATTGCCTTCATAACAGTCACAAATAAGTTTTACCTTTCTAAATACGAAATAATACGAAAATAAAATTGGGCTTAAAAACAGGAATACCTGGCATTATTTAGACAAACTATTGACAAAATTTGTCAGTGTTGACTTTAACTATAAAAGCTAAAGACGATTTCGATAAGATTATCAATCACTTACGACAGTTGTAAAAGAAAACACCAAACTCTACTAAGTATTCTTTGCGAAAATGTTTAAATTGGTAAGTTTTATTTGAGATCAAATAAATTGTTAACAATTTTCCTTCATATATCTTTCATTTCTTTCGAAGATTATTTTGGTATTCGCTGCACTCAGCTCCTTAGCTGCGGCCCGTCTCACCTACTTGACTTCCTCCCCCCTGGTGTATTATTCTCATTACATTCAACCTGCTGTGAGGACACACTACAACGTACCCCTTTACCAGACTCTAGTCCGTGCTCCCGTTGTGCAAGCCCCAGTAGTGCACTCTGTCAATAATCATGTAGTCCAGAGTGTAGCTGCTCCGGTAGTCAAAGCCGCTTCCATAGTTCAACCTGTTCCCGTAGTCCAAGCTGCTCCCGTATACCATACCTATGGTGCTGTTCCAGTTGTCAAAAGCTATGCTCCGGTTTATGCTGCCTTGAAAAAGAAATAAACTCTCCAGAAGGACTTAAATATATATGACCAATATGTGTGCGAAGGATACTTGAAATAAATAAAAGATATTAAAGCTTAAAATTAAAACCGCAAATGTTTTTTCTTCTTATTCAAATTTTTCACGATATTGAGAATATTAAACTTCCTTAATGGAATATTTCAACGAGCTTCCCAAAAGTTAATATATAAGACTTGATTCAGAACATCTGGAATTTAGTAGGATATTTATATTATAATCAGCTGTAACCTAATACCGACCAAATAAGAACGATAGGTAAATAATGATAAATGAAATAATGGAATAGTACATCGTTCAAATACCCGCTCCGGTCTTGCTGGCAGTGCTTCAACCTGCCCGTCCAATTTGTGGTAACTCTGTTCAATATGAAAAGCATTATACTGGCAATAACGTCCCTGTTATTGATCTCGAGCTCATTTAAAGTAGTTGGCTTGTTAGCGTGTACTAAGAGCTTGACGTATCCCCAGTGTAAAGAATTGACGGGTGTCTAAACGCATGAACCAAGTCACCAAAAATTCCTTGTGGGTCATGTATATGACATGACGGGCTGTATCGATGTTGTAGGGCTCTAGCTACAAAAAGTCTGTTGACATCATTCTATAACGGGGATTAATGACGATACTGGTGTCTTCTTCGGGATTTCGAAAAAAAAATAATGTTCACCGTTACCGGCAGGCCATAAGCCGCGCCAAACAGTTCTCCTTTTTGGATTATGTGATGTTTGGTTAACGACTTGTGGGTTATGTTAGTGCCAATAACAGCAATTTCTTTCAAGTTAACAGATCGAAAAATCTGCCCCGTCCGGGAAGATGATTGACCAAAATTCTGAATTCCGGCCAACATTTTCACCAACCAATTAGCAAACTTATTACCTTGTCGGGAGTCAGTTTGAATCTCAGCACAATCCTATGAGACGGGCTAACTTTTTGGCGCTGCACAATTAAGCTGATCGACGTCGAATCGTCATTTCTGGGTCTTTTACGGTACTTTCCGGCGACTATCTACTAATCACATGCCGATCTCTGTCACAGAGCCGAAATTTCGGTTATATTTTTTTAATAATTTCAACAAGTTCGACAGACGTTGATGGTGGCATTGATAACGCTGACAGTTTCTAAAAAACAATTATAAAAACTTATTATTTTCTAATGTCAAGAAGTACTATAGGTTTTGGTCAATGAAAATTGATTCTGAACCAATGTACGCCATATACAAATTGAAGGTTGAATATCGGGAAGTAGTTAACTCTAGTAAACCATTTATCTATATGAAGCCTTCTGCCGACTACAAACTAAGTAGTATCACAAACCGGTCATAGCTGGCCAAAAGAATATTTTCTGCTTTCTGTTTTAGTATTTCCTTTAGCACAAAATGTACCAACTTAGAGTTAAGTTTAGATTACGGCACTACATGTAGATTTTACATACCGAATTTTACTTCAGTTGTTTATAGGATTTCGTTAGACTGATCGATCCATTGGTCACAAAAGCGTATTTGTAAATTGCAACAAAAATTGCTTATGAATTTCCCAAGAACGTTCGGTTGTCGGGAAGTAGTTCTATAACTTTAATAAATCACACACCCGTGACACAACGTTCAGTCACTCGAGTTTGGCACTCTACTATCGCATCTCCCTGTGCACAGTCTAGTAGGTCTAAATTATATTTTGCAGCATGAAATTCGTAACCCGTTTTTGGCCAGATTAGTGCTATTTTGTAGTCTTTAAAATTATGTTTAGTCCACCGAACATCGCACTGATTCTTATATGACCCAGATGAATCAACATGCGGGTCTGTTTTGTCAGCACAAATTGCAAGGCCCTAATCTGCGTCCGTCTTCTCATCAAAAGACGAAAATATGTTCGTTCGCATGACTGCAAAGAGCTGAATGTATGATTATATATTATTTATTTTAACACACGAATAAAGAGAACAGATTTTTTCAAATTTTTGGATCATCTCAAATCACGTGTCTCTTTTTGTGGCATAATCGTGTAAGAAGTGAAAAAACCTCATCAAACACTGACCCTGGCTAATTTATGTTGGCTGGAAAATTCGTATCTTACCAAACAACAAAGTGTACAAGAATAGACTTGCCAGATTTATTTTTCCAAAAAGCGGGACAATCTTTTCTAAACGTGTAAAACAAGACATGTTCTTATTTTCCGTTTTCAGTAAAAATAAAATAGTTGCCAAAGGAAAATTTTATTAAAATACATAAACCTAACCCGAGAAGTTAAGAAAACTGGTAGATTTCAAGTCAACCATTTTATTATTTTTTTATTCACTAAAACCCAATAGTTGCTAAATTAAAATTGGATATAAAATAAAATATGAAAAAGGGGAAATTTCGAATGCTGTCCGATACCGGGTATTTACTGATAAATGGCAGGATAGTTTCGCAAAAATCGGTCATCTGGCAGCCCAAATATAATGTAACCAAACCAACAAAACAGTCATATTCGGTCGCCTTTAGAAATAGTTGAAAACATGCGAACGTGATACCCATTTTAGCACTTGTTTCTTAAAGCGCAGTACATCTGTACTTATATTTCAATTCATATGCATTTGATTTAAAAATATTTACGTTATATTCAATCCAAGTGTTTTTTTTTAATTCACTATTGGCGACACAAGAGGAAACATATGGGCATTCACATGGCGTATAAAGCAGATGTTTCCCTTTTTCGAACACAAATCTGAAAAATTAAGTAAACTCGTGAACTTCAGCATATACTCGAATAAAGTTCCATGCGGTTTGATATTCACTTAATTCAGTAAAATTTTTGTAAAAACTTAATTATTTTTCGAAATTTCGCTAAGCAATGAATATTTTCGTTTACTAGCAAATGAGCTCCAAGTTCATATAAAAAAAAGCAGGGAAAGAATTTTTTTTTTCATTAAAATATTTCAAGAAGAAATACCATTCCGTTATGCTTTAGTCGCTTAACTATTTGACTTATTTACATCCGTCCATTTGAGCCAATATTTTCAATCGTCTACGGATCCAATTACAACTTATTGCCATAAGAAGAACACAGAGTGAAAAATAATAGCAATAGTGATGGCATATGATTGCTGTTTAGCAGAAAAATATTTTAAAAACATATTTTTCCTTTGAAATCAATCAAGCTGAAAAATAGAATTCATATTAGAATTTATTACACACTTCAAGTGTTACTTCCTCAACGAAAAAAAAAATCTAAAGTATAAATATCATGACTTGTATGGAATGAATTACCAAACAGTTGCTGGGACTGCTTAGGGAAGAAACACACGCGATACAGACCTTTTAATTGTGCCATTGAACAAGTATTTAAACAAAACCTTAAAGGAAAATGTTCAAGTTGGTAAGTACGAGAGTAAAATATTTAACAAAATATTTAAAACTTTCCCTTTGCTGTCCTTAGCTGGTGCTGTTTGTTGTGTTGGGTATTTGCTTGGCACGTCCTAGTGTTATTGGCGCTGCGCCCTACCTCAGTTACGGTGCTCCTCTGGCTGCTGTTGCCTATCAGGAACCAGCCTTGGCTACTGTGGGAGCCGTGCTTAAAACCGTACCCACCTCCGTGTCGCATTCTAGCCACGCTGTAGTCCACAAATCTGACCATGTGGTTCAAGATCATTTGAGTCCTGTTGTTAAAACAACTTACACTGCTCCTCTGAGTTATTCAACCTACGCAGCGGCTCCTGTAAGTTACACTTTATATGGCGCCGCCTCTCGTTATGCCTACAGTGCCTAGAGACCTAGAGACATCATGATGTAAGTTGGCTTTTATTAGTTTTAGGTGTCATGATTGAAATTTGCATAAAATGTGTACAAAGCAACTGATGAGGAAACATGACATTGTTGTCTTAAGAATTGTTTGCTTTTGTTAAGCAGAATGTAATTTAAATAAAACAAAAATATTTTTCTTTTGGACCCAGTGAAGAAAAATTAATTTTATTTGTTTAATTTACTAGGAAGGACATAAGAGTCTTTAGAAACGGTAAGAAATATAAATCAGATCGATCATATTTTCTGCAAATCTCATAACTACCAGGGAGGTCATCGATTGTGTGTAAAATAAAGGGTATATTTTTTATGTGGAGGAAATTTGTAGTGCAGGCATAATTTAGAGCGTGGGACCTATGAATTTGAAGCAAATGAAATTGTGAGCGAGTATACCCCAATAAGCCGCAGACAATTAACGACAGATATACGGTCGCAAGGAGGCATAACAAGTTCAAAACTTCAATCTCTTTCTCAGAAAAACTTTGATTTGGATTTTCTGGAAAAACTTACGTCTCGCTATAAAACTCTATCCAAAATAAGTAGAATCTATTGAACCCTATATATTTGCTTTACAAAGCAATTGTATGCATCAAACTTACTGAGAAAAACGGAAGTTTTGTCCCTTCGCAAAATTCGGTTTTCGAATTTTAAAATTCAAAAACCCGGTTTCGGTTTTAATGATCATAGAAAAACCGGTTAACCTGTCTTTAAAAACAAAAGTCATCGCTACTTTGCTTCTTCAATGCATGTTGTGTCATTTAGTACAAATAGGCCTAAACAGCACAACATTGCAAAAAATATAATTTATCTGGCCTATCCAAACCGATTGCACCCTGTTCAGAGTAATTTTTGTGGCACTGTGAACTTTTTGTTGGCTGTGACGAATAAAATTTATTGAACAGGAACAAATGGCTTTTTTATAAAATACCAAACGGTATTAAGTAAATGTTAAGTACTTGTTCCCATACTAAAATATATGAGAATCTTTTTGACACTGGAATCAGAGAACTTCTACTATAAATTTTAATCAAGTAAAAAAGTTTAAAGGAAAAATCGAAACCCGGTTTTTAGCTTTGCCAAAAGTGCCGTCTCGAAAAATTTAATATAATATAAGCCTGAACAACAAAACGAATCAGCGTTGGAATAGCTTTGGCCACCATCCTCTTTATAATTCTCAGTTTGTTTACAACAAGAATAAAGATAAAGATAAGAGGCGAACTCCTGATCGCAATAATACGAAATGTTGGTGCAAGCAAGCCATTCGAACTGTATTGCGACAGCTTGAGCCAAGTATATAATCTACCGATATTATCTCATTTTTTTAGCAAACGCTACTTAGTCTTTTGTCCGAATACAACGTCTCTCGAAATAAGCTTGTATTCATAGTATATTCTTAGGTGGTTAGCCGGATCTTAGCCGGGAGGCGTTGCCCATTCAAACGTATTGAGAAGAGACAATCACATGATATCTATGGTACGAAATTATAACTGAACATAAACCCTCTTAGTGCAACAATATATCCGTATTTAGGTATACAAAAAGCAGAACTTTGGTAAGACCCTGGAAACGCTTGATCCAAAGTTCTCGAACTATTCTAATGGCGTCGAAGAAAATTAAGCTTAAGCTGTTCTCTAACATTAACAGGATTTACATATTGTTCGAAAAATATATTTTTTTTTGGAATTGAAGAGAAGATGATGCCAGAAATTATACTTAAACACTTTTTAAAAGATATAATTATATATCAGCAGGTCCATTAATTATGTCGGCTCTTCGGAAACTTGATTCAAAAGTCGACCATGTAGGATGGTTGAAACGTTTTTCAATCCTTCCTAAGGGTACTTTAAGTTAAATTGAATTCATTAACTGTCATAACCCAGAATGCTTGCCTTTCCAGGAGACGAACTTTAAAACTGTTGCATATTTTTAAAGTTTTTAAACGAAACTAACATGATCCAATTTAGTCTTGAGATGCCGAAATATATCGTTTTTATAATAGAAGTCTTAGATCGTGGAATAAAATACTTTGTTAGTTGATGAAAATATATTATTGTTGAAATTAACGTTCTTCGACTTATGACGTTGTTGCGGCAACTGAGCGATATGTACTTTGTGAGATAGCAAAAGTATATGCCCACCATTGGTGTAGAGTATAAAACGCTGTAATAAAGGAATCGTCTCTTTACTACTCGTATATAGGCCCTGAAATTATTTGCAGACTTCGCAAGTTGTTTTCAAAATCACTCAGTCGTTTAAGCGTTAGATTCACTTTACTTCTTAAAAACACTCTGGATATGAAACATACATGCAGACATATACTGTATATGCTGCAAATGAACACTGCAAACAATTTTAAATGGAACCTTCTTCTTTAAGTTCGGTGAAGGCTTTACAAACAAAGAAATGTCATAGTGTCCATCCATTTTCCCAAATGTAAAGGAAATAGGATGTTGTAAAATGCTTCTGTGGACTGGTAAAAACTTAAGCAAATAGTAAAATTTAAGTAATTTATTTATATTTATTTTTCATTAAAAACACAAACATTAAAATAACAATCACATTTCTAATCACTTTCTAATAAAAACGTTTAACGAAACCTTTAGTTTTCCTCCGCTAGTCAGTCGGTATTACCAGGATTTGTAGAAGACAGGCGCTTCAGCGGCATAAGACTTGTAAACAACAGGCGCGGCATAAGACTTGTAAACAACAGGAGCGGCAATAGTTTTAACATAAGTGGGAGCAGCATAAGACTTTGTATGGTACAAAGTGCTCTTGAGAGCAGGAGCCAAAACATCTTCTACTACATGAGCAGAACTATGAACAACCGTTTGACTTTGATGGGAAACAGCTGAAGGCACAGATTTCACTATGGAACCAACATGGGCATAGGCGGGTTCATGTACGGCCACCGACTCATAAGCAGGAGCTGAGTACACGGCAGATTCGTATAGGCCAGGGCGCGCCAAGGCAACGGCGAATAAAGCAGACAACACCAGCTGTTAGATAGAAAATTAATATTTTTAGAAAATGAATATTTCTGCATTTCGAAAAGTTTTTAATTTCAAGCCAAACTTACCAACTTGAACATTTTGTTTTTATTTTCAATTTTTCGTAAAGGTCTGTGTTGTTAAGAGTTTGAGAGTTGAAAGAACTGATATTGATGTAAAGTTTTTGTGAAGTTTATATACTAAATTGCCTTAAGGTAATTGTCTTCAAACGCATGTCATTTCAAGTTGTTATCATTTTACAAGTCACTCACTCACTCACTCACTCCCTCATTCATTCATTTATTCAGTTTGTAATCATAACAAAACCATCGTAATAGTCCAGTGGTAAAGAAAAATATTAAAATTATTTTTAATTATTTTTGTATTTTTTTATTGACTATCAAAAAACCAAAGTAATGAACTTAGCCCTGAAATTATGCGTAAAACCACAAACACACATCAAAGATTACACGAAATTCAATTGTAGCAAGTGCAAGGAATGCATGAAAAAAGACTCTCCAATTGCTGGAAATTTAAATAAAGTTGTGTAAAATAACGAAATAAAATCAAAATTAAGAATCCAAATTGTTACAACGCACAATACGAGTGTCGACAATTTAACCTTAACCCTAAGCTGGCACGATTGTTTTACATTGTTACAGACTTGGAGACAGAGGAGTTGTAATCCACCATGAGTTTCGATACGTAATTGAATTTTTGTAGTTACGTATGTGATTTTAATACCGCTTACTTGCAAGTTGTTGACAGTGTTGGTTAAAATTATAGCAACAGAAATCAATTTTTTCTTGATTAATTCGCTTAAACGATTTTTCGTCAAATTTTTACACGGTGCAGCATACAAAGCAAATAGTTCTAATCTATTAGAACTATTTACCTGATGGGCGTATTTCTATCGCCAAATATTCTTGTCCTTGGAGGCACGTCTTCTTAGTGATCACGCCTGTGTGAGATCTCCACTCCCCGAGGCTTGTCTGGGGCCTGAAACTGGAAGATATTAGCACTTTCTAAGTCTGACCAGTAACGGTCACCAAGAGAATCCGTAGCCCCTAGGGTACCAATCCCAGACTTGTTGCATGTAAGGCTGCTTCGGGAGTGGTGGCAATTACTTATACCCAAGTCGCGAAAAGACCTGGATTTGGATAAATGTGACGTTACGTTACAAGGAAGGCTATTAACAGGGCAGCTACTGACTTCGAGACATATCTGCCCATGATCTCTTTCCCGGGGGTCATTATATTCTGCGTGGTACCACCACCTTAATGCATTGCAATTTAGGGGTGTAAGACAACGAGCCTCCGAATTGCTAACCGACTGTTACCATGGTAAACAGAATCCTACGGAACGACTAGTACCAGACTCGCTGTTGGTGGGGCTCCTTATTAGGATTAACACGGCGGTTATGTTTCATAATCGATGTACATTTGGATAGGAAGATATTGGTATAGGGACTGGGTTGGACGCATTGTATTATCTACAGACAAATGACGATGTTTAACTGTTAGAGCTTGTGTGATTTGGTCTATCATCACTGTAAATAACCACGTCCAAAATGGGCACGAATAGAAGGCATGCCAAGAGCATGAATATTCAAATGTTGTTCAATTATTTCGCTGTCAATGAGCATTAAAGTGTTAAAGATATATCAAATTGACACAGAACGTGTGGCACTTTTACTCACTATAATTTGTATAAAAGCACGTTATCAGGGTCGACGTGGCCGGAGTAATTTATTGGCAATGCCCTCGTGTATATTAGGACCCTTGCACGCAAAAATAGCGTATCCGATCCGAATTATGAAAACGTTTCTAGAGCTTTCATCAGTAATGCAGGAAGTCGTCGAAACGCCATCAATCCGCTTGCCTCTGGCCGCTGCGTACTTGATATCAATACTTTACTAAGAAATTTCGAGACCATAACTTCAGAGCCTGTATATTATAACAGAACTATTATAAAATAGAGAAATTTCAGTGTCATTTTCATTAGAAACTTAGTGCGGAAAGTCTTCATATCGCATCGGATATTCACTATCTTGTAGATTAAGGAAATCCTCAGATATTCTGAGCACCAAATATTAACTTTCTTTATTTAAATATAATTCATTTTGTCTATTGATTCATAAAATTCAAAAGAAAGTAAAGCGTTTAAAAGAAATATTTCAATGAAAACCATAAATGTACGACGCTGTTCCTAATATTTTGTCCACAACTGTATGTGTGTTAAATTTTTCAATCATTAAAACTCTATTCTTTCGCTTACTCCTCCACATGAATAATTTACTTGATGGTTGTTGTCTATTTGTTTAACGAATTGTTCCGCTTCATTTTAATGTTTTTTGGCATTTACTCGTATTTATAGAATTCTGGTTATTTTAATCTCTTTTCATGGCCAAGTTCAATTGGTAAATTACATAAGAGCAATTTTTTTTTCTTAAATTATTTTCTGCCATTAAATAAAAGTTTTGTCTTTTAGTATAAAAATGTTGACTGTTGACAGGAACGGTATCAGTTCTTAACAAAACCATTGTCGAGCAATACAGACCCTCTGTGAAAAATTTGAACTAAATAACAAAATGTTTAAGTTGGTAAGCAGTCCGGAGAAGAATAATCAAATAAAGAGTTTTGGAAAAGAAATACAAAAAGAATCAAAAGAATCAAATTTAAAAAGGATTTAGTGGCCAATTCATGTCACTCCGATTTCTTTAACCCAAAACTGCACTTGGTTCTTTACTTTTTTTCTCATTTTATTAAATGGTTTGTTTCAAAAAATTTCTTCATTTCCCTCCTTAGGTGGTATTGTGCGCTCTTCTCGCCGTAGCTGCTGCTCGTCCCAGTCTTTTGGAAGCCCCCGTTGTCTACTCGGCCCCCACCGTTACCGTTCAGGAATCCGGTCTAGCTCATGTCGGCAACGTTGTCAGGAGTGTTCCTGCGGCCATCTCCCATCACAGCAATTCCGTGGTACACAGCTCGGTAAACACGGTTCAAGATGTTGTAGCACCAGCTATTAAAACTACTTCATATACAACCAGAGCTCTGGCTACACCAATAGTTGAAAGTTATGCCGTTGCTGCTGCCGATCCTACGGTTGTCAAAACAGTAGCTGCTGCTCCAGTAGTACAGGAATATGCTGCTGCTCACACTCCTGTTGTGCACACTTATAATTTTGCTTCGCCCGTATTACACTCTTACGCTGCTCCAGTAACAACTTATGCTGCTGCTTCTCCGTTGACCTACGCCGCTACCGGTGTGTGGTAAAATGAGAAGCCCAAGGACTTGAAAAGTTGAAAATTACTGGTTGCGTTAATTTGGACGTAGAAATTATTAAAACAAAATAAACTCATTTCAAATAAAGTTGAATTTATTTATTAAAAACGAATATTGTAGTTTTATATCAGTTTTCCCAAAATTCCATAGGAATTATCAAAACTTAATCAGAAAACATTTTTAACGACTTGTTCAATTTTTGGGATACAAACCGAAGTACGACGATTCATACCTTCTCGTAGCGGTGACGTAGTAGGTGCGAAAAGCATACGCGAAAATAACAAGTCCAGAAGGAGCTATATCGTTAGTACGCGGACTTTAAACATCGATATCCCTCCAGTTTTGATAAAGACCCTTTCCACTTTACTGGATTGGTAGGTTAAAAGTCGTTATTCCTTATAACGGAAACCCAAGTCCAGCATCAGATGAGCAGTGAGATTACTACAGATGTGGTATCAAAAAATTAAAAAAATCATCAGAAGCAAGATCAAAGTAGCGTATAATCTGTTATTGCTTTTTAAAAACCGGAACTCGGAATTGGCACTGAATAATGGCATGATGGCAGCTAAGACCTTGTTGGCCGCCATTAACTTTAAAATTTGACTGGGGAGAGCTTGTGCACAAACTCGAAATGTGATTAAAGAACGATTACACGCACTAAATTACAGTAAAAAACTACCAGTCGATTATCTGGACTAATTGAGTTACGAAGGCCAATGGAAAAGAGAAGCTCAAATTTCAACCCTACACAATTATAAGCAGCTACTATTTTTTCATATTGCCCAAACACTCACAAAGTGATCATGCATGTTTTTCATTTCCAATGGAACAAGAATAATTAAATCACACAAGAAATAAAACTCTTGTTTGTATAAACAATGGACTTAATACAATTGTAAAAAATTGCCGTATTTAACCCTGAACTGTAAGGTAAGTGTAAAAAATTCACCAACATTCGCCAGTTTGTGTGCAACATATTTAGAAAACGTGCTATTTTACGTAAATGTTGCACATTTTTTAGAAAGGAACACAAACTTGTCAATATATATGGCAAATTTTTTATGATAAGAGTGGGAATGCCATTAATCGTTTACGCTTCAATACTTACAAGAGCGTTTACAGAACTGCTCGAACTGACAACGTTCTAATATTTTATATCATAAAATATTTGGAATTCTAAAGTCTCGATCCTACCTTTAAAAAAGCAGTGCTTTCGAGCTTGGAAGTAGAGCATCGCTCGCACTTCAAAAATTTGGCGAAGTCGATGAACAAAAAGGCACAATTTGAAGACTTAGAAAGTGTTAGATTATTCAGACAGGTTATACATTTTAGCGTCTTAAAGTTTAACTTGCATTTTCAGATGTCTAATTTATTTGATTTAGATGATCCTTCCCTTCACTTCTCTTTGCAAACTTAAAAATTGATGCCTTGGGCAAAAGAGATCTTCATGAATAAAAAGTTAGAGTCTGTAGTTAAAGACTATTTTAAGCTGATTGCTTGGATTTACTGTAAAGAGGCTATTGAAGAGAAAGAGGAATATGATAATAATTCCTTCCTATATCACTTATCTCTGCCCAGCTACTTGTTTTTGGTTAAAAATCCAATCAACATAATTGTACGTAAACAAAATTAAATCTCGTCACCAAGTAGCGCTTGATGAATTCACTGTAAACACTTGTAATTTCATTTATTCAATTTGTATTGCGACGGTTTTATTTTTTTAAGTTTATTATGTTCAAGTTCAAGGGTATTAAGAGTGCAGATTATTGCACTTCTTATACTCTCATTAACAGTGTGACGTTGCTCATATAAAATTGGTACACAGGGTGCGCTAGAAAACAGTGTACAATACAAACAGCTTCAGGAATGTGCTGTGCAGTAGAGATGTATCGTTCGACTTAAATCATTCCATTTTAGTTTTAGGTAAATACAAGCGATGATAAGCATGATCAAACACTTCAGTCACATGTGATAAGATCAATCCGAGGTTACATAATCTGGAAGGCGCTAAGGAGCAGCAAATACTAGAAGTAGTGTAGATTCAAAATATTTTGGAAATAAATTAATCCATTCGAAGCGTCCAGTCCGATAAACAAAAAATGTTCAGACGGCCTAGCAGAGAACGATTTGATTTAAAACTTTATGAGAAAATCCTTAAAAGAAGCAGACCTTAAGGCTGGCAGTTACTTTTTTTAAATCTTTGAAGGAACGTCTTCTCGCTTTCATTTGCGAGTTAAAGGCATTTGAAAATTCAAATGCCATTTTTTTCCAAATATCGAAAAACTACCAACTTTGATATTGTGCTGTGTTTATACTATCCGGCTTCCCATGTGATTTTAATATCTACATAACATATGTTTTTTTTTCAATTTTTCATCTTAGCTTAGTTTAAAATAGAACCTTTTCTATCTTCATCTAATACCCAATATGAAGTTCAACTATCATATTCATAGAGTTTGCTATTAAAATCAGACGTGAACTCAGGCAATGTAAGGACAGCTTAGTGGGACCAGCCAGATATATTCCCAAAATATTTTAATGCCGTCTTATTGTGCGTCCTAAGCTATTAGAAATCACATATCGTCAGTATAGATTTGAGTGTAACTGCCTATTTGCCCCTAATCGATTGCTCTCATGAAACGACATTTTATTTTATCAATTTGTTTTCAAATTCACCCAACTTAAATACGAGGAGGTTATTATGGCAAATGTAATGTTGGAAAATCTATGAACAGCTTGGTGCAGCCAAATTTGTTATGCACAGTGTTTTAGTTGGTATAAGTTCAGTGCAAGATTTGCCATGATTCACTTGTTGAATGCACTAGTAAATGGCTAGTGTAAAAAAAGGACACATTCCCCGACATATGCTTTGCTCCCATCTTACCATGAGCTCGCATTGTTGCAAGCAATCATATAGGGTGGCCTGATAAAAATGATAGGAAAAGAAAAACAAAGGTGTGAGAACCCAAAATTATTCTAGCATTATTTTGTAAGCATAGAATAGCAAATCATTCAAATAACACCCCCGGCTTCGGTGGCCGAGTGAGAAGATGATCTTTTGGCCAAAATTTGGATCTCTATCTAACATTTCCAGTGCCCAGCTAACGAACTAACGGCTTTGTTTATGGCTAGCCGGCTTTAATTTTTGTGTTAGCACAATGTTATGCGAATGTAGGCCCAAATTCACCGCAACATAAGTTGGACTCACTGATAGCTCATTGGCACTTCTTCAACATTTCGGGGTCTACTCGTATACTGGCCGGTGACTGAAGAATAAACTCACGTTACTGAGCCGGAATATTTTCTAATCATTTTCACGTTAGGCGTGAGACGATGCGTAATAAAATAGCAAAGCTTACTGAATATTTTGACAACTTCGGAGATATATCAATTGAAAAATCTAATATTACTATCTGGTCACTCTACAGTTATAAAGTGCATCATAAAATAAACTTCAGAACTCTATTATATTTTTAGATCATTTAAAAAACGAACGAGCAACCTATGGAAAGTTATAAAAATTATATTTTATCGGCGAGACATCCTCAGCGAACCAGCTTATTCTTTTGCCAGCGTGATTAATATGCTAAAAGCCCAACAACCTTAGCTTATCTCAGACTTTATATCAAGTAAGAAATTACCAATATTTCGTCCGATAAGCATGAAAGTATGATAAAAAGTGCAAGTGTTCATTAGAACGAGAACGAATTCCACAATTAAATGTAAAATTGCTATAGCACCTCGGATAAAGTTCACCTCAATAACTCAATTGTTCTGTGTTGGTTCTAAAGCATAAAATTATTACATCCGTATTTCCACCCACCTTTTCTTATGCAAAATAAAAGTTTATCTGCAACTACAAATAACAATAGAAACTAAAAATAAAATTATTTTTCTTTCAGGCATTAATGACAAGCAAATTCATACGAACAATATCAAAGAAGAGCGTTTCATTCAGTTCGGATAAGAGGATGAATTTAAATAATAAAATAAATTATGAAACTTTTTAATATGGACTTGTTTATAAACTAATTCTTCTTTCATCAAAACCAGATAGACAACCAGAAACATTAGAAATAAAGACGCATTTGATTGCGTAATAGAATTGAAAATATATGAAAAACATTTCACAGAATTTTCTATATTAAATTTTATTGTCCGTAAGAAAGAGAGAGAACTGCTGTCAGCAGCATTAAAATAATTTAATAGACAATTCTTAAGTCCCTCAGACAGTGAAATTTCTTTTAAATTTTTAAGTTAAAAATGCATTTAAGTACTTTAATATCAGCATAAAAAATTATAGTTGAAGCACCTCATAGTTTCGCACCTCTAATTTTCGAGATTATGCTTCCTCCATATGTTTTCTTCGAAATGCCACAGAGAGTTTCGCTCTGTGACACATGTTGCGCCATCTTGTTGGATACAAACATTTTCATTGATCATTGTACTTTAGCTAAAGAGTATTAAGGATCAGCTTCCACTTGCCCATGAACAAACCACACAGACACTGTTTCGGGTTCAATTAAAAATGGCAAAAAATTACCTTCAATTAAAGCAATTTTCCCACAATTAATTTAATTCATTTTGAAATTGAAATTTAAAATGTTTCTTATGAGAAGTTTGATCGCACATTTTATACGGTGTAAGCTGCAGACTGACAAGTATTTAGCATAGACAGGTGGCATTAAAAAAGTCCACAAGGAATTGTCCAAGGGGGTCAATTCTCACAATCTTTGTAGACAATTCAGAATTCCTTCACAAATCATTACATTAGTATTGGATTAACAGACCGCCTGCAACACTGGCCGAAGTGGGTATGATAAATCGGTTTCTTTGTGTTAACTGAGTAAGAGAGAGCGAAAAGAAAAACGAAAGTAGGCGAAAACGAGAATGTGGAATTAAGAGACAAGCAGATTAGTATAGAGAGTAGGAGTTGAGTAGCCACTTTAATTGGGCCAATATGGGGTCACTCCGGAGTCAGTGCTCCTTATAAAGAAATATATATAACATGTAGCCCCTCTAGCTCGTTAAATCTGCAATGTCCAGTAATCTCACGGGGTTTGCCGCGATATCTCTTAACAGCGTCTCCTAAAATGTTTGCATGACTTTGTTTCGAGCCCTGTCTAAACAGGGCCAGAAAACGTTAGTGCATAATGTTTAGTCTGAAATTCCGATAGTATAGGTAGCAGTTGTAGACCATGGCTGTCTGCACCTTGTTTCCGCCACGGTGCGGAGGGTTTGCAGCCACCTATTCTCCTGCTATCAATAGCTATTCTCTTGCAAGCCTGCATTACAATGCAGCGCCATATTGATGATGATTGTTTGTTAGCAAGACCTTTACGCGATTAGGGTATAAACCTTAACCACCATGTGCACTCTGGTTGGATCCTCACCAACAACGCGTCTGAGACTAGCGTCCCAGGGGCTACTGGTAGTATTATTTATATCGTTAGGGGGAAACTTAGAAAACCCTGACTTCTTCCAGTTTTAGGATCCAGACAATTTATCAAGTAAGTAGACATGCCTTCGGGGGCATAAATACTGGTCAAGTGATCTGTAGCACTCGCTTTGGCTGTGCTAGCTTCATCAAGGTTATTTTCGAAGGAGCATAAATAGAGATGCGCGAAATCCGCGTTAATCGTAATATTTCTTTTTTTTAATGCTTTGTTGTAGTGAAACTCCAGAGAGTTGCCTATGGTCGTATATATGACAATGCAATTTTGCTGTTTACCAAAGCCAATTCATCCAACATTGTACCTCGTTACATTTTCCACCCAAAGTTGCCATCCTTTCTCAAACGGTCCCAATCCAACTAAAAATTTCCTAAACCAAGTCTCTGAAAATTCGAGTTCTTATGCAAAGAAAGCAAAGGACTACCTTGCGTTTCCTTTTACATTTCCCAGAGCGAACCGTCGATTAAATTGACTCTAAAAGCAAATTAAAAGTTAGAACGAATGTCAGTTTGGCAATATGGTGCCGTTTAGGCCCATTTAAAGACTCGCGTTTGTTAGAAGAAATTTATATACTCTGTAGACTTCTTTTTATAAATCATTTATTGCTTTTTTTATAATTTTTTTCAAAAATGTATTCATCAGTCAATTTTTGCTTCAACAAGATACAAACAGAACGAATTTTGAGAAGTTAAGAGTAGAATAAATTAAATATTTACACAACATGAAGTTGAAATTTAATGAAATACTACGATACGTCTAAATATATATAGAGAGAGAGAGAGACAGGAAGTTAAACAAAATGAAATTAATTGAGGTAATTTTAAAATTTTGAACAAAGTCCAACTGTCAGAACCAGGTTACTTGAGAACTTAATGAGCTAAACACAAAATTGTGGTTAAATTTTATAATTGTTGTTGGCAGCACGCTAACTAGTTGTCCACCCATTACCAGGAAGGCAAATGTAGGCCATGAGCATATGATATGGCTGGAGCAGCATAAGTCTTATAGATGGGAGCGGCATGTAATAGAGGAGCAGCATGTAAAACAGGAGCAGCAGCTATGGTTGTTTTGACAACAGGAGCCACAATTGGTTGCACAACATGAGCTGAGCTGTGCACCTGAGAAATGGATTGATGGGAAACGGCAGTGGGTATGGACTTAACAATGGCACCAACTTTAGCATAAGCAGGTTCATGGATCACAGTTGCTGGGGCGGAATAAAGCAAAGGTCCATGGGCCGACAAGTAACCAGGACGAGCAGCAGCTACGGCAAGAATAGCACACAACACCACCTGTAAGCAAATTGCAATTATTGTATTGTGAAAGAAGGATCTTGTTACCAACAAGGACTTACCAATTTGAACATTTTGTTAGAAGTCTTGAAATTGTAAATTTAAGGAACGTTCAATAGAGGTCTGCGTTGAGACTGAGACTGTGTTGAAGTCTAAATTGATAATGTTTTAAACCAAGTTAAGGTGGCGGTTTATATACTAAAATCACTTTTCAAACAATGCTACTACGCGAGAAATTCCCTAATGAACTATAAAGCCATAATAATGCAAATACAACAACAACAGCAATTACTTACAACCAACATGCACACGCTGGAACAAATAGCAAATAATGAGAATTAGCAACATTAAATGCGATAAAACACAACACCGGCACTCAGCGGCAATTCTACACATTAGACAGACGGACAAACACAAAGCCAGACTTATTTTAAAAATGTTTTATTGTTCGTTTTTGTTTATTTAGTCGATGGTTTATTTACTATTGAAGTTTGTATTCCAAACCATTTGGAGTTTGAGGGGGAAAACATTAATTTTCCACCCAACCAACATTTCATTAGAATAGTAAAGAATTTTCAATAAATATTTTACAGTGTGTGAAACAGAAAATCATTTGTGCAGAAAATTCACTGTCAGCTACGCAGTAAAAATTCCAGTGTAATTGCAACATTGGTGATATTTTAATCTCAGCTGTCTAATGGGCAGCGAGAATTATTCTATAGAAAAGTTGTTACAGCAAGAATTTATTAAAATAAATTCACTCTGTTAGGAAGAAATTTTGTCAGCGGAAAGCTTTCTTCATGCAAATTTACAATGAGCGAAAAATTATCTTTAGAAAAATTTACTTAAGCGAGATATTTTCTTTACTAAAATCTTATTAGCGAGAAATTTTCTTTAATAGAATTCTATGTTATTAAAATAATTTTTTAAGCAAAATTTTATGTCAACGAGAAGTTTTCTGGGAGAAAATTTTCTTTCGTCGAAAAATTCTGCTTGAGAAAATTTTATGTAAGCGAGAACTTTCCTGAAGCAAGTATACTGTCAGCGAAAAATGTTTGTTAAAAAATTTTATGTAATCGAGAAATTTTCTTTAGGAAATTTTACTTTCAGCGAAAAATTTTGTTTAAGAAAATTTTACGTCAGCAATAAATTTCGAGAGAAAACTTTGTTTTAGGAAATTTTGTGTCAGCGAGAAGTTTTCTGCAACGAAATTTCCTGTTGGAAGAAAATTTTATGCCAGTGAGAAATTCCCTTTAGGAAAATTTAATGTGAGTGAAAAAGTTTTTGTACAGAAATTACACTCTCGGCGAAAAATTTGTTTAAAAACCTTTTATGTGAACGAAATTCAAAACAGCAACAAATTTTGTTTAGATTAATTTTATGTCACCAAACACTTTTGTGTCAGCTAGAAAAGTTCTTACCAAACATTTGCTCTTAACTAAAAAGTTTGTTTAAAAAACAACAGCGACACCTTATAAAATAAAATTGAATCATTTTGTTTATGTCGGAATATTATGTCAGCGAGAAATTGTCTTAAAAAATTAACTGACAGCGAAAAATTATCACTAAAAAATTCTTTTAAGAAAATTGTATGTCAGCCGAATTTTTTCGTTAAGTGATTTGTTACCAACGAAAAATTTATTTTATAAAAATTGTACGTCAGTAAGAAAGTTTCTTCTGGAAAATTTACTGTTAGCGAGAAATTTTCTTTAAGAAAACTGAATGCCAGTGAGAAATTTACTTCTACGAAAATTTTTGTTTATAAAATTTAATGTCGAAGAAATTTCGTTCTAGATAATTCACGATTTAGAAAAATTTCTCAGTACAAAATGTTTCATTAAAAAAATTTACTTTCAGCAACATGGAAAATTTTCTTTTTTAAAATATTCAATTAGAAAATTTTATGTAGAGAAAATTTCATATTAGTGGAAAATCTCATGCCAGTGCGAAATATGCTTTAAAAAAATCGTTTTTAGGGAAAAATTTTGTTTGCAGAAATTTTACTTCAGCGAGAAATTTTCTTTGAGAATATTCACTATTAGCGAAAGAATTTCTCTAAGAAAATTTGGTATCAGCGTGAGAACTTTTCCCTGCCAGTGAAAACTTAAATCTGTTCCTGGGAAAAATTACGCTTCTGGACTACTTTGTCCTATTATTGGTTTGGATTCTTATTTCAAAAAACTTCCTATTTGCGCAATTTTTATGGGTGCTGCTCAAGAATCAAATGTCGTCGTGTCACTTTTAACAAATCTCTGAATTTCAGTTTATCTGCAACAATTGCAAAAATAATCGCTATAAAAATAACATAAACAACAGTGTAACATGCATTACAATTACAACATATTTGACAGGTTTAGCAACGAGAAGCCAAAACAAAATGCACAAACTTAGAAAAAAGAAAACAAAGTCCAGTTTAATTTAAAGCGATAACAAAGAAACACTTTCGTTTTTTTCTGTTGTAAATTGTGGTCGTTCTGTAAATTGCTTTGATACAATGGCACACGGCAGCTGTGTCAGTGGCAGCAGCAGCTAATTTTAACTTCTACACATTCAACTCAACCCAGCACATACATATTAAACATTGGTAGCATGAGCATGACGTTTGTTTCTAACGTTCAAATCTTAGATTTTTTCTTTAAAAACTTTTTTTACAAACTTGTTTTTTTACAAACTCTTAACTGTCTTTTTTTATGTCAAACCTGACAATGTAAAAAAAAATTGTTATAAAACTCACTTGAAGTCTTGAATTTTTTTAAATAAATCATGTTTAATAACAGTAATAATAACAAACAGAAACTCTAATGCACGAGAAACTAAATGCACTTGAAGAAAAATTTGGATTTTTATCTTCATGATGTGGCCACGTTTTACTTCCGGTGGCAGGAGAATTCCCATGTAAATTTGGCATTTGCTTTTAAAAATCTACAAATATTTTACAATATAGTCATACATATATTCGGTTTAGTTAGGAAAACCTTTACGGCCATCTGACGTCTAAGTTTTCCAAAGACATATGTATGTCTCGGATTTTTACGATGAACTATTGACTTGTCCACATATCTTTTAAGAAATTTTATTACAACAAATTAACAAAATCAGTTTTGTATGTTAATTTCTTGGCATATGCGGTGCCCAATCAAAGTCGACCCTGCAAATCAATAGAAAACTATTCCGCTTTTCTTAAAGCTGTGAAAGAAACCAAAGTCATTAACTTGCAAATTTTGCATCGGTACATAGGACTGAATCTCTACAAGATCTAACTGATCCAGGATTTTTAATATAATGACGCCGGTTGTTCACTGCGTAGGCTTAGGAGTGTTTAGAATAGGAAATTTCATCATCTAGCGACGAGTATAATTTTTTAATGCCTATTAATACGAGGTTTACCAGGTACCAATAATATATTAAAAACTCACTGTTCGATACGGATTTTGGAGCCGTTAGTGCGTACTCCTTCGAAAAAAAAATTGGTGATATCATCGTGTCGCTACGAGCTACACTTCGAATGCCGCAATGGATATTCCTCATGAGTAGCTTAAGTTAAGGTAAGGTGAACTGGCGACAGAGATAGCTAGATTTGACTTCTATGAAGCATATTTTGTGGAGTTTCCTTTAGTCGCAGCGCCTGCGTTTATTAGCCCCATCAACCGATGACGTAAAAGTCAACATAACCCAGGTATTCGCTCACAGTCAGTTAGACTCCAAAAGAGAACAGAAAGTGCTAAAAAAAACACCTTTATAGCGCAAAAAGAAGAAACAAATCGCCAAAATCCCAAAAAATCCCAATTTTCCAATTGTGCCAAAATTTCCAAAAAAAAAAAACAAAACCATTAAATACAAACAATAGAATAAAAGCCCACCTTTCGTAAAACGCAAAAGAGCGCAGGTACGAACAAATCCCCATAGTTGGAGTAAATCGCCAATATTGTGGAAAAACTTTTTTTTGACTCCCGCAAATCGATTTCAGGTAAACGATGTGTAATTTTCTACTACCAACACCTTAGAAGTACCTTTAAATGTTGACCCATCGACTCATCGCAATACCATTCTTGTCCATTTTTTCCTGATCCTTTCCTTGGTCAACTAAAATTGGAGTTTCTTCACAGCTTAACCTCTCCGCCTCTGGCAAGGCTTTCTGACTAATCCAATAATGAAGAAAAAGATGTCCACTCGCACTGAGCTCCACATGCACGGGTAAGTCTGCATTAATACTGGAGATCCTCTGGTATCCGGAGTACGAAGACTAGCGACCAAGCACCCTCTTGGCCGCATCCCTGGCGTATGCTGTTCCACTGTATATTATGGATTCTTTTTATTAGAGAGTTTTAACTTTTTTGTTCTAAAGACTCACAAAACTCTTAAGCGACCCAAATCCTGTATCTCCCAAAATTTGGCTAATTTTAATTTATTTTAGCTTAATGAAATTCCTACAAAAAATAAATATTCTCCATTTAATACCTTTAAATACAATTAAGGAAAACAATCGAATTTACTCGACTTTTTCTCTAAGTGCAAAAGCTACTAAAACCAACAACATTGACTGACTGACCACCGCTAGTCGATGTGTTTGTATTAAAAAAAACACATTCCATTTCATTTTAGTTCAATTAGATTTATGTATGTGGTCTTTATAACGAACTACCTGTGCGCACATAGTGACCATGAGTTTCAGTTTACTTTGTTGTGTCTCCAATTTGCCAAACGTCCGCAAGTTTGGCTGGCCACAGTTACTTGCTGCTCGCATGTATCGCGTACTCGTAATTTAGTGCAATTTCACACGCACAACACGCACTCTTGTGGTCAAGTTTGCTGTTGATGGCTTTAAATGCTCCAATTATTGTGGTTCAAGTTCATGATCATTGTGAGCCAAAGAAACTGATGAGGTGAATGGCAGGTTTGAAGAATCACGAAATTAATTTCAGTGTAATTCAGTAATCAGTTATGAAAGTATAAGAAAAACAATTGAAATGTAACTTTTACAAGATTACAAGGACCTTGAATTACACATTATAAAAAAATAAATTAAGCATCAGGTAAAAGCTTAAGTACTTCGTATTGTAGTCACAATAGAAATGGCTTTGAGGAATAGGCCGATTCTGGTTTATAGACATAGGCGTTCGGCTTCCGAAAATCCTAGAGAAAAAACTATATTAGTGGCCAATTATTTTTACATATATAATTATATATAATTATATATTATATATTTCTACATATATAATTCTATTGTGTTGTTCAATCTTTGAAATGTAGCGCAGTTTTGCTGGATTTACATTTCGTCTGTTTTCGGTTCTGGCCAGAAGGAATTGGTTATCACTAATCTCTAACTCTCGTGACAGGGACGGATCAACTACGTTGTTTGCGAAGAAATATAAACCACTGATGACGCCACCCGAAAATCCGATCCAAGGGTTAAATTTCTATGAATACGTTGCCACTGGCGCCGGCTTATATACGGAAATTTTGAAACTAACAGAGCCCTTCATACAAAAATGCTCTTCGTTGCTGAAAATAGTTTCCCAACCAAATATAGTTTCCTCCGCGTGCTTTGCAAACGCGTTGGTAGACATTGTGATTTGCACCAGCAATAGCAACAGGGTTGATAGAAACCTGTCTCCTTCAAGAGACTGTAAAATGTATTCCTTGGGCAAATCTGAATTAGTAAGATGGTCACTCGATTTTACAGGCACATCTCCCATGTATAGGAAGCTCTCGACGTTCTTGGCATGAAAACTTACTAGAATGTTCGATGGACTAAAATATTTTTTTAGTCGGATAAGAAACCTTTTTGCTACGTAGCCAACCGAAAATTAAATTCGGTTTCATGTATGGACCGGTAACTGGAGATCTATTTTGAAGCCAGAGTAGGGTAGTTAAGACGGAACAGCGGCACAATATGAGTTTTGTTTTTCTGTTTAATCGTTTCTAAGACGGAATCTGAGCTTGTAGGACTATTTAAATCGAACATCGGAAACCACCATCTTATTCACAATTCCAGCAGAATGCATTGCTTGGATAGGAGTAATTCCCAGGAAGCTGGTATAAAAAAATCTAAGTACAACATAAATATGTATATCATCTATAAAAGGATTTCTTAGTTGCTTTCAAAAATAAAAATTTCTTAAAATTATTTTGAGAAGAAGAGTCAGAACGATTGAAATAAAAATTGTCCATCTCAGAGCAATTCGTTGCTGAGGTCCTTTGAGGCATACGTGCGTACAAATAAAAACAAACACGTCTAATAGCAACAAACCACTAGTACAAAATATCTAGACAATTTAACAATCAGTCATTTAACTAAATGAATCTAAAATGAATTTTTAATGTTTTCGGAAAATCAATTATAGGATTTTTTTTCTAAAACTTGTCCGTCTCTAACCGAGAACAACAACTGCAAAGACAACTTTGTAGAATTCTAGAAAAGAATTTTTTTTGTTGAGTTGTAAATGAACTCGTAAGCCATTTGAGCATAAAGTAGTTTTATTGTTACATCAATGTGTTGGTGTTGTCAACACAAAAATGTACATAAATGTAAGAAAAGTATCACTGTGGAGTTGCTGAAGCGAGGGATATGCGAGAAGTAAAAAATATGAAAGGTAATGTCGATATTAATTGATTGATATTTGAGAACGCACTTATTTGCATATTTGCTCGTAAAATTAATAAGCACGAATTATGCAAATGGAAAAAATATTTGGAATATTTACACGGTAAACCATGCGATTAGAATTTAACACAAATAATTTCAAATATTTATTTACGGTTTTTAGATATGTTGAGCTTTAAGGTGTTTGAAAGTGTAAAACTATTCGGCCGATCTTTATAAAACCCCAACAGGTTTTATAATTGAAGAAGGATTATCGAGCCATCAAAAATATCACATTTTTAACAATAAAAATTGATCTTTTAATTAATTGTTTTTTTTTTTCTTAATTGGCGACAAGGGTAGCGAGTCACTCCGCGAGAAGTTAGTATGTCAAAAAAGCCAAATGTATAATTAGCAGTTGAATTACTAGTTTTAGAGGATTCTAACAGTCCTATCCAATTAACTAGAATTTTAGTAGTCATATTCAAGTCGGGTAGTTCAGTGAACAATCAGACAAAATCCCTCTATGAAATTATATTAAATAGAAAATATTACAACGAAACTCGTTGCTCAAGAATCTTCGACATTGTGAATTTTGCAAAATAAAACAAACAATCTTTTATTCAAATACCTGACCCAACAGAATGCGTTTAAAGTCATGTTTGAGCACCAGATAGATGGTAGATTTAATAAACAAAAAAAAGCTAATTTTACCATTCGTGTAAGCAGGGCTTTTTTGATTGGAAAGTCCGTTATATTTATTAAACCGTCGCTTTACGCCGTTTTATAATTCAGGCTTTAGTTTGCTGACAAATTCATTTATTGTTCTCCTTATTATTGTTTGCTTAGTCAAATTAAATAAAATATTTTACTTCAATTTTGTTTGGGATACCTTCCTTTCTCATTGTAGGAGCAATTCCCCAGTTGTTATTATTCAATGATTGATGATCACTATGATCCAAAAAGGTTCATGATAGATTTCTCTCAATCAGATAAAATTTTAAAAACAAAAAAGTGTGACGAATTCGTTAAAAATGTGGACTACTTCACGAAGGCGTTAACAAAAATCAGATTGGCAAAAATTATTTACTGTAGTGTAAATAATTTTTGTTAATAACTCACACCCAACTGGTTAGCTTTGTTCCATTTCGACGTCGAACCCACCGTAATGAAAGCCCCTTCATATTAAAATAAAAGTGAAAATGTATTCATTAGCTTAACATTACGAGTGTGATCAAAGTCCTTGGGACAGGAATCGAACCAACAGGCCCTGATGTATCGAAATGGGGAGAGTCAAATAATAAAATTTTTGAACATTTGAAATTTTTCAGAAAAGACGGGATTTCTTAAAACATTTTAGAGCGACTAAAATTTAAAGACCAAAAAAAACGTTAAAAGTTGACACATGTATTTATTTTCAGTTAAAGGCAAGTTAAACTCTTGCAACTGACACGTGAGCGCAGCAATTTGCAACATTTATTTAAATCGTCAATCTTGTTTCAAGCTCTTGTGCCACATTTAGCTTCTATACTTTTAACTGGTTCGAAGCATTTAATGGTTCATAATAATTTGGTGTATGTGTGTTGGTTGACAGAAATTGTTATGGCGTTGGCCACTACTTCTGCTGCCAACAACAATAAGACAATTGTGAAATTTCTCAAATATACTTAAAGTGTATTTTATTTATTTTTATTTGGAAGGAATTTATTTTTTTTTCCAAATTATTTTTCAATTCATGGTGCAACTGTTTGTGTTGTTCAAATAGTCTTAAGGAGATTTGCACATTTCCTGGAGTAGATAAGAATGAATTTGGGTTGAAAAGAAAAGTAGTATAATAAATTTGGTAATTGAATCAGCATTAAATGGGTGGGTCTTATTTGTTAAAATTATGCAGAGATAAAAAATAAAAATAAAAAATTAATTCTACTTGTCTTGAAACTAAAATAATTCAAATTGTGTCTAATATAATGTTTGTTTATGAATTAGATCTAAAAATAATCGCGAATATCAAACTAGTTAAAGGCATGATAGATTGGCCCCGAGCTATAGATACACACTGGTAGTTAATGTGTTTGAAGAGCAATTCGAATCCATTCAGAAAAGTACTTTTCTAAAAAGTGTCTTTAAAAATATTAAAATACTTTTTGAAAATGAATTTCTCAACAAGTAACTATTGAGAGCGGCTTTCTATAAAACACTTTGAGGGAGGAATTGTAAAAAAACAGATTCTTAAATCTTCTCTTTAAGATACTATTCAATAAAGTACTTTTTTTAAATATACGTTCACAAAAGTACATTTGAAAAATGAACCTACCAAAAAACTATTTCAATATAAAAATTATTGTAATAAAGTACCATTAAAAACTTCACAAAATTATTATTAAAAAAATTACTTTCTTAAATATATGCTTCAAAAAGTACCTTTTAAATATGTACCTCCTAATATTGTTATTAAAAATGTTCTCTTCCATTTAAAAATTTCTACAAAAAAGTATAAATTAAAAAGTAAAATGTAGAAAACCAGCTTTATACAAGTACCTTTTAAAAATACTTTTTCGCAAAGTTCTTTTTTAATATATGTTTAAAAGGGAATTTTAAAATATGTACCTCCTAAAAAAGCTCTTATTAAAAAAGTTCTCTTCAATTTTTAAATAATTATGTAAAAAAATAATCATTTAAAACATACAATTCATAAAGCGCATTTACCAAAGTATCTAAGAAAGTCTTTTTTCATAAAATATTTTTTAAATATACATTATAAAAAGTACCTCTAAAATATATGCTTAAATTAGTCCGTTCCAATTTAAAAACACCTATCAAAACGTACTCTAGAATAGTCACGTTAAAAAGAATAAGCAAATTTGTCTTAAAAGTAAAAGTGCACATTTTGGTAACGCGCCTTTAACCAAACCTGCTATAAAAGTACCGAATAAAAAAGACCCAACAGCTTAAGTACCGTTCCTAAAAAGTCTTTAAATTAAAACTTAAAAAATAACCAACACATTACTTTTTTAAAACTAACTTTAATTAAAAACGGCATATTAATAAAGGTATCTTACCCTTTATAAATTTAAGTTCCTTTTAATAAAGCTCATTTACACAAAGTAATAAATTGAACCCGGGTTTTTAAAGCAAAAAAAACCGGGTTATTCGAAATTGGAAAAATCTCAAACTCAAAAAATTGTCCGCTGTAAGGCGTAATAGCTTCGTTAAACACCATACAGAATTTTAAAAAACGCTTTTTCAAAAATAAACTCCAAAAAAGTACTTTTGCAACAGTAGAGTGCATTTTAAAATAGTCGTATTTTAAAGAACATTTTAAAGTAATTTATTCTAAAAAAGTACCATAAAACACCTTCAAATATTTTTAACACAAGAGCACAAAATAAAGAACATTAATTCAAAAAAAAAAAACAAAAAGTACCCTGTGTTCTATCAACATACTCGTACCTATTTGCGCTTATGGTATTCCCTGAAGTTTCGTCTAATAATAAAGAAGAAACAAAACAAATGTGTTTACAAAAAATCACACGAAATTGTAAACTTGAATAACATTTTTTAATGAAAATTACCAACAAGTTAACACGGCTGTAAAGGAATGCAACACAAATGTTGCATCAATACAACAGGAGCTACCGATTTTAGAATTATAATTAGCTGCTCTTAAGTTAGGCAGTCGCAGAATAAAATTTATTAATGTTCAACCAACACGATATTTGTTCAGTTCCTAATAATAAACATTTATAAAACTATTATGAGATTAATTTTTATAGATATTTGCTTCTAATACGTTCTGGCAACAACAAAAATAAAGTAACATTTTTAGTAACATTAGAAGATTAGAAGATTAAAAAAAGAAGTTAAATTAAATTTACATTAGTTATTTTCAAATTCGATACCGGTAAAATTGACATTTATTTCGTCATGTAAAAATTTAACAAAACAAAAAAAGAACGACTTTGTCACATGAATATGTATGAAGTTTATGAACGACTAAATGACTGACTGGCTGACTAAAAACACTAGAGATTTCGTGTTTTTTTTAATTTACTTATTTTGATTTTTTTTTTTAATTTTATTGTTGAGACATCTGTTTTGTTCTCGCCAAGTCTTCTGGTTGTTACAACATTTCCAAATGAATGACCTTCGCAAGCAAATGCTTGCCCAACAATTGTTTGTTAAAACAAAACAACAACTAACAAAAAATCTCGCAAGAACTTATTTTTGTTTTAGCTTTTTGCTGAATTCGAAATATTCGCTCAAATAGTCGTTTAGGGTGCCGAATTAAAGACTAGAAGTTGTTTTCAAAATTTGATACTTGGCCATTGATCTCTGCTCATGATTTGTTCTGCAAAGTTTTTTTTTTAAATTGATTTTTTATAAAAAATTATACAAGCAAACGGAAGCTTGGAGTTGAGATTAATTTCAGATAATTTTTTATTTTTGTTTTCATGGTCTGGCTTAGAAAACAAGAAATTTTTTTAGTTACAAATATTTGACTTCAAATTAATAAGAAGAATCGAAAGGATATAGTGATATTGAGCTTTAGGTTTTAATCCTTAAAGAATATTGCTTTAGTTGCCTGGATTCAAGTTCTAAGGCCCTGTTACGAAACTAACCAAAACACATACTCGTGTTGCCTTTCATCCCATCTTTAACCATCAACTATCATAATACCAATAGTTATGGGGTACATAGGAAATGGTCACCCTGAGAAGCTCGAGAGTATTCTGTTCAGGAAGAGAAGGACCTTCGGGGTTCGAACAATAACTAAACGACTGAACTGGTACCACAGTAATCAGTAGCCCTAGAGCCGTAACTGCCAGACTGGTTGTTGGTTAGACTTCTTCATTGGTGCACGTAGTGGCTGTGATTAAGATTTAATATGAGGCAAAGTTAAAAAATTATTGTTAAACAAACAGGTTGCCTAGAAAGAGTTGGTATTGTATATCAAGCACTTGGTCGTCATGTCGAATTCGTGGATAGAAACTTGGCCTTATTTTCACATTTATGTTTTTATGCGAATCTTTTTTACTAGCCTCGACTGAAGATACAGCATGGCTAGCGGTTACGTATTGAGTGCTTAAGAAAATTATTTTATTAGACAAAGAATCAAATGTGCGCTACATATTAGGCCAACGTATACTTTCTTTGGCTTACCTGGCAGTGGTCTTACCGAAATTTTTATTGTCTCTTTAGCTTAAATTCTTGAAGCACACTCACGCGGAAAATTATTCTCCCAATTACTCATTAACAGCCATGACGCCTGCATAAAATTCTTGCGGCTTGTATTTAATGCGCAGCTACCGTGAAAGCAGATCGAGAAGTCATCATAAATATAACTAGTAGCTACAATGATACTGATAGCCACTAAGCAGATTTTGAAAGTTAACATCATGCAGCCTCATGCCCGAGAAAAGTCTCAGGAACTCGTAACCCCATACTCCTCGCATGTACTGGGGGTTTGCTTTACTACTGAGTAATTTATGTGGATGTTGCTTTTAATATATATGAACACACACATTCTTAATACTAAAACTATAACTAAGACCAGCTCTGTAGTAAACGAAACTGGATAATATTCTTTACGGCTATCCAGTGACCTGTCACACAGTATCTGAAATATGTCCATTTTTCCTTCCGTATTACAACGCCTTGTTAACGTCACAGGTCTTTTTCATACAAAATGTAAGAACTCGATCCAGTACGTATCACCAAACTACAAGTCACGTGTCAAGTTCTGCGGCACTTCCGTCCCTTCTCGAGTTCTGTGTACCAGTAAATATACAAGATGTCCAAAAAATATATCGGAGCTTTTGTTTAAAAATATAATTGTGCTGTGCAGGGGCGCGGGATATGGTTAGCATTGCTAAGTACTTTAATGAGATTCAGTATCAATGGAGTCGTACCCAAAGACGCATCGAGAATTTTTGAGCGAGCGTATTATAGAAACGGGGATTCTAAAATCAGTGATCAGCGTTCGTGTCGTGCACACATTCGTGCAATGCATCAAAGGCCGATAGCATTAGAAAATGAATTTCGGTGTTCGGAAATATCAGATCAACTAAGCCAGTTTAAAATACAGGTCACCCATGGCCTACTGAAGGCTAAGAAATGATTAATGAAAGGTTTCGGTTCGCCAAAATCCATTATTATTCATCCGCAAACGAAATCAATATTAAAAATCGTATACTTTCATCTAAATACCTATAACTTCCAGTTAACATACTTTTGACTTATCAGTTGCTGCGCGGATCCCTAAAATGTAAGATGAACAAGAACAACACCATCAATATGACGCGGTGTTACCAATCGTCGTCAGAAGATCATCAACGGTCGGCATCTAAACAACATTATTCCTTCTGAATAATTTTGCATTTTATTTATTTATTTTGTTTTTGTTTCTTTTTTATATTATTAACCAACCTCTTTGAATACCCTACACTCTTACCTCCTCGAAGACCTTCCATTAAAATTCATAAGTTACTAAGGAAATGTTAAAGGTATAATCGCACTGCCTAAATTAAAATACAAAACAGTCTACAGGGACTATTTAATGCTCAAAATTTTAGCACCAGTAAAATAACTAGCGACAATTAATAGCCATTTTATACTGGTCAACATTTAAAAGAAATTACAAAAAATGGATTTAAGGGAGAATCTAATAATTGGGCTGGTTGCTGCTTTGCAAGAACAACCCCAGTTGTTAATGCAGTGACTTGAAATAATTGGAGCGAGGGCCTAAACAATCATTTGCAGAATTACTAGCATGTCAAAACGGGGTCATTCAGACCTTACTTGACAGCCTGCGTGCAGCAGGCTACCATGTTAACCAACTAGCATGTTATATTTTACACAATTAAATCGCTATAAACGAAATCTTGAAAAATAATCACAACTCTTCCCTCCTTCCACCAGCGATACACATCTACTGATCAATCGGTGCTAGCAGAAATTATAAGAAATGCTTTCAGTACATTTCGATGCGAAAGGGGTTCTTTAACATGAAATCGCATTTAAAACGACGTTCATTCATGTTTTATTTATTCTGAAAAAGAAACAAAGAATAAAAAAAAAACACATTTCATTTTTGTTGTTAGTGGTGACACAAAAATACTCGAACTTATTTGCCATTTTTCTAGTGATGGCACTAAAACTATCGATAAATGGGAGATGAAACAAAAGGAGACAGGAACAGCTTTTAAATCTGATAATATATGTTGTTTTACACTGACCAACATGTATTATCAGGCTACAAATGTAATCGCTTATGGGGCCAAAATTAATTACACTGATCTGCACAGAAATCCGTATTTCAACAAAAGGGTGTAACCTGTTTAATACAAGTTGTTTATCGCATTTAAAGGGCCGGAATGACCATGACTTGCGAGTGTAGCAAACATTTTTTTGCTGGCCAGTAATTTTAATAAGATTTAAAAACTCCAACAATGACTTTAAAAACTGTAAACAAGAAAAATGGTCCTCTAACAGTCCGCAGTCCGCGAAATAAAGGAACGGAAAGACACTTGCTGATCAATTGAATTTAATCCTAAAATTCCATATGATGCGACAAATACTAAAAGTTCGTGTCCCAAAACTATAACTTAATTTTTTTCAAATTTTTTTACAATTCAAATGTTTCAAAAAAAAAACCTTGAAGTCTCTATAATGCCAACATCCGAACAACGGTTGTGCCACGTTCAACTATATTAAGTGACCTTAACTAAAACTGTAACTAAAATTAAAAACATTCAAGTCATTGTCATTTTATGCAAAAGTTCATTATTGACCAGATGTTCTAGTAACCGCTAGCTACGGCTACTGACGTGTCGTAATATGAAACCACAAGCTGAGTCGAATTGGCCATTTCAATTAAAATTTTAATTTTTGATGAGGTTTAATAGTTTTAATATTGTTTAAGATTTTATTCAACTAAAGGTCACCGCGTGTTTCCTCTTTAAACGTGCACATGTCGAACGTGTTGCTAATGTTTGTGTTACGTTCATCTAAAAACAAAAATAAACACTAGCATTCAGAAATCCTCACATCAGAGTGTTCGATATCAATTTGAATTTGAAAACATATTCGAGTAAACAGTTGGGACACTTGTAGAGACAGACAATATTTTATTTATGATCTCTAAAGCTCGTAACTGTGCACACTTGACTTATGTCTTTATTGCTTATGAATTAAAAGTGTTAAGCTGGAGATCTCTTAAATCAAGTTTATTTCATATAAAACAAACTCATGAATTCACCTGTTGTTAAAAGTCAAAAAACACACACACACTTAAAGTTACTGGTTGCCGATCTACAAACGGCAAGTGAATTGAAAGAAAAACATTTAAATAAAATCATTGCAAGTAATTAACTGAAAATAACAATAGCAGACATTCTAAGGTAGCTGACACACTACAGTGGTGTCGACAGGTGGAAATTTTACTGAAAAAAAAACATGGCTCTTACGCTTAACGGCTGCAATTCGTGTTGAATGGCCATAAACTGTCAGAATTATCAGACAATACAATTCGAAACTTGAAGTGGATTTGCGAAAATTGCAATTCGAAATATAATAAAGTCCATGATTAAGCATGGGTTGAATGCTGGTGAGGGGAAATAATTTTTGAGCTGTAGTAAGCCAACGAAGCAATATGCAGGCGTTGCGATGCAATGAAATGTCAACTCCACATGAGTTTAACCTCAAACAATATAGATATAAGGCATTCAGACGACAAAAGACGACAAATCGAATGTAGGGTCCGAGCTCGTGCTTGCGTAGACTAAGAACCTTAATTAGCATGATTGCGGCGGTCAATTGACAAACGATCGCCGAGATATGACCCAGTCGCTAAACTTTTCCTTTACAACTTCAAGCGTTGCATCCCTTGTATGGCTTGTAGCGCCATCATGTCGGCACCTCAGCTCGTATATATCTATGTTGTCCACTTCAGCCGCCAGAAATGTAGTCAACATAGCTTTATACCAATAACGGTAACGTTGTCTTCTTTGTTATTTTGGAAGAAATAAAGGCATAAACCGCACTAAACACTCAATCTTTGTAGATTCTGTGACATGTCAGTGTGGCATTGTCGGAGCAAAGGAGTTTTTGGTCAAAACCCGGATCTCCGGTCATCATTTCCAGTGTCCAAGACGCGATTTCAAGGATTTCATTTTTATCGGATATTTTAGCAATAGTACGAATTTACAACTTTGGTGTATAGTTGTATTTATTTATAGGTTCTTTACGCCCGCTATATTGCTGCTTGGTGGAGTTTTTCTGCCCACTTTCAAGAAAGGAACTAAAAGACCGATCTGGCAAAGAGTTAGATGGTTAAAGTCTTTTTCAAAAATGTTTAACTTAGTTTTTTACATTGAAGTACTGAACACACCTCATACCTAAAATGCAAGGGCTACAAGATCTCCTATGCCGATTCAGTATAACAATCTGCAAAAGTAATTAATTTTAGAACATCCCCATCCTCATCCCCTCCCACTTCAGAACGCAAATACAAGTATATTTTTCCCCCTTTGCGACAATCCGTTGTCAAATACTTGTTTTCTTGAAAACATTTAGGTTTTTGTTTTACAGTGTTATTTTAACATTCATATTTTCCATTATATATCCCACTGTCTTCTGAATTTTAACCGGAATATAGATATGTGAAATGTTGTTAAAACAACAAACGATTCATTGCGTCTGAAACTTGAAAACAAAAACAAACAATTAGACTTCACAAATAACAAGAAAACACACAATAGAAGTTCTGGTACAAACGAGACAATGCAAACACACAGAAAACAAGAACTCGGAAAAGAGATATTTACACAAATACACACACACGCACACACACAAGCGCATACATGAAAAGAACACAATGAAAAAGTTGAATGTATGTGAAACTATTCACTGTAATTATTGTTTTACATGGAAGTTGCAAAAACAAACTTAAAATCGAAGCAGCTAAAATCCAAAATAAGACAATTTGTATCATCATGCAGGTCTTCCCAAAACTCAGAATTTTCCAATCAAAACACTGGCAGCCAAGTGGCGACGAGAGAGTTAAAGGCAAAAATGAAGTCAAACGAAACAAAAACGAATTTGCAGCGGCAGTGGAAACATAAATGAATGAATGTGAATTTGAGTGCCAGTAAAAGAGTTAATTCTTTGAAGACAACAAGATGAAATCATTTCTGTCGGGCTTTGCTGTTGTAAACTCTCAGTTTATAAACTAATATATCAATAAAAATATTAATTAATTGTTTTAAAATTAGATAATTATAAAATCATTTTTAGAAAAATAAAGAAGACATTCGAATTAAGTTTTTTGTGAAATTTAAATGTGTTTTCATGACGTTTTGGTGAAAATTTGGTTTTTATCGCATTTTCAGTAACTTGTAAATTTCATATTTTTTGGTCCTTTTTTTCACTAAACGTCTAAAAAAATATTTATTTTATGAAATACATTTTTTAAAAAATTTAGTTTAAAATACATTTTTGGTGAAACAAATTTTGGATTTCAAAGTGAATTTCCGGTTCTTGGTAAAATAATTTTTTTACGAATTTTTTTTATTAATTTTCTTTTTTGTGTCGAATTTTTGTTTTGTGGTTAAATTTCAATCCTATGACGAGTTTTGGTGAAAAATTGCGCTTTAGTATAAGTTTGCTTATAAAAAATTTGGGTTTTTTGATCGATAATATTTGGAATTTTTTAAAATCTACAAAAAATACATTATTTTTTTGTTTTACTGTGAAGTTTTAGATTTCTTTGAAAATTTTAAATTTATTGTGAAGTTTCAGTTCGTTTGGGTTTTGGAGATTTATCAAGTTTTCATATAGTTTCGAATTTTTCAATAAAATGTCCCGTTTTTGGCTTTTTTGTAAAACTTATAATTTGATGAAATTTCAAAATATCACCATATTTGTACTTAGTGCTTTTTTGCGACTTTCAGATTTTGTGAATTTTTGGTTTCTTAGTTCAATTTTTTGTGTTAGTGCTTTTCAACTTTTACTGAAGATGAAATTACAATTCAATTGCGACTTTTTGACGAAATATCGAATTTTAGTAGTAAAAAATAATTTTCTAAACTTTGGGGTTTTTGTGGATGAAGTAACGATCTTATTGCCAAGTTTTCGCTATTTCTCTGTGACTTTTTAATCTATGGTAAAGTTTAATACCAAGTTTTGTATAGCTTAACATTTTTGATTGAATTTCTATTCTTTTAGTAAAAGGTCGACTTTAAGTGAATTTTAAAATGAAATTCAAAGTATTTGGTGAAAATTAAAAATATGTTCAAATTTGAATTCAGTAATTTGTTTGTAATATTAAGGTTGTTTGCTAGTAGCTTTGCAAGTTTCATTGTCAATGATTTTGCTGTTACTGTGCTGTTGAAAATAAATGCAGTCCAATAATAACAAAAGCAAAAAATCAAAAACCTTTGCTATCACAAAATAGTCTCTTTAATTTGCTAATACGACAGCAAGGAAAACGAAACTTCACCAAAAATCCGATTTAATGATAACCTTTCAATGTGCGATAAAATTTTAATTTTGGTAGCTTTTTCGGTGAAATATTGATTCTTGAAATACTTCCGCGCCTTAAAAGGAATCTCGAATTTTTGGTGAAGTTTCATCATTTAAGATGAACATTTTATCTCTTTCGAAATTTGTGCTGAAATTTCAAAGTTGGTTGAAATTTTATTTTACGGTTATATTTCGGGAATATCCAGCGATCTTTCCGGTGAAATTGCATCAGAATATAGGCGAAAATTCGCTATGTAATGATTACAGATTTAAATTGACAACTTGCGATCATCTTTAATCATTTTCCTTACAGCAGCGGTATTTTTGATTGACCGGCTGGACTTGCCCTTGTTTTAAGTCACTCGATTCGAATTTTTCTGTTATGCTCTTTATTTCGGCTCTTTTTTTGGAAATGCAGTTTTCGCCGAACCATTTTGTTTCACTTAGTTTGTTATAGTTCTCAAACCAAAGTTGAAACCATTTAAAACAAAACACTTTTAAAAGGGAAACCTTCTATTCTGTATAACAACAACGATTTAATTCCTTTTAACCTCTGCTTTATCGAAGACTTGATTTTAAGAAGTTTGTTTTTGGAAAAACTGAAGCATCTCTTTTTGTACAGAAACTGAAATGAAGGCCGAAGTAGGTAAATTGTGGCAATATTACAGCAACATTTTGTACGAGTATCAGCGAGATCTGAATAAAATAACAGCCCAAAGCAGCAGCAACCCTGCACAGTTACTGCTTGAAGATTCCTAACGCTTAAAGAGGCAACAAGTTGCAGCATAGAATATTTCCAACAACAAAAAATTTAAGTCAAGAAACTGACACTTTAGTACTGCTACTAACGATTCAAATGCAAAAGCCAGCGCATTATGTAGATAAAGACTTTTATGTCGTTTTTCCAATGTAACATAGACATTGTTGTTGTTGTTGCTATTAGCTGCTGTTATTTTTACATTATTTCGATGTCAAAGCGGTTGCATTGTTTTAATGAACCTAATTTTTTGTGTTTTGCATAAAAATCTAAAAATCAAAGAAAATATAAAAGTCGTGGCATTGTGAACACTGATCATCAGTTGAAGTTTTCCAGCACAACATAACGAAACATAAGGATTAAGCCATGTCAACAAAAGTGGTAAGAATATCTAAAAAATAAAGGCGAAAAGAATTCATTTCAACACGTACTACTCTTTCACATAGACTCTCTTCATGTATTTGGCCTTTGTGTCAATGGCTACTGCCCGTCCTGGCTACTTGCATGGTCATCATTTGGATTATCCTTTGCTCCATCATGAGCCTTTGCATGTGGCCAAATATGTCCATGTACCAGCAGCAATATCCCATCAAAGTTCAACGATTTTCCACAGTGCACCTATTATTAAGCCAGTCGTTGTGCCTGTGGTAAAACATGTTCTGCCCATAGTAAAAACTTATCATCCAGCTCCCATTATCAAGGCTATACATCCGGCACCTCTGCACTATGATCCCTTCTATCATCATCATTTTGATCATCACGATTTTCATCACTATCACTAAACCCAAATTATGACTTTCGAAAATACAAATTCTAATCATCAACCTGGTTCTGCATGCAACAAAATAATGAAAGCTCTAAAGAAGTCGTTCACATTTACACGACTCTGCTACAGCAAGTAGGAGTAATTACAACTGCAAAGTGCTATTTTTTTGTGTTAATTTTATATACAATTTTTCAATTTTAATTCAATAAACAAACATTGTTGTGTTACAAAAAAAAAGCAAAGAAAACAATTCAAATTCAAGTCTGTAAAAAAATTAAGGATATAAGAAATTATTTAAAAATGCGTAATCAACGTTATAGAGTCACCTGGTGCTTTCAAAGAAGATTTCACATCGGGTTGCGCAAACGTGTCTCTCTTAAGCCTGGCAATACAAAACATGATTGAAAAAAGAATGGTTTAAAAATGCTGCTTTAAGATTGCTATTACTGCTGCTATGAAACTTGCATTAAAAATTCAACGGCCACAGCAAAACTCACAAATTAAATATGGCAGCAAGCATTGCGTCGTTCTATGCTGCAATCATTTTTTAACAGAATGCTTAAAGCAAATTTAAAAAACCCATAGCTTGTGCTGATGAAGATGGAGACAGCACAGTAATAGCAAATAAATGCTACCAAATTTATTGTACTTGCTGTTAGGTAATTTTATCTTGTCATGAATATTTACAAGGCAATGGCTGATGTTTTTACCTACTCAAATATTTAGGAAAGAAAACTGAAGGATAAACAAAAATAACAATGGAATACCTGGTGCTTAAAAGTTAATTAAGTAAATTATGTGTTTTTAAAAATGTTTATTAGTGCAAGCTTACTGTTCCATTTCACAATGCTGTCAATGTGATTGCTGTCGTTTTTGTGCTGGTACTGCTTTCGTTGATGTCTTATTTTTAACGGAACGAGGATAGTAATAGCATAAATAAATAAACGAGAAAGAAGTGCTGTTTTATGAGAGCAAATGTTTTTGATATTTGCTATTGCTGGACTGTATTTATTTTCAGCAGCACATTAATAGCAAATCATTATTAATAAAACTTGTCGAATTTATAAAGTAGCACAGAGTTTTGTATGTGATATTGTTACTTTGCAGCTTGTATTTGAAACATTAGTAAGAAGTTTTGACAACCTACTTGGACAAAGGACTACCCTGCCCTATGGGACAGTAGCCAGGGTGCCAGATCAAGGTCTGAGGGAAAGATGAAAGTCTGATTAAATCTTATATATTACATGAGAATCTGAATCTGGGTGGCGGGACAAAAAGGTGGTGCGAGCATATATCGATATTCAGCGTATAATGCTGCAGTCTGAGTATAAGACTGAAGTCTATGTATAGGGTAGTTAAATTTGAGGTCAAGATGTAAATTGTTTTTTTTTTTTGTAAATTTAATTTAAGTGACGCCAATGTAAAGTAGAATTATGAGGGCGGGCAAAAGTTCAGGTCTAGTGCGTTGACAGACGTTTGATCTCTTTACAAAATTTTGAGTCACAGTTAGTAAAAACGCTACGCTTATCTTGTCAATACAGCACCGAATAAGGTCTTTCAGAGTATCATATGTTTGTGGTTTGTTCACGTAAACCCAGTCTTTGAAAGTGCATAAATGAGCGCATAATTGAAAATGGCCCTCAGAAGATTTTGTCGAAAAATGCATTGTTTCCGTTCAGTTTTTCAAAAAGCCAATTCACAAACGCTATTTTCTAATAACCTTCAAAGAAAACTTTAAAAGAGCAATTAAGGACAATGATACAAGCGGTTCCTTGAGCGCCAATATTCTTCGGGATGTTTCATGCTGCAGTATTATAATAAATGAAAAAAATCAAGAAAAACTCCAAAAATAATATGACTTTATTCTAAATCCATTATGGCAAACCCTTAGATATTGCGGACCAAATTTTAAAATCAATGCGTCTAAACTTGAGCCTTTTTTAAGAAAATAATTTGTTTTTTTTACGTTGTAAATAAATAATCATTCGATTTTACTCATATTTGGGAAACGTAAGCTACAGTGGCAAATTTCATAGTAATCGGATAACTTTTGTGGGAGTTATATTATTTTTACTATGAAGGATATATGCCAGGATCTAAAATCCTTGCTACGTTGAAAATTGAGACAATGAAGAAAACCATTGTGTGTAGCATTCATAACTTTGCCTTCTCACATGTAGCTGAAGTAACATTTTAAATTTTAAGGATATATGAGAGGTAGGCATGTCCTTGGTCCGATTTATTCAAAAATCTTATTTTTTCTTAATTAAAGTATTTTATACTGGTGTATTAAATTTCTGAAATTCGTTTTCCATAGAAGGTCTGGCGTTGCGTAACATTTAATAAAATTAGGCCCACAACGCTAAAAAAACACCACTTTGTAGGCGATTGAACCCAGTGTGCGGTATCTCGGTTTGTTGTGTATTATTGAGTAACAGTTGCCACATCACCAGGGCAAAGTAGATGATTGAGCTGATTGTTGGTCTTAAACGATGCGGCGCCTATTTGGATAAAACAATATTAACAGGAAACATTCTTGTATATCAGACGACGACGCCTACTCGCAATGGGTACATCAGGTGGTAATTAATTTACAGAAATTATTATGTAACATCATTGGTTCGTACTTCTAAAAACCAAAGTTGGTAAGCGTTGGTAAGGTGAGCCTTGTCAACAACGAGTCCTTTAGAAAACCTGTTATTTATAATATTTTTTTTTTAAATCTCTTATCCTGTTAGCGGACTGTGAATATCCCTACGATATAAATAAACCAATCACCTAAATTGTTTCAACGCTTTTAGACTCTAAAATAAAACTAAGTTCTATCTCGTACATTTATAATTGATCTTCTTAAACAACTTAAGGTAATCGTAAGTTACATTTAACTCGATAATTATAATGAAGAATAAATGCCCAAACATTTTTCATATTCTCTGAACTCTTTAAATACACTCTTCGTGCTGTACAGTTCAGTGTCAGCGAAAACATTGTCACCCGTTATCAAACGCTTGATAGTTCCATATTAACATAAATAAATAAAAGTGAAAGGTTTTCTTACCACTGCAAACCTTGTAATTCATTTATTTTAATATATTTAAATTTAAAAGTATTTCCTACACAAATCGAATATTAATATCCAAAATACCACTGAAGAAATATTCTAGTAGAGCCCTAATTAATATACAAATTGCTTAGTTCTTAGCTAAACACAAAACTTGTCGTTCTGTTCATAAATTTAAGAAGACATTAAACAATTTATTTAGTCATTTCATATCATATCAGGGAGCTTTTAATTTGTGGTCTTATTTTTATTGTAATAAAAGTACAAAACTCGTTCTATTAAAAAAAATGAATAAAGTGAACCCAATAATATACTTATATGTTACATATAAGACTAAGTTGCCTTTGCGTTTGCTTGTCTGTTTATTTCAAATACAGTACTTCCTCGCTTTTTGTAACCCATGATAATTGCTAAATCCAAATGTTGCACTATTGTAACTTTAAGGAGATTTTTTTTTAGATACGAAACGAAATATTGGAAATAGCCTTGATTTTTGTGGAAGCAAATCGACGTCACACTGTAAATTAATTTACTTTCAAAATCTAGCAAAAATCAAATGCTATAATTAAATTTTATCATATAATTCTTCTATTCGCGGGTAGAATACTAAATTCCTTCAGATTTTGATCAAATAATTTTTGTTTTTTTAAATAGGCTCAGATTCACAATCGGATCCAATATGTGGCGCTGCGTTAGGTTTCTAGGAAATTTTCTTTTTGTATATCATAAAATAAAACCTTTTGGAAATTTCATGCGTACCACAGATGGTACAGCGTAGAACTCAGTGGATACAACAGATTTTGTCCTGCACGAATGTTAGCTTTATTGCTAATAAAAATGAATTTTACATTTCAATGGTTGGGCACGAAAATGTATGTCGGATGAACTACTAATGTACAATGTGTCCCAAAAGGATATAAGGTATTAGGTTTTGTGTTGACAATCGAATCAGCATGTAATAATCTCAGCGCAAACCTCCTTTAATTTGTATTCTTTTATCTTGCCTAATGAATGAATTAAATAAAAAATAATATAAATTAAATCCAAATGCAGCAAATTGGAATTAATAGCGAAATAAGATATAAATCTTATGCAATCTTTTTAGTTCATTGCAATAGATTTTATTAAGCAGATTTGTATATCCGGTTGAGTTTTATATTTTAATGTTTTTGTTTTAATTATTGTAATTGGCTCGCGGCTTGACTTTAAAGAAAAGTTTACAAAATATTTTCTGTTTTATTAATTCTATTTATGTCAGCAACAAACAAATAAAATACGAAGACATTTTAGGTAAAAGACGGTAGAATGGAGAAAGTAAGACGTTGCGTTATAAAATTCTTGCCTTTTTAATTTTCCGGTCACCATTTGGTACACGCAAAGAAAAAACATGGTGGAGGTAACCATAATCTAAAAGCAATATATTATTATTGAATTATGAGGTCAAAAACAAACCATAGTATTATTGTATATAAAAATCGTATGGTCCTCTTAGATCATACTGATTGACAGAAGTACGAACACAGGCAACTAAAGCCATCAAATGCTTAATATACAACGCGTCATCTACTTACGCCACAGTGCCCTTTTACTACGATTTTACACCTAGAAGAATTTTACATATGCCTACTAAGAACCTTTTATGTTTAGAGTTACTATATTATGATTAAATGTAAAATAAAAACTTGTTTATCACAACATAAGTAATGTTTAAAGTGTTTTCAAATAACCATTAAGTTTTGCCAGCGCAATATATTGCTGCAGAGAACATAATGTGGTTGTCGTGACCATGGCACAGCCATATTTTCCTTTGCATAAAGATTTCATATCCTTAATGTCCAGCTAAGGATACTCCTATGTGCTGCTTCCTGCGTAAAAGCACAATTTAAGCTTACCCCCAACGATTGTAATATCGTAGCTAACCCCATAAGGTGCGCTCACATGAACCCATGAGAGCAGCTTATAAATAATTCGCCTTCGCAAATGCTATTCAGCCAAATCAGTGTCAACATGCTAATCAAGGAACAGCTTGTTACTATTTTTATGTGCTGGACACATAACTAGTTAAAAGACCTAATGCGTGTAAAGATCCTACAATGGTCTACATGAATACAGGCTCGAACATAGCTCAAAGCGCCACTCAGAAGGAAGACCAGTTATGGAAACTTCAAGTATCATCTGGCCAAGATGAAAATTCAAGAAGGTGATACTTGCAGACTGTGGCTGGAAGAGGCTGAAAAGGTGGAGCACATTATGTGTAAATGTCCAGCACTGGCTAGCACAAGACTTAGGACCACGGGTAGAAACTTGTTAAATATGCATGCCATGGAGGATGCAAGTCTTGGACAAATGCCAGCAATAACAAGAGACTCCGTCATGGGCAAGAAGGCGAACAGTTATCAGTCGACATTCCAAAATCAAGACTAAAGTCTAGAGTTTGTACGGGACTCAATTAAGGTAGTCGTAAATGCCAAATCAGTTGGGTCGGGCCGGGTCGTAAAGGTAACCATAAAGTTAGCGGTCTGTTTCGATATTTCCCCTACATTGATGGCAGCAGTACCTGATGAACCTGGTGTGGGTTGTCATACACAAAGCATGATGTTTCGGATCCTCTGCCAAACACTTCGAAATTAACTCTGGGAACAGGCGGCTTTGTCTAGTCAATAATTTTGAGCTCCTGATAAGCGCCGCCTCTCCAGATATACAAATGCCACTTGGAAAAAAAATAGTATATTACTTAAACAAATAAACATATTTTCCAAGCAGAAATTTTATTTAATTAAGCTGCATCCACACATTTTCAAAATAATAAAATTTTTTCTAAAGTTCGCTTAACAGTTTGCCTCAATAATTGCCTCCTGCATCTCTCATAATTCAATTTCTTTAATATTTATAGCGACCTGAAATACTAACACCAACGCCGCGTTTTGAGCTGTCCATTAAATTTTAGTCGACATCAATCAAATTACTTCAACGCGAAATAGATTTTTAATTTAAACTTAATGTTGTTGTCAGCTTTAATTTAATTTCTTGCAGCATAAAATAAATTATATCGTTCGTGAAGTGGAAGTACAATTTAAATTAGTGATCAGATTGAGATTAAACAGAGAAACTATATTTTAAATTTTAATGATCATTATTGGGGTTTTATTATGAAAATAACAAAAAATTTATATTATGATTTTTTCCAAAAAAAAACCAACAACAAGGAAAAAACGTCAATGACTCGATTATTAAAACCGAAAATAGACAACAATTAACTTCGATTTATCATATTTTTTTGTTTTGTATTTGTAAAAGACAATCGTATTAGAAACACTATTTTCTATTCAATTTGTTAATCATTAACAAGAGACATAAGCTATGTCTCCCCTATGGGGATATTTTTTTATTATATTTGTTATATTCGATTCCTGGCACGTTTTGTTCCCGACACGTATAAAATACTTAGAAGCAGTCACAGCACGATTACTTGCAATGACCTAAGCTATAAAAAAACAGTAAACATCGATACAGACGAGGGAACATTGTGGGACCAAAACACGAACATGAATTTCAACAAGCAATATCGCAACAGACAATGTTTCCCCTAATGTTCCCCCGTGTGTGGTCGGTATTAATTTCAACAACATAAATTAAAAAAAAAAACAATTTTCCAACACACTTATCCTACACATACAAGGTGAGCCATATTTTACCGACTGTTTTGAAAAACCAACAGCTTTAATATTTTTTAAGGCTGTATGAATAATCGCCCAATAGAGCGAAACGCAAAAACACTCAAAACTTTTTATAAAAATAAGAGGGCGATTGGTTTCACTTTTATATTTTAATGTCTAGGCTATCTTTCACAATGAAAAATTGTCCGAATTTTGACAAACTTTAAATGCTTCTCCAATTTTTTTTTGTTTAAATTGTTGATGCGAATATTGGGTAATTTAACGCAGCAAGGAATTGCCCAAAAATTCTGGGATCGTTTGACGTTTTTTAGTTTAAGTAATTTTTGGGTGATTGTTCATTTCACTTTATATCTTCTAGCCAATGCAAGAATTATTGTCTGTGTTCGCGAACGATCTATTGATAAATACAATGATCACACAATCTGTCTTAAAAATGTGTAAAATAATTGCGCATCTGCGGAACATCGCTATGGCGCATTTTATAACTTGAGTTAAGGGCATCTACCTAAAAAATTCAATTGATCGGGAATTACCGCCAATTTTCAAAATTCTCGTATACTTTTTACATGAAGACATTTGATAAAGTTTCTCATAATAAGAAGGTATCACTTTTAAAACTGCGAATTTTTAAAATAAGTCTGTCTACGTTTTTAACTGGTTCCACCAAAATAAAGCTTAAGATCTCATTAAAAACCCCGTAAGAAATTTAGCTCTAATAGGTTTTAAAAAAAAACGTCAAGACTCATCACTTACAAATATCGATATCACGATAAAAAAATAATGTAAAGGAATCACCATCTCACAAATTGGACCCAATATCAAAATTTGTTTGCTTTGAGTCAATTGAGATGTTGTAGAAAAATTCGAAAGAAACAACAACAAACAAACATTTTTTTTAGGTCATTAATTAATTTAGAATATTTTAAAATTCTTAAAATTTATTTTGAAATTTATATTACACTTCAAAAGTACTTGACGTTAGATTTCGACGAGCGAATTCATCACCTGCGCTCATAAGGCCACATAATATTCAATTCGCCTTGGGATATATTAAAAGAATAATAATATTTTTTTTATTTATCAATCAAGCAAATACTTAAAAATATTTAAACAATTAGCTTATTTTTTTAATTTTTTAATTATTAAATTTTGAGAAAATACTAATTAAATTTAAATAATTTTAATTTGTAAAATATCCTTTCTTCGATTCGACATAGAAATAGCAAAACAGAAATTAATTGAAGAAGGATAATCTTGACAAACATTTTGGACCGCAACTTAAAACTTAAAACACTGTTTTGTACGATAGTAACAGAATTACAGCTCCGTCGGTTGCAGTCAATAGAATAAAGTCGTCAATAAATTATAAAACTATTTAGACAACTAATCCACCCAATGCGCGTTAATAGAGCAAACTTAAAGCAAATTATAATAAAGCATAAGAACAACAAACATCCATTAAAAAGCCATTAAAAAGAGTATATATTGGGGAGGGGCAACAGTTGTTTCGTGAATAAGTACAGTAAAACAAGTTTCCTAAAATTTCGTTACTTAAGTCAGCGAATTAAAAAAATACAAAAAACCTGCCTAAATATTTTATTGCGAATTTGATTTCATTGCAAAAATTCGAATTTCTTTAATCGGTTTACCCCGATCAGTTCATATTCGTTAATTCCAATTTTGAATTCTTGGGAAGCTTATTCATAAGGCTCAAGACCAACGTTATAAATAAGGTGGCGGGATATCAGACGGCGCTTTCTAATCACCACATATTTCACAGACGTATCATATGAAGCCATTTTTAAACCGGACAGTGAAAGACGATTTTTTATTCGAATCACTACTTAGATGGAATTTCACTTTTTTCGAAACTTGCCACGACTACTTTTAAACTAATTTTTTAAATCTCGTAATAAGATCAAAAATCAAAAACAAAAATGATTAGAGAAAAACTTTTTTCTGTTATCAGCTGGGGTCCAATTTTTTTTTATCATTTTATGAACTCGAGATCTTTATTTAAAAAAAATATATGAATATGGGATGAATTTATGTTGGTTTTGTTAAAATTTTTACGTTTTTCCTTGAATTTGAGTTTTTTAAAGAAAAAAAAATTTAGTCCAATTTTTCGATTTTGTGGTGAATTTAGAGTTTTGGCGAAATTTTCGAATTTTTTAAATTTTTCTGTGAAATTTCGATTTTGTAAGGAAATCGGGTGGGTTTCCTTGTTAGTTTTTGGACCTTTGAGGTTTTTTAAACAATTTTTTAATTCGCTCCAACATTTAGATTCGTAGTTGATCTGGGGCCTTGGGATAATAATTTCTAAAGCGAGACTTTATAGCAAAATTGATTCAGAATATGCGAAATTTGTATGGGTTAGTATATAAGCTTCTCTCCGCAATGGTGAAAATACCCAGAAAACTGGTTGGAATCTATGTAAACTGATTAAAGTTAAAACTTTCTGGCTTCCACATATTTATTTCAAAAAAACGTAATATTCTCTCTCCCAACCAATATGTGTCGTCAAAGAAATTTAAAATAATAAAACAAAAAAGCTGTTGTAACTCATATGGTAATGTAATACAATATATTACAACAACCTCAAATTTATTACAACAAACAAAAATTTATTACAGCAAGCAAAAGTTAAAAAAAAAACAGCAATGAAAAATAAGATCAGCAACTTATTGAATGTGTTGCTTGCTGACCAACCAGAAGGAGAAGTGGGGCATAAGGAAATAATGGCGATTAGAAACTGGAAATAATGGCAGCAGCATAGAAGAAATATTTAATATTAAAAGTGTGACAAACAATGCATAGGAAAGAAGGTGGTGTTGTTACTAACGAAAGTGTCAATTAGTGACAACCAGCAGCACGTTAATAAAATCTCTTTCAAGTGTGAGGTTCAAGAGCAATAACCAAAGACAGTATCAACAACAGCTAATCTTATGCAACGCCAACAATTGTCACAATTAGTAGTGTGTGTTCGTGTGTATGTCGGCCTGACAAAGCCACCGGCGGAGGTGTGTGTACATATAGATAGTGAAGCAAACTGGAACCCTCCAAGCTTAAGCAAACAAAATTGGCTGATGCAACCTAAAAACAAACTGCAACGATAATTAGAATTTATAGAAAATTAGAATTTAGTTTTAGCCATAATTTTATGTATATAAACCGTGGCATATTTCACAGCAAACATCAAACAGTTTTCAACCCTTCAAGTGTTAACAGTAAACAAACAATTAAATTTTACTTTTCAAAATGTTCAAATACGTAAGTTTCCTTGTAACTTAACTAAGTTCGGTTGTAAGGAAGATTTAATCTAAATATTTCTATTGCAGATCGTTGTTGTCTTGGCTATGTTCTTGGGTTTGGCTTTCGCTGCTCCCAATCCAGCTCCTGTTGCCAGCCCCGAGCCTAATCCCAGCCTTTTGCCTTTGGGTCTTCCAGTGCCAATTAGCCCCGTTGTGGTAGCTGGTCCCAGAATTTTGCCTTCTCCAATTGTATATGGTCCTTTGGGTCCAGTGATCGTTGGTTAAATTCAATCTTATCAAATACTGATCTTGCCTGCTCCCTGAATCGACTTGCCTTCCCATCTAGTAATTGATTATAAAGATGATTTTGTCATAAAATCTTTTTTTAAGTTTTTTTTTTAATTTCTTTCTATTATGCATAAACATTTCGTTATAAAAAAATACAAAACAAAAAATTAAAAATACTGTAATTTTGTATGCAACTTCAAATAAAAATTCAGGTTAAAAATTAAAAAATATCTCTCTTTTTATTCAATATTATTAATGCCCAAAAGTATGCTAAATCAGGTGGGAGAGTAGTAAAAGGCCACACAAACTCCACGGCAAAAGATAACTGTTTTAACAGTGGCACTGTTAATAAAGGAAACATTTGTTAATTTGGTAATACGATCCCCAGAACTTGCTTGAAAATTTAAAAAAAAAACACGATTGATTTATAAAAGGAAAAACCTAAAAACCTAAATTTAAAGGGGTTTCAGCAATCACGAAGTGGTCTTTGAAGTGCCTCTGGAAATTGTGAGCTATTTATATATGTATTTCTAACCTGTTGCTATTTGGGCTCTAATTAATCTATTCTTCAATACGGCGCTTCTATGGCGCCAGCTTTGACGGTTTCTTCTCGTGTTTTCTTTCTTTCACGTATTCCTAGAGAAAATATTTAAGAGTTCGGAAGTAACGGGAGTTCAGGTTACAGTGCCTTCAAGTGAGATTACTTCCTTCTTGTTTTGACATGACGATAGGGTGATTTGATATAGAGTTCTAGAACGGATTTCCGTCTTTCAAGCATGGTTTGGAGACAAACCAGTTACAGCTAGGTAACATATTCAGTGTCTAGTTCGGGAAAACAATATTTGACATTGAAAACCGAAAATCTGTCTAAAATTACTTCGTTCGGGAATAAACGCAACAATTGATAAGTCAGAAATATGATAAGTAGTCCCGTGTTGTTGGAAGCATGGATACAACTCGAGACTATCATTGAAACTCATGGGGTAAAAAGCCTCTTAGCATTTTGCCATAACTTTCAATATTTGCAACGGGTGCTCGTCCGCGGTGGTCTACGTGTAAATAAGGAATTTCGATGCCTTTGCCAGACATTCCAGTCCAGAGTGGGCACTATGAGGTGGTCACTGATGTTTCTGTTTTAGTTTCTTCTCTCTTCGGTAGAGACAATCCTGTTTGTTAACGTGTCCCTTCAAACCCAATGTTTTAAAAATTAGAGAACCTCTCTGCATTAGCCTAATCAGTATTCTTTAGCCTTTGAACCAACTGAATTATATATGTAAGTCTCTTTTGGAAATTAACTGCAAAGAATATTTTATCCCTTGCGAATGGATAATAATGGATTTTGGCGAACAGAAGTCTTTACTCCTTCTATCGTTTCTTTACCTCTAACAGATCGCTGGAGGCCACTTGGTACATTGTGAAAATAATATTCGGCACGATCCAAACGCGCTGACCGCCACTGGATCCCCATGAAGTAGTGTGCGACTGTACATACGAAGTTATAATGATAACTACCAGCAAATCTGATGCTATCCTCTTTTTCCTTACTTCTTTTTGCATCGGAAATCAATGTGTTCAGGAAGGTGAATTATTTATGCAATGAGCAGGTGTATACTCACCTGCTGGAAAACCGGGTGCATGGGAGAAAGCTTTTCATTGCACTTGACAATCACTCTATTATAAAACGCATGAGGCAAGTGAACACGTACTTCAAACTACTGCTGGAATGTGTTCTTAAACTAAACAGATCTGGGTCGGTGAAAAAGTTGAAATTGACGAAGATTAAAGAACACGTAGGCACAGACAAACTAGTAAAAAGATGGTCTGCTATTCAGAACCCATAGTCGCACTGGGGAACCGCCTAGTGCGCGCAAAGGACCTACAGTGGTTAGAATCATCAATCCCGGAGAGTTGGAGGGAGGCTCTTTTATGTAAATAGGTTCGAATGGTGCTCAAAAGCCTCTCGGGCGGAAGGCCGGAAAGGCGGCTTGCTATAATAGGGGTACCTAGATATGGATTACTGTTTGTTAAATATGAATGCCATGGGCGATCTATGCCTTAGACAAATGTTAACAATTAGAAGTGACTCCGTGATGAGGAAGAAGTCCGAGAGTTACTAGTCGACAGTCCTTAAAGTTAAAATCAGTTGCCTGAAATCAATTCGATGAACGAAGGGGGTCGCAGAGGGGCTTACAAATTAAGCACTCTGATTCGATATCAATTGAAAATAAGACACCGATCCTGGCCAAATTGAATAGTCGTGTTTGCACAACCCTACACTACAAATGCTTATAAAATTGTGCTCTACTGTCAACACCTTAAGACTAATGTTTGCTTTTTGATTTCATATATATTTATTTATTATTACAATCATAATTAAACTTTAGCCAAAACGAAAATAACAACAAAAAATCCTTAAACATTTTAATGATGAACTGTTACCAAAGGAGCTGTGTGTAGAGCAGAAACTGCGTGTACAACGGGTGCAGCATGATAAGTATGAATAAGTGGTGTATGTACCACAGGAGCGCTGTGTATGCTGGTCTTCACAATAGGAGCCAAAATAGGTTCTACCACCGATGCCTTACTATGAACCTGAGTGATGCTTTGATGAGAAACAGCCGAAGGAGAGGAGTGCACAACGTGACCAACTCTGGCCAAAGCGGGTTCATGAACAACATGATGAGTGGTAACTAATCCGGCAGCGGCAACAGAAATCAAGCACAAAGTGACGAATATGGCAGCCTTAAAGGGATTCAAGTAAAAAGTCTTTAATAAAAAAGGCGTCTTATGAACACTGAATATTAAATAACTTACAAATTTGAACATTTTAATGATTTCAGAGTTATTTAAGTGTTTTCTAGTTTGGTTACTTTACAACTGATGTGAATTCGTTCAATACATTAGGTTTTTATACAGTTTGTTTGCAGCGTCACAGCACAATTTTAATTTTGGTTTTCTTCAACACACTGTCTTTTTAATCAATAAGTCTTAAATTCATTGATTGTAGTTTTAACAATCATATCAACAAGCAACTGATGTTATCATTCGGATAAAATATAACGAGTCATTGAATAAGAGCTTAAATATTGTAATCAAACAAGATGATCGAATAAGGAACACCCTACTCTATACAATTGACTTATTCAATTTTATAATATTAATCTGCCACGTAACTGATACGAACACAGCCAGAAATTTGTAGAAAAATTTTACGCCTTACTTGCTTATCGATCACTAAAGCAATAAGGACATGCTCCACTAATGGCTTGGGTGCCATTGTGCAAACATATTTTGTACAATGGGCCTTAAGAAGCGCACTTTGGTTACAGGACCTTTCAGCATTTAGGCTCGGGATATGGTGGTAGACCATTAGCTTTGGCCGAAATCTTCATTTGTGTTAGGGAATGTTTAAAGAGATTCATCATCAATCACCATGTAGGAAGCGAAGTGGTCGATTTGCAAACACGACAAGTTTTAATAGGACCGGAACCTCTCTTTGGAATCAATAGTGAATACATTTTTAAGAAAACTGACTGCAGAGTTTAGATGAAATTAGCTCACCACTGGAGATCTATATCCGGTGTTAAATAAGCAAAGCAATTGATTAAGTTTGGATACTACTAACAGAACATAGGCACGTCCGACCTTGTGCTACTCACTTCAAGTGATATATATGGTCTCTCACTAAACAAATTAAGTTTTCTTTGCAGTCCAAGCCTGTCTCATGGGTTCCTTTTCGACCCGCTCTTTTGCTCGAATTGATTTCAGACAACCGACTTGTAATTTACGGTTACCTTACTTCATTGCGGCACATACTAACACTAGCCTTTACTCTTGACTGTGGACTGGTAACTTTCCCCATCACCGTGTCTCTTGTAATTTCTAGCATTTGTCTGCAGTCTAAATCTTTATACAAGCAAGTGCTGGACATTCAGACACAATGTGCGCAACCGTCTGAGCGTCTTCTTCAGGAGTATCTGTGGAGACTCGCCCGTCCAGCCCTTGCGAGATGTTCTTTTCCACCTCTTCAGAACTCCTCTATTGTCCAATAAACACCGGAGTTCCTAAAGATATCATTCAATTCAGACCAAAAGAAAATTATTAAGACTGATCCGTAGCGCTTGGCCTTAACGGTGGGGGTCTTAATAAAATTATTTTTGAAGAAGTGCGGACCCATTATGCCGCCCAATAGTGACCTTTTGTGGATTCGTTATCACTGAAAAAGATGGAGTAGCTCAATCATGTAACTTGCCATAAAGATTTGGCTTTAATGCCTGAGTAACAATAAGCAGATTCGACAGATACCGCCAAAACAAAATGGCGACTTGAACCCTCGTTTATTGGAAAACCCTTTAGATCCATTTTGTATTCATTGTTATAATGCAAGAACCTGGCTTTAAAATGTTATACGTCAGGTGAAGTAGTGCCAAGATTGGGCTTCCCATTTCAATTATGTTTTTTCTGCGTTACCAAGGCATTTTTTTTTTTTTGGAACTGATTAGCTTTTCTATAGACCAATCGAGTTTTGTATTTGGGCACTTCAGAAAATTCCGTTCATCAACAGGCAGACTGACAGTTCTAATTCACATCCCCTTCCTATACGATCGCAAGAATATCCCTTCGCATTTGATGATGGCCAAAATAAAGTGACAACTTAAATTTTATTTGACTATTGTAGCAACAGAATGATTAAATTGTTTCCTTTTTCTTTCAAGCAGCAGCTTGCTGATTAAAAATTATACAAAACAAATCTTCCTCACGATTTTGCTGTGTCAGTAGAGTAAATTGAAAAGTTTCATTTGTAAAGCAGTCGAGTATAAAAACAAGGTCAATGTCATTAAAGGCGCTTCTGGTTGTATAATTGAAAAGAAAAGAAACCCATAACGAAATAATTTTTCTCCTTCTGGTTTAACTTCAAACCACGAGGCAAAAATCCGATAACAAACATATTTTTGAGGTAAATCATACAAAAACTTCCAGACCACAAGCTAAACATTTGTTAGCAACTAAATTTCACATCGACAACTTTTCGGATCCTTTAAAAAAAATGTTTATATTTGTAAAATAAAAAAAATTTGGAAGTATTTCATATCCTATGGAGTTCAGGAACGATTTTTCTTTATCCCTTGTCCAATTTTGTTTGGAGATGAACCGGTTGCGGCTATGTGCCGTCTTATCATCTTCAAAGTTGACTAGTGATGATGGAAATTCGTTCTTAAAATCTGCAATATGTCACCCTGTTGGAAATTCAAATCAACAATTAACTTATCCCCCTTTGCTCCTAGAGACCACCATTTTTGTTGCATTCTGCTTGATCTCTGTTCCTTATCTAAATTAGGGCTTATTGTGCAGACAGCGTCTTCGGCTATTTCTTATAAAAGCATTACTCAAGTCCAAGGAAAATCTCATCTAGTAGAATCTGGTTTTGAGCCTGTTAAGACCACTGTTCATGCTGCTGCCCCTCAGGTCGTGAAAACTGTAGAACCTGTTATCCCCGTTGTTAAAACTATATATGCTCCCGTTGTACACTTTTTCGGACACAGCAGCCCTTTAGTAACGGTACATCACCATCTTCATTAGGACAATATTTTGTTAACTAAATGTTAGAAAAGAATTTTTATAAATTAATGTGTTAATTAATTTTGCATTTGTAAAAGTATTTTGATTGAAGTTCTACAGAGGACCTACATTAGAAGATCATTATTTTACTTTGTGCCTCTGATTTTCAATTTGTTAGTGATAAAAATCAAAACCATAGACAAAATAATTAACGAAAGGCCTTAATCAATATCGGTCTGTGGGAAGTCGATCTCGCTAATATCGATTTCTTTCAAGATCAAAAATGAATTTGATATTACCGACCAAAATAAAAGTTCCCATTATCATTCTGTGTGAAATTTGCAATCCCCAGTATTCTTTTGCAGATGCCAGCAGCATTTGCCGCCCTTTTTGCGAATAGGGTCATTTTTAATGCACTTAAGAGCCAACGTTGATCGCAGATTAAGGCGTAATATAAAAACAGAGTGGGTCAGAAAGACGTAAGATGTGCGTTTAAAAATGGAACTGCCTCGGCAAGGTAAGTAGGCAGGGCACGGGAGGTTGGGTTGTGTAGCTAGGTTAATAGAAAATTAGTTGCCTTTACAGTGTGTAACGTGCGTTTTGCGTTAAAAATTATTACAAAAATGGTGCAGGACGCCCAAGATCAATGAGAACACAAGAACCTGATCTCCTTAGTATTAATATCACTTAGATCCTACCATACATGTCCCATGTATGGGCCAATGCTTGAAAGTATATTTTGGACTCACTGGGAATTAGTTCCTGTCACCAGAATATTCGTGCGTCTAACACCTTCCACCTTCGACAGTGGACTGTAGTGCGCTACAATTAAAATAAGTTCTTTATTCTGCTGTTTTTATTGTGAAATAAACTACCTTCGGAAGGTTTTCCTGCCACTTTCAATGTAAGAAAACTTATATTGAATGTTCACAAACCCTACTCACGCTATCCTAGTGGATTTTAAAGCAAAAATAAACAAAAAAATTTTGTGTGCAACTGAGTTCAAAATCCCAGACGCGTCATGGAGCGGCTTTTTACTAGTACTATTCTACTAGTTTGCTGAGACACGTTAGAGAGTTACTCGCTTCGCAGAATATTCAAGAATATATTAAGATCAAAAGCTATTTCAATAACACAAGCCTCCATATATCCATGATCCTGTATATCCATGGTCGTAAAGTCAAGACAAATTACAGCTATGAAAAAGGCAAAGGAATTCCTGCTCATACTAACTATAAAATAACAAAACATTACTCTGGGGGACTATAAATAAAATGTTGCTTGTGGAACAACTTAGTGGCTGAGTTACATACAGTCATCGGCAAGCGCGGATCCAGAGCGGTAAAAAATTTCATTTTCCCTTTCCGAAACCATTAAAAATCAACAGTTTTTAATACAAAACGTTTAGAAAAATGTGTCCTTTCGTTAATATTCCCCCCAAAGCTTGCGCTGGATCCGCGCCTGTTTATCACAAGATAGCTGTAGAAAGCCGCAATCTCTCGTATCTTTCAATTGTGCTTTCGCTTGATTGTAGTTAAATAAACTAGCAAAATATTCAGGGTGAGTCTGGTCTGGATTTCGGAGCACTATGCGTTGAAAGATTGCATTGTATGTCATGCCTGGCAAGGAACGCTAGCTTCGTATTTCGCTATTAAGGTGGAAGTTGCTGATTATGTTGGAACTGGGCCGATTATATGTATCGAGAGAATTGGGGGTGAAATGCAAGTTTAAGTATCGGCATTGATTAGAATTGAGTTTCAATTACTACTCCATAAGTTGTCATAATGAAATGAAATACGTAAAGGCGATAGGACTGACTCTGGCAATCATTCTAGGGATTCATATTGAGGCTGGAATTTCTAGGAAGCCAGTCTTCGCTACGACATTTCTGTGAGACTTATGTAGCTCTTGAGAAAATCCTGTATATCAAAAAGGCATGTGCGCATTTTCTAAGTATCGTTGACGACGACTAGACTGATGCTGCAGATTTAATAGAAAATTTTATGTTTTTTAAGACGTATCTTATTATTAGCGCAAAAATCCGACTAAATATTTTAGTAGTGAAACGCCAGTATATTTATTTTGACAGATATAACAGGCATCGTGTCCCTTACTACTGAATCAGTAAATCATAAAGAAACCAGTGCAACTCTAATTTTTATCATCGGGGCACCCGTCATCTTACACAATTGTATCTGGCATTAGTCTGACTGCGATGTTAACGATTCTCTAGGAGATCGTACAATTCATTTTTTATAAATATAAAGGCACCTTGGGTAGCTTGTTGATTTGTTTTTCCGACAGGGTGCTCTGATATATATTTTTGGAACGATTTTCCGTTATCCCTTGTCAATTTTGGTTTGGAGACAAACCGGTTTCGGCTAGTTGCCATCTTCAGTGCCATTTTTATCACCTTGGGTAGGACAAAGCTTTAAAAATTAAATTTGCCACTTTGACTATACTGCTTTTTAAATACTGCATACGAGACAAAGAAATGTGGCATTCGTAAATATAATTGACACAGTTCTCAGCTAAGAAACATATTTTTAGTCTTCTAGGGACTTCGAATACAAAGTGCTATTACTGCAACAGAATAGCTTTCATACAGCAACTTAGCACCTCTTTTGCAGATCTTCTTCAATTTAAGTTAAATAACACTTGTAGCAAAAATCAATAAAAACCAACACCCCACTTGCCACAACCAAAACAACCTCAAAATATATTCACATCAGCAAACAATAGCGGCAGTGGCAGCAATTTTAACTGCTGTGCTATGTGGTTTTCCTAACTCAGGCGTAATCATAGGGGGAGTTTTGTATTGAAAAAAGGAATAAGAAAAGCTCTTGTGAGGTTGATTTCATATTTCGTTCTTAATTTCTATTTTGACATTTACATAGCTATGCGGCGATGTAGCTACATATTTGAAATGATTGAGAAAAAGGAAAATGCTGTTGCGTAATTTCGCTGAAAAATTAAAAATAAAAAAAAATAATGTCTTATTTTATTTTACTGAATCTTTCTAAAATAAATTTATAATAAATATTCAAATCTCATCTCTACAAAATTATGTATCAATTATAACCAACATTAAAACTAATTTATTGCCGAACTCAATGTTTTGTGTCTTTCTTAGTCTCTAGTACCCATTAAAATCCAATAAATTCCGAAAAAAGGGAGTTCGAACTTCTGGGGTTTGTAACTTCTGGGGTTTGTTGCGCAAGCACTACCCCACTGCTGACCCAAGAACCAGTGTAGGTAAATTGTTCTAAATTTTATGACTGTTATTTCTGCCTCAATACGGCGGACCGAAATTTGATGTTGAACAAGGTGAACACATATATTAATGTAGAAGGATATCGAAGCAGACCACTCACTTTATGGGTCTCTTTTCGAACCCCTTCTTTACTCGAATTTACTTTAGGCAACCGATTTGCTATTTCCGATTACCTTATTTTCACTGCGTCTTGTGCTAACACTAGCCTCTACCATTAACTGTAGTGATTTCAGACTGTCGACTGGTAACTGTCGGTCTTCCCTCTGCTCGTCTTATTTAGCCAGACTCCATGGCCATGCCCACGAGGAGGTATAAGTTAGAATTTCTGACAGTGCACTCAGTTACGGCAAGCCATACCTTTTCGTCCACTAGCTGATGGTCAGGTGACAACGTAAATATTTAACGTGATTTTACCTTCTGAGAGAAAACGTTACTTAAGCGCATTTGCTTTATTCTTCACTTTTGTAGCCAATTTTCTAGCTTGTGAATGTAAGACTAAAGTTGTTCGGATGCAAGATCGGATTTTCACAAACATATCGGCGTTCCCACGACAATTGAAGCATTGGCAATCTTTGGCCGAGCGTGAGGCCAAACTCAGCAACTGCTGTGTCAACCGGAAGTTTTTTTCAGGGAAGAACTCCTGACAGTAGCAGAGCTGTTTCAACGTTCTATCTGTCAAATAGCTCTTAAGCAGCTTGTGGGAGTTTTCAGGAAGAACTCAAGTTACTTTAATGTATAGCCCATGTTACCAGACTTTATCAAAAGCTTGCGAAATGTCTACAAATTAAACAAAACGAAATTATTTATTTTCAAATGCTGATCTAACAGCTGTAACAATTCTATAACCTTGCTCAAAAACTTAATTGATGATCCGGAATAATGCTTAGCTCAGTAAGAAGAGGCTTTCATCACGAAACGAATAGTTTTTCAAATAGCATGAGAAAAAGTTGAGTTGCAACTTGGCATTAAATGTAAAACGTAAAATTCCCTCAGCAGAGTTAGGTAATTTTATTATAATTGATCCTATAATACGATCAGATGCGGGCGATTTCCTTATATTGAAATTTTTAATTTTTAACAAACTCAAGTGGACGGTAAAAAATAATGTTTAAAAACAATAATGAGCCTAACTGACCGTCCTGCTTATTCAGCTAAGTTGTACAACTAGTTGAAAGGTGTAAGGGGTTTCTTCAGAACACCCACCGTTAAGTAAAAACCGTTCAATATGAAATGCTCCGCATACAGCGAATGTGTGTTGTCATGATTTAAATTCGAATAATATAATTGATTTGTTTTAATTAAGCCTATGAGAAAACCATGAGAGACAGCCAATGAACAATCTGTATAAAAATTTACATAAACAATTTTTAATCAAAGATACAACAACTTCAACAGCATACTCGCACGTACGCACTTCATACATTTTATTCAGTGCAATCAACAAAAATAAATCTCAATTTTAAGAGACAATAAAAACAATTTGGCCTTTTTCGTAGGGATTTAGAGATACTCTTTTGTATCTTTTTAATTGCATTTTTATGACTGCAAGAGGCACGTAAAGATTTCAACCTTGACATTAGGGTCTGTTAAGATAAATTGTGGTTGTTATGTTTTTGATTGGCTCAATACTTTTTGAAGCTGCTGCATAAAATTGTTTTTTATATCGATTGATATAATTCAAATGCGTAGTTAAGAAAATGTATTAAATTTTTTTATCAAAATGGTCGCTTAGCATCCTTGACAGGCTGGTTTATTTCTTCTAGAGGTCTGTGTCATTACGTCAGAGCATAAACAAATATTTATTTATTTACGTGTGTCTGCTTAATCAGGGCCATTTATTATGCTTTGCATTGCAGGTTTAAGCAACATTTGTTGTTCGGTACTTTTTTTCATATCAAATTGTTTCCAATTTGTATTTAATGCTGCAATCATTATTATAATAAGAATGATATATTTTTAAGTTAAAACAAAAAGAAACTGTACTGACTCTATTTGTTTAGGTTAATACAAGGACATGGTTTTGGCACTTAATCAACAAAGTGATAAAAGAGTTTTATAAATTACGTGATAACTAACTGACCTATATATTGCAACGGATATACATTTAAGAAATTTTGATCTCGATAAACTAATAGTCATGACTGGGCTTGTTTCAAATTTCTCATTTTCCAAAAATGACAAAATTAGTGATTAGAGTCGAAAGAGGCCAAAACTTACAAAATAGTACAAGAATAGAAGATGGAGCCAGTCTTAAGGAATCAATAATGTCAGCAAAATCATTCGAGATCACGCAAAAAGCCGCTCAAATTAGAAATAAAACGAAAGTTAAAAAAATGAGTAAACGAAATCGAAAATAACTGCTCAGATCAGTAAATCACTCTTTCAAATCGAAAGAATATAAAATTTGAAAAAAACTCGATTATAAATTCCCGGTAAACTTGATCGGAAAGTGTTCAAAAGGGGGTGTTATTCAAACCAGTCAACACTAATAATATTACTGACTAACTTCGGTAACCCCCTGCTAATGAGTAATAAAAATAAAGAGAGTCCTATGTCGACCACGTATTATGTCGTCACATGTCAAGTATCGAAACCCTAAACTTTAGCAGCAAAGAAAACTTTAAAATGCTAACGACTATGTTTAAAAAGAGTGATTTTTTCAAGGTAAACAACTTCAAGTTGGCAACACTGCGTCATAAGTGCGTCATGTTGATAGATCATATATACTTAATTTGTGTCAACCTAGTATTTTATCACAAAATTCTGTTCAATGATGAGGCAAAAGTGCCTCAATTGGAGTTAGGAAAACCCAAGAGAGACCGTCCAGGCAACACCACTATATACACAGGACCGCTAGAGGTCCTTGATCACTAACTTTTTTGTACCACAATTGAAGTTCTTGAATGTGGAGGACCAAAATGCCACCATCGCGTGCGATAAAAATTTATTCACAAAAACCTACGGTGAACGAATAATTTCGCATAACGTATCCTTAAATTACCCTTCAAGATTATGCGATTTAACACCGCCAATATTATATCTCTCTGTATTACGCTAATAAACCCCAGAAGATTGGCGCCTCATAAGCATCATTTCCCACTTGTTCCTGATATATGGCCTCCATAGCATGTTTCCTTGAAGAACCCGCGACCTTGATGTATAGCTATTGGGGTATATTTGGGAACCCGTTCCCGAGGATTGGGGAACCCGTTCCCGAGGATTGCGGAATCCGTTCCCGAGGATTGGGGAACCCGTTCCCGAGAATTGGGGTACCCGTTTCTGGGTCGCAAGTCCGAGTTTGGTTGTTAGTAAGGCTCTTTCGGGAGTGCACGTAGTGGCTGCGGTTTATACCCAAATCGCGAAGAAATCTTGTCGCAGGATAAATATGGCGTTGCATTGCAACGCAGGCTGCCAATAGAAAACAACGAAAATAGAAACCACTACTTAAATCGGAAGAAGGAGCCGAACTTTAAGAAAAAAAATCGTTTAAGAAACTTTTAGGAATCTGCTCCATAAATTTATTTGCCCCACTTCAACTTGTGCTGAAATGAAGTGCTACTTATAGTTCTTTTAATTGAACTAATATTAATTGTATTGGATGAAGCATTTAGAGCTTTTTAAATTGTTATTTTTTACATGTCACGCGTGACTGTTTTAAAACCTGTACTGACAATTCAACATGGAAAATTTCACACCACAACAACATCTTCCAGTTATTCAGCGATATTACGAAAATCAGCGTTCTGCGTGAAATGTTCTTCGTGCTTTCCCAACAATATATGATGTCCATCCGCAAATTTGGTTAGACCGTTTGTAGACCGTGCGCAGGTACCGCATCATTATAACAGACTTTCTGTTGGCTGAAATTAAAGCCCGTTATGCCAGGGTTTCAGCAAGACGGTGCACACAGTGTGCAAATAACTGGCCGCCTGCATCATGAGACATCACGCCTCTGGTTGTTTTTCTTTCGGGTCGTATTCGTCGTAAGTCAGCTACAATTCAGAGCTATGCAGAAAGCTACCGGCATCGTGCGTTACCGGTAGCTTGAAAGAGTGATCTAACAGTGGCCACCTACCTACAGCGTAGTCGCGGCCAACAATTTAATGAAATTATCTCTAAAAATTAAATGTCAGACTTGGTTCTTTCGGTTCGAAACAAATATTATAAATGGATCACCCGATATAATGCCATGAAAATATTTCATTTGTGGAAATACTAAAAAAATCTTGTTCTTTTTTAAACTAGAAAATTAGTAAAAAAAAATTTATTTTTTTTTAAATTGAAACAACAAAATTAAATTGAAAACAATAATCAAGAGTATGAGCAATTTGATGCTCAATAGTGAGTGGTTGAAGGTGGATGACGTCAAGTGCCCAGCTACTCTTTTAAATAAATAAGACATTAAGCTTTAATTTCAGTTCAGAAAATAAACTTTCTACCATTAACTATGAAAAGAAAGTTGCAACAGCAGACAAATTTCGTTTGCATTTATTTAACTTGAGGGTGATTTTTTTAAACATTTAGTTTTTGAAGTAAAAATTTTTTATTTGGCCGAAAAACTAAGACTGAAGAAAATTCCATAAAAAAATATTTTTACACATCGGTAGTTGTGCTTCCGCCATTTTACCCGTAAAAAGCTTCGCCACTGAATTTTCGCTCAAAAAACAAACCATTAATTATTTCGGAAAAAGTGCGTGATTGTCGATATAATAATATTGTAAACTTTTCAAGGGCTGTCGGGTTGTTCATCTCTGACGAATCACAACTTAACTGGCAAAAATTCCCAAAAAGAAAAACCAACCACCAAAAAATCACTCTTTTCATGTTTGTCATTTTTGGAAAATTATAAAACTTTTAATTGGATTTTCGTGAAATTTACTCCTGTAAATCTTTGTTGTAAAGTTGGGTTAGAACGAAAAACTTTCTTGGTTATAAAACGATGCGATTACAACACTATAATAAATAATTGCTTTTCTTTGAATTCTTACATATTTAATAGCGCACCATTCGGCTATATAATTATCCAGCTAATAAAATAATACACTTTTATATCACAAGTTAATGTAACTAATGTTGCGTATAAATCAGTGTTACGATTATTATAAATCTGTATTACGTTAGTCGCCATAACAGTTTCGTAGCGCTGACAGCTTAATAATCTATAATACAGTTGCATGAGCCTAAATTGGCTGAGTAATTCACGGTGGTATATTTCGCATCGGAGTAGCGAAATCGCGAGGTCCAAATCAGTCAAATCATGAATCGTTTCCGGCTTATGAGCATCGTTTACAAATTCTAGCCATCCCCGCAAACACAAGATAATCCGGATTTGAGAGTTGAATTCGAAATAATGTGCACACCAACCTTTTCCTTCTAAATAAGCGTTACACAATTATTTGCAATAAGAGCAACCTCATACGTGGTGAAGTAATTATACGGTGCCGCAATCACAATACCCGATTTTAATTATGTGACATTTTTCGTACAAGTGGCAACACTGATATTTAACAGCTGTCACGTATCATTTTTCCTATTGTTAAAAATGCTGCGCTATGCACTATGGTGAGACTACTAGCAAGTTTCGAGGAATTTTTGGTCGAGAAATTGCACTTAATGTCTCAAAAATTCCAAGAGTGGTTAACATTTGGTTGGACTGGTCGGTCTGTTGAACAAATGATGTGTAAACGAGAGTGCCGCTAAAAACGCGAAAACATCAATTCAGCTCGTATGGCCTCAATTAACGGTATCTAGCAGAATGTCAATCCGTGCCACACCGTCCAGGAAACAAACGATTTGTGTCAGCAGCTATTTCCACAGTGAACTATTATTAAGAAACAATATATAAAAACTTGATTTTATTTTGATCTGCTCTGGTTTTTGAAAGGGAGGTCAACGCTTTATGTTTAATAGCGATGATATAAAAAGGAATAAATATGTTTCAAAAGTTTTGAAATTTTATTTACGTTTTCCTTATAAATTTTGGCGTTACCTTAAATTTTATAAAATAAGGCCATAAAATTTCATGCCGCCGAAGACAAAGCAAAGCATTAAATTTTTAAACAAAAAGCACTAACTTGAAAATTCTCCGTGTCGAAAATTTTAAAAAGCACAAAAACTGTACTGAAAGCACCGAGTAGAAAACGCTGCCCCTCAGCGTCCTTGAATCCCTCTTGCTCTCCTATAAACTTGGATATAATGAAGGCAAATTAGTAGCACCTGGCAGAAATCTAACATCACACGATGAAACGAAAGTTTAAAAATTGAACAAAACTTTTAAGAATTAAGAGGACTTCTAATAGGAGCAGGTCGATACTGAAATGGAAAAAACAAGTTGCATGTTAGGTACACTTAAAGGGTCGATCTATGTTTTGCACAGGGACTTTACACAGTGGCACGTATCAGCGAAGTCCAATTTTATTTGATTTTGCCACCTGCATCCGTCCCGATCTGACCTGTGGTCATCGACCGATTACAGCTTCTTGACCTAGCCTTGCAACTTGACAGAACTCTACTTAAAATAGTCTTGCAGGGTCGTTTTTTGGTATCTTGGTGAACAGTTTATGTCACTTCCGGGAAAGAGAACCATTCCACATGCTAAAGCCACAATCCATTCAATGCATGTCGTTCAATTTGGTCCAAAGAAAATTAAATATCATTGATTTGTTAGAACGTTTACGAAGAGATTCGATTTAACATTTTTTGTAGATTGTTATCGGCCCAAATACAGCAATTTTGCTTGCCAACACATCCATTTATCCAAAAATTGCCTTGTCGCTAAAGATGACTTTTCGTCTAAAATTATCGTCCTCGTGCAACTTATGTTCAGGTGAAAAATTTCGATTGTTGCGAGTGTTTGTAGTAAGAGACCATTTTGCAACAAAATTGAAAATATTTCAAATTGAAATGAAGAAGTTTTAATTTGAAGCTCCATTTGGAATTTTCTCCATTTCAATGACAAAGTTTCATCGTGTTAAATTTTTGTTTTGTTCTCTACTTCAATGTTAAGTGTCCCCTCAAGAAACTTTCGTATCGAAATCTATTTCCAGCAGTGATATAAGAACCAACTTAGATTTCATTTGCATTGTCAGAGGCAACAGTTAAGCACTGTGGAGCAATTCTGTACACAATCATTTTTCGTTCACCGAAAAATTACACTGAAGATGGCACATCACTGAAACCGGTTTGTCTCCAAACCAAATTTGTCAAAGGATGAGGGAAATTCGTTTCAAAAATCTACATATTTTTATTCATTTAATTGCAATCCTTTAACACGTTGAGTGCCACGTCAGTCACCGGCGACTGAGACCGATCTTTCCTTTTAGGCCGCGCCAGTCACCGGTGACAGACAGTATAAAATATGATAATAAAGGTAGAAATTGAACATTTTTTCAGAAAACTTTAATGAATTTTATTGAAACAAGGTAAGCAACATAAAATGGTTGTCCCTCGCAAGTGTCACAAAATGTTATAACCTGTTTGGTCAAATTTCGTACTATTTTCTGCCGCTCTGTGCCGCATTTTCTTTATAGCACCCTTTGCAATATTTTCGCACTGCTGAAACTCGTGCGGCCTGACGGGGAAGTCACTATTATACCGTGTGGCACTCAACGTGTTAACTGATAGTCTTAGTGAAAGGTACTTTTAAAAAGTACTTTCTTAGCAAGGAACTTATTTAAAAGGTCTTCTTTAAACTCCAGATTATTTATAGCTGGCCTTTATAGTTTTTCTTTGAAAGATTTTTATAAAATGGTACTTTTTTTAAATGGTAGTTCTTTTGAAAAATTACTTTTATGAGAGATTCTTTTCATATGGTACTTTTTGCTAGGTCCTTTAATATTACATAACCTTTTTCTATATTGACCCATATATTGTACGTCCATCAAATTATTATCTAAACACACAACCTGCAGGCCAACTGTTCTACAGCCATTCCAAATTTGATTACATTTGTGTATTCTAGCAATTATAAACATGTGACATCATGTTCATTTGTATTCAACAAAGGTCTGTACACACCTCCTCTTACGAACATTAATTCAAAAATAACACAAAATTACATTTGCAAATCAATAGCAAGAATTTATATAAAATAATTGGAAAATAAGAGTAAAATAAGAATTCTATTTAGAAATGTTGTCTAACGCCGACCATCATCACACACTTATAACAAAAACCTTTCTATTCACATGCAGACGTATTCAGAGCAGCAATGTAATTATATATAACAGATGATTTAGGTGAGGAGAGGAGAACCATATTCATTCATACACAATGATGTATTGGAAGTCATAATAATAATAATATCTTAAGGGATCTTATTTTAGATTACTTGGACATAATTCAAATATTTGCATGTGATTCTGATATCAATTTCACCAGGCACGTTGTAGAAAATTCTGCTCAATTTGTTATCTCATTCTAATTAAATGCAAAAGCTAAGAAGTTGACAAAAACATGTTCTTAGATGAGCTAGTATGGATAAGAACAAATACCACAACGAATTCGAATATTCAAATTCAGAAATGGATCTCCCTACTTCTCCTGCTGGGCCATAGATACGGCTGCATATATTGAACAGAGGTAGAAATTATCTTGACAATACAGACAGTTTTTATCATAACTACAGCCTCCACCTACAAACATGTCTTCTTGGTGACTAATACCACCCTTGTGTATTGCTATCTGTGGAACGAAGGGGTAACTATACCCGGGGCGTCTCTGTGGCTGGATGGAATAGCATCCCATTTCTAGGCAACTTGCAAGCTTGGTAACATTTTTCCCATAATCCTTTCTCATATTAGAAAAAAAATTTGCCCAGCTAGCAAGCTGCCTGGAAATGGGATGGTATTATTCATATGAAGAACTTGGTCTTCATTTTGATCTCACTACTTTTTACAGCTGAAATTTTTGGATAGAAACTTGGCGTAGAATTTTGGAACGATTTACGTTCTCGAAAAATGACACTGAAGATGGCACATAGCCAAAAGCGGTTTGTCTCCAAACCAAACTTGACAAGGGATGACGGAATTCGTTCCGAAATTCTACATCAAAACACCCTGTCGGAATATCAAATCAAGAAGAAACTTGGCCTTATTTTCACTTTCATATTTTTGTGCGGATCTGAGTACTTTTTGCCAAGCTACATATTTTTGTTTGTTAATGTATAATTGTTTTGGGAGGAAAAACAAAATTGTCTTCTTTAACAGCCGAGACTTCATTGCCAATTTAAGCCTTTCGTATGCAAACAAATATTGCTTAATTAAAATTGCGTAAAACTCAGCAACGAATTTAATTTATAATTCACAATAATTCATGAATATTAAATAAAGTTTACATTAATTTATAACACAGCCATACGAGCACTCTTTTGTATCGATTGCGTTTAAATTGTCCTGCACAACGGATTAAATTACGAACAACACGAGCATTATTTAATAGTTTTTTTATGGATGAAAAATAAAATATTTTTGTTAATCATTTTGCAACAAAATGGTTGCTTAATACTTTTTTATATAATGTTCATTATTTTTCATTCGCATTTTTTTTAAGATTCGATTTTAATGCAGGGTAAATGGCACAAGCAAACAATTAAAAAACGGACAATAAACTTTTTTAGAGTAAGTTTTTACTGTAGTTGCTAGCTCAGCATATGTAGGAAGACTTAGTATTCCGCTGACCACGCCATGAGAAACCTAGGCAGCAGAGAATGTCTACAGTCTATGCTTTCGCCTTATTCTCAGAACTTCTACAGATTATGAGAAGATTAAATATCCTTGCGTCAGCATGTATAATGCATTGCACTTTCAGTACAGAGAATAATTTTAGCATTTGCCTCTGTAAGGGCACCATCAGAAGTGCCATATTCACGCACTGACCTTAAGCATGTCGGCGCCAAGCAACATCTGGAGCCCTGTGTAGTTCTTCAACTGTCATTACATTGTCTGAATTTCTGTCTGATTTCAATAGTGTGATCTAACATTATGACAGCTATTGCATATTAGATGAAAATAGAACACGTTCTAGTTTGAACTGAGAACAAAGAAATTAGGAAATGTATATTAGACACACTATCGACATACTTTAGATATTGAAATCAGACGAGAACTACAATAGTTTAAAACAGTTTTCTCTATATGTATGTCTTCCAATATTCCCAGCACTAACAGCTGTTCCAGGTAGAGAAATGGTTTTACTGTCAGTATCTATTCGAATATCCCGACCTATATATCACCCTGCAAAATACTATATTAATCAGATTCTTGTAGCAGGCCGTTTGAACTCTAGCTACCGAAAATGATTTACAAAATAGACCTCAAATATGTCTTCTCTATGATGTGTAATCTTTATAGATATAGAAAATCCTTTGTCGGATAGAAGAATGTTTGATCGATATATTCGCATGATATACTTTTATGTCTGTCAAAAATTTCTAAGTTGGAGTTCTCTCGTCCTACAACTTGTTTATGGCATTATCGTTTACAATGCTGTGCTAGTGCGGTTAAAAAAATATCAAATATTAAGGCCAAGTTCAGGCCTAAAGCATGCAGTGTGTATATTACACGAAACCACTCGCGCTGTCCTTACTCCCCTCATAACTTTAATCATAATAATGAAACTTGAAACATAAGGACTCTACGCATAGGTAACCTCATAGGCCAAGTTTTACCATAAAAGCTTTTTTTGGTAAAATGATGCGAACGTGAGATCTATCGATAAATCCCAACACTCGCGTGAAGCCACCTTTTGAATAAAATGCAATTTCTGAAGTAATTTTTTTAGTAATTTGGACTTTAATTCGTTTCACACAATTACGCTGAACAATAACATCAGGTGTTTAATCATCTGTCAAATCGTCACATTTTTAGGGTGGCAACATCATGTAATTCGAAATGCCGAAAAAAGGTAATTTGTTTCAATTTGGCTCGATCGAGTTGTACGCTGTAATGGGGACATAAAGGCTTCGGACCGTCTATAACGTATTAGAATTCATGTCATGTTTTAATTAAACGGAGATGTATTGCAAGATATACAACCTTTTTTTACGAAGACTACTAAATCCGAAAATGCTTTATAGAAATATGCGCGGCTTTATAACTTAATTAGAAAAATTATTAAAAATAAAAAGTTTTGTAAATACGACGAGAACGCAATGCCCTGCTAAACCCCCTAAAATACCTGACGTTATTTGGATAAATTTACCGAATATTCAAGATTTCGTATTCTATTTTCAATCGTACTCTCGTATTAATGCCGTTTTGACGAAAATGATTTCCAATAGAGGTTTTCACATAGATGTAAACTTAAAATGCTCAAGGTAAGAAAAGAGGGGCAGCATGGCAGTGGTATTTAATCACCATTGATGTTTTTAAATCATGTTTGTTTTGAAAGGAAGTTAGAACGTTTCCCTTGTTTTCCATTTTCATAAGAATCTAATATTGAATCGACACATAAACTCTTCTATATCTACGATGACCCGGACGTTACAATTTCAAAATTCAATTTCAAAGTTCAAAATAATAATGTGTTTGTAAAAAATTAAAGATATTTATTTTTAAGCCCGGCAGGTCAATAAACGCAATGATTTTGCTGTTTTCTATTCGAATACCAAGAGTGAAATACAATTTTTAAGCCAAAACTATAAAGACACACAATAACACAAGAGTCAATCAGTACAATGACAAAACTATAAAGAACTTGAGTGGCAAATTAAAAATAAATAGACACAACCGGTTAAAGGTTTAAATTTGAAGGAAGTACTGCCCATAAGTGTTTTCAATTGACAATGAACTTACGAAAAGCATAAAAAAAAATAAGCCAGCATTACGCCTTCAAGTTACTGAGAGTCGTGGTTTTGTTTCTTAAGTTTTTCGTATAAATTCACCAACTTCACGCTAAACTAACATCAGTTAATTGTCATTCTGTTGAAACGCAACAACTTATTAAAAAACTATAATGTTCAAGTTTATAGCTGCATTTGCTTTGGTTGCCATTGCTGCAGCAGCTCCTGGTTTTGTGGCTGAAACGCATCATAGCCTGGTGCAACCTGCTGTCTTCACTAAATCAGCTGTGGTTGACACAAGTGCTTCATCTGCCATTACCCATCAAAGTTTCACTAATTTAGAGAAAAAAGTTCCAATTATTACTAACTATGCTGCTGCTGCCCCTATTGTGAAAACATTTGGCAGTCCTTTGGTTCATACATACGAAACTTCTCCCGTTGTGAGGACTGTAGCTTCCACCCCGGCTGTAAAAACTATTGAAGCCGCTCCTGTCATACACACTTATAATGCTGCTCCTGTTGTTCATGCATATGAAGCTGCTCCCGTTGTTCACACATATCAAGCTGCTCCCGTTGTTAAGACTGTCTCTTCTCCTATTGTAAAGACAATTGCTGCCGCTCCAGTTGTGCACAACACTTATGCTGCTGCACCTCTAGTCCACCCTTTACCAGTTCTACACTCTGCTCCAGTTGTCTACCATTCTTATCAATAAATATTTATTGATTTACTTGTGACAAAATGTGAATTTAAATTTAAAAAAAATAAAAAATTCGTAAAAATAACTGCGATACAGGTGATTTTAATTTATTTTAGAAAAATCTTTCCGAAAGTGATAAACTGAGCACAGCAATCATGCACCAACACTTAGGAGATGTAGTCTACTCGAGAAAATAAGATATAGAAAAATGTATAGAGAGAGAGAGAGAGAGAGAGAGAGTAATGTTTGTGGCCACTCGAATCAAGGCTGCCAGTGTTGGGGATCTAACCCCAAAATCAGGGAAGCTTTCATTACAGAAGAGGAAGGTTTTTATTGAGGTTGTTTATAATGGTATAACGCATTATAAGGACAGCATGAGCTAGTCATTAATATGCTTTCGATCCCAACAAGCATTGCCTATATGCAACGTATGTTTTCGGTTATGAACATAAATTAAACGTTCAGAAATGGTAACACTAAATCCATGTATACCACTGCAAGCTCTTCTAATTCGCAAAATGGGGCTTCCGAAGTTTAAGGAAACTGTGACTGATTGAAATACATTTGTGAATGGTAAATAACAAAACTGTATGTGAGTAATAAAAAAAAAGATGTATAATCGTTAGTGCAAAAGTTAATAAGAAACAAAGTTCTATGTTATGGGAATTTGTTTGGCGATTTTCGGAGAAATAATGTTAAAAATTCAGGGAGAACAAAATAAAATTACCTGGCATTCCTGACTCGAATTATAGTTTTTTTTTTTTAAATTGAAAGTGAAGCTTTAAACACTTAGACGAATTTCTTGTCAAGTTTGGTTTGAAGAAAACCTGGTTTCGGTAGGCTTACATATTTCAAATATTTCACCAAAAATGCGTAATCACTATTTTTGTCATATACGTATTCAACATTAAGTGTCCTGCTCGTATATACAACAAAAAGAAGTTAAATAATGTAACAATGAGAGTATGTAGCCCCTCTTCTTAAGTAAAAGCTTTTCTTATTAAGAGAATATTTGTTTAAAAGAAAATGTAGTATTTATCTTTTAATGCCTACTCTTTTGTGGTGAAATGTTTGACAAATGAGAATTTACCTTAAAAATAACACATAGCTGGAACCGGTTTGTATCCAAACCAAACATGACGGGGAATGATAAACAACAGTCATGGTCAATTACACTCTAGAAGAATAATTGATAAAGAAACAGGCACCTACTAGCATTAAAGACAACTTGAAGACGATTCCAGAAAAGAAATAATTTCTTGGTACACAGCTGTATACCGCCCTCTTATTTTTTTACATTGCGCCGCCAGTTCTAGTCCGATCATAACATGTCGCATATTGTTGTTAAAAGCTTGAAAACGACTTTATTTCGTTATAGGCAGTTTTTTTATCGGACTTTAAATTCTAAATGCAACCTCTGATACCTCAGATCCTTCCCAGCTTAATAACCAATTTTTTTAGAAACCAACGCATAGCCCTGGTAAAATTACGTAACCATGTTCTTCACATTTCACACTCATTCACTTTTCTTTACTTCCAAATACCGCCTAATTGGTTTTTTATCAAATTCATGATATTATTTTTGATAATTCGAATCCCGTTTTAGATTTTAATCTGTGTTCGCTAGGCTTACCTGCTGATTACAAAATTCTGTGTTTTTTAGTGAAATTTCCTTCCTCAAAAACTGAAGCGTGGTCTACGCCTGTTCTAAGTATTATACCAAATTATAACCGTCAAACGTTACACATAGATCATTATCACATAAATAACTGGTACTCAACAACATGCAGACCCAGAAAGATGATCGACTTTGCGCGACATTGAAAAGATACTATTTTTTTTATTTATTTAGTGTTATAGTACAATTACAGATATTATTACTTTACCGAGTATAGTAACATAGACCTTCGCTTGTTGTATTGCAGCAGACCAGAGTCTTTGGTGGGAATCGCACCCACGATCCCCAGACTGATAGATTAGCACACTATTTACTACCCTACGGAGGCATTTTTATGTTTTTAATGAAGGGGAATATCGAAGCAGACCGCTAAACTTATGGGTCCCTTTTCGATCCCCCTCTTTACTCGAATTGACACACAATGTGCGCTACCGTCTAAGCCTCTTCCGCCGCAGTATCTTTGGAGACTGACCCGTCTACTTTTTGCGATATTTTCTTGTCTTTCTCTTTAGAATTCCTCTATTGGAAAATAAATACCGGAGTTCCTTCACCTCTTGCTCGACTTCATTGTCTATCCCTTTCGGAATCTCCAGGTTCAACGCCTTAGAAGATCCTTTGAATATCGACTCGTTGACCCCTAGCGAGGCAGTCTTATCTATCTCTTCCGGATTCCTTCCTTGGCCAATTAAACTCGTAGTTTCTTCAGAGTTTAACCTCTCCGGCCCTTGCGAGGCATCATGTTTCATCCCTGTACTGGAGAGAAATGTGTCCACCCATATAGAGCTCCATATGCACGGGCAAGTCTGTATTAAAACTGGAGATCGATTAGTATCCAGAGTTCGTATACTATAAACCAAGCACCCTTTTGGCACGCATTTCTGGTGTGTGCTCCGTTGATTAGGGATTTTTTTATAAGAATGTGTTAACTTCTCTCCGCTCGACTTAAATAAAGCAATTGGGTTAATTAACTGACCACCCATGACAAACGTAAATCTACCGCGGCCTAAAACCATTGGAGGTGATAAATGGGCTAAAGCGGCCTTAAGTCATCAACTCGGAGGTACTGAGGGTGTATAGTAAATATGTTTATTATTTAATGCTTTAAAATAAGTCTCAAAACGTATGTAACCCTAGACCCTGAAGGAATGTTTGGTCATAGACAAAATTAAGAGCAATTGAAATCCTTTCAAAACTATTTTTTATTAAAACATATAATTAAATTTCGCATAACGGACAATAATTTTCAATGATGGATAACATGAGTGACAGGAGCAACGTGAACAAGAGGAGCAGCAACTGATCGCAGGACTGGTGTAACCAAGGCAGTGTTTGGTTGAAGTTGAACATGAGACTGGTGGGAGACAGCATGGCTAACAACTGGAGTGTGCAACGTTTTTACCACGGGAATAACTGAAGCATCATGATAGGTATGGACCACAGGGGTTTCAACAGCTTTAACAACGGAAACGGCAGGTTCAACAGTATGCACGGTAGTTTTAACAACAGGCGCAACAACGGGAGCAACGACAGCTTTGTTGTGGACACGAGTGAAGCTTTGATGAGATACAGCTGAGGGAACCGAGTGAACCACAGAGCCAACTTTTGCTAAAACGGGCTCCTCAACAACAGTGTGGTGTTCAGCCAATAAGCCAGGAGCAGCAAAAGCTACAGAGACACAAGCAAAAAAGGCAACCTACAGCAAATAATTTGTTTGAATTTTATTTAATAAAAAAATATTTTTAAAATATTCCATTTCACTAAAAACTTACGAATTTAAACATTTTGTGTTAAAGTTAAAACTAATGCTGCGTTTGTTTGGAGAAGTCAAAAGGAACTAATGATTTGTTCAATCGTCGACATCAATTTATACCCGCCATCGAATAGCAAGAAGCGTGCCCGTGGTGCCATAATATGGTGACTGACAGCTTGTCGTTTAAAACCCAACACCTACATACACTCATTCAACTTGAAGTCAGTTTCCTCTATTTAATCCTATTAACACTGAAATACCTAGAATTCGAAACCAGAATAATAATTGAAATCAAATTCAGCATAAAAAAATCATGGCTCTTGAAATCACCGCACACAACCATCATTCGTCAATGAAACAACAGCTCATTATTCAACAATTAAGATCTTTTATTCCTGACAAAAGCGAGTACTAGTCATCAGAGTATACGGATTGAAAGAGATTTGTTTACAAGATTAATATCCCCTTGTAATACTCACGCAATGAAGGCCACTCAAACCGGCTCGAACACTTGACCAGAATGTTTTTCTTTTGCGTAAATTCAAAGGGTTACTCTAGTAATGATCAAGCCAGCTTAAGTTGACTTAAAAGGTTTAGCTATAAAAACTGCTGCTGATTGTTGAAACATCATTAGTTTTCTGCAAACTTTGCAGAATTGCAAGTAGGTCCTTTAACATGTCCAAATCCGTGATTAGCGTTACAGCTATTTCTGAAATTTTTTCTTTAATTTTAACTCCATATTTTAATTAGATTACCTGCATTGTTCTTCTCTGCTGGGCAGTAGTCAAAGCTGGAGTGATTTAAACACATCGTGTAGTATAAGGGTCTGTTCTTGCCAAAGTAGACGATGTTGTTCACAGTTCTCCCTCTGCGGTGTCCCACCAAAATTTCATCCGCTTTCACAACAAAACTGTTGTTACGCCTGTGATTACTCCAGTCGTTAACAGCCATACCTAAATAAGAGCGTTGCGTTAGCAGCAGGGTACGTAGTCACAGTATATTTGAAGTAAAATGTATGTCTCTGAAAGCACTGGAGCTACTTAACCTGCTGCTAACGCAGCGCTCAACGCTCTTATTTAGGTATGGCTGTAAGACTAACACTTAACACTCCCTTAGTTCATTCTGTATTCAGCTGTACATATGCAAGCTGTCCCCGTTGCCTATACATTCTACAATTAAAGAAAAAATTCGGACACCGACACGACGATTCACTTCATTAATTTAATACAATAAAAAATATTTTACAAAATAATGTTGTCTTAATTGCTTTTGGTGACAATAAGGACTTCTCTGGATTTGTATCACGTGTTCTAACGAGACGCACTATATAATGGAAGCTCAAGCTGTCATACGACCCAGGCCTTCCACTATTCTTTTGCAGAAGACAGCACCAATTGCCAAAATAGTCCAAGCCTGTGGGACATGAGGTTCATGAATTTCCACGAACAGGTTCAATTTTAATGTACGTTATCCCTCATATTATGTGCTGACACAGCCGGGCGAAGGAATATATTGTTTCATGTAGCGAAATAAATACATATATAAAATTCAATATTCTACAACAGTATTATCTTTAAGCCGTGCCAACACTGTTTTTAGTCTTCTTAGTTCTTTTTAGAAACATCGTGATTAGTTTTGAAACAGTAGAAAAAATAACAAAAATTCCAATATTTTTCTACTAGGATATAGGCGAATATGTTCCAAAGAAAACGAGCCATCATTTTATGCATGTTTTATTCACAGTTAAGTGAAGGCATCTCGTTTCGAAAAGGTTGCCATATGCACACAACAGCATAATGCTCTCTAACAAAATTTTCAAGTGTCGGACTGATGCAGAAATATGGGAACTTTATTCAAAACGAGATACCTTAACGTTATTGTGAATAAAATCAAAAGTTTTACATCGATTGAAATATAACATGGCCCGTTTTGCTTAAAAGTTATAAGGCTGTTCTATTTTTCACAATTTTTTAAAAATCAAAACTTTTGTTAAAATTTACATATAAAATAATTTTTTTATTGTCATAACTTCCTCGATATTCCTGAAACTACTGAGCAGATTTAAAGACATTGTATTTTCATTAAAAATTAAATTTTGGTCGAATATATATATAATCGATGCCTTAATCGATAACTTGATATCAGTTACCTATTTTTGCTATCACTACTAATCGCTAATAGCCAAAGCAAAGTTCTTTGTTCCACTGTAAAATAACATATTATTAATTTGAATTTTGAAATTTAAAGTCAACATAACTAAAATGAACACCCTTTTAAATAGTTCTTAATAGGTACCAATAAGCAGTTAGCAAAAACCACATTAATGAAAGATAACAGTGATTAAAATGATGAATTTTTTTTTTTTTGTTAATAATTTTTAACTTTGAACACTGTACTGAAATAATTATTTCTTATTTTTTGTTATTGAATATAGGAAATAATCTCTATGTACCATTAATTAATTGATTATAATTGTCCAACCCATTCAATTTCAAGTTCAATGTGACCAAAACTTTTTGATCATTTTTTTCATTGATTTTGTTTAAAGTTTTTATTATTTGTTTTAATATTATTTTTTTTAAATTCAATAATGTTTTCAAGTTGTATTTAATTCGCTACGCGAACCAAATCAATTGTAAGAAGCCACGTTTTTTCTCAATTTAAACATCATTCATTTCTATATAATGTTCACACATGCACTTTAATTGAGGTTTGTGTTTTATGATTTGGAAAAATGGGGATAAATTTAGACTTAAAAAGTTTTTTTTACAGAAATTAATTATTTAGAAAAAAAAATACATATATTTTTTAAAACTTATTTTTGTAAAAATTTCATAAAATTTACTAACCGTCAATTTCACCAGGCATTTCTTTTTATTTTTGTTTTAATTTTTTATGTACAAAGTTTGATAAGTGCCATGAAACTGTGGTTGTAAGTGCCTTGATTTTGTCATTGAACACAGTTTTATCTACTCACTACAAAAACACTATATCAGTGTTGCATTGGGAATCTTAATCGAATAACGGTGCAATGAAACACTAATTGCACAATTTATCAATTTAGTTATTGTAAGGTAAATTGAGCTCAATTAAAGCCTACGTTGCATAAATTTCCCAATTGCGCAATTAGGAAGCATGTTTGCACATAGTTTTAGTGTTAAAAAAACATTAAAATTTGTTTTAATTTCAAATTAATTTCAAATGTACAATAACTTTTTACTTAGATTAGATTAGGTTAGAAAGCTAGGCAATGGTATGGGAAATATTCCATCGATTTGATATCACTATGGTGTACAGCTCTGCTAATAATTTACAATTCAGCAGACTATTTGCTTTATGGACTTCGTTACATCATATTGGACTATAATCTTTTGGACTATAGTTTTTTAAATCAGCTTTTGTTTTCTAAAAGGAATTTTCATTAAGTAGGGTTCATTCTTTCAGTACCATTCCAATCACCGAAAGTTGTCTTGCTTTGTGTCCACTCATTATTATTAACTTTCTGAAACCCACCGGCACCTGACTTTTTCGGAAACTATTCATTGTATTCACAGTACAAGGCAACGCTTAGCTTTATACTGCCACAGAACCACTTGACACTCTCACTGATTGCGTGATTGGAAGAATGTATTGTAATCAGAAGGAGTGGAATAATATTCAGAGTCTAGTTCTCCAACAAAGAATCCCAACTCTGCTTTTCCATATAGTTACACCCTTTTTTCTGTGTACATTCGGTTGATAGTTAATTATTTTCATATAAGAAAATAGACAACCACATACGCTGTTATACCACAACAAATTTGGAAGTTAACGTTTTATTATATGCTAGTTTATACAGGGTGAAGCACTAAGGATCACCCTATTGAAAAGTGGCTTTATATGTCAGCTTGGTTTTGTCCTTCCTGAAATAGACACGTGAACAGAACAGTGAACAGAAATAAATCGATATACTCGTACATACGCCTCATGATTGATAATTGAGAAAAAGTTTACGTGCAATAATGATTAGTAGTATTAATGCAACGTGAAAATGTATCAATCGTGCAGCGTCCACAATTTAAAGCCTGGTGGCATGATTGGAAATACACTTATTTATTATTATAAACTTTTGTAGCGTTCAAAATGCTTGTAGCAATTTCGCAAATGCATCCAGGTTTATGTATGGCGCCCAACAATGGTCCTCTAAAGGGGACCATGAGAAATTAAAGGTGAAAATACTACAAATAAGTAGTGGGATGTGATTTTGAAGATCTGTTTTATCGACCGTCACAATTAATTTAGATATTTTAAGCAACTGCAGCAAACATTTTTGCATCTTGACTTTTTAACCAGCTCTTATAATGTGACTCCTAGTCTTTGCTTTTCTTTGTCCTACATTTCTTTAAAGTTTGTATTATTTTTCTTCAACAACTAATTGCTCAAGCATTTGTTTGGATACGCGTATTTGATATGGCTCAAAAAAAACGTTGTTGGCGATGGTTTCAATTGCACTAATATTGAAAATTGTATCTTTCATTTCAAGCCAATAATACCCGCACAAAATAGTTCCAGCCTAAATAAAGTGCTGCTACCAATGCTGCTACGGCTGCCTTCCAATTCTGCCTGCTGTTTTGTTTTGTCTTGGCTTGTGATACAGTTGTGCGCTCGATGGCTGGCTGTTGGGTTCACTGTTGACTCAATGTGCTGAGTAATAAGTTGGTTATTAGCACTTACTTCAGTGATCTGTTTTGTCATAACTATTTAAAACTATTTTCTGTACGCTACAATAGGACATCATGTGTTGCTTAGAGTTCGAACTCTTCAGATTTAAATTTTATGTTCAATCTGAAACTGACATACTGCTGTGGGCACAAAATAGTAAGACTTTGTTTATAATTTTAAATTTATTTATTTATTCTGCCAAATCTATTTCGTCCCCCTCAAAGTAATCTCCCCAGCTGCTTATGCCAACGTTTTTTCCAATCCTCAGTCAATTTCCGGAATAGCGCTTAGCGCTTAGCGATTCACGTTTAATGTCTTCAATTGACTCAAAAGGTTTCCCCGGAGCGGTCGCTTAAGTTTGCTGAACAAGAAGAAGTTACACGGAACTAAGTCAGGCGAATGCGGTGGTTTTGGAACGATATTGATTGATTTTTGGCAAAAAACTCAATAAGAATCAATGCGGTATGCGGAACTAATCGTGATTTCACTTTTCTTAGGCCCAAATGATCTTATAAAAAAGGGGTTTCACTTATCCCTCCGATATTCCTACGATATCAATAAGGTCTCTGACTGTTAATCGTCGATTCTCGAGCACCAATTGCTTGATTTTATTGACGTGTTGGTCATCAGTTGATGTTGATGGCCGTCCTGGACGTGGTTCGTCGTCAACGCGTTCTCGAACCTCTTTGAACAATTTGTAGTAATCAAAAACACTTGCTCGCGACATACAATTATCACCGAAGGCCTTGATGCTGCATTCTGAACGTTTCAGCACCAGAAATTTCATCCCGCACACAAAATTTAATGGAACTTCTTTGTTGAATAATTTCACTCATTGTAAAAATCGCCGAATGCACTTGTTGTGCTTCAGAAAGAAGCGTATACTAAACACTAATGATTACTTTGATGTGATATTTGGGACAGATGTCACTGACAGTCGTACCAACGTAGAAAAAAAATTTCGACGAATGGATTTCCGCGCGAAATTTAAATTAAAAAGTCTTACTATTTTTTGCCCACTGTAGTACATACGAATACATACTTAGACTTTCATATGTGGTATAATTAAGGCAGCTGAGGCGTTATTGCGCTGTTTTTCATTTGCAAAAAATTCCCATAAGTAATGAAAATTGTATTCTTGCACCAATCTTTACCAGATACACTTCGCATCTCCTATTTAGAGGGTTATTATGAATAATAATGTGTATTTTAGCAAGTCGTTTCACTGAATCTTATAGCGTTAAAAGCCCTTAAGGAATATGCGAAAAATTGTGCAGGAAGAAACAAGTCTCTTTTACTTTCGATGCGAAAGAACTTAGTGTTTACCTTAAGCGATTGGGTTTAAAACAACAACTGAGCAGGCACTGAATTACCTGGTATATGGGGCATTTCATATGAAGCGGACAAACCAAAAAATGGTTCCCCGAAATTCGTTGACATTTGCCGTGACTGTACTTTTAGTAGATATGAAAATATTTTTTTGAATAATGTTTATTTATCAAGATATAGGGTGCAAATATTTCCGTTTCGAACTAGCAAAAAAAAACGGGGAGAAATGATTCTTAAAGGAAATTTGTTAATCTATAAAAAATGAATTTGAAACTTTTTTTTCGTTTGCAAAACCGAAAATGCTATTTGAAATCAAAATTTGTATAACTTCGACATCATTTTTAGGGTGTCCTGATTATACTGTATGCATTCAGTTTAAAAAATTCGTAAATATTTGTGCATGCGTATCGTACTGAGTAGGGTAAAATAAGTTACATGCGAGTACATATTGTTTGAGTGGCCAGTAAACTACACGTCGAATGAAGCGGTTTCCGATAACAATTATTTTTTTCCTCGTTTTTGACCTTTTCCATCTAGAGTACAATAATTTTTCTGTAAAATAATGTCTATATTAATTTTAAAATCGTCCTTTTATTTATTTATTTTTTTTTATATATAAAATTATACTAGTCTTTTTTATTAGAAAATTATAAGTATCCTATAATATTAAATCTATTGGGCTAGTGTACACTACCTGATACATGAATATAAAAAAAAGCATTAAATAAGCTTTTTTGAAATCAGATTTTTCTTTTGACAAATTAAGAACATTCCCCAAAAACTTTCTGGCAACGCTGATATGAAATGAAGTTGTGTTATAATATCAGATTTTTATATGAAAATTGCCAACAAAAAAATTACAATATTGTTTTATAACACAATAGTACAATCTATACAACAATACAAAGCGTTTGTGCATTGAACAGCTTAGGGCCATTATTATATAACTTGCCTTAAAGTTCACGTTAGTAAAAGGTACATTTAGTTAAAGTGAGGAAGAAAGTGACCTTTAACTATTATACATTGGAAAATAAAATTAATCTTTTTGAAAATATGGCAGCGCAAAAGCGTCAACCGTTCAACATCTGGCAACTTCTAATCTATAAACCTCACTCACGTTAAAAGATAAAGATAGAAACATCTTCCCTTTAGCTTATCGGTCAGTTTGAGCTTAGAGTGCAGTCGTAATAAAGCAAAATGAATCGTCTGTCCGATAGCATCATAATTTTAACCGTCGGCAAGTTATAATAATGACCCTTAATCTTGTATAATTTGTCTAAGCACACAAAGTATTAGACCAGATAGAGGATCCTTCAGTTCGTCAACTACCGTCATTAATAGATGTTATTCCGATTCTTTTTTTTCTTTTATATTTCACATTAACACACGAATATAATTTTATTTTTAATACAACCTTCACTTTTTTCAATATTTTGTAAAGAAAACAAAAAAACAAGACAGAAGTAATTTTTGTTGCGGAGTGTTTCGATTTGTAAAGTTTTAGCTGGAGCTATATTTTATTTCTTTCAACTATTATTTGTTATTGCAGTTAATGTTGCAAAGTTTTGTTATTGTTTGCGTAAATAATTGTGTTCATACACACCTTCTAATTTTTTTCTTGTTTTTTTTTTTGTGTTAAACTAAATCACTCAATTCCTAAAATCACCTCTTGAGTATCTTGAGAAAAAATAACAATAATAAAAAATGAAAAGCAATATTGAAGTTTAAACTGAAAATGGCTCGTATTTGTAAAATAAACAGTCTATAAAACTCTTTCAGTCGGCGAACATGATTAAAGTAAGTTCAAATTTTAGTTTCTTTTTTCAATCGACTGTAGTTGAAAACAACAACAATTTACTAATGCCAAGAAATAAATCGTTTATCTTACAGATATCTTGCCTTCAAATCGGATGGTTGCTTTTATTACATTTATGTGGACTTTTCCTTGTCACTACGGCACTGCCCATATCGATGCGGGCTCTAATAATTGATGCTGCCCCTTCGGTGGTTTCGTATCAGGGTTCCTCACAGAATTATGCTCATTTAGTGATTTCACCGCGTGGTCGAGCATTGGGTTATGTCGCGCCCACGAATCTCAATCATACTGTTCATCACACAGAGAAGGTGAAAGATAATTTGGACTTTCTGGATATACGACCGATTTATATGCATAATAAGTGAAATACAGTGTGAACACTTAGTTATTTATTTAATTTTTTGTTAATTTTTTTTTTTAGAAAATGTTTATTTTTCTTATATCCCAGTAAGATTATGCGATAACAAAATAGACACCAAATTAACTGCCAAAATGTGTCAAGTGGTTTTAATTGTAAAAAGCATTTAGTATGTTAGAGAAACTATTACCGCTGCTGAGTATTAAAAGAAAAAAATATTAATCTGAGCCAACTATAGAGTGACCAGATAAGACCGATAGGAAAAGGAATTTAAATAAAACAACAACATGTGAGTTATCAAATTGATTTTGGCTTAATTTTGATGCTACGTTTATTAAATTATTTGTGGAAATGGCCGGCACTGCATCAAGATGATTTTTTGATAAAAATCCGGATCTACAGCCAACATTGTCAGCACCCAATTAGCGAACTTAAGGTCGTCTGGCTTCAATTCTTGCGTCACCGTAATTTTATGGGGATGTAGACCCAAATCCAATCGCCAAATAAGCAGGGATGACTCTTTCGCCACCCCCACTTGAGCAAATCGGCTCCGAATCGACATTTCTTGGCTTTCCTCGACACTAGCGGATACGGCTATTTTGATTTTTTCACTCGCAATAATTTTGTATGATTGGTGGTTTAATGTCTAAAAGATTGTAGTCACTCCCCTGCGCACTGTAACTAAGGACAAAATTCACGTTGCGTCTTTACTACCGAGCATCATTTTAGATATTTTCTTCGGCGGACGTGAAAGAGTGCATGATGAAATGGCAAATCCTAGTGAATATTTTGACTGCTGAATGGCATTGGTAACTTTGACAGCGACTAAAATATAACACTTGCGGAAACTTACTGGTCACCCTATGAATTAACCAATCGGTTGTTTTTTTTTTTGCTGAAATCCATTTCAGCCAATACTTGCTTAATATTGTGAAAGTTCTTAAAGAATGCAGCGGTTAGACTCATTATATAAGTGTAATGGCTAGACGCTTTTTCGAAGAATTGCTTAATATATCTCTCATTTACTCAAACAACGTCATAACTCATAAAATTTATTGTTGCAGCATGATACAGAGTTGTTCTTTCCTTATGTCATGTTTTATATTGTGTATAAATTTAATATCTCTATATTTTCTACTTTCTAAGTTTGAAGAGAAAATACCGGTTTTTTTTGTAGGTAGTGAGAGAAAATAAAAAAACTTTAATCGAATTTATCTGGAGTTATGACGTTGTTTGAGTAAATGAGCGATATCGCCACGAATATTGTTTAAAGAAAATTTATTTTCATATCAAGTGATTTTTTTACTATTTGGTTTTTAGTGTAAAAAACAGATTCGTAAAATAATGTGGTAATGCCAAAGATGCTAAGTAAGGTTTGCCACTTCCAGAAGAATATCCCAAGAAACAAACAACGTTTGCAAATCATTGAATTTTATCAAAATTCGTGCTGCGGGAGAAATTCGTGTCGATTGAATTCAGCAACGAAGCTCATTATTGGTTCAATATGTAGGTAAACAATCAGAATTATCGAGTTTCGTGTGAAGAGCAGCCAGAGTCAGTTGAGGAGTTGCCAATGCACCTTGAATGATGCACTGTTTGGTCGTTACAGTCAATGCTGCAAGGTACCGCGCGAACATTACCGACTTTTTTCTCTCCAAAATGGAATAATGAAATTGGTTTACATGTGGCTTCAACAAGACGGTGCCATGCCACATGTCACATGGCACGCGATACCATAAACCTATAGAGAGACGAGTGTGGTCAGCTGTTCATCTAACGTTTTGGAGCAGTCTATTAACCGCCAAGATCATGCTATTTGACTCCAATGAACGACTTTGGAGATACCGGCCGAAATGCTGGCAAAAGTATACCAAAATTGGAGCTCACGTATGAACCACCTACGGCGTAGCCGCGGGCAATAATTACATGAAATAATCTTTAAAAGGTAATTGGCAAGCATTAATTTATCGGTCCAAATAAAAAATTAATTGACTTCTCCAAAACTTTTTGTGGTTTTTTCAACTTTTAAAAATTCAAAAGAATTTTCATTGCTTAAATGAAAATTAATTGAAAATTCAAAGAATTCTCCCTGCTTCGATTTGAGTTGAGTTTTCTTTGCCTCTTTTTAGGGTACTGAAAGTATAAGTTTATATTTCATCCGTATTTTTTGTTTTTCTTGTTTTGATATTTGCCACCACAAACACACTTGTGTCTCGCAACGACACGACTATGATGGGGTTTAGTGTGTTCAATGCAATTTGAAAGAACAAACAAAAGGATTTAAATCGTCTGGAAGAATTTGTTTATATATTTTTTTCAATTTTTATCTTTTTACTTTTGTGTATAAAAATATTGCGTTGCTTTTTATCCCCAGCGTTTAATTTATTTAATATTTTTATATAAAATCTTTGTGCTGAGCAATCATCAATTTAGCATTAAAATTTTACTTTATGTAACAGAAAAATAATAATCTTCTAAAATAAAAAGAGTTTTTATCAGGTTTTAGTTCGATTTTTTAGATAAATTACAGATTAAAAAGAAATAATATTAATTTGTTCATTTCTAGTTGTTCTAAATTCTAGGTAAAGATTTTCACATGAGCTGGCATAAGCAACCAGCAAAATGCTAATAAGGACTAGCATATTCGGCAAAAATATTGATTTTTAGAACGAATTTCCGTCATCCCTTGGTTTGGCGACAAATCGGTTTCGGCTATGTGACATCTTCAGTGAAACTTTTCGTTCTGCAAGAGTTATTATAAAGTGACAAGGATTAATTAGCCAAAGAACAAGTTGACTAAATAACAGATTATGTTCCCAAGAATTATTTTTCCAAATATTTTGAAAGATAAAGGGCGCTTCGTAAAGGAGCAGTAAGGCGAACTTCGCCAACCACATGTGCAACAACAAATATAATCCAGCGCATATTAAAAAATCGGTGCAACAACTACTCACACAGCGCAAAAGAGAACGACATAAAGACTTTTGACGGACGAATCAAAAAGGAACAAACAAATTCCAATTCAAGCGTTGTATTCGAACCTCTAAAATTAATCTACAAAACACACAGCAAAAATAACGGACAAGATACACAAAGCACCAAAACAATAAAACAGAATGTCAAAACAATCAACAAATTTATAATCTAATATTCACTGACGTCTTTCAACCCCAACAAAAAATACTATAAATAATAAAAAACAAGGTTAACCTGCCATTAGCAAACACCAATTCGTATGCAATAAAAGCACCCGTCCTGCTACCTGTGCACAACTTACAGATGCCTATGTGAGAAACGAGGTTTACCTTATTCCAGCTCACATGACAAATGGGTACCTGTCAAACAATAACGTGCAAACTTCTCAGAAAGAAAAATGACACTTAATGTGGCACACTGGGAAATCGGTTTGCTCCAAATCAAACTTGACGGAAGTTCGTTCCAAAAATCTACATTAAGGCTAAGTTTTTTTTATTTATTTAATTATACAATACAGTTGCAAATTTTATTCTTCAACTGTACTTTACGTAGTGGAACGGACCAGTGTCTTTGGTGGGAATTGAATGCAACGCTAATGTAGTTTAGGGAAATTTATTCGACGAAGACCATTGCATAGTAATTAAACAAATCCATTAATATTTATGAAATAACTTTTTATGGTGCGAGTAATTGAATAATTGTATTAAATTTAGATGTAGTAAAATTGGGCAGTCCTGATTTTAAATAGTTCATGTTATTTGAAAAACAGGTTTCTAGTATTTTTCTTTAAATTCATTTCCTTGACATCCTGGATCCAAGGGAGCTAGAAGATAGAATTCTTCCTTCAGTAGCTATGCATAGCCCTAATTTTGAACCATTTGAGAAATTTTACAACTTTTCTTGTCTTGATTTCATATGGAATGACCCATAGAATAGTTGTAGAAATAAAATCACCCATTCAATTTCATTTAACTTGCATTAAGGTTACTTATCAGTGTAATTAAGCGTTTTTGGTTTTTTGTTTGTTTTTTCTCATCTTTAATATCATGCGATTAACCGTCACGATCATGTGATTTGACACTGTTGGACTTCTTTCTTTGGGGATATTTAAAAGAAAAATTGTACGTCAAGAAGCCAAGAACAACTCAAGAGCTAAAGGATGATATAATTTGGCACATTAACGACATGGAACCTTATTTATGTGTCAGAATAATTGAAAATATTAACTATCGGATAGAGGTTTACCACCGAAGCCATGGCAAGCATTCGTCCGATATTTTGTTTCACACATAATTATCATAGATCCGTCTGCCATAATAAAAAATATTAAGATGTTTCTCTGAAAGCTTTTTGTTTTCTTTTCACAATTAACATCGTGCGGTTTGGTTGGACCACCCTAAAAAGCTTACTCGGGCTTTGCAGAAGTCAGACAAGTAACGAAGGATGTTGTAATATTGTATGGAGAACCTTACTTGGTAACAATATTTGGTTACGCTAGAGTTCCCAATTTTACTAAGATTCGAAAATAAAATATATGAGCAAAAAAATGGGGGAGGCGTATGGCTCCTCATCGTGACCAAAAGTAGAGGTAAAGTAGCAAAAATCTACAAACAGCCTCACATCTGCTCCACTGTCACTCCTAGAGATATAAAATGTACCTGCGAACCCCACTGATTTCGGCATCACCAAGTTTTTTCTGAACATCTATCTTAACTCCCTAGGAGGATCTTTTACAAAAATGGCATTTTTATTAAAAATTCTTCCACCGCTCTAACTGTCCCAAAAGTGCTCCTACAGGAGTCAAATAAATGACGTTAAAATTTTTTTATCCACAACATTTTATCAAAACATTCTTACCTTCTATCTTCAATCCTTAAAGTGGTCACCATATAAATATTTTAGTTTTTAAAAATTGTCTTCTTCAGCTAGCTGCTACAAATCCTGCCTTAATCGAAAACAAATACAAGCACATAAAAATATAATGAAAATGATTAAGGGATTCTTATAAATTTAATTATATTTTTGAATGCCTAATCCATCAAAAATAATGTAGATTCAATTTGAATAAATAAATATATTTGCGGCACAAAATGTTGCCTTTTTAATTAAAATCAGTTGGAAAAAAATCATATTTTTAGAAAACCAATACATTCTTAACATAAGTCCTTAATGCAAAAAAAAGCAATAAAATTGAGCCTAAAAACGTATTGCCACGTAGAAAATTATTATTACATCCACACCGCATCTTCACCGAATCGAACCAGTTATTTAATTAAATGATTTTTTTTACTAATAAAGTCCTGCAATTAAATTTCTTGTCCCTAAATTTTGTCTATAAAGTTTCAGTAAAAATAAAAGCACTTAAAATTATAAAAGGAACAAACACACAAACAAGCAAATTTGTAATTGTGTAATTTAAATTTTCAATTAACTTGGCTAAAGAAAATGTTTAAGTTACGTAAGATTTTATCCCCAACCGCTTATGAAATGAATTATTCATCCGTAGCAGGGGTACGAACGTACGGGTGTGTTTGCAATGGCAAAAATATTTCTTAAGTGTGAAGAAAATTATTTATTTGAAAAAATTATGAAGCGTAAACTACAAAGTGAAATTCAAGATTTTGAAATTGACAACTGATTAGGTTTTTCTTTCTCATGTTCTAGTCAGCTGATTTTTTTGAAGCGAAATCATTCAGGCATAAAACAGGTGTTAAAAAAATGTTGATTGATGCTTTTTGATTATTAAAAAAAATCTCAAGCTTAGTTTACTTTAAACTTGAACGTTTCCCTATTCAAAAGATGTGCGATGAACTATAAAAGTTGATTAATTATGCCAGAATTGATCAGTTTTAATTTAGCAGCAGATTTAACAATTATTGCATTTGGACTTTATAACTTTATAATATTCTTCCACAATAAGCGTCATGTTCAAATTGGTAGGTTACTTAGTTTCGTATAATTAATGTTTCCTAATTTATAATTCAATATACCCTTGTCTTTAAGATATTAATTGGCCTGGTATTTATTGGACTATGCGAAAGGGCAGTTTCAAATTTACAACTTGTGTTGCCCGATGATCTTTTCAGTGTACTAGCCGATGGCAAATCATCTACTAATGCCCTGGAAAATTCAATGACATCCTTGTCAACTGGCATATCAGAAGAGGATATATCCAGAAAAGCTGTGTCAGAAGAATCCAATGAATTGGCTTCTGCTTCAGCTTCTACAGCCCCTCCGGCTACTGCTGTCAGCCCAGCACCTGCTGCTTTAATTAGACTTAAACCATCTGCTCTGAGTACCACAACATCTGCATCAATTCTCCCACAGGAATCAATTTTAGTCTTGTCTTCGGCCCAGGCATCGACCACAGCCAATTCTCCAAGCACCTCTCTATCGTCCTCTTCTCCCCTTGCCTCTGTACGTTCTACAGCAACTATACAACACCGTATACTGCCAGCCGAAACTATACCTCTACCCATTACCATTTCAACTCGTCCTGGCCTACGTACGGTCATCGCTCCGGAAACCATAACTGTGCAACAACCAGCCATAGCGAAGGTAGGAGAAATTGTGCAGCAGATTCCTACGGCCGTGTCGCATCAACAACAAACAGTCGTCCATAATCATGCCCGTGTTGTCACCCCCATAGTGGCCCCAGCTGTGCGTACAGTGACCTCGCAAATTATTCGCGCATACCATACACCTTTAGTTTATGCTCCCCACGTTGTGGAAAACTAAGATTGAAATCTGCCTTTGACGACTTTAAATTTATTTTTCGTAAAGATAAACTGCTACTTCTAGAATTTTACGTTTGGTATATCAAAGCGATTAAAAAAATTATATTGATTTCAAAATTTGTATTTGGAATAAAATATGATAAAAGAAAACTTTAAGAGACTTTGATTTAATTGCAAATTAAAGATTATTCAAATAAGGGCGGGTCGCAGTGGAATAAAACAAGACCGGGTTATGGTGACTATGAGGCTAGCCTATTCACGTCAACTCCACGAGTAGTAACTATACCTTCATAGCGTTCGTAAAGAACGTCGATTGTGTCCTTTGCTGTGGGGCACATGGAGCCCTAAATACACTGTTGCGTCCTTTTTTTTGTTATACTTTTGGAATCTGTTCCTTATAATGGGAGTTTCTATTTAGAGCGGACCGATATGTACAGTCTATGGCGGCCATATATGACATGTACGTGATGACATGTGATTCCAGCCACTTTGGGCATTATGAAAGAAAGGTTTTGGGTTATGGTTGTCATTAGCAGAGGTTACGTGAATTTGCCGCTAGGATCAAGCGATTTTAACCCGCAAGACTTTTCTTATAGGGTTTTCCAAATAGTAGATTTATAACGTAGCCGCAAAATGGCCGGTAACAGGTCCCAGGCTCTGCTAGGAATCTGGCTAAATAAGGCGAACAGAGAGAAGTCAACATACACATATAAAATTCCTTAATTTACGGTGTAATAGCATACGCTAGGGATTCGTAGTCAAGAGGATGCTTGGTCTCTAGTATGCGAACTTTGAACACCAGTTGATTTCTAGTTTAAATAAAGACTCACCCGTCCATATCAAGCTCTGTGTGGTGGGAATATGTGAAATAAGATGAGTAAAACCGTAGGCCAACTCCAACATTTTCAATAGTTTATACTTGGGTGCATGAAATATAATATTCGTCACAGCCGTCTACAGCTTTCTTACTTGTTAATCATAGTATGACTAAGAAACAATCATACAATCTTTGTTTTCAAAAAGAAAATTGATTTCGAGCTTGGTGGAATGTTTTTCTGTCAATTCGGCATTTGGCTTCTAAGTTATCGATTGGATATAATGGTGTAAATAACAGAGAGATCGGATGGTGTAAAATATCAAGAAAGAGTTTCAAGTAAGCGAGTGTAGTGCGATTCACCATTGCGTTTTAACGATAATCATATTGTTAAAAAATGTTAACGACATTATCAACGACGTTGCTATTCAGTAAGCTTTTTTACACGATATTCGCTAGCGTTAACTCTGCTGTTGTTATCTAAACGATTATAGAGAACAGTAACCAACAAATTTTTTGTGTGATTTATTTATTCGTCAATTCAAGGGATTGAGTCAATCCGGAATGAAAGTGGACCAAATCGCTGCTTCTGTAAAGAGATACCAAAATACAATATACAATTTTTGGAAACCCCCAGATAACTGTGGTATTAATAAACGTAGCTGCCGGATATGCACCATTGATGATTGGAGCAAATGGCGAATACAGTAGTTAGCGACCAGTAGCGATATGAGTAGTAAAAAAAATAAAAGTAGAACTTGGTCTAAAGGTGACTAAACAACATGTGCAGCAAATAATAACACAAGATAAAGAGTCGAGTGCTGGGATCCTGCCTGAAACAACATCATATAAATACACGTATTTCTTTTTATCCAAAATATCAGCGTTGGAAAGAGGACTTCGAATCTGCGATATTCAGTAACAAAAAATTGAACTTAGACAGACTAGATGGTCACCACAAGTATTGAAGGGACGGGAAGCGTGCCATTAAGGCGTTTTTTCATTGGTACTTTCAATTACGAGTACATGGTTTGTTCAAAAAAAAAGGTGAATTGGGAATTTTCGCGGGCTGTGTACATTCGATTATCGAAATTTTGGTAGACATGTGTTGACATTATCAGCCAATTTAGATTCGTAATTTGTTGTTGACAACTGAAAAGGTTTGTAACGTTTGTATGTGTTCTCCGATTTTTGACTTTTGAAGAAAATGGATCAAAGAATATTTTTTGGTAAAAAACAACACTTTAATCATGCCTCAACCATCTTATTTACCAGAATTGGCTCTCTGCGACTTTTTCCTATTCCCAAAACTGAAGAGACCAATGAAAGAAAAGAGTTTTGCCACAATTAATGAGATAAAGTCAGAGTCAAAGAACAAGCTGATGGCCATACCGAAAAGCGCATTTCAGAAGCGCTTTGAGGATTGGAAGAAGCGCTGGCATAAGTGCAGTTTACATGAAGGCGATTACTTCGAAGGCGACCAAATGGATATTGATGAATAAGTAAATACTTTGAACAATCCACGTATGTATAATTAAAGTTGAAGCTTACACATTATTTCCCTGAAGGTAGATAATTTGTTAGAACAAAAGCCTAAACTTACCAAGCAACGGAGGCCAAAGAATTTTTTAAGTTTTTTTGTTTTATTTGAATTATTAATTTATGTTTTATTGAAGATCTTTATTGAAATAAAAAAACAATTGTGTGCCACTTTTTTCAGAACTTTAAAACTACTTTTCTGTGCAATTATTTCTATTCAAAGCGATACTTCGGGCAATGCTCTGTTACAATATTTGTTTTAATTTTAATGGCCATCAGAGACTAAGAAGAATGGACACATTAGGCCTGGCGAGACGGCTCTTGTTTGAAGTTATGAATACAATAAATTAGTTATTACATTCTTAATAATAAATAAACTATAATTCACAACTAAGTCATGAATACTTATTGTAAATTTCTTTTCTATTTAAAAAAGAAAAAAAGACTTAGTGACGTTTATTTTATCATAAAAGCTTAAGTTATTTAACAAAATTGCAGCATCATTATCAATTTTTAATAAGAAAAGCTTTTTACTGGCACAACCGACAGTGTCTGTTTTTTGAAATTATTTAAAAGACTCCTCCGTATTCTGAAACAATAGAAGCTGATAATCAACAGTCCAATAGAAATGTCCTAATCACTCATAAAGAAAATCGAGACAAAAGTATAAAATAGAAATACGTACGTACGAACATTTTGAAAGTTTAAATTTTGTTATTATTTCGAGTAGAAGAATACGATTCGATTACGTGCCAGCATATGATGACCTTTTGAAATTCATTACAATAATTTAAAAGATTTATATATTTCATGGGGTCATAGAAAATGTTTATAAAATTCTTTATAATTTGTTGTGGTTTTGATGAGACATGAATGGTTTTGTCTTGGCATCTAACAAACAGGAAAATATTATAAGTATTTAACGTAATACAGTTGAACACTAATGTGTAATGGATGAAGACAATAAGATCATTTTGAATTTGAATAATTGGAAACGCAATAGAGTTATCTGTTATTTCAAATTAAATTATGTCAATATTACTGCATTTTGAACCAGATATCTGTGGCGTTTATAAATATCCGCGTAAGTCTTAACATAAAAATTTGCAGCGGATAGTTAAAAATAAGAAAGAGAGCTCTATTCGCCTGATCCGATTCTTACATACCCTTCACATATGTATGAACTACTAGAAATGTACCACAGACATTTCCCGGGGCAAAAGATTGTTTGAGGTACTTAATTTTGGTCTCCGGTTTAAGTCGTCTTATTTTACATTTAAACTCTCCTTTCATCGTAACAGAAGAAAGCACTTGCGAATGCTTATACATTTTTATTAATTCTAAATAAGAGAGAAATCGGGGTTACAGTAAACTTTATTATTATTTGATCAAATTTAGAATTTTCGGTGCAATTTCAACCAGGGAGTAAATTTTTCGTTAAATTTCAAAACGTGATGAATTTTCTTTTTAGTTACTTTTTTGTAACAATTACGTTTTTTGCAGGATTGGAACTGGGCTTTTGGAACTTGGTTTTGTTAAAATTGCAACGCTTTGCATTATATATAAATTTTTTCGAAAGTTTTAGTGAAACTGAAAAATTTTGGTGAAATTGAAATTTTTAGCTTTGAAATTTGAAAACTTAGTAAATTTTGATTTTTTGCAATTATTTTGTTTTATTCCAGTTTTTTTGGTTTTGTGATGAATTTTCAAAGTATTGGTGAATAAAAAATATTAAATTATTTTTGTTTTTATATCTTTGTCATCGATTTTTTTTAAATTTCGAAATTTTTAATAAAATATATATATTTTGTGATTTTTAGTTTTTCGTCAAAATAACAAAATTTAGATTTTTGTGATAAATATTTAAATTTTCATGGATTCGGGGTTTTTTTTTTAAATTTCGGTTTGTCAATGAATGCTGGGAACACAACTGAGACGAACGACGAATTTCGTCCAACACGACGTATACGTCGGTAAAAATTCGCTGTGTAAATTCGTCGTATGAAGCACAATAACGACAAAATAACAGCTGTTATCTATATAATATATATGGGTGACCATATAAAAAATAATAGTTATAAAATTAAACACTAACAACAAAAACACAGCCAAAAAGTAATTTTATAGTTAACTACTATTTTGTAAACTTATTTTAAATACTATAAAACAAAATTAAATTAATTATTATTAAAAAAAAACTTTATTTACTAAAATACTTGGAAACTAAGACCAAACATGGCCACATTGTACTGTTTTGTTCGTCGTACGCCGGCGAAGGAAATAGGAATAAATCTAATTCAAAGTTCGCCGCGTATGACGAATTTCGACCGACGTCAAAATTGTGTTAATTTTGGTATACACAAATGTGTTCTATTTTTGGCGACGAATATTCGCGGCGAAAAATTCGTCGTTCGTCCCAGTTGTGTTCCCAACAGAAAATTGATTTTTTGAAAAAAAAATTATATTTCAGTTTTTCGATTTTGAGGTGATTTTTTTTTTGTGGTGAAATTAAAATTTTCGAAAATTTCGAATTTTTGAAATTTTTTTGTGAAATCTCGGTTTTTGGAGGAATTTGGGTTCATTCTTGATTTAAAATTCTGACAGGATGTTTTGATGTAGATTTTTGGAAGGAATTACCGTCATCCCTTGTCAAGTTTGGTTTGGAGAAAACCGGTTTCGCCTATGTGCCATCTTCAGTGTTATTATTCGTTTGAGTTCCTTTGTTAGTTTTTGGAATTTTAATGGTTTTTAATTCGGTCCAAGATTTAGGTCCGTGGGTTATCCAAGGACCTGGGTTGATAATTATAGCGAATTTGATAAGGATTCCGAATGTGTGCATTTTATAGGCGTATAAGCGCTTCCCGCAAGGGTGAAGATATCAAAAAATGCACAGATAAATAGTTTTTATATCTCGTGAACTTGTAAACCTCTATAGCTGTTTTCAAAAAGCGAAAATGTGCCAAGCTCACTAATCAGTTGGGCTAAGTTTAAAAGATCCTAGGTTATCTATAGTCTCCATCATTAATTGAACTTACTTTTACAGCTTGTTTTATATACATATATTTTATAGTCAGCTTTGCGAATGAGGAGCGATGCGGTTTGGCATAGCTTTGGGCCAAACATCGGGCATAACCGTATCCTGGACCTCGTTGGAAAAGAGGTTAGGGCTACTCAGATGCCGATGGAACGCATGAGTAGAAGAAAGGTAGTCGAGAGGCTGCATCGGACACTCATTGCGGAAGGCATTATACACAATGAGTGTATGGAGAACGACATCAGCACTTTCAGTTGAGCTGAACTTGTCCTGTGCATGGAAAAAGGGTTCTCATTGCACTTGACAATCAGTCAGTTATCAAACGCATGAGGCAAGTGAACGTATATTCCAAACTGGTGCTGGAATGTGTTCTGAAACTAAACAGATGTGCCTCGTTGAATGAGGTAACATTGATGTGGGTTAAGGGACACATAGGCACAGCTGGGAATGAAGCAGCAGACGAACTAGCAAAACGGGGATCTGATGTGGATTTCTGTGTACCAGAACCCAGGGTTGCCCTGGAGATTGGCCTAGTGCGAGCTAAAGTTCTTCAATGGGTACACTAATTACACCTGAATAGGTGGAGGGAGAATACCACATGTAGACCGGCTTGAATGGTGCTCAAAGAGCCCCTCGGGGGAACTAAGCCTTAGACAAATGCTAGCAATTACAAAAGACTCCGCGATGAGGAAGAGTGTCGACAGTTACCAGTCGACAGTCTGATATCACTTTAGTCAAGAGTAAAGGCTAGGGCTAGCACGAGACTCAATTGAAAGTAAGGTGGTTGTGGTTACGGATCGGTTCCCTGAAATCAATTTTAGGAGCGAAATGGGGGTCGAAAAGAGACCCACAAAGTAAGTGGTCTGCTTCGATATCCCCCCATACATTAATAATAATATATATATTTTTAATATTTTAATGTGCTTTTCGAACGAATTTGATTTCATAGTAACAACTGCTGAACCTTTTAATACTGTTAGACTATTCTTGCTTGTAAAGAGTTTCTCAAAATTGCCGCAAAATTTTAGGTGCCGCTGTTCGTGCGATAAAGTGTTGCTAATCAAAATAAAAAAAGGGAGCACAATACGAAAGAACGCTGGCTGGTATAATTGCTTCCGTTCAAGACACCAGAAATGCAGTCTCATGAACATGCACAGTCAAGATCACAGTGTTACCCTATGGCAAAGAAAATTCATTGAATAGACTATTAAACGTAATAAGTGTATGCTGCGTTTTCGAGCTAAATCATCCGAAACGATGAAGCTCATATTCACCTTGATGAAAAGATTTTATGGCAAATTTTGACTTTAATTCATGTTGTCCTTTTTAAAGTTTTCGAAGGTTTCCTGTCCTGTAACTAAAATTCTGAAAGTGCTGGTTGTTTCGTTTGTTTGTTCTTCGCACAATTATGTTTAGAACATTTATAAGAGATCACAAATTACAAGTCTAAAGTTCATTCACCCATCTCCATGTTTCATTCAAATACAAATTTGTTGCGACCATAAAGAAATCAAAAGCCCTCAGAATGAAAGGATGACAGCATGGGGTTGCGTAATTTTCTATTGAAACTTAAATGGTCGTGTTTAGAGGAATTAAATGTTGCAAATGACTTGTTTTTATTTGTTCCTGATTTCAATTATTCAATTATTGTTTGTTTACAATAAGATTTCTTTTAAGGACATAAAAGGCACAGTGGAAAATATCTATAGTGGAACCTCGATTCAATTAGCCGGGTAATTGATATGGTCTATCGAAAATGAAAACAGTTTATTTGAGCAACACACATGCTTTGCTGGTATTTCTCGTCTTAGTATTATTAACACTAAACCGTTTCCTTGTCGCTCTAGTACGAGTACTATTTCCCCAGAATTTATCTGCGGTTCAAATCTTAGTAGTCCGGATTATTATTAAATCGATTAAAGGAAAACGAAAAGCTCATATCATATCATATGGAATGAAATTGAGACTTGATAAAAAAAACAGACATTTTGAAATGTTGTGCAGAAGATCATTCTGTTATAAAGAACGTCGCGGCTATCAATGAAAGTGTACAAAAGAACACGAGACAGGTGATTTATTGAAATTCACAAAAACTCACATTTTCTCAGACTTTAACTTGGCTAATTTGGGTCATAACTTGGGACTTCAAACACACACAAGATTTCGCGCACCCAGTACCCTGGGTCTTACGGGACAAACGGACGTGTGGAAGGTTGGGCGATTTTTTCGGAAATTATTTGTCAGAAGAATGATGAGTCTGATAATGGGTAAAGCTTGAGGTCGATATGGAGTTGCTTTGCAACCGGGCGCCGTTACCCATAAATCGGTAGGGGTTTTAGATGGGTTTTGCCCACCTCCAAGGGGAAGGAATTGTGAAAATGCATGGTTTTAAATTGGTAATCCACCGCGGCAATCTGTTACATGTAGGGGCACTGGTGGACGCATTGTATTTAACCAGTTTCAAGAGCACTTTGGACCAATAGGTAGGTATTTACAATAATCAAGAACACATTTGGTCCATGGCCTCAAAATAATATTCTTAGTCGGCGTCGTTTTTTCGCAGGGTATTCTTGGGAGCTTTTGCAAATGTACTACAATTTCGGCCGGAAAATTATATTTAGAATCAGTTGTTGAATGGATACCATGGTTATCAAGCTAATTGACAACACCAATGAAGAAGGCAATGCGTTTACAAAAATTTAATGTCTACAGTTCATGCGAAAACCAATTACTTTTACACGAGTTGTAAGATATAGAGCTGGACGATAGCAGGACGGCGCTATTTGACACTCCGCTAAATCTAAAATGAACTTTCTGCATCCACGATTAAAGGTTATCGTTATGTCTCGAAGAAGTGATGTGAAGTAATCAACAACATCGGACGATTTAACCCCGCAAGTCTATATCAATCAAATTTAATTGGATCCATATGGCAAAGTCCTTAAACTTTTGACCATTCCGGATTCTTTTCCTAGTGGAAATAGGAGCGTTGTCACAATCCATATACATATAATGTAGACCTTTCAAGATACCTTTCAAACAAACAAAAATGCTATTGATACCCAACACGCAGCTAGCTTTATTCCATTTCAACTACGACCTGCCCTTATTTGGAGGCCTATCACATACTCGATGTCACTGAAAGCTTTTTGAAAAAAATATAAGTCACATTCAGTTTTAGTAAAAATTTAAATTAAGTAAAATATTTTATTTCAAACCTTTAAATTTTTCGAGGGATGTTTTGAGCCGCTCTGTTCTTCTCCCAACATTTCCAGTCTTTTCTTACAAATTAAGAAAATTTTCCAAAGGACTTGTCACTTTTAAGAGTAATAAAAGTCAATTGAAAAACACTTGCATGTGAGTAAACGGAAGTCTTAAGGCTTCTTTAAAGTGCAAACGAAAAATTCATGTTTCAAAGGAAAACACCAGAAAACAAGTTCAAGGTACAGGGCAAATGAGTTCATAGAACAAAATACAAATGACACAAGAAGAAAGAAAACAGATGTCTTACGAGTTCAATAAAATTTTAAATGTCGTAATGAGCTTTTTGGATGAAATATCCTGACAGGTAAATGGCAACAAAGTAAATGACCAAACGAGAAGAGAGGCGACCACTAACATCAAATGAAGCATTACAACATCGTTAAAGGCTGAAGAGAAAGAAAATACGTGAAAGGTAATAATGGCCAACAGCACGAAGGCTGGCTCCTGCCATTAAGGAAATTAATGTAAAATGTCTTAACAAATATTTAGCCAACTAACGAGCTCTAACAACCAAACAAAGAGCAATTAATTAAAGAAATAAACTTAATTTGGTGGCCCTTCCTTTCTCTCCTGCCCGGACTATGAAAAATAAGATTACTTTCTTTAACTTTGTGTTGTAAAGACACATCTACCATTTTGATTAACACTTTTCAAATGACGTAAAATCAAAAACCCTGTTTGCCAGCAATCATTGAACTGCAGCAATAGAAATTCCTCTATTACTTGCTGCTGCATCATTATTATGAGGATGTTGAACATTCATCTTTTCGAAGAATTTTATTTACATTTAAGTGACAGGGAAGAATAAGAAAAATACACGCAAAGTCGATAAACTTTAACTCGACATTAAGTTTATGTTAATGATGGTTATTTCGGTACATGATAAAAAATAAATCATTGCAAAAGGGACCAAGGCTGAGTGCTATATTCGACAGTACTGAATCATTTATACGCTTGACTATAGTATATTTTTGTAAACAAATTTTTGGAAAGGGTTTCCAAGAGGAGACAAGTGGATATTAACTTCGGTGGTGCTGGGGATTTGAAGGCGTTTGTCAAATACGTTGTTTATTGCTCAGTCAGGAGTGCCATATCGACGATAGGAATTTTTGGATTAATAAATACTTTAACAAGCAAAATTTCCGTATATGCGACGACGACAGCTTACACAAGATTCAGCAGGTCAATACATTCACAAAAAGTTGATGTTTGGTGCTGATTTCAATATGACCGCATCCCGGGTACATACTTTCTCTTATTGACCCACTTAGATCGTGCGATTTTACCCCTCTATAATCTTTTTTGGAACTCGAAGGTCTATGCCAATAAACCGCAATCGACCGATACTTTCAAAGCCAACATAACCATCGCTCAAATTCAGCTAGATCTAGGACATTTTTATTTTACTTGAATTCACGAATTGATTTCACAATAACTCACAGTGACTGGAAGTTAAAATTTTGCACAACTGTTGTGCCCGCCTTCTGATGCTTTGAAGAATGCTTTGTTTTGATATCGGCAAATTTCAAAAACGGAAAAACAATGTTTTGTTACTCCGACAAATTAGTGCATTCGGAACAAATATCTCAAACAGAAAATCCGTCTTTATACAGCTTTTTGCATGAAGTCAACTTTCTACTTCAATTCCTTCCTGAAATTTGGCGATTTTTAAGCGAAGTATTTTTCAGAATATGCCGAACCCTAATTGTGGATTCACACTTTGTTGTTCACAATTATTCCTCTCGCACCAGGATACATTTTTTATACTCGTTTTTGCGTAGATTTTGTATTATCCCCTCCCTATGCGTTATAGATGGAGGTAGTGTAAATATGTCTGGAAAAAATTTTGAGAGAGAAAAATAAATGTGAATCAGTTTTGCATTTCACCCTTCTAAGAGACACTTTAGGAGCGTTAGGAAGTCATTTCATGAAAATTTAAAAAAAAAATTAAATTGTTGTATGGAGACTACCTTAATAGTTGAAGATAGAGAGTAAGTATTTTATCAGAAAATGTTTGGGATATAATACCTTCTAGGATCGGTCATATATTTGACTCCTCTAGGGGCACTCTTGGGACAGTTAGAGTGGTGAGAGTAAATTTAAAAAATTCGATTTTGGATGGAAGCCTCCCTAAGGAGTGTTGATAGGGTATAAGTATGTGCGAAAAAATGTTGGTAAAGGAAATTTAATGGGGCTCGGCCCTAAATTGCACCTCACCAAGTTCGAGTTTACGGCAGTTGTGGGGCTGGCCCTTTTTTTGCGTCATGCAGTTTTTTATTTTTTTAGTGCTCAATTTTATTTACAGTTTGGTTCATTGTTAAATCCCACTCTTGGTTAATTAAACACATAATGGCGGCCCTTAAAATTTATTACCGTCGTCAGCACAAACCAATGTCGAAATACTGTTATCACCCAGTGTGAGCGTTGCCACCTAAACTTTCACACGATAAATGGAATGCAGGCATGCGCCTAAGCCAGCACGCTATACAATTAATGTTATTAGGTACGAACGCACGAATAATTTCACGAAATGAACCTGGCTTGTGTAGTTTGGCGCTAATTAATTGTTTGCTCTGGGGATATGTAAAGTTGCATGTCTACGCCTCGCCATCAAACTAGAAACAATTTAGTACTGGAAACTAACACTCAAAGCATCATGTACATCATGTACTCGCCAGCCGTGGAGCGCACATGTCCAAAATAAAATCAAAGAATTAATGGCATAATGAAACCCATTTGGCGGACATTAAAATTATTTTCTGATTTCTTTTTTAATTTGTAAATTCCTCCCCACTAAAAAAACACCCAATAGAAATAAGTGTTTTGCTAATATTATGGCCGGTAAAGGATCGATTTCGCTGATTTTCATTCATACATACATATATTTGTAGGTTTGGAACTTATTCGGGATCCTAGGAAACTCTATTTTAACACAGGCCTACACTGCTTAAATATTATACGCGGTTGCAAATAAATATTGTCGAAATTACAAACGGAACGACAAACTTATTCATATCCCATCTAACTGTGCTGAAGGGTATCAAGAAGATGTTGAAAAATACTCTAACCTTGACATTGAGTGCGATGAGCAAACATGCATGCAGTTCATCTTGCTCTCCAATATGTGCTTGAGTGTAAAAAAGAAAATACTTTATCAACAGGCAACAAACAAAATCCAGGCAATGCAAGTGACTTGTTGAGAAAGAGCATTAATCCTATTTTCAGCAAAAATAAAGACACAAAATAGTTTTTGCATTTTGCCCTTTTTTTCATTTTCTGCTTTAAGAATTCTGGTTTTCAGACTAAAAATAGCAAATACAAATTTAGAGATACGAGTGCACTTATTGTAAGAATTGTTGGCATCGCACCGTTATAGTTTTATTGTTGTGTCTTGAGGTTGCAACAAGCAGGAGGAGTTTAATGGCAGTCTGGACACTCTTTAAGGAATTTAGCTTCCTAATGGTCACGACTTTGGTGATACTTTAAAAAACAAATCTCATCTTTTGCATTTTCTTTCCAACAATATTTTAGAGAAATTTACGTTTCAAATTGCAATTAAAATTATATTCAGTACTACAAATATTTTAATGAAAATAATACGAGTACAAATAAGATTAAATATATAAAATAGTTAAGAAATTCATATGCTAGGACAAACTAAATATATCAACCATGTTGTCCCTTCTTAAATACAAAATCAAAAGGTAAGAATATATTTAACCCATTAAATGAGAGTCGTAGACGCCTTAAAAGGGTTGAGACAACTAACCGGACCAGATAATTTTTTCGTGAGCGCTGAAAGTTGCGTCTTGAAGTGGCCATAGAAGCTATTTTATTTATTTATTTTTTATTAATACTTATTTTAATTTTTTAAGGAAAATATTTAATAAATTAATGTTGTACCAAAAACATCTTTACTTAGACAAAGAAACATCACTTTAATCGAATTAAATTTAGCAATATCGATCAAATGTTTGATTGATTGACCAAATAAAAATCACCCAAAAACTAAATTAATCCAATCACCCAGAAAAAAATCGAAAAATTACCCAATCACATCCTAAATGAATAAACAAAAACATTTTGCCGGTTTTCCTCATTTTACAGTTTTGGCTGGTTTACGCTTCAGCGATTATTATTCATACATCCATATCGATCTACCTGATACAGTTGAAACGGATTTCACGTTGACCCCAGATAACGTACTAAAGACCTATAAGTTAAAAAGTGCAAGATTGTTCCATAGAATGGCTAAAGTAGAGATGAAAAACTTTCTTATATTTCCTCGACTTTTTATTATAATTTTAATTAATTAAATTTTATTAAGCTCTAGTGATTGCGAAGATTTTATAATATAATTTATTTCATGACGATGCTACACAAAGGCGTAACGAAAAGTCGAATTTCGTAAATAAAATTATTTTAAAAATGAAGTTTTTAATGACCTATATCCTAGAAGTTAATTAATGAAAATTACAGATAAAAACTTCAGACTCTTTATATCCGGTGATTTTTTTGCTATTCGGTTTTTTAGTGTTAAAAAAAAGAAGATTCGTGACACAGGGTTATGCCAATAGTTCTCAATAAGGTTTGCCATTTTATGCGGACAGCAGCCTGAGGCAGTTCAAGAGCTGACATTTCACCCTAATGCAGTTTGTGATCCGATGCCATTATTAGACCGTATTTCTACAGGAACAATTTAAATCGCAGGAAATAGAGCCAGGCACCGTGCAACGATTACTGACTTTTTTCCCAATACAAAAGACTTGGATCTGATGCAATAAAATCGCTCAATTTTAGAGAAACCTTGTTAGACTTTGCCAAAACTATGAATCAAAGTCCCAAAAAAAGTCAAGACAATATAAAATTCATTTAGATCGGTTCGCAGTTAAATAAGTCATATAACGCGGAATATTTTTTACACACCAGGTTTTCACCATTTGACATTTTTCAGAGATACTCCATGATAAAAAAGGGTGTAAGATCTTCTGATTCAGACTGGCGCAACAGCATGACTTGTTAAAATTATTCAAGTCTCGACGCCCCTATTTAAAATTAGACAGCAGATAAAGCAATTAAATTCATATAGGAGGTGTCTTCAAAACATTAAGCATCCTCCTCAATACTTGTTCGTAATTTTAAATATACAGTTATATATAACTACTGTTGTCAAGGCTGAAAAAAAAATTAGGAAAACGAATCTCGCCAAGAAGGAGCTTGAAACAAAGAAAAAATAAAAATTGTTTAATAATTACATTTGTCGTCATTAGTAAGTTTTTAATTAGAAACCATTTTAACGCCCGTAATGTCGCTGCAGTCTGCAATGGGTTAGTGTGAAGGCATGTCCACATCAACAAGGAAAAACTAAACCTCTTGACATTTTGTTTAGTAGCAGAACAGGTTTAAAGGTTTTAACACCAGACACAGAAAATAAGAAACCTAAACTAGAATTTCTTAAGCAGCATAATCGAATAAATTTTGGTATAAATACCCAGCGCTGACTAGTATTTAAAATAGTATTCCTAGTAGAACTCTGAACTAAAAGACTGCAGTTTCAAAGACAAAGAACAACAACAATGTTGAAATTAGTAAGAAAAAATATCAATATTAATACTGATTAACAAAGTCAAACATTTATAGAATTAAACAAAAGCTAATAAAAAGAAATTTGAGTAAAAAATTATTTTTAATTTTCAACAGTTAACTTTTGTGGCATTGGTCGGTTTGGTGGCATCGGCTGCGATCTCAACACCCCTGCTGGCCGAATTGCAACCGCAACCAGCCCTAGCACCCGCTAGTACCAAACATGCCGGCTATGTTGAGGCTTTAACACCCATTTTCAAAAGTACACCCCTAGTGGCCACTGCCGCCATTATACCATCAACATTGACCACTGTGCATCATTTACCCTACGCTTATGCCTCAAACTATGTGAGTGTTTTTGAAAATATAATTATTTTATTTATAAACAAAAACAACTAAAACTTAACTTTTTGTACAGTTGACTTATGCTTCACCAGCCGAGGTATCACACTATCGTGTGGCTTATTAAAACTTTATAGTCGGTAACAAAACACAACGAGCTTTTTTGGAGAGAATTAATCCTACACTACACAGCGAGACACACAGAAAAAGCACAGACAATCAACAGCCTGAAGAGGAGCCATAAAAATTATAAATGTAGATTAAATAATGAAGTAAATAAAGTTTGTTTAAACATTTTCAAATGCTTTGAAATAAAAAAAAAAATATGTTGGTTTAATTTTCAAAAAATATAACACACAATTCATACTCGTAGCAGGTTATAAAATACAGGTTCAAGCCGAAGAGAATCTTTAATTGTAAAAAATAACTTAAAAAATTAAATTTAATAAAAAAATTTTTTTATTAGAGAGATTAGCAAATAAAAATTATATCAGGGATATGTCCACCTGGCTGTTCTTGATGAAGCGCATTCAGGACGTGCCACTTTGGACCACTTTTTCGAACCTTGCTAGCCGTATGTTACGCATAATACGAACAATGTTGGCCTTCAACGCACCAATTGTTGCTGGTTTATCAGCATAAAACAATTGCCCGCTGAAAAAACATGGTGGTTTAAATAGCACGATCTTGGAGGCCATTTGACAGGTCCATTTTTCGAAAGCAACTTATCTAACAAATTTAGATTTCAATAAGTCGACGGTTGCGGTCGCCGTATGACAGGTAGCGCAATTCTGTTGAAATGGTATCTTTCCTCCGGGACCAATGTCCTCCATAACCAACAAATTATTGACCATAGACCGTAAGGCGAATGCCGGGTCCTTCACTTTTGATGAAATAAGGTGCAATAACGCCACCAGCATGTAAATCGCACCTTTTCGGTGACTTTTTCTGGATGTAATGTAGGTTTTACTTTGGCGACTTTGTTTATTGATAAACCCGTATGAATTTTAGAAATGGTTGGCTCTCTGCTGGTAAGAAAGAGATTCATTTAGAATTGTTTTCACTTTAACTAAATATTAACAAGAAAAGCAATTTTAGCTTCTTTAAAATTTTACTTTTTTCATATTTATTTTTCTTTGTATCCAACAGTTTCTACCAGTTTTGTTTGTGTAATTGTAGAAGCGAATCAAACAAACATCTCTTAATTATAGACAATCATTAGTTTTCGAGATTTTCTAGTCTCCAGCAGTCATTTCACTACGTCCTCATACTTACTATTTGTTCATTGTGACTTAATTTTTTTTACTTTTTTCCAAGTACGAGTATTTTTCACAACAGGAAGTTGAAATAATAATAACGATTTTGCAAATTATATGAAGAATAAAAGAAATATTTATAGTTGAATTTATTTGGTAAGAACTGTTCTCTTCTATTCAGAAGTAATAAGTTTCTTGTTTGTGTAGGGGGTATTTCATATGTAAAAGTCTGAAATGCTTTACGATCTATGAGCAATGTTTTGAGAAGTTCATGGTTTGAGAGAACGTGAATTAGCTTGCGTTTACGTGCACAAAGTTGGTCACCTAGATCGTGATTGGTTCTATGGTTCTGGGCTACTTTTTCTATGTACTAAGGTCCCGTTTTTCACCTTTTTTGTTGGCTTTCTGTCGCATTTTAATATGTGTTCGAATTATTTTTCGTTGCCTTCATTTCACTTTGCGGTGCTACCACTGGTTGAAATATATTAAAATAAAACTTATTCATATCGCTTTTTCATTAAAAAATTCTAACGTTTTAATAAGATAATTTTTTTTCTATAATCATCTTATAAGACCTTGCATTAAGGACGGAAATCTAGGCCTTGCTAAACAATATAACTACAATTTTCGAATTGATCACGTGAAAAGTCATCATTATCACTGCTGTTGTTCAAGTGGTTTGCGCGTTAACTGTTAAATGTGCGGTAAAAATTAATGCCTCGTCTAATAAGACGAGTGCGTTATAAAAAATCCCTTCTCCCCAGTGGAACAGCATACGGCAGGGATGCGTGATCTCTAGTATGTCGAACTCCAGATTTAAAACAGACTTACACGTGCATATGGAGCTTTGCGTGGGTGGATATCCTTTTCTCCATTTCAGTGATGAATCAGGAAATCTCGCAAGAGGCGAAGAGGATATTCTCAGAAGAAACTCGGATTTTAGGTAGCCAAAGAAGGGATCCGGAAGAGATTAACAATATTGCCAACCGAAGGGTGGAGGGATCAATTTTTAAAGGAAATTCTATGGCTTTGGCCGTAAGATCCCGATAAGAATGGGCAATGTAGCCTCGCAAGATGTAGAGAGGTTAATCTTTGTAGGAAATTCGGTGTTTATTGGCCAATGGAGGAATTCTGAAGAGATGGATAGGAAAACCTTGTAAGGGGTGGATGGGTCAGTCGTCAAAGTTACTCCGGAGGAAGTGGCTGAGACGTTAGCACATATTGTGCGTTCTTAGGATCACTGGCAGACGCTTGCATAATATGAATGACAGGGTTGACCTTACACAAATGCTAACAAATACCAGAGACTTCGTGATGAGGAAGAAGGCCGACAGTCATTAGCTGACGGTCTTAAATTACTACAGTTAAGAGTAAAGGCTAGTGGTAGAGACTCGAATGAGAGTAAGGTAGCCGAAATTTACACATCAGTTTCCTGAAATCAATTCGAGTAAAAATCGGGGTCGAAAATGGACCCATAAAGTAAGTGATCGGCTTCGGTATTCCCTCTACATTAATAATATTAAATGCCTCGGTTGGATTCTCACATTTTCTTTATAATGTGTCTGGTTTATTTGTACATGTACTTGAGTCCGTCAAATATCTCCGTCCTTCTTTATATGGAACTTCCCTTATTAATTATTTATTTTTTCTAATTAAATAGTAAACAATTTGCTTTGGTGTATTGCAAGTACTTACTTATAGATTTAGTTTAGGGAATGGTAAAGCCGCAGTATTTTAAGAATTTAAAAAATTCTTTACCGTAAAAATGGGCTTAAATTGCGCTAACGAACATTAATTTTGAAAGTAAAGTTCTATAATTAGGGCTGCACGTCAGGCGTGCAACTTGCCATATTGATTTGGCATCAGTGATTGAACAGTAGACATTATAGCCGCACTAGACTATCGACATAGAACCGCCCTTAATGGAATAGAATTTAAATTAACCTCACAGAATTCTCCGACCATTGCGAAAACATTTTAGCCCACACAAAATTGAAGTCACTCCAGTCATTCTTTAGACAAACGAAAATAAGTATTTTAATTGGGAGGTGCCACCCTATCTGTTTCTATTTTCGCCCATCTCAAAACGGGTCTTATGGGAAACTAGATAGAAAAATATTAATAATTATAAGAGTGTCACGCCCTCTACGTTAATACAGCTTAGTTTTTGCTTGACCATGTTAATTAGTTGAAGAAAAAAATCCACCCGGTTAGGAAACTCTTGCTCTTACAAATTATGCCATCAAAATTTATTAGTATTTGGTTTGGGTGGAAAGTACTAAGCCCACTTAAAATCCCAAGAAGATTGTTCAAGTCGTTTGGTATCCTCTAAGGTAGCAGTATACACACAAACATTCTAATGCTCACAGTGCGTATATTACACGAAACCATTTGCGCTGCTTTCACCCCCTCTCATAACTTGGCTTTCTTTAATCATAAAATAATGAAACTTGCAACATAAGGATTCTACGTATAGGTAACCTCATAGGCCCAGTTTGATATGAAGGTGTAAAAAGTGCATATTCTGGGACATATTCACTGACTCAGTGACTTCCTCATCAATATTATGGGGCACTTTCACCGTAGCTAGAGAGCTAAAAGGTCTTGGGGAATAAGTAATCAGAAAAATCGGAAAACTTTGAAATGCTCTTTTTTAAGGTACTGTTACATTATAAATAGTACGTTTTTTTTTAATTCTTAAATCCGCACAAAAACATAATTACGAAAATGAGGCGAAGTTCCTATCCAAAAATGTCGGCCGTTGAAAGTACTAAAAGGACCAAGTTCTTTATACTATGCACACTACCATCTCATTTCTAGGCAACTTGTTACCTTCGCAATATTTTTTGACTTTCTATTATGGGAAAGAATTTGGGGAAAATGTTACCAACGTTTTTAATTTTTAACTTCTTATTACGAAGGTTAAAAAAGTACGATATATGAAAAAGCCTACAGATAAGAAACAACAACATTATGGGTCATCTATACATATTTCCAACAATAATATGGTTCAATTGTAACAATATAATTGTAAATAATAAATTAATATTGTAATAAATAAATATTGTATAATTATAAATATAAATTAATATTGAGTAAAATTTGTCTCGATCATAAATCAAATCTTTTGCGCTGGTAAATCAAGTTGCGAAAATCACCTTTTTTAAGGTCCGTTTAAATAATATTCAATTGGAATATGTTTTCTTTTTTCAAACTAAAAAGCAATAACCGGTAAAACATACGCGCTACTTAAACATTAATAAAACAAGGTTATAAAATTATTATTCCTCCTTCTGTTGTTTGATTAAATTTTCGACGAAGATATTTGCACAAAATATTTAATTAAATAAAAAACAGCACCTACACATATTGAAATTTTAAATAAAAAATCTGCTCACATACATACATAAATTCGTATGTACATGCACACATACATATATACATACATATGTACATTGATTTCAATGCTGTAATCCTTAACTTCAAATACTAACAAAACAATCAAGGTTTTATCTTCTGTTATTTTTTCTAATTTTAAATGCGGATATTAGTTGTAGTACATAAGCCTTACGAGAAAAGTTAAATAAATACAAAGCAAATTGATGTTGGAAAAGAAAATCGGCTGAATATATAAAAGTAGAAAAATTTAATACAAGAAAGAAAAATCATTCATGCAATACTTGAAGTGGAAAATCCCACTTGAATAACAATCAGACAATAAAATCAACAAACGCAAAATACAGTGGAACCACTACAATTTGTATCAGGTTAATTTGAAAATCTCCATAATTCGTAACAAGCTGTTGTTGGTCGTCCTTTGCGAGAATTCCATATATTTCGTGTTTTTTTTCAATACAAGGTCTATATAATAGCTCTCCCGCTTTTGACAAATAGAACACTAATGCAACCTTTGATAAGAAAAAAAAACAAAAAATGAACGATATTTCTGCTCGCTTGTGGTCAGCTCTCATTCAACTGGCTACAAATGTTGTCTTTTAGCGAGCAGCTCTAAGAAGAGCTAGACCTCTGAACAACAAGTATCTATCTGATTCCAGTGATGTTAAAAATTTTTTTCTACCGGTGTTCTTTCAATAATTAAAACATGTTAAATTGAGCCAAAAAAGCGCCTACATTTTCATATGTTTTGTGTGCTGACTACATTTGTAGGTAGCCGCACAGTGGTTTGGCTTCATACATTTTTGTGCAAAAACTTTAAGGAGTGGTCCTAGATCATTAAAGATTGACACCGAAATCAAAATCTGGCACACCCACCGCCCATGCAATCAACATTGAATTTTTCGCATAAAAATGTTCCTATCCAAGCAATAGTCTTCAATTTTGGTACACGACAAAAATTGACAACTAAGCTCATAATAGCCCACTAAAATTAGACAAATCGAGGGAACTGATTGACGGAGTTATGAAAATTGGCGCAGTTAGTCTTTGGTATACATAGTATATTTAAAAATACTACTGGGTCTTGTTGTTGGAGCATGGTGAGCTAGAGAGACAGGAACCCTCTTTAGGTAATATTCTGTTCTTTTTCCTAATATATCTAAAACTGCAAGTTTTAGTAAAAATTGGTTCATATAAAAAGCTGACAAAATGTCCTACAAAAATGTTTCTAATAAATTTTTACGTAAAGACCAACCGTTTTGAAGTTATAATCTATGAACGAAAATACCGCATTAAAAAATTGATATATTTATAAATTCATTTTCTTGGCTTTATCACTTCAAAATGGTTGGTCTGACGTAAAAAATAATTATGAGTATTTTTTTAGGAAAAGTTTAGCTCCAGCTTTAACTTTTATATGAAGCAATTTTTGCTGGAAGTTATAGTTTCCAACCTATGATCAAAAAAATGTTACCCTCAGACAGCCACCTCTCTCTTATTCGCCCCGTCACCACCAGCACACTTTTGTTTCTTTAAGCATATATACCAATGTCCATTTGTGCAATTTTTCAAAACTCTGTGTATTATTTTATTCGATTGACCTTTTGATGTCTTATTTGACCGGACTGTAAAGGTTAAGCAACAAATTATAAAACATTTTAACAATTTTACAAGAAAATAATCAAATAACTTCGTTTAATTCGTTAATTTTTTTTATATTAACCTCATAATAACGAAATCTTGTGATTTCTAAGCCCCTATATTTCGTAAAAAATTTCAGGTCACTTGTGATTACGAGTTAACGAGGTTCTACTGTATTACCATTTCTCTTAATTTGGTATGAGAGTGTGTGATTGTGTACACACTTTTGCACTTAAACTGTTATTTGATATTTTGTTAAAATCACTTTTAATTCATTTATTATTTGCCAATTCTTATTTCCTTAAATCTTGTTTATTTATTTTTCTTATTTATTCTTACTTAGCTGCTTTGATAATTACGTCTTGGTTTTTACCCAAATTAAAAAAAAAACTTGTGGGAAATTCCCTGCACAATCACATAACTTTTTGGGGCACAACTTGGTAGTCACTTGATATTTTTTTCATTTTTTTTTTTGCCATAATGTTGAAAATATGAACAAACACAACAATTTGTACAGTAACACAGATTTTAGTGTTGATGTAAATCTGGTTTGGGGATCTGTGTGCACGCAGATTGGTTTCGTGGGTAGCAGGTTATGGTGGTAGCAAAATATTTAATGGACTCTTGTTTTATGTAAAGGGAGGGTCATCAAACGCTTGGAATATTAAATACCGGTTATTTTTAAAAATTGAATGAAATTCACGAACTGACAGAAAATTCGTTTTATGTTTGACATACATATGCTAAATGGAACGCTTTACGCTTGAACGAAAATCGTAACTTTTCACGACTTACTTCTAAATAGATAAAATCAAATAATCAATTGGCCATCTTGGACCTGTAATTTGGCCAGGACAGCCGTTAAAAAAAATGTTACACTAAACACGAAACACGAAATTGAAGTTGTCATTAGTGAAATTTACCCTCAAACAATCGATTAAAGTCTTTGGTAGATCGGTTAGAGTTCTATAAATCCATCAGTAGCTGCCATTTGTTCAATATTTATAATAAAAATCATGTTGAAAAGTATTGATTTTTTATTAGCAGAATATAATCCAATTCCAAACATTAAATGGCCAACCAATTACCTAAGGACTATAGGCCTTTTAGAACTACAAATAACTTTGCATTTTCTGTAACAAATAAGAAATAATACATTAACTTTACTACTCATAATGAACCAGACTGTTAGTCACATTCAAATCATACATAGTGCAGTCTTATGGCGTTTTCCTTTCTGACTAAAACGTTACATACATTCTGCATGCTTATGTTTTTTTCTAAAAAATATGCAACATTTTCCTTTCTAAATATGTTGCACAAAAAACTGTAGAATATATAACATTTTTTGCACTCAACATAAAGCTCAGGGTGATATACTACTCGTTTTTACCAAATTGTTTGACTTGGTTTTTTATATAAACAAGAGTTTCATTTCATGTGTTGAAACTTTATTTAATAATTTTTATTCCTATGGAATCGTAGAAAGTGGATCACTGTGTATGGCGATCTAGATTTTAGATAATAATACAATGATGGAGAATCATTGAGCCGAGTGCGAGACCATTGTTTTTCGAAAACAAGCGCTATATGATTTTATTTCAGTCATACATTGGATTAAACCCCCTACAAATTTTGCATATTATATTTATACTCTGGCTGTGGTTGGAGTTTTAGTAAAAATTTTGTTGTTCAATTTATCATATTGGAGTTTTTATGAATGATAAAGACTTAATGGTTAAATTTAAAGGATGACTTGTTTAACGCAACTAAATTAATGTGCAAAATATTTTCAAGCAATCATAATATGTTTGCCACAGCAATATATTTTTGCAGAGAACGTAATATGTTTCTCGTGCTCAAGCTACAACCATGTTTTTTTCGTTGCATGTATTAATAATCATAGGCGTTATCTAGTCTAGCTAAAGTCTAGTCATAGTCTAGTCGTGCTCTAACCCTGGTCTAATCATAGTCTGATTATATTCTAGGCAATGTCTATTTATATTCAGTTCATAATATAGTCACAGTCCAGTTGTGTCTTCTGGTCAAATAGTAGTCACAATATAATCTAGTTTTAGTCTATGATTAGTTGGGTTGGTCGGCTATAGTCTAGTGTTAATATTTTTTTGATGTACGTAATGATAGCGCGTTATCAACTAGTAACCCCACGTTTACTGCTGCTACACATCTCGGTACTACCTACACATGAGGGTCGGCGTTTTATTAACAGGCTTTTGTTATCCGAGTAATAACATCCAGACACTCTCTCCAAACTGCCTTATGTTCCTGCATTTCCTGATCTAGGTATGTTTTCAAGAGCAACTAGAACCTGGTTCGGAGGCAAATGCGAATCCCACCTAAACTTTTAGGGAAAGAAATTTTCAATGGAACGTAAAATTTACGAATCTTTTGCATAACAAAAATCTTTAGTAATTAAGCGAATAACGTATTCAGGCTCTAGTTTTTTGTATACTTTAGTTAAAAAGAAAATAGTTTATTAGCAGAATGGAATACATGCATATTCTGTGCCGTTACTTACTTCGTCAGCAATTTCTGTGCCTTTCTGCTGAATAAAAATCATCTACTTAACCCACCTAATAATGAAAATTAAATACGAGAGTTTCTCATACTTTCGACCTTATTTTCCTGCCCTTTGGTTCCCGCCCGCTCCCAAATAGGCTGATATTGATGCTCTAAATAAGAGTTAAAATTGCATTTCGCCGTTAGTTTCCTAAATAGATTTTCCATTGTCTGATATCATCTTGGTGAAACCTGCCACCTTGATGGATTGCCACTGAGGGAAAACAGGGGCATCAGTTCTTGGGGCTGGTCAGGAGCCTGAAACTGGAAGAAGGTATGACTTCTATGTTCGACCAGTAGCGAGAGTGTAAACTGGTACCACGGGAACCAGTAGCCCCTGGAACTTTGGTTCCAGACTGGTTGTTGGTGAGGCTTCTTCGGGGGCGCACGTGGTGGCTGCTTGTTGTTAGATAATAGCCTAGTACTAAAATGTCAGCAGTGGTGAGATACGTATGCAAATCCAATTGCTCTGGTTACTGCAGAAGACGTGGAAATAATTAAAATAGACTAAAAAAATGTTTCAACACACAATGATTTTTATATTATGAATGAAAATCCCCAAGCACACATAAATTATGTAAGAAGAGTGAATAATAATAAGTTTTTTCTCGTCAACTCGTCAAAATCCACAAATATAAACTGAAATAAGAGTTAATAAAACGATTAAATAATTGTAACATCAAAAATTTGTTAAAAAGAAAACATTAATTCACATAAAAAGTTATATTGCACTTTTAATTAAAAATTACAACAAGAAATATAAACAACAACCAAAAAAAATACCAACAACTAACGAATATACGACGTCACAAAACAACAAAGTAACTTTACCCACAAACTTATGGGTCAATTACGGTTACAAACTTACAAACATGAATGGTTGAATGTAACAATCTTTGACTGCTTGGACTGCAACTTATTCATTCAGACTTGTGCACGACTAAACGTTTTGTAGCTAAATTTCGATTTTAGCTTGTGAACTCGTATGAGTGACCCTTAATTTTTTTAGCAGACGTTTTAATGATTGAAGTAAAATATAAAAAAAAAATTTAACGCTATTTTGTTAAATCCCCCAATGCCGATAATGACGTCATCAAAACGTTAAGCTTGATTTGAATTTTAAATCCAAAATTATTTTACTCTACTGAAGCGGCTGCTTTTTTATTTAACCCATAAAAGCTAAGAAAGGCCAGGAAGGGACTTTGTAAATCGATCTATTACAATGTACAACAGTACAAAAATCCCGTAGGATTTTATGACAATTTGTAATGCTTTGGAACCCGCTGAATGCGAATGTGAAGGCAGTTATTTCAGGTCACATCATATTTTTGCGCTACATGGAGGCAAGTTCATACCCCATACTGTTAAGTCAATATCTTCCATTTTAGCGAGGTTGGGAGAGGGTTAATATATAGTATGTAACCCCTATTATTTTTCCAAGTGCAACATTTTTCCTTTAGAACCCACCCTCTCCAGGCTCCTTAGGGAAGCTACAGTAAAATTTTAATGATTTTATATGACGACGGCTATAGGATTCTTCTAAATAGTCTTCAACAATATTCTGCGAGCTTTGCAACTAAGTTCTTCCCCTTATTAAACATTAGAAATCGTGATAAAACTATATGGGATTTCGATATTCTTTTAATTGTTGTTCAGTGTTATTAGCGGGGTCTTCCAACATGCAGATCGCGAAATAGAAAAGAAATGGTAGCCTTTCGGAGTTCTAAAACAAACAAAAAATATTATTTAAAAATAAGCTGTTTATGGTTTGATGGAGGTTATTACAAAAATCCTCTGAAGAAGTCAAAAAATAATTGACGAAAAAACGTTGGGTGATATTAAAAACTTTAGGACGTATTAGCTTGAAAACCCTCAGCGAGATTGAAATTGCTATTACTATTTCTATGGAGCTTGTGTTAAAAATACATCAGCACCAGCAATAGCCACAGTTCAAATATGACAGCAATCACTGCGCTGTTCTATACTGCAATTATTTTGTTGCAATTGAAAAGAGTACAGCAAATGTTTGCTGTCAAATTCCATGCTCTTGCTATTTGTTCATTTTGTTGTGTCATAAATTCTTTTTAGGGCAAGTGTAAAGGATAAACGAAAATTATAATAGAATTCAAAGTACATAAAAATGAATGAAAGAAATTATGTGGTTTTTAAAATTCAGATTGATTTCAATGAGATTGCTGTGATTTCTAGGCTCGTGCTATTTGCGTCCCTGTTATATTAGTAACAACACGAGCATAGCAATAGCATGAATAAAATAAATTAACGATAAAGAAGTTATGTTTTGTGACAGCAGGACTGTATTATCAACAACACAATAATAGCAAAATCAGTGTTAATAAAACTTCAAGAACTTATAGCATATTACAATATTTTTTCTGTTGTTACAATTTTCGCTGCCAGCATTTTAAGCACTGAGAGTTTTCATGTTCAGAACGCTTTATCATCTCCCACTTATTACTTCGGCCTTTTGCTTTTCAATACTCAGGGCACTCACACTGTGTTCGACAACTTTTTTAGACGGTTAAAAAAGGTCACAGTAGAATAAGCTAAGCGAGTGAAATCAAATATAAAACATTCCCTTGAAACCGTTAAAATTAGGTGCACCTGATATTCCGGGAATATTCCAGTTTTCACTGCCAGTCACAACTCGATGCAGAGTTGTTGAGTCCCTTCAATGATTTTGTAAATTTTTCTTCAGATTGGCGCGGGTCTTTAGTAAGTCATGACTTGCATTCTGCAGTTTCGAAAACCTCTTCTTCATTAACATAATGCATGCCTTACACGTAAAAGTTGCTATTTTTGTAGCATTAAAAGCATCGATTTTTCATATTAAAGTAGAAACTTAGAGTTAGAAATAATATAATATTTCTAACTATACACTATTATTTCACACTATTAGATCGAGGCAGTCGTATGGTTCTTCCTACTTTTAGACAAATTTCTAAACGCTGATACTTTCATTTTATCATGGTTGTATTTTTACAGAAGCCAACGAAAAAAGTACCAAAAGGAGCTGTTGAACAAATAAACAAGTCCACTATTTCTCCATCCATAGCACGCCGCAGCATATATTTTTTTGTAACGCTACAAAACGGCCGCTGTGTTTATCGATTATCAATATATTTGTTACCACTGCATTTAGCTACCTTTTTGCACAAAAGAATCTGGAAAAAAGTTGAGACGCCGAACATTGTCAAATACCCAACGCCGCCGCTACCCACCAAAATATGCACAACCTTCGCCGTCGCAAATAACGTTTCGGCTTCTTTCTCTGCTACTTGCTCGAAGTAAACAAACCCGCATTTTTCATTTTATTTGAAGTGTGATAGTGTCACAACGTAATGAGAATATCAAGACGATTTGATAACAGGTAGACTCGCAAGGCATATCCGGCTCAGTTGCGGATGTCAGACTCTTTATAAAAAAAAAAGCGACGGAGATGGTGAAAATCTTTTATATAGAATTTGACATCCATTCGGCTTAAAAAAAGGCATCAGCTATGCTGGTGAGTTTAGCTGTATTGATTCGCTTTGAAGAATATTTTACTTTGACAGTCAGAATGATTATCAAAAGATTTCAGTCTACAAAAATCAAACGAAAATCTAAACATTTGTAGAATAGTGTGAGTGGGGCTCTTAATGAACATAAAATTAAAAGTTTTAGCAACATATAATTCAATCATAATATGTTTCTCTTAGATTTTGATTAGCTCAAATAGGTGTTTTCTTTGCAAGCAACATTGACAAATGCCATGACTTTCTACAAGTAATTTAGAAGTTTTATTAAATCGCGCACGTCAAGTCAAGAAACAAAACTTTTCTTAAACTCTTTTTTAGTGTTTTATAGTATTTTTGTGGTAAAAAATGCTACAAATTTTGAAGGTTTCAAGAAAGTTGATTTTAATATATCAGCGGAAAATCAGTTTTCAAGTTCTCGATCTTATTTGAATGATGGGATTGTTTTCGAAAGCTGTGAAAATTAATAATAATTTATTTGCACTAAATCTCTGGTAGCAATAATTTTAATAGTCCATTTGAGGGTTAATACGACATTTGGAATTACCCAAGATCGTTTGTTTTGAAGTACCTTTTTGACGTTTGTGTGTTTCTCTATTTCTGACAACATAAAACATAAGGTGTTAAATATGGTCACTAGTATGTTGTATTTTATAGGCAGCCTTCCTCAAATACAACGACACTGCAATCAGTTAAAACATCGAATAGTTTATTAATCTGTCAGAATTGTGCCAATAGTAAATTTGGCAAATTAAAAACTTTATAAGTTGAATACAAAACTAGTTAAATAATTCGTGGGAATTTGAAGAGTTTTAGTTCTATGAACTTTTTAAGGTCTTTTAAAAAATCAAATTTCCAGGTAGACTCGGACATTTTAACTTCTCAAACACATGATTTGCCTTCATACTTTATAACTTTATTAAAATTAATTTATTGAATGTTTAAACGATTAAATACACATTGTCGTAGTGTAAACAATTATTATGCACTGCACGAAATAGTTCGAATATGTTGTCAATGAACAATTTATAAACATCGAATAAAAAATACTCGTTCAACAAATCACTTGAACTCATCATGTGCTGGGAAAAAAGTTGTATTAATGAATCATCCCTATTTCAAAATTTAATTTGACTTTTAACACTGCAGAGATAACTTTGCAATTAAATTTTAAATGTTTAACATGCGACTACAAAATACACATAACGACTGTTTGAACTGTTTATTTAAATGATGAGAAGCTTGCGATTATATATGTGACCTATTTGGTGTTTTTTTTTTTTAGCCTTGACTGTTCTCTTCTTTCAAAGGATCCCAAATTTTTAAGACAATCAAATATGGAAGCCTTTAAGGTTCATAACACAACTTGACAAATCTAGCTCAACTTTAAGACTTGAGCATCGGAAAGTTGTTTGTTATGTTATCTGGGGTACTGAATTCGAATCTACACTCGGTTTCTTTATATCGATTTTTTAATGTTAAAAAGAAAGCGGTTGAAATACAACCCTGTTAAAATAACAGCAGAAGGGTTTGTCCTCTTCAGGTAAATACAAAATTCGAAACTCGACAGCAATATTGTTTTTACGCCGCACCAACATTGCCTTTTAATCTGCTCAGTAGTTCCAGAGATATCTTGGAACTTATGTCAAAAATTATTTATTTTTATGAAAAACAAAAAAAATTCTATTCTTGTTCCACTAGGTTATAGAAAAATATGTGTCCAACAAAAGAGCTATATTTCATTAAAATAAATGCGCAACTTTTAATTTTATTGATATTTTAGTCACAGTTATTATTATTATTTTAATAATGTATGGGGCGATATCGAAGCAGACCACTTACTTTCGGGTCCCTTTTCGACCCCCCTTTCGCTCACACAGCCACCTTACTTTCAATTGAGTCTCGTGCCAGCCCTAGCCTTTACTCTTGACTAAAGTCGACTGCTAACTGTCGACACTCTTCCTCATCACGGAGTCATTTGTAATTGCTAGCATTTGTCTAAGGCTTAGTTCCCCCATGGCATTCACATCTAACAAGTGTCTGCCCGTGTTCTTAAGCCTTTTGCTAGCCAGTGCTGGACATTCACACACAATGTGCGCTACCGTCTCAGCCTCTTCCAGGAATAGTCTGCAAGTATCATCTTCTACGACTTTCATCTTAGCCAGATGGTACTTGAAGTTTCCATGTCCTGTCACTAACATAGTGATCCAGCTTAAAGTAGCCCTATTATATCAGAGCACCTCCCTGGCTTTCCTGCCGAGGGGCTCTTTGAGCACCATTCGAGCCTGTCTACATGTGGTATTCTCCCTCCACCTATTCAAGTGTAATGAGTTTACCCATTGAAGAACATTAGCTCGCACTAAGCCATTCCATAGGGCAACCCTGGGTTCCGGTCCACAGAAATCCACATCAGATCCCCTTTTTGCTAGTTCGTCTGCTGCTTCATTCCCAGCTGTGCCTATGTGTCCCTTAACCCACATCAATGTTACCTCATTCAACGAGGCACACCTGTTTAGTTTCAGAACACATTCCAGCACCAGTTTGGAATACACGTTCACTTGCCTCATTCGTTTTATAACTGACTGATTGTCAAGTGCAATGAGAACCTTTTTCCCATGCACTCGGCTTTCAAGCAAGTGATCCGACGCATGCAGCAACCCAAGCAGTTCTGCCTGGTAAACTGACACGTACCTCCCCTTAGTCACAGTTAAGTGAAAGGGTCTCGTTTCGGAAAAGTTGCCATATGCGCACAACAGTAAATTTTGTCTCTAAGAAGGTTTACAAGTGTCGTACTGCAGCAATATGTCAACTTTATTAAAAATTAGATATCCTAACTTAATTGTGAATAAAATCGAAATTTGATTTTGAGTGTCTTGTCTTTTTCTACTTTTTATGATTTTTAAAAAACCAAAAATGTTTTAAATTTGCATAAACCTGCTCGATATCTCTGAAACTACTAAGCAAGCTTAAAGGCAATATTATTATAACTTAGAACTTTAATGCGGATTTTTCACTTAACCAAATAAAAGTATGCCGTGCCAGAGCCTTAATTTTAGAGATATTGATGCATCTCGGCAACCAGAACCATCATAAACAAATGAAATACAGATTTGAATTTAGCACCCCAAATTACATAACAAACGACTCTCGGTTGCATGTATAATTGTGTGATTAGGCAGTTCCATCTCAGATTCGAAACCACAATGAACCGGTTTCACTAGAATTTGAGATGCAATCATACTTAAAGAATTTTAATTATGTAAACAATCGAAATTTTAGCACAAAATCGACGTATAAAAAACATATAAAAACAAATATTAAAATTTACAAGTTGTAAATTCCCAAAAAAAATTGGAAAATCCCCAAAACATTTAAAATTTACCAAACTAATTAAAAAATTAAAAATTTTTAACAAAAATCTCAATTAATCTGAAAAATTAAAGCAAACAAAATTATACCATAATTTGAAAATTTACCACAAAACCAAACTATAGTTCAAAAATTTTAAGTGACAAATATATTATAATTAAAACAAAACAAAAAATCAACATTTTAAACAAACCGTAGCTGCACAAAAAAATTGCCCAAAATTCGAAAATTAACTATAGAATCAAAAAACTGGAATATAAAAATTAATTCTCAAAAAAATCTAACTTCAATAGAAAACCGAAATTTTAGTCAAAAATATCGAAACAAACCAATATTCAGTATTTTATGAAAAACGTGGCTATTTTTTAACAAAATCGATGTTAAAGAAAGTCCATTAAAATAATTTTCACAAACAAGGAACTAAAAACAAACGTTACCTTATTTTAAAATTCAACGACAAAATTTATCTAAAGGCCGAAATTGCACCGGAAACTCTTAACTTTACTAAAAAATAAAAAACAAATCCTTTGCACCGGCAAAAATCCGTAGTCCATACTTTTGTGAAGGGTATATAAGATTCGGTATAGCCGAATATAGCTCTCTTACTTGTTTTATTCTTGGACCGTATACATTCAATTGTTATGCAATTTATCTCTTTGTACTTGTCAAATCTCATGGACATTTTTTCGAGTCGTTGCTAACTTTTGTTGCTGACGAATTCCCAAGATCGTTGCTAGTTGTGTTGCCAGTAATTCCTAAAAATGTCCTAAAATCCCCTTCTTTTCACTTATGTCGTTGATATCTCGACGGAAGTGAAAGTAAGGACTAATTCTTCCGTAAAAACATCAAACTCAAATTATTAAAATATCATGACATTAAAAGGGTTTGAAATGAATTTATATTTCAATATGTTACGAGCGTGCTACTGATAGCTCGAGTCATGGACTTTCTGACATGGTCGCTGAGGTCGTTTTCGTAACTCATTGGGCATTATAACATTAGGCGTTATGACTTTTTACCTTAACAAGAGTTGATCATGGGTCACTACGAGTATACACCATTCAATAAAACAAGGGGTCCATTAACACTACGGTAATTTACGATATAATAAAATTATTTTACACTTTATAGAATCTGGGAAACTACAAACTTCGATAACATTTTATGCTCAACAAAAAAAAATCCACAATATTATTTTTTAATTAATTTAAAGGAAATAACTTTTAATACAAATCCACAATTTTTATTATTTTTGGCGCAAACGTCCTCCATGGATTCGAAGAAACAGAGTCATATACACACACATGACTAACAATAATTAGAGCTAATTTGAAATCCCCATATACGTCATAAACTAAAACTGCACGACGTAAAATGAACAAAACTAACCCTGCTTTTTTAGGCTGCAAGAGAAGCACTGAATAAGACACAAGCTTTAACACAACTCTAAAGCCTTTGCAGAGATTTTCATTATGTTTGCATATCAAAGTAAAGCCTAAACCGAACCGAAAAACTGAGACAATGATGAGATTGGATTTTTTTATAGTTTTTAGTATAAAAACTAGCGAAACATGTCATTGCAGCACAGTCAGCGTACAGACAACAAACGAAGTGGATCAAAAGTGTGTCGAGTGTACGGAAAGATTTAAGGATATTTATTTAATTTGTTACATAAGGATTACAAAAGCGTAAAACAAAAAAAGTGAGTCTATCAAAGCAAAATAAAAAATCCAAACAAATGCAAGTGAAGTTTAATAACGTTTTATCGTCTTATGAAACTTGATTGAACTGTAAAAAAAAATATGAAATAAAGAAATTAAAAGACCTTCATGGTTATGAAATTCGTAATGAAAGAGATAAAAGCAAGAGAAATGACATTAAAAGTTACAAAACGCTGGAGATACAAGAGAAGTGATAAATAAAAACAATTCTGTTACGAAATGGGTTTAATTGAAAATTAAGACATTTTTAAATGGATTTTGATTTCGTTGTCGTTTAAATTGTTTTATTTAAAGTTGGTTTAATCGTTACTTTATTTGGGTTGTGCATTCGCATTGTAAACTAAATGATTGGCAACGCTTTGGTGCATGTCCTGCAAATATTTTGGCAACGCTCTCGAATAAACGTTAAATATATTTACTTGAAATTTTAAATAAAACTAAATCGATTTAAAAAGAATTTATGGTGAATAAATATTTTTCTAAAAACTAAAAGCATTTATAGAAAATTTTCAATTTTGATTCAAAACAGTTGCCGAAAATATTTTTTTATTTTTATCCACCTTGCTTCGAAATCACGAAAAGTCAAGTTTTTAAAATAAGAGATTTTAAAACCAAGAAAATTTTAAACCAATTTAATCATTTAATTAATGGTCCGCTTTACACGAATTTTTTTAATAATTAATATGTAATCAGCCAAATTGTAACCCTTCTCAATAAGCATGAACTGTAGAGTGGCTCAATAAAAATGCACTTTTAAAATTGTTTACCATTTATTTGCTGCAAGTGGCAACTCTAATATTTAGCAGCTGTCACCAATAATTATTACGATTTTGAAAATGCCGAAAAGCCGCTATGGTTTGAAAAACAACTCACGCGTCATTGTCAACCAGGCCTGTTTTTGTTTTGTTCTGAAACGATTAATCGCTAGGAGTGGAATTCAAAATTTCCTACTTTCCATACGTATTTAGAGGTCGTTTGTAGATCCCGGAGGCAGGACCTCTTAGTGGGATGCCCTGGCTAAGTGACTTCGGTTCTTACCATTTACATAAGTTTTGAAATACAAAAAAGAAAAACGCGTTATCATTATGAAAAGAGCGGAATTTTCGATCGACAACAACAACTCCTTTGCGTCAACGTTTCGGTCAGCCTCTCGAAATTAGTGTTACTGTAAACGATAGTGACGTTATATATCCGAAAACATTAATCCGGTAGTGAATCCGAAATTTCATGACTTGCGTCGGTACCCGTCTTGTTACATGGGTACGGTGGGTGTTAGCAGCGGTTGTATTTGATTTGAGAGCACCAACGCTCTTATACACACTGTGTAGACTTCCTTTTGACATTTTGAGTTGCAATACAACGTCAAATTGCACCTGCACCTGCACCAAGCACTTGCAACGGTTGTGGAAAACCACAGTGCACGTGGAAACTCCTAAAGGAGTCTCACCAACAAACTGACTGGGGCTTGTGTCCAAAGGGCTACTGGCTTCGGTGGTACCAGTGTTTCCATATACACGTATCTTTATAGTTTCAGGCCGCAAACAGGATTCCAAAACTAGTTCCCCCAACTCCCCCGGTAACATTACTTCAAGGTGACGGGATCACCAAGAAAATATGTCTCCGAGCTCAGGCATTCGTTAGAGATGGGTGACAACACAATTATTGTGATCTCAACCAGACGACATGTGGTATTAGTAATCGATCGACTTTTATTGAAATACCCTATACATACTCTCGTAATGTATGTAGGTAATTTAAAGGTTTCTGAAAGTTGTTCTGGAAATCTTAGCATTCGAAAAAAACTTTAAATTTTAAGGCTATTTCACTACTGTTATTTCTTTTGTGATCTTCATTCTTAAGCTTTAAGGGAATGCAATTTTAGAAAATTTTTAATAAAACCAAATATTTTAGAAGCATCTATGTGTTAAAACGTTCGATTTTTTTTTTCGGCTGCAGGAAATGTTCATATGACAATCTGATTTTTGGTTGTTTTCTCTCTAATGATGAGCCACCCTGTAATCTCTTTGAATTAACAAACATCCGCTGGAAATACAAAAAAAAAAAATATGAAATTAATTTTTGGAATGGATCTTTTGAGCAACTCCATTATTTGCAATTTATGCAAAAATTAAATATTTTTTGTTAAAGCACAAAAAAAAACGATTTGCACATAAAATTAACATTTCCAAAGATGCATTGTCTGCAATTCAACACTGCACTTTTGTTTTAAATTTAATTTATTCACCCACCATATCCGGTTTAAAACCGTTACATACATTAATGCAAAAAACACACTCACAAATAAGTTTTGGCTTTCTGCATAACACTTGAAGCTGCAGACAAAAAACCCTAAAACAATAATTACTTCAAAAACACACTCAAAAAAAGAGGAAAAATTCATGACATAACAATAAAAAAAAACAGGCAAGTTACTCTCAGCAGTCACAGAGGGCGTTAAATTTGGATAGTTTATGTTGTTATTCACAACTTCCCTAAAAGTGAAAAAAGACACAGACACAGGCACATCTAAGTCTCACTCGTGGCTTCACAGCTGTCAAAAGCTAAAGACTCAGAGTCGTGCTCTCAAGATTGCTAAATTGTTTCAGTTTAAAGAAACCTTAAAAAGGGAAGGAAACGTAACCGAAATTACTTCACATTTGTACGACGGAAAAACAATGATGCTTAAAATTTATCTTTGGACAAGCAGCAAAGTCAGTTGAAATACAACAAAATACAAAAATTAACCAACTGAATTAGCCAAGCATTTCAACAACGAACACAAGCTCTTATGCGCCGGCTTTAAGCTAATGACCTTAAAACGAAAGTAAAAGTAAGTTGTTGCTTTTTGGTTTCTGCTCTATGTTTTGAAACACAACAAATAATTTCTTTGGCTTGATCGATACATGAGTCACTCAGTCGCCTAAACCGGTTGCGCTGGCGCACAATAATGTCTGACGAGTGCGTGTTAATGGAGATAATCGTTTCTTTTGTTTATTTTTATGATTTATTTTCAAATGTTTACCAACGTGAAAAAGCACAAAGCTAAATTTAATAAAAGTAGCACGCTGACCACTTGAGCGTTTGAGTATTAAGGCCATAATAGAGGTGTCTTCACAAAAACAAAATATTACTTAACATTTATTAATCATTTAGCAAGTAGTGCAAGCGTTCATTATTAATATTTTCAGGGCTAAATTAATTTATTTCTTTTTTTCTTCTTTACAGTATGAAAGCTACGTTAAGCTGGCCTCTTGTGGTCACAATTGTATTGGCCGGTTTGTTGTCTGCGCAAGCAGAAGATCAACTGACATGGAGTAATAGTTGGTCAGTGCCAATTCAGGATTCCATGTTGAGCAAACGAGCTGCTAATGCTGATGCTGATGCCGAACCCAAGCCAGGAGAAGAAGATGTACAAGGTCGTAATTATGCAGTCCATGAGCCCATTTATAGCAATGATACCGACATTAATCAAATCATTGATCAAATCATAAATTCTCGCCGTGAGGGTAGAATATTGAATGAATACGATCGTGTCTATGAGGATGGCAATGTAGATCAGGCTTTGATGCAAGGCAATGATATGCAAGCTCGTAATTTGGTGCGTGAGAAATTGTGTGCCTTGGGTTTGATGAGTTGTGAAGAGGCCAAACGTCCCTACTACTCCAATATTTATGCCCAAGGCCCACCGAAATATGGTGGTGGTCCTTACGGAGCTCCTAAGCCTATGCCACCTCCCTCATATTTTAATGGACGTCCTCACATGGCCCCACCATCAAACGCGCTCAACTCTTTTGGTCCACCCCGCAAAGTAGGCTATGAAAATACCTATAAGCCCGGGTATAGGCCCTCTGGACCTGGACCAAATTACAATGGCCCCTATTTGGAAACACCTCCTCCAACCGCTATTGATGGATCACCGTCATCGGCCAGTTTTAGCAGACCTCCACCCGGTGCGGTAATTTATGGCAGCAAACCTCCTGGTCCCATCTATTCCGGTCATGTACCTTCTTCTCCTCCCTATGCCTTTGAAAATCCTGAAAAGATTCAAGTCGCCGGTTCACAACAAGCTAACTTTTACAGCCACCAATCTTCAGCCTCAGCCGCTTCATCCAGTAGTAAAGTTGTAGTAAGTGGTGGCGCAACCACAGGTGCTGCTCTCTCTTCGAGTGCTGCCGGTTTGCAACAACACGTTCACCACCATTTTCATCATGTTGATGGTGCCGATGCTGCTAAAGTTCCTAGTGTGCCCATACCAGTTGGGGCGGGTCAATCTATTAATACGGATTTTTCTGCTTTAGCTCAATCCTCGACTGCCTTTACCCCTCAAACATCAGGATCCTTCCAAAGTCCTGCCTTTAATGCTGGCTTTAATGGTGCTTCTCAAGGTGGGCTTTTATCTCAAGCTACTGCTAACTTCGGAGACAATTTAAATGGTTTCAAACCGAATGGCAATCTATATGGCAAACCTTCCGCTGGCTTATCTTCATTTGGTGGCATTCAGTCCCCTTCATCCACAGTTTTCGGCCAGTCTGGTTTTGGGCAATCTAGCAATTCAGGCGCTAGCTATCACAGTCAAAATCCTGATTACTATAAAAAGGAATTGCATAATACTGGAGGCATTGCTGCGTCTTCATACGGCAATTTCAATAGCTTAACTTCTGGCTACGACAATGAACAATTCAATAGTGGTTACGATGTTGCTCGTAATCAATTTGTTGACTGCCAATGTGTACCCTTCAATCAATGCCCCGCTGCTGATCGCATTGGCCGCAAAGAAGATTTGATTTTACCCATTGATCCACGTAATTTGGGCAAAGATATTGAAGCCCTTACTGATGAAGCAGCTGCCAATATAAATCTAACTGCTACAGCCGAAAAGAAATCAGATGACCCGAAACCTGACGACAATAAACGTGGCAAACGTCAGGCAATTGAAGAAGATGATGCTGCTAGTGATTTGACACAAGATGCTCAAGGGGTAAGTTTTTATTTCTTTCGCCACCTATTGAAACATATTAACAATTTAACAGCATTACCTTGCGACTACTTTTTAACACTAAAGCCTTTAACAGTTTAATACCCCTGCAGTTTAAGCTGTTTCCCTATTAATGTTTCACACTACGCTGCCTCAACTTAAACGTACTTATTTATGATATTATAAGGTTGGTAACTTTCGGAAATAAGCGGTAGCGTATGTGCCCTACGCAATTAATCCAAAGTCAATGGTATGCTAACCGTACTACCGTGGAGTTGAGTTACTTTTGCGCACGCACTTTTTAATGTAGCACGTTGGCTTTGCAAAACAGCTCAAACCGAGAACCTTGTAACGTTTGTAAATATTTCCAATTTTTAGCGTTTAGGGCTGCCGGCTTTACAAGCCATTGAATTGATACGACGCAAAATATTACCAACTTATGGTGTGTCTTTTGGTCTCCCCTACCCTAACTATCCCGGTGGTTATCCCACTAATATTTTGGGTGATCATTATCCTGCCCAAAATCCTTACTTTGGTGCAATTGGACCAAATGGCATTAACCTTGGCTTAGTGAATGTAAATCCCTTGCTATCTGTTCAAGTGAAGAAGACTGAATTTGGTGAAAAGGTGGTGAAGCCTTTAGTTAACCTACATATTACTCCAAATGCCAATATCTTTGAGGCTGTAGGAAAGATATTCAAATCTAAGCCAAATGTAGTGCACAGTAGTCACTATCATCATCATGATCATTATACTGGAATTGAGCATAATCATGACAGTCATATATTTACCAGTCCAGAGCCCATCGAACACTTTCCTTTCACGGGGCCCAACTTTAACAAATATGAAATTGAAATGATACCCAGTAAACCGCTCTTCGAGTATCATTCAGGACCCCAAATTCACATAGAGCCTAGTTTCGTACATCTCAATGAGGACTATCATAAAGAAAATTATGAATCATATTATCCCACAACAGGCGCTGGGTTTCTCCCCGGTCCACATTCGTATCCCACATTAGGTAGTGCTTATCAACACACATCAAGCTACTTTCCAAAAGAGGGTGCAAGCATAGGACCTTCTCCACTTGCATATTCAACGCCAGTTAATGAGGTTACTCCCCAGGACTACACCACTGATTTTGGGATAAGTGGTTATGGTGGTAACCAGGATGAAGAAAACATGGATGAAAGAAATGCGCTCGCAAACCAATCTTCAATCTTTTATGAAACAGAACATTATCGCAAGGGGAAAAAACTGGAGTTCAACAAAGCAGGTTATACACGTGCAATACCAACCCAAGCTCCTGGGGCAGCCGAAGGTAGCTCGTATATTACATTTCCCAAAGATCGAAAAAGACGTAGCATTAAGGAAGAAACAGCAGAAAAACGTAGTAGTGCATTAGCGGAGACAGTTAAATTGCAAGAGGTATTAAATGTGAGAAGAGAGGATTTTGTGACAGGATGGCTCAATAGAACTACCCCAACAACGAACCAAAACTAATACTCAGTTTTTTTATCTTTTCCTTTAGCGTGCATATTACGGTAATCGTCCTATCCAAAAGAATTGTCGTGCTAATGAAGTCTGTTGTCGTCGTCCCTTGCGTCCACCTCAGCCAACGCAACAACAATTCGGTCGTTGTGGTGTACGAAATGCTGCTGGCATAACTGGTCGCATCAAGAATCCTTCGTATGTAGATGGTGACAGTGAATTTGGTGAATATCCATGGCATGTAGCCATTTTGAAAAAGGATCCCAAGGAATCGATTTACGCCTGCGGTGGCACACTTATTGATGGTCAATATGTTATAACAGCAGCTCATTGCATTAAATCGTAGGTTAAGAATTCGATGTTTTTGATTAAACTAATTCTCATTTTCACTTTAGGCAAAATGGTTTCGATTTGAGGGCACGCTTGGGTGAATGGGATGTTAATCATGATGTAGAATTCTTCCCGTATATTGAACGTGATGTTGTTTCCGTGCAAATACATCCAGAATACTACGCTGGTACTTTGGACAATGATTTGGCTGTCTTAAAATTGGATCATCCTGTAGACTTTAGCAAAAATCCCCATATTAGTCCCGCCTGTTTGCCCGATAAATTCTCTGATTTTACTGGGGCCCGTTGCTGGACAACTGGTTGGGGCAAAGATGCCTTTGGTGATCAAGGCAAATACCAAAATATTCTCAAAGAAGTCGATGTACCCATACTATCCCACCACCAATGTGAAACCCAATTGCGTCAGACCCGTCTCGGATATAGTTACAAGCTAAATCCTGGTTTCGTGTGTGCCGGTGGTGAAGAAGGCAAAGATGCATGCAAAGGTGATGGTGGTGGCCCCTTGGTTTGTGAACGTAATGGCATTTGGAATGTGGTTGGTGTTGTCTCCTGGGGCATTGGATGTGGCCAAGTAAATGTGCCCGGTGTATATGTCAAAGTTGCCCACTATTTGGACTGGATACGTCAAATCACTCAGTACTACAAATGAGTGCGTGCCTTTACACCAACAACTGTGCGACGTAATAAATGTTGTTTTTCACGTGACATATTTGAATTTCATTTCTAAACCGCCATGTTTTCGAAATTTTCAAGCGTGTCTTAATTTATTTTTAGTGTTGTAAGCGAGCGTGCTTTAATTATTTTTATTGTTTTTGTTGTCATTAGCAATTTGTAAACGAGATCAAAGTAAGTTTTTTTAAGGATGTCGGTCCAGAGATTTATAATTTTTGAGCACGTTAAGGTTTTATAATTTAATAGTTTTCGTTATGTATTTAATTTATTTTTTGTATTAAATATAATTTAAATAAAGTATTTTATTTAAAATTTTAAATGTCTTGCGTTTTGATAAACAAAACTAGAAATAATTAATTTCGTGCCGAGAGTAGCAAATGAAAAAGACAACTAATTTTGCTCTAAAGCTCCATCTATATTCAAAGTTGAGATCCCTTTAATAGCTTTCTAGCACATTCTCGAACGAATGCATGGTCAAATATAACTAAAGGAAAATTGTCGCGTGACTGGTTCTTTGGGGTTAGAGACTGGTTAGGGTTCACACAGTTTGCTTGAAAGAGACCTATCATTTTACTATGGCGTTGCCGTGGGAGGGGAAAATAAATATATTTTAGACACTGTATGACAAGTCACTAAATAGTCGGTTCGGTTCCCACCGAACACCGCACATCCCATGGGTAACAAATTAGGACAGAGGATGCCAGGTCCCCGATCCCACCCTTTGCTGAGGGGTTTGGAGCTATCTAATCTCCTGCTGTCAACGAATAACTATTGACAGCTTGCGTTGCAATGCAACGCCACATCGGTCATGCAGTGAACCCCCCCCCGCTTTGGGTATAAACCACAGCCACCACGTGCACCCCCGAAGGAGCCTCACCAACAACCAGTCTGGAACCGAAGTTCTAGGGGCTACTAGTTCTCGTGATACCAGTTCTTTTTCGTTACTGGTCGAACTAAGAAGTCATACCTTCTTCCAGTTTCAGGCTCCTGACAAGCCTCAGGAACTGGTACCCCTGATATGCCCCCGGTGGGAAGACATGGGACAAGTTGACACAAATTTCCCGCAAATATTAGAACTTTTTATTTTCAACATTTTGTTCTTGTATTTAGCAGATACGATATAATACTTCAAAAGATTCAGACGACAGTCTGAATTAATCATGATCTCTTCTGAGCCAAAAAGAACTTTTCAAGCCAACACAAAAAATAATTTGATGCATAAGAAATTACCGAACTTCAACATTATTAGCTACACGTAAGTAGTTCAAATATCTTTCTACCAGGCATTGATCGAGGAGGCGAAAAAAGAAAATTTCTCCCTCCAAAACCATTAATAATACTTTCAAAAGTATGTATCGCTTTCTAGTCACACTTCAAATGAAAGGAGAATTAATGCAACTGCTACCCTTCATTAAAATTATATGTTTGATAGGATTGTGTATTTAGTTTTTTTAATTATTTCTCGTAGTCACCCAGTTGCTTATCAAATCTAGCGGCAACGCGGGTTTATTCTGAAGCAGATGAGGTTACATGGCGTCTTCAATAGCCATAAATCTGTTCAGCCATCTTACATTTTGCTACTCGCGCAGAAATTTGGCTAGTGAAGAACGTCGCTGTTGATGGTCGGTTCGTGATCAAACAGAATTGTCGGAAAGATTTTGTGAAAAGGTTCCCCCAAAACAAATTAGCTTTCTGGATATCAGTGACAATAATATCATGCTGATTGCTTAGACCTTCTCCTTATTTATTCTTATTTTCTCCTAATCTTGTCCTAATTATGTCCTAAAACGAATAGATAATAAAATTAACGTTGCAGTATTTGATATGAAACATTCATATAAAATAATTCTTATAAAATGCGGTAAGTAGAAAAGTGGAGAGTTGCAAGATGTATGAAATGCCATATTCTTGTATAACTTCTAGCCAGAGGAATTCTAGCGTGTGGGTGTCTATCAGGGAATTGATTCGGGATCCTTGATGAGAGCTTGAGTTTTTGTAGCAGCTGGTTGCCAAAAACCCTACCAAGATTGCTAACTCTAGCGCTTCCAGCAGTCTAGCAACAATTTAAGATACGTTAGTATTTTTCCTTTCACAACAAGCAGCTGTCACATATTCTTGATTATTAAAGCTGATATTTTCTTTCTACCAAAAATATCTGAAGGCGATCCGCTGCTTATTATTCTCATCAACTGGACTTTAATCAAAATTTTAAATAATTTAGTTGCCCAGAGGCCAGACAACACAAAAGCCTTCACATGCTAAATGCCAGGACAACGCTCCAGGCAATAGAAAATCTTATAGATTTATAACGACTTTCCCGTGTTAACAGCACAAATCAACTTGTTAGCAAAAACACCCTCTTTTATAGCCATACAAACGTGCCAAACTCTTATAAACCGAAACACATTGAATACTTCCGCAAAACATCAATTTAATTAAAAGAAAAGATACTCGTAGATTGCAGCAAGTGAAAATACGTTTGAAACCTTTTTAACGAAAAACGCAGCACACAAAATTAATTTTGCCTAAAAACTCTACCAACATGCTAACAAAATATTGAACATGGAAAATTGACGGTTGACTAACTTGAAGTATGCATGTTTCGATTACCATGGTATAAAATTGATGTATAACAAGCAAGCAGTGGACATTCCATAAATTATTGTTGAATAGTAATGTATAACGGGATTAAATTAAATACCATAGCCTGCGTCATTTTAGGTAAGTGGAGACCGAAAATATTTGACAGAAAAGAGATTGTTCTTAATTATAGTTTTAGCACTACACTGTTCGAGAGAAACAGTAGGACGTCTGACTAAACGTAATGGCTATAGTACGACTACATATCAAACACATGCTGGTCATACACATAACAATGGCGCGCTATTTGAACCTCAAGAGCAGCACTCAGCTGCAAATCTTGAAGCAACCATTGGAGGTGGTGGTGGTGGTGGTTCGGATGACAACAATTACGACAATGGTTACTATGAGTACAAGCTAACGTCGTCCAGTGGAGCCGATAGTGCACCCACATACCATCTGGCTAGTGAACCACCATCAAATGGCCATAAATCGGGTTATAGCATAGGCAGTGGCTTACGTTCCATAGCACAAGGTTCTGCTAATCAAGCATTTAGTGCAGTGGCCTCGCAACATGCTGCCGCTAAGCAAGCTGCATTTTTAGCCAAAAATAGTTTAGCTCAGTCTGCTTCACAAGCGGCTGCTACCGCTCAAGCAGCACTAGAAGGTAAACAAGTGCTATTACAAGAACTACAGCAGCAGGCGGCAAACGCTCAGAAAGCTCTCTCCCGCGAGCTGGAACAATTACAGGCTGCTAAAATAGCAGCCAAGTTGGCTCAGCAGACTGCACAAGCTGCCCACAATCATATATCCGTATTAACAGCAGCGCTAAATAATGCCAAATCCCTGGCTGAGCACGCCGATCAAGCTTCTCAGGAAGTCTCTAATCAACTAGCCTCTCAATCGGCTATGGTTGGACAAGCTAAAACCAGATTAGATCAAGTGCAGGAACAATTGAAACAAGCCAGTATAGATTATGATGCTACAAAGGAAGCCACCCTTAAAGCTTCTTCAGCCGCCGCAGAAGCTCAAGTGAATGCTTCAAAAGCTGCAGCTCATGCTACGTTAGAACTGCACGATAGTGTACAAAATAATTCCGGTTACGACGATTCCTATGAAGACGCCCAGCCTTTTGAGCACTCACAACACAGTGGCCGGTCAGTGCGTCAAAAGAAATCAAAGCGTTCTTATAAAATTGAACAATATTACGACAAATGACTTACTTGTCTTTTTATATTAAATGGTATTTTTTATGTTTCCTAACAATGTTAACGTTCTCACCTTGATGTATAATTATCGAATATGTTATTATTGAATCTTTACTAATTAAATTTATTCAATTAAATTTCATTAATAAATAAATATGAAATAAAATTATTGTAAATTAAAAAACCCCCTGCTTGACTTTATTACTCTATTTGCTTATTTAATAACTTAACAGAACGAAAAGTGTCACTGAAGATGGCACATAGCCGAAACCGGTTTGTCTCCAAGCCAAACTTGACAAGGAATGACGGAAATTCGTTCCAAAAATCTACCTTATTAACATAATATTAGATTGTTTAAAATGTTGGTTTATAAGGAAATTCAAAAATATATATATAATTTATGTATGTATAACAAATATAACGAATACGCTCATGTAGCAATAGCAAAGTAAAACAATCTTCAAATAACTTTTTTTATGCCGTTCTCCATTTTGCCTTAAATTTGATTTGTGGCTTTTAATATAAAATCTCTAATATCCCAAATCTCTAATACCCATAGTTAATAACGTTTAAAAAAGCAACCAAATGTATATAGAGCAGCATATAATAGTTTTTGTATGGTTTTTATAGCCCTAATAAAATTTTTTTAATTGTTTAGTTCCTTGAAATGGGTTTTAAATAAAACAGAACAAATGCAAAACAAATATGCACGTGTCTATTAAAATCCAATTTAAAAAAATCTGTAAAATAAATGTCAACAGTTTTTTTATTTTAAAATGCAATTTTTGTTTAAAGGGAAGACGTTATGATTTGCTCCGGATATTATGTCCATTTATCTTATGTAAACACGACTGTGATATGCATTGGCGGGCTTATTATTACTTTAGGTGTAGAAACGGTTAGTAAACATGCCCAGGGCTGAAAAGGCATTTTTATATATTTTTAAGTTTGTAGAAATATATGTACTTAAATCACAGTACAATCTTAAATTAAAAAATTATATTTTAAAAAGGATTAAAAATTAATATAATCGTCTAACGTAGAGATTGCTGTTCGCACAGGAATTTGGCTCGTGAACACCGTTACTTTTAATGGTCTGTTCGAGTACAAACAAACTTATCCGAACTGTTGTTCCGACAACGCTGTTCTGCCATCACGCAAACAAAATACAAACAGACAAAATAAAAAATTCTGCGAATTTTTTGTCAAGACAGTGGTAATTGACATAGCTTGTCCTTTGTAGAGGTTGCCAATCGAAACCTTTTTACTCGGATAATTAGTTTTCGACAGTGGGTAGAAGAATATTTCGCATTTGTAAGATGAATATAAAGGTCTGAAGATGGCGCATAGCCGAAACCGGTTTGTCTCCAACCGAAATCTGAGAAGGAATGTGTGAAAATCGTTCTAAAGATCTGCACTAAACCACCCTGTCGGAATACGAAATCAAGAATACGTAATTGCTTTTACTTTAGCTACCAATAATTTAATGAAATATTAAACAGAATTGTTTAGTCAGATGATTAGCACAGTTTGTTTATCTTCTATTACAAAATTGATTCAAACAATACTAGTCTCACTTTATGCAACTATAGTCCTTATATATATAACAACATTGCGAGATATGGGACAACTCATATTTCATTTCACCAAACTTTGTTATTTTTTCATATTAATAATTATTAAACTTACCGACAAATATCAAACAACGGTAACTATTAGATTGTAAGCTGTATATATATTTTGCATTTCTAGTGAGAATGTAGACACGACATTGTAGTGTAAGAACGGCGAAACATATGTTTGCATTTGTTTTTATTTTCTGGTTACATGCCGATGTTACGCGTAATTGGGTGCTTTCTTATAAATTTGGAAAATTTATATTAAAATCACAAAGTAACAATTAAAATAGTAAATAAAATGGCTGCAACAGTTATAAAATATATTGGGCGCAAAACTGATTTTAAGGGAAACACGATGTGGGAAATTGTGGGAGACTTAAAAGATTATGGTGTTGGACGTTTAATTATACGCAACATGTTTCAGCGTTATCCGGAACCTTGCTATTATAGAATTTTAAAAGTACAACCTGTGGACCATTTGGTAAGCAGAGGATATACATATGCTTATAAAATAAATTTTCAGTATTTTCCGAATTCTAGGATCCTAGTTCAGAACGCAAAGTTAAGGTTACCGTAGAAAAGATATGGCGGGGTGTCACCTTACCGAAACCTATTGAAATATATCGAACTAGCTACAAAGCTGATTATGAATTGGTTGATAAAGAAGATGAACATAAATATTTACAAAACACAAAGAAAGTTAATGAAAAAATATTATCTGATGAAGTAGAGCTGCCTTCTCTGTTACGTGAATTCATCACGGAAGAGACGGGTAAACAGAATCCCATGATGAAAGTGCACTTTAAACAAAATTACAATAAGTTTGTACGTTTAGCTAAAGAAGGTGAAAATCCCACCATAAAAATGACAATGGGTCTGGGTCAACCATCGGCTGTTAGTGAAAAATTATATGAAGGTTTATTATAAAATGATTATGCTTATGAAATAAATACAAATTATTGAAAAATAAAACGATTAAATATTACATTAAAACACATAATAAAAAGTCCCAGACTTTCAAATTAAAAACAAATCGGATATAGGACATCTGCACAAAGAAAGAAATCTAGAAGAAATGCATTTTAAAATACCTATTGTGTCTGTGTGCCCAACAAATTTCAATCCATTAGGATGCAGTGGAAGTTATAAGAATAGCATGTTCCAGCCTTCGATTGCTAAAAGTGTTTGCAATATTTAAGTTTTGATTATATTTTAATGAGAAATCCCCCAAATACTAAATAAAACTAATACTGAAAGTATAATTCATTCTAGAAATTTTACCGTGATTTAAGTGGCAACTCAGAAAATATTGGTTACAACTGGATTTTTTAATTAAAATTATATTTTCTAGGCCCTGGCCAACTTTTTCGAGGATTTGATGCTGCCCGAAACTTTATTTATGCCAAAAAGAATTTTTTAGGTTAAAACTTTTATTTCAAAATAATAATTTAATTTTATACCAAATTGTTAATAATTCCTAGATATTAAATTTGATCAAAATAATTGTTTGTAACTGGCAATACTATTGCGGTCGGATCATTAATTTTATATAACAACGATATACACATAATTTGTATGTACAATACAGTTATCTACTGATATCATGGTCTATTCTCTACTTGTCGTAATTTTCGCGTTAAATTATCCACTTCCAGTCCTAAAACATCCAAATTTTCCTAGAAAACAAAACAAAAAAATTGTTAGTAAGAAAATTAAACAATTTTTGTTCAGTTTTGCTTTCACCTTTAAGGTAATATTCTTAAGTAATGTATCCTCTAACACAGCTTGCAATTTCTTATTGATTTCCAGTGATAACTCCAAGGACATACTCTTGTTTTCTACACCCTTAATGCCACCGTAAATGGCTGACATAACACCATTGCCATATTTTGCTAACTCGCTCTTGTGCTGATCACTTTTCGAGGAAGTTAAGGCTCCAGCTTGGTCGCGCAACATATAATATTGCACAACTTTAGACTTCTTTTGTAATTCAGCTACTAGTGAAAGAGTATGTTGTTCGAGAAAATCTATTTTTTCTGTTTGCCTAGCAGAAGCTTGTTGCAAACGTAAAATACGTTCTACTAAATGTTTTTTGGAAGGTCCCTGGTTTAGAAATTAATAATTAAAGCTATTCAAAAAAAATCTTATTTTGCGTACCTTATTATCATCTTTAAAATCCACTTCTCTTCCGTTTACTGTATCCGATTCGGAAGATTCACTTTCTCGCCTACTACCAACAGAACTTTGGCCTTCTATTGTAGTACTACTGCTTTGGCGGCTGTGTGATCTTTTAAAATCGAAACTTTCCATCGGTGTTACTTTATCTTCGTTTTCCTCATGGTGATGGTGATAGCCGTTATTTTGTGTTGGATTTTGACATCTGGAGCAAATAAAACTACCATTATTAACGGCATTTTGTTCGGCAGCTCGTTTAAGTTTAACTATTTCTCTTTGCAATTCTTTTACTATTGTGACATGTTTATGTTTGGTGGCTTCAAAATCGCCCAAAACATTTTCGAGTTTGATTTTGGTATTTTCATAAAGTTTAGTCTTTTCCGATAAGTGTTTGGCTAACAGCAAGCGTTCTTCATTCTTTTTGTTTTGTTCTTGCTTAAGTTGATTTTCCAACATCGCATACTTTTCATCGTAGTCTAAGCGTTCCTTTTTCAATAACTCATTTTCGGTTGATGTGCCCTGAGCCTTAAAATAAAAACAGGAAATCGAAAAAGAATTCTTGAACATGATTCCAAATACATAAAAATATAGAGGTAAATTTTTTGCAAACGCTGAACTTGCTTTCAATTTCTGCACATCTAGAACTATGACAATAATGCAATTTATAGCCTCGGTGGCGCAGTAGGCAGCGCGTAAGTCTCATAATCTTAAGGTCGTGAGTTCGAGCCTCACCCGGGGCATTATATTTTTAATTTTTTTTATTTAATTTACATTTTCATGCCAATTAGGTTAATGCAAATATATTTGTGGGCCAAATACTTTCAACTAGTGAAACTAAATTAGGTGTAATTAAATTAACTGAAAATAAACTATTTACATTTTTATTGCTGGTGACTTTCCAAAAAAAAAACTTTTGACAAATGTAAAAATTCAGTAGGCAAAAATATTTTACAAAAACTATTGATTTTCCTAATAAGCAACTATAAATGATGCAGCAGCGTCAGAACTCGATATAGCAATGTTTAGGTGAAACAAACTACTTAATTGCTCGTATGTACACTTAACTAAAAAAAAGGTCTTCAGTTGAAGCGACGCAGTAGTATAAAAACAGGCATAACGGTTGCATTTTCCCACTTAAAAGAGGACAGTGATGGAGAAGACATTTTGCGGTCGTTGGGGATTTTTTCTGTAAACCCGTTTACGAAATAAACGATTAGTGACAAATTTTGTATTGTGCCTGTTGTTGATTTAGGGTGCGATATTATGTATGTAGTGTTTGTTATACATGCATATCTTTACTTTTAATTTTGATAATTATAATGACGTTAAACACTTACCTTTGATCTCAGCAAGCATATTTGATTTTGTAAATCAACTATACTTTCACTCATTTCCTTATTGAAACTTAGAAGTTCATTTTCCTTTGCATGTAACTGCTGAAGATCTTGTTCGTTGTCCTGTAATTTCACTAAAGCTTCCTTTAATTCCTGAGTCAGAGAAAATATTTTATCTTCGTTTCTGTAGTAATAACATTAAATAAATAATAGGCTCTGATAAATATACATTTTAAACTCACAAGGTATTTTGTGTTTTTAAAACGTGCAACTCTTCTAATTGACCGCGCAACTTGGCTGAATTTAACATTTCCTCACTATATGAATTCTGTATATGATTATGTTCCTCCTGCAAACTCACATACGAGGTTTGTAATTGGGATTTCTATTAAAAAGAAGTCGTAATGATATATAAATTGTTTTAGTGTTGTTTGGTTCATAGGCAATTTACTAACCGCAAGTGTTTCTTTGTTTAATTGCTCTTGCAACTGTTTGATAAGATCTCTTTGTACTTCAGTTTCTTTGGAAAGCTTATCTATATGTTCCATTTTGTTGGCAATATCATGTTTTAATAAAATAGCTTGAGCCTCAAATTCTATTTTAAGTTTTTCTAAAAATAATAAGCCAGTAAAACAGCAGTCTATTAACTATTTCTACAATATAATACCATTGGCTTTCTCTTCTAATTTATTGCCAGAATTTTTGAAATCTTCTAATTTCTTTTCCAAAGCCTTTTTAATAATAAATATAGTTAAAACATAAATTTATATTTAAGGTATATTATACGTACTAATTTTGCTTCGGTTTCCATATTTAATTTATTCATATTGTACTTCAATTTTGATTCCAAATGGCAATAATCCGTTTTTAGTTTTTCGCATTCTCTCTGGTATTTTCGCACTTCATTGCACTATAGTCATATGTATTTATTTATTTAATTCAAGGTATTGCTTTTATGATGAGTTATTTAGTTTACCTTTTCATCCATTAGGTACGTAACGCGAGATTTTTCTTCATGTAATGCCTGAAATTTTGTAGTGTAATTCTTTATTTCTTTTCTGGCTTCAACCAGTTGCTTTTCGACTATCTCCTTTTCCTTTTTAGCGTCTATAACAGATTTTTCTTTCATAGCAAATTTAATGACTGTGGATTCCTTTTCTTTATTGGCAAGATCTTTTTCTTTGCGGAACTAAAAATATAATCGAAAAAATAATAAAATAAATAATATTATTTTTACTTACCGCTTCCTTCTCTTTCTCTAAAATAGCATTTTCTCTTTGGAAGAGTGTAATCATATTCTCTTTTTGCTGTAAAGCTGATCTAAGTTGTTCCAATTGCTGTTCATACTGCAATAGTTGTTGTTGGAACTTTAGTTCTTGTTGCATTTTTTCATCATTTGCCCCTACACTGGCTTTTGCAACTTCGGGATGTTTTTCAGCCAAATCCGAGTAACGAACGGAGGGAGAATTGTTTATCGATGATGAGGTAGAAGAAACACTTGTTGGTTCAGTTTGACTTAAAACACCAGTATTGAATTCACCCACATCAACAATATTAGTGGTGATTGTGTTGGTATTTGATGCATTCTCTGGATAAATTGTCGATTTTGTGAACATTTCATTGCCCTTTTGTTCTCCGTTTATTGCTGACAACGCATTATTAAAAACAGTAGACTTTATTGATTTTTGTACATCTTCGCCAGCGGAAAATTCTGATAAGTTTTTATCACACAATATGGTTTTGAGAATTTCATCTTCACTCTCTTTGCTTTTGCTGTCAATTACCGACACTAAATCTTCTATTGTATCTGCTCCCCTTGATTGCTCTTGACCAATTTGCTTATGGTCTGCTTGAGCAATTATCGTTGCTGACGTTAATTGGTTTTTATGTTCATTTACTATGGAATGTTGTTTTTCTGGATTTTCTTCACAATTTGTGGTATTCATAAAAAATTCTTCAGTTTCCATCGTTTTTGTCATTTGTATAATTTATATTTACGTTGAAATTTAACATTAAGAAATTTAATTATTTATTTAATTAATTGCAGTTACTTGCTTTTCCGCTTCTACGTACTTGTTTATAGAAAAAATTTCACCAAATTTCTTAGTGATGCAAACTTTGTGGTTTTTAATGCATTATACAGGGAAATTCAATAATATTTATAAACGAATTTGTAGTTTAGCTGTCAAGTACTATTTGTACGATTGTACGTATGCTTTAGATTGAATTTAATATTTTATCAAATTCATAACATGTTTGTTAATATAAAATACTTTGACAGGTACATAAATATTTGAAAAAAGTAACTTTTTGTTGAATTTTAAAAAAAGATCTTATATAAAATATTTCCCAAAATTATATAATAAGTGTCGTGTAGATTATTTTTGATGGCGATTTTTGAAACTAATTTCCGTCATCCCCTGTGACGTTTGATTTGATGACAAACCGATTTCGGCTATGTTTCATCTTCAGTGTCATTTTTTGTTCTAGCCAAACCAAATTAGACATGTGATCACAACATGTCGATCAAAAAATCTACATAAAATCACTCTGTCGGAATATCAAATAAAAAAATTATTTTTGGATTAAAATGCCGTAAAATTTATTTTTTTTTAATTTTTGTTTAAAAAAAAAATAACGATGATCCCTTCTTGCCATATGTAAAAATAGCCTAAAGTTTATTTATATATATATGTGTTTGCCACAATCATATATGGTCAATAATTTCAAGCAAATATACCTTGATATTACAATGACAATTTATACTTAAAGAATATTTCTCCCACAAAACAAAAAAGAATTCAAAAAACAAAACCAAAACTTGTTTTAAAAAACTAAACATCTTACTATTAATGTTTATTATTTTGTTTTATCCAGCATTCATATATACTTCATTTGATTTCGTACTATGCATATGAGTTCGATTTGGTGAACTCGCAGCAATCTTAATGTGTATAGAATATGCGGTTTATTAATTTTCATGGCGAATTTTGATTTCTTATTACATGAAGCTTGACAGTTAAAACAGAAAAATGAGTTAGAACTTGATCAGATATGCTATTCAGTCGACCTGTTAAAAATTTTTCTTTTACCTGCTGTTCTGACAGTGTTGTTAAGAGTAAAAATATCCCAGTGAAATATTTTACACAAAACAAATTGTTGCTTAAATTCATAAATTTTTAAAAGATTAACCTGTTTTTCAATAAAAAAAATGGTATGTGCTCTAGGCATAGAAGGTAGTGCTAATAAAATTGGCATAGGAATTATCAAAGACGGTGTTGTTTTGGCGAATGTTAGAAAAACCTACATTACCCCACCGGGCGAAGGTATTTAAGCGCTTAGTATTTTATTAACAAACTCATCTATGTTGTACTATTTAGGTTTTTTACCAAAAGAAACTGCTAAACACCATCGAGAACATATTCTAGATTTAATTAAGGACGCTTTAAAAGAGTCCCAGCTCTCTTCCCAAGAAATAGATGTTATATGTTACACCAAGGGACCGGGGATGGCGCCACCTTTATTAGTCGGAGCTATAGTTGCCCGCACATTAGCCCTATTGTGGGAAAAGCCTCTGTTTGGCGTTAACCATTGCATTGGGCACATAGAAATGGGCCGCTTTATTACTGGCGCCAAAAATCCCATAGTTTTGTATGTAAGTGGTGGCAATACACAAGTAATTGCTTATTCCAATAAGCGTTATCGAATTTTTGGTGAGACCATTGATATTGCAGTTGGTAACTGTCTTGATCGTTTTGCAAGAATAATTAAACTATCAAATGATCCCAGTCCAGGTTATAATATTGAGCAACTGGCCAAGGAGGGCAAAAACTTTGTTAAACTACCATATGTGGTAAAAGGTAAATTTGGTTTTGATAGTTTCGATAAATAACTTCATAATGTAAACTAAAATGACGATATTTTATGAACTCTACATACTTTATTATATCACTTAAAGGATCCATATGGAATATTCATTTCGTATTAATTATTCGGAAATATGGAATTATAAAAAGCGATTATTTTTGTCGTATTAGTTTCTCAAGAAAATACAGATAATTCTTATAATTAGGTGTGTCGATATAATTCCCGAGCTGGTATGTACATACTTTTGAATGAAAATTTTATTGATTTTTTTGGGCTTGATTATTATTATGCTTTTTAGTCGTTTGGTTGAAACTACCTACATACACAATCTGTGCCGCTAAACAAGAATAATGATGACGTGCGTAGTCGCACAGATAATGCGCATTCCATTCCGCTGCTGTATTCTAGTAAATTATAGTATCAATAACAAAATTCGTCTCTCCCAATCGAGAGAATAAAAAGAAACTTAAGCCAAAACAATTAAAATAATTTGCAATTAAAAACTAATGTTTGAATATTCAAAAAATATAAGAAACTAATAAATTAAAATCCATAAAATATTTATTTCTGCGATTTTTTTAATCAATCTACGTTCTACTGAAATATAAAACAATAGAATTAAACAAAAAAATTAATATATTGCATTTATTATTACTTCATGGTAATTCTGATATAGATCCTATATCCAATACATATTCCTCGATTTGTTATTTAGAAGATATCGTTTAATTTTTATGTGTAAACACCTATCGAGGCGAAGGCCAATTAATTTTCATGATTAGGGTAGAAATGGTTCCATTTAAAGATACTGGAGGACAATTATATTTTCTAAGAAATCAAAATCAAAAATAAAACTTATTTTTGGCCAAAAACTAAAAATAACTATCCAATTCTAATTTGTTTGAAAAAAATGTTGAAAATAAAAAAAAAAATTTATTACAGGCATGGATGTCAGCTTCTCGGGGATATTGTCATATATTGAAGAAATTGCTGACCCATCGAAAAGACGTAATAAACGTAAAAAGGCTGATGAAACTGAAGTTCCCGAATATACAAAAGCAGATCTATGTTATTCCCTACAAGAAACTATATTTGCCATGTTGGTAGAAATAACAGAAAGGGCTATGGCTCATTGCGAATCAAATGAGGTAAGAACATAAAAAATACCGAGAGAAATTTGCTTAGTATAGTTAGCTCCTCATGTTATTTATATCTTAATGCTATTCCCTTAAAGGTTCTCATTGTGGGAGGTGTTGGTTGCAATGAACGTCTACAGGACATGATGAGAATAATGTGTGAAGAAAGAGGTGGAAAATTGTTTGCCACCGATGAACGTTATTGCATAGACAATGGTTTAATGATAGCTCATGCTGGAGCTGAAATGTTTAAGTCTAACTTTCGTATGGAGTTTGAGGATTCTTTTGTTACACAAAGATTTCGAACCGATGAGGTTTTGGTAACATGGCGGGATGATTGAATTTACCTAATTTTAAGTCGGTTAAAATAAAGGATTTAAAGAAAGCCATACAAAAAGAAAACCCAAATTCATGAAATTTGAAAGCATATTATTTGCAACAGGTATGTAATTTATTTTTATTTAAATAATAATTGTAAAAGTATCAGGTTTCTTATTTGCTATCACATTTTAATGGCGTGGTATGTTTGCTTCTACTATTCATTTAACTCCTTTTCTAAGCCTGTCCAATAACGCGTCATTTCTATTGGAAACAAGCGTTTTCCCTCTATTATATATACAGCTCCATTTTGTTCTTTTTCTAAAGCATCCATAATGCAACGCGATACGTCTGCAGCACTTTGCTTATTTAAACGATCTAGTACCAAATATGATTCATCACTCATGTCAGGATATAACATTTTTTCGGTAAAGTTGGTAAACATATCGGTGATGGTAGCGCCTGGGCAAACAGTTATAAATTTAACCCCACTACGTTGATAATAAATTTCTTTCTAATTAGTTTAATTCACAAAAGGACAAAGTTATAAATTTTTGAACTCAATAATAAAAAGAGCCAACAAGTTAGACTTACTCCCATGCAGCGTGTAAAATTAATAATTCCTGCTTTCGTAGCCGCATATATGGGCACCAAAAACATAGGATCCAATCCTACTACCGATGACATATTACAAACTATGCCACCCTTACCACCATGTTCTTTGCTCATTATCTTCATGGCACTCAAAGTTGAATTAATCATGCCACCTAAGTTAACCATTATAGTGCGCTGCATATCTTGATCATTAAAAACACCAGCCACATTCAACACTAAATCTAGATGTCCAAAAGTTTTTAAAATTTCCTCGTAAGTTGCCTCCACGCCTTTTGAATTGGCCACGTCCATTTTGATTAGCAGTAAGTGTTGTGCGGGAAAAGCTGATCTTAACTTAACCATTTCTTCTAAATTATCTTGTAAGTCTATTATGGCAACTTTCTAAAATAAAAATAAAAAATAAGAAGCAAAAAGCAAAAGTAATGTTTATTTAACACAATAAAATCTTACATCAAGCTCATGAATTAACAATTGTTGAACCACTTGTAAGCCTATACCGCTTGCACCCCCCGTAACTACAGCATGCTTTCCTTTAAACGCCATTTGTTAGTAAATACTTTTTAAACTTCCTAAATCAATATTCTCTTGTTGTCTCTGCTTTGTTTTCAAACGCCAATTATGCAAATATGAATCCGCTCCGGTCTCTGCCTCTTGACGTGTAATTTGAAATGCGGCTAGATTGTTGAATTAAGGTCGATTATATATACTTTTTTCAAAGAGTGTCATATGATATTCCATATTGGTTTTTACATACTTGTATATATTACTCAACTCTTGTTAGAGGCAACATAGCATTACAGATGTCGTAGATATTAATTTCAAAATGTTAAGATTACTCTTCTCCTCAATCAATGAGGTGTTAAATTTATTTTATTTTCGATTTTAGCTTGGTTAAACTAACAGTGTTTTATTTTGTTTTCATTTAATCACTGTAGCATTACTTTAAATCTTGAATTGAATTGTGGCATGAAAGACATTCTTTTAGAACAAATTTTGTTTACTATATATTAATTTTTTTAAACAACAACTAATTTGTAACTAAACAGCATCGAAAGTTACAGAATATGTTATATATTACGATAAAAAAGGATGGGGTTTTTATAATGAATACCTCAATTATTGGTTTCATTGCTTACTTTCTCTAGAAAAACTTAAACGAAAATCTTTCAAAAGAGACCACTTTTAGCTTCTTGGTGCTTTATGTGTTTAATTTTATTAGCCGTATTCAGTATTTGGTACAAATGGTCTTGTAAAAGTGCAATTGCAAAATATCATACCTTTTTTTTTAATAAAATTTGACATAAATTTTGTGCATTTTAAAAAGACGAAACTAATATCATTAAATATTAAAGATCTATATTCATCGATACCCATAGCGGAAACTACAAACATATTACATGAAACAGTACTCGCTTCACAATTCACAAATACCTTAAATACTACACAACAACAAAACTACTTTCAACAACGCCATTTATAGACAAGCCAATGGACTTTTATTAAACCTTTGATAGGCATGCTAAATTCACATTAGCGATTACGATTCGTATGAGAAAATCAACCAATGCTACTCGATATTTCTTCGGTCGATACTGACATGTGTTTCCCGAGGAAACTTCTTGATACGGAACCGATAAAAAACATTTCTTAAAACAGTTTGTCATAAAACCAAGTGTATAAATTAAAAACGATATGCTATAAATTGCGATCAGACTAAAAATGGCGATACAATAAACAAAAAACGAATAGGTCAAAACAATTTTAGAATTGCCTTTTTCTGTATGTGGGTCCACCAAGTCTAAAGTACATATTAATGCTTAATAGTTCTTAAATTAAAGAAGTTTACTCATATCCTGTTTTTTAAGCCCGATATTACTTACGAAAGTGGTAACTGTCTAACAAACTTTCATACTGCGCTCACTTTTTGAAATTTATGATCATTATACTCTGGCAAATCAGCATGAATAGATTGACGCTACCAAATTATCTAAACTTACTTGGAAAATCAGTTATCAACAGATCCGCTTTGTTAATACACAATATTGCCACCTATGGAGTGTAACTAATCCACAACAGATCCTACAGACTCCATTACAACCTGAAAAATGCACTGTTCGGTCCGGCTTACATCATTGCAACTTATTTCTTCAAAAAAGAAGAAAATTGGCCCAGAAAAGATCAGTCGCTCGAAATCATTTTCAAATGGTAATGCCATATGTTGATCTTACGAATAAAATTTTTTTTATTGTTTGACCTAACTTTGTCGAACTATATTTTATAAAATTAAGTATTTTAAATATCAGGCTTAATGTGGTTTTTTATGAAATCTGTAAAATATTTTCTCGTACACCATTTGTCATGATTATTAGGTTAAATTGATTATGTTTACAGTGGATACGAAATTAGTTGAAAGACATAACGAATGTTGATAACGTGGTTAGCAGTATAGAAAATGTATTCTATTCTGCTAGTTGTCTAATAAAATTTTAACTTTTACTGTATTCAAAGTTATATACATAAAACAAAAATTTCATTTCTTAAAAGAAAGAATAAAAAAAAACGAACATAAGCTTAACAATAAATTGCTTAATTGAAACATTGTTTGTGTTGATTAAAATTTAATTTGCTGTTATCTTTTACAATTTAAAGTTCTATTGGGCTAAAAAAATATATATAATTATATAAAATTATTTATATGTATAAAATTATTTACATTTTTTATTTAGCTATTTTTCCAAGTTGGCATCAGTGTCCAAGAGAGTGTATTCATTCTAAAACTTGTCCACTACGCAACGAATTGCTGCGCACTTAACCCATCATGATCGTACGACGAAACTCACATTAACAGCTTCTAAAATATAACAATTAAAAAAACTACTAATACTATCTAACCACACTATATATCAAGCATAACATTTTTTATTGCACTAAGAGATTTTACTTTTCGTGCTGAACAGTTTCCAATAAATGAATAAATTTGTGTTAGTTGGAAATCTTTATTAATTTTTATAAATAGTTTAAAGGGCTGTCTTCATAAAATAAACAAATTTGTTTGAAATGTAAAATGTGAAAGCAAAAAGTTGTTTTTCATATAGATTTTCGGTACGTGTTTTTATTTTATTTAATAAAAACTGGCCTTATATCTAAAAATATATCAAATGCATTTTACGAGTACATATTTTTGAAAAATTGTATGGGAAAAATTTGAACTATTAATATTATTTATGGGTACATGCATTAATCCAAAAAATTGGAAGGGAAGGATTGTTTCTAGTCAAATAAAAATTTCGAATTAAATTAAATTAAATAGGAAAAATTTAATATGTTGAAAAAAATATCACAATATATTAAAAACTCAGGTATATTAACAACAAAAATATAAAACTATATATGACTCCAATGTTGTAAAACTTAATGGCAAAATGATTACAAAATAAAAAATGTACATACGTTTTAAGAAAGGAATTTACATAAAACTTGTATTACTAAACTTTCGAAGCTTAATATACATAGACATATAATTGCTAATATTTAATAAATTAGAGAAATTTACAGGTATATAAATACGAATAGTCGTACATAATAAAATGTTAATCAAAAGAATCATTCATAATTTGAACACAAAATTTAATTGCTCGCAGCAGGATAAGTATCCTTATTGTGGTATCCTGACACATAACCCGAATCATCTACGACATTTTTGCGACCAGCAATACCTTTTCCTTTGCCACTAGCATCAAAACGTTCCTTATGAGATCCCGTGTACTTGCTAGTATCAGTTAAACGTTCCACGGCTGAAGCTGCTTTACCAGCCTACAAGCAGAGATTTATGTTAAATTGTTTAACTCAATGTGATTAAATAAATATGTACATACCGACACTTGTGTAACGCCTGGTGCTCCACATGAAGCCATTTTATTTTTGATTACCGACAATTCCACCTTCTTGGTCTTGGCCAAATCATCTAAGAATTTATTGTAATCCCCATAAGAGATTTTCATGGACTTGAATTTTTTAAAGTGTATGCCAGTATCAGTGGTTGTGATTTTTTTATCGATTACTTTGGCCTGTTTCATCCATTTATCACTTTGCGATAGTGTTATCAGTTTGCCATCTGACTTCGTGTCACCAAATTTGGAGAAGGCCTTAAATTGATCCTGAAATGATACTTTTGGTTCTTCCAAAGCCATTTCAGCCAATTCTGCGGTGGGTGGGGCTGGTGAGGTTGCGCCGTTTATAGTTTCGCCAGACATATTATTTCTAAAATTAAATAAAATTTAAAAACATATAGAAAATTTCTCCTCGTATTATAATAAAATGTAACAAAGCGAGAAAGAAAGAGAAGAAGAGAAAGCGAAAACTTTGCTTTTTAATTCTTTTGAAAGCAAATACAAAATATTATTTTGTTCTAAAATTGAAGATTTAAACAAATTTGGAGAAACACCAAAATAAAAGTATATTTTCGCAAAGCGGGAGCATTTGAATTTTTACGTAAACTTTATTTGCTTAAAAAAAAGTTAGTTTAAAATTATATAAAATGAGGAATAAAAACTTTTTCTTAATTTGAAGAAAAAATTTATTTTTAAATAAAATTATAAGCTGTTTCTTATTTAGGATAACATTTCAAATTTCTATAACAAGTGATTTCATTTGATTAAAAAAATATACATATATCGGGCAAATGGATGCAGTGGATCACATAATGAGATTTTTATAACTTAGGATAGTATTTATGTAAAGCGCAGGTACGATGTTGGTTTATTGTCAAATTTATTACTATTGTAACTTCGAAAGTGCTTTGAAAGATAGCTGTTTTATCTTCCCATTGCTCTGAACTAAGTCACTATCCAAAGATTGAATGTTACAGGTACAATTAACAATTATGTATAATAGCTAATTAGTAATCACTAATTACAAACTACATTTAATTGCTAATAACGAATTACATGTAATTTGTAATTAATGATATCCAATTATCAATTACATTTAATTGGTATTTGGTGTTTGCCAATTACAAACTTCATGTAACGCCTAAAATGTAATTGAAATTGAAAGTAATTTATAAAAATTACATAAGTACATTTAAAGCAATTATTACCAACAATGGTATTATTACAAATCTTGAATATTACACAATATACGCAAAAGTTAAAATGCTTATAGAAACCAAGCATGTTATTATCATTAAATAATATAATGCACATGTGTTTATACAGGTCACTAAAACTCAAAACCTAATCGCAATTCTTTTTAATTTTTGTTTATACTAAAGAAAATAAATTGAATCAAACTGAAAGTCAAATACATCAACTTAATAACTATATAACTCACATCTGAAAAAAAAACTTGCGTTTATTTGGGAATTCCCTAATATATTATTTGTTGTCGTTTTAGAATTAAAGAAAAAATAACAATAATAATAAAATTCAATTACTTTTTTTTATCAATTACAATTCCAATTACTTATTACGTATAATTGGTAATTGGTAGTGAGTAAAAACCAATTACCAATTATTTGTAATTGTAATTACAAAATGTAATGTCCTTGTTATTGGCAGATTTCATTTACAATTACTAATAATTGGTATTTGGCATTTTTCAATTACCCTTTACATAAAATGAAATTCGTAATTGAAAAGTAATTGTCAATGCCTTAGTCTGGTATTTATTTAATTTATGGTTTTTCGATTTTTCCAAGTATCTGATTTTATTATTTAAAATACTGGAAATAATCGTTGTTTTCGGTTTTTTAAAGTTTGATATTTTAAAAAGTTATATATACATATTTACTTATTTTGACCGACTCACCTATGGGCAGCAGTTCGAACAATCATACAATGCATGAGTAAAATTTGAATAATTTTTTTAAATTAATTTTACAATTAAGCTAAATTAATTTAGAATTCAAGTAATATGAGTTATTAAATCAATTACTGCTTTTAAACTTTTAAATTGGTGCACACAAACCAAGGCGAAAAACAAAAAGACTTTCTCTATACAAGGTGGCCCAAATAATAAACGCTATGGGAAGATGGGTTAATGTTTTCAAATGGCAGTTAATAGAACATTTGTGTAAAGTAAACATGGAACACTATACTCCTTAAAAATGCGGCATGAGTCTTTGTTGAGGAGAAAACATATGAGTTCTTCTTTGTAACGTTTCTGTCTGGAGGAGGATGACACAACGACACACCATCCTTATGAATGTATTGTGTTATTTAGTAGGAGAAGGCGTGTTTTTAACTCTGAAATCTAGTGTTCGGATGATATCAAGCGGGCTTCTCCAACCTCTGTACTGACCTTCATTACGAGCGTTGTACAGAGATTGGAATAATTAATCATCTAAGGCATAATCAATCCATCGCAGCTGTCAAAGTTCCGGTCGGTGGACCAGGACGCCTCTCTTAATAATAGGAGAACATACTGCCTGTGTAGTTTCCCCGCCAGACTTAGAATAATGTTATTACAGATAAAATATCTTAAAGTGGCACCATGGACAGCCATGAATTTCATGTTTGCCATTCGTGGATTTTTTTAGGAGTGTTTTAGAAACCGCGCCTTAAACTGTTACACAATTTCAATTAAAATGGAAACCTAGTAAAAAGAGTCTTAATAAATCATAGTTTATAATAAGAACATCTTCGAGAGACTAGTATTTTTCCATCCCACTGAGGGCCTTTTGTTTTTAAGATCTGGTTTAGCCAACATAGAACTGAAACGGTATATGACTGAATTAAAAGACTCTTTCCATCGTAAAAATGGTGGAGGAGGATTAAAAAATAACAAATAGCAAACAATTTAAAAGGCAAAATAAAATTATTGCTCTTATTAATGTAACCGTATATTCTCCCGAAATTTTTAGATCCACTCTTTGTAACCCCCTCAAGCCCATATGTTCTTGGTCGTCTTACGCCGCGTCATATCATATTAATTCCCCGAAATTTTATATCTATTCATAGGTTGCCACAAATATTTTTATATATCATATACACAGGAAATGAATTAATAACTTGTTAGAATATTTAAAGGTTCAAAGCAGTCAGTAGTAGATATAAATTATACGAGTAGTATATTTAATTTTGTATTTAAAAAAGTATAAATCATTAATTTAATATTTTGTTTAATTAACACACTTTGTTTTAATTTATTTACGAGTATGTATTTTCTTTATATTGTTATTCATTGTTCTAAATAATAAAACAAAGATAAACAAACTTCTTATCACATTTAAAGACAAATAACTTAAATAACAAACAATGTTGTCACAAATTCAAATATTTATTTTTAACACGTCTACGTTTTGTACTGATCCAGTTTAAAATGACAAAAATACTCTTCTCTACTTCAGAAAATTCGTTATCAATTTATAGTTTAAATACAAATCAGAATTAAATATTTGCTTGATACTAAATAAACTCTCTTCTCTTTTTATTTTCGAGTAAAATGTAATTGTTTTAGAGCAAACATTTAAATATTCTATTAGCAGTATTTTTTAGTTTAGTAGAGGTGTGTCAGCTTCTTTTATTCTATCTACTTCTTTATTCAGTTGGGATGATATCATAGGCAAATGTTGTTGAAAGCGGTATAATATATATCTTGGGATGCCGATAAATCACATTGTTGAAAACTTAAGCTGACTTTAATCACACTACACTAAATGCTTTACATAAATAATAATAATATTGTCCATAGGTCAGGTGTTAGGTTAGGTAATCAGGCCGCCTGCAGCGCAGGTTCACGGGTGTCCGCAAATTCGGTGCTTTTGTGTAACTTGAAAAGAGATAGGTGAGTAGAAGAGCAGAAGAAAAGATATTAAAGAAATGGTGGAGAAAGTTAGGTAAGTTTCAGAAAGGTCACTGTGCCGGTATGGAGTCACTGTTTAACCAAGGACTTCCCCTTATGAAGGAATTGATTCCTCGCGGTCCCACCTCCGATATTTCGGAGCGGCTGTCGAAGGACCTCCGCCCGAGATGAGTCAGGCGTTTGTCCTCCAAGGCAGGACAGAGGCACAGCAGGTGATATATCGTTTCTTCTTCCTCCTCATTTGGACAACTTCTACAGAAGTCATTTGCAGGCAGGCTCATTCTTTTCACATGGGTGCCAAATTTGCAATGTCCGGTAATCATATCAACGATATCCCTTAATTTTGTGCTTTGAAATCTTAGCAGAGTTTTGGTTCGAAACCTGTCAAAACTTGGCCAGGTTCATCTAGTGATACAACATGTGGGTTCTTCCCACCATCTAGCCTTAGCGACATTATATATCGTATTATGGATTAGCCTCTTGCAGGCTTAGAGGGGTATACCACAGATTTCATCAATGTGTGAATGTTGCAGCCTTGCTGCAAAGAACCAGAAAGATCCTATCTGCAAAGAACCAGTTACGTGCCAAGTTCTGTGTCAGTTCCGTTTCCTCTAGGGTAATGTTACAATTCTTATATGACCATAAATTCAGTGTTTGAATTTTTAAGTTTTTTATTTGTGATTAACTCATTTGATTAATTCATCAACAATTAAATTGTGATGTCATTTCGATTTCACTTATTTTTTTTTTATAAATTTTATTTTACTTTAATTCTATTAATTTGGCACTAAAGAAATTATTGTCATCATTTAACGATTGCTAAGCCATTTAAATTGCTTTGATGAAACAATTTACAATGGATTATTTTAGCTGGGCTTTAGAATAGATCTACCAGGTACCTTCAAAAAAACTGACGCTTGTAGATGGAACTAAATTTGAACACGATTGTTTCCTTTTAAATTATTGTATTTTCTACTTGATAATATGAAGTATCTCTTAAATTCTCGCTTGCAACTTATTCAGGGGAAGTAGAAGGATAGAAAAGCTTAAATTTTTTTTGAACAACTTTGACATTTCTAGAACAGTGTTGCAGCGCCTCTGGTGTTGTGTAAGTGCATTAATTTGCAATTTGTTTAGGTATTTATTAATTATTTAACTTCGCTTGGAATTTAGTGCTAAATAACGATGCCGGTGAAGAAGGGCACTGTGATGAACTCTAGTATGGGTAGAAGCTAATAGATAAAAACATGGAAATATACAAACATAAGACATTTGACGGACGCATCATAAACGAACAAACAAACTCCGATTCAGACCTAATATTCGAGCCTCTAAAATTAATCTACAAAACACACAACAAAAATAACGAACAATATACACAAAAAACAATAAAAATACATTACAAAAATAATAAACAAATTCATAATATAATAACCACTGACTTCTTTCAACCCCAACAAAAAACACTATAAATAATTAAAAAACAAAGTACACATACTGTCGGCACCACAAATTTTGACACAAAACACCAATTGTACCTTTAAAATCTACCTGTCATCCGAAAACACAAATTCTGAAGCAATGCAAAGCAATAAAACAGTCATAACTTACTTCTACCAATCCGTACAAAACACCCGACTTACGAGCTTTACCTGCTACCGGTTTACACCTTACAAATGCCTACGAGCTCACATGACAAATAGATACCTGACACACAATAAAACGAATTGATGCAAACTTCTCAGAACGAAAAATGACACTGAAGATGGCACATAGCCGAAACCGGTTTGTCTCCAAACCAAACTTGACAAGGGATGACGGAAATTCGTTCCAAAAATCTACATCAAAACACCCTGTCGGAATATGAAATCAAGAACGAACTAATAGATATATGTATATCTGAGAAATTTATATTACTTAATTGATATTGCCCAGCTTAAATATTCGGTGCCACGGCATGGCAGCCAGGAAGTTTAGGGTTTAAATACCGCGAAGCTGGGCAGATAAAGCCTGCTCTAAATAAAATTAAGAAATTAGATTTCAAAAAATATTTCCTCGGTTGGTAATAAATTCAATTGCCATGGCGACATGGTTCTCTCTGGGTACAAGTAAAGCTGCACTCTTGTTATGCCAGGTATATCAAAGAAATAAAGAATTATATTAAATATTGTTTTCTAATACATAAAATTATCTTATCAGTTGGTTTTCAAATTATGACATCATTTTATTATTCCATTTGAAATTTTAAAATCAGTTATCTAAAAAAATCAGTTTACAGAAAAAATTTCTATTAAAAGCAAGCGCCAGAATTTAATAAATCTGTTGCAAAATGCAGCTTTCTTATAAAATAAGTCAGTTAAATGTTGCTGTATATAATAACATTGCGGTACATCCACAATCCACATTCTTGAAATGTTTATTCGATCTTACGTAACGACTGAACTGCGACTTTATCGGTGTTGTTTGAAAAACTATATAACACACCCCTTCATGTCCATTATTACGTTTGAATCTTGTGGCAGATATCTTATCCGAAAATTCAAAGTATATGAGGCTTATTCTGGGTTTGAAATCATCATGGAATCTGAATATGCAAAGTAGGATACCAAATAGCTATACACGCAAAGAAAAAACATGTTTGAGGTAACCATAATCTAAGAGCAGCTTATGGAGTTATATGGTTGCAAAGAAATTATAAAAAAGAAATGTTCCTTTTAGAACGATAGAAAATCAAAAATGTATGTTCCGAATTGATGGCAGCGGCTGAGGTACACGCACACAGGCCGCTAAATCCATCGAATGCTTAATAGACAACGCGGTAAGCCCTTATACGCCAGAAGTACTTAGCATATTATGGCTATTAAGAACATTTTTTATATTATATTATTTTTGTATCGTTAAAATTCTTATTTTGTAGTTAAAAAATTTATCAACTCAACCTTGTTGCAATTGGGATGGATGAAATTCATCTAATAATATAATGTTTAATAATAACTTGTTTATGACAATATAAATAAGGTTTAAAATTTTTTCCAATGACCATTATATGCTTGGCACAACAATACATTGATGTAGAGAACACTTTATTTTTCTTTGACCCATCCATCGTTTGGGTCTTACGAAATACGGAACTTATGATTACGTGAGTATTATGCAGTACACAATCCAAGATATTTTTAAACGGCCTGCCAACCCCTGGCTCATTTTGTTTGATATGATCACTCAGCGTTAGATATTGGAAGATTGGATGGCTTTGCCTTTTATAGTAATTCAAAAATTTCCAACTGAAAAGCGCTGAACGAACCAAAATATGTCATTCAGGAAAGTGATTGCAGATTTCTCCATTAAGTTACAATTAATTCTAGATTATAAATGTCTCAATAATTATTGAAGACATATTCCTAGTTTCCTTAAATAACTCGCGCGCACACCATACAATAAAACTGTTTCTCTTCAATAAAATGATTCATAACACAACGAAGTATTTTACATTAATTGAATTTTTATTAATAATTGCCAATGACTATCATTTTTAAAAATAAATTTTTAATTGTCCAGCCTAAGGCTAGTTAAAAAAAATCTATAAATTTTACACATAAATACATGACTAAAATTTATGTTTTTTATTACAATGTTGACTTACAAAATTATTTTAAACAACACCAATCTTAACAAAACACTACTGTCGTACACAGATGCAAGCGAATTCATAATTTATGTCGACGAATTGTGGAAAAGTCATTAATTTTATACTCGTTTTTAGTTTTCTTTTATTTTTGCCAGTTTGCCTGTTTTAACCGCATATTTGTTCAATCCATGTTAAAACATTTTTTTTTTAATTTGTTGTTTAATTTTAAACCAAATATTTCAACCGTAAGTTATATTTTTAGCTGAGTGCTGGAGCATATGCTGAAGAAGCGTGTAAGATCATTTAATTATGATCTTGTTAATTGAGTTTTGATTTATTTTTATTTAAAATTTATTTTTATGATGACCATAACTGATCATGACAGTGATAAAAGTAATAATAACCATGTCAGTTACTTTGTATTGAAATAAAATGTGGAATCAGAAAAATTATGGCTGAAATTTTAAAAAAGGGCGCTAGTCTTCATGTATGTCATATGGCATTATCTTAAAGGAACAAAAGCAAACATAATATATTGTTCAATACTTGACGTAATCTGACACTTACCGAAAGTGAATTACCATTTTCAGAATTTTGTTAGCCCAGCAAACAATTTATATTGATAAAAGACAAGCCTTGGAAAAGAGATAATTATGATTATTAAAAAAAATAGACAGCTCTCATTCGTTCTCCTATCTGCATCCGCCCTTTTGTTTTGTAAAACATCCAAAAAGGCACGAAATTGAATTAATTGAAGTAAATATTCCAGATAGTTATGATGGTTTTTCCAATTGTTATATTTCATAAGCTGTCAAAGTTACCAATACCCCCCAATTATCAAAATAGTTACTAAGTTAGGTTTGTCATATCACCACGCATCATTTCACGCCTATCGATCGTGTGTAAATTATCAAAAAACATATATATATATATATATATATATATATCAACTGGAAATACGTTACGTAAATTTCGTTGTGACGTCATTAGCTTCAGAGCGCCTGTAACACGTTGCATCGTGGAAAAGTTTAAGCATGAGTATACTCTTTTGAACATTAAGCCACCAACCTGGTAGAGATTACTGAGAAGTGCAAAATACTTAGCCGGCCATATCGAAGAAGACTCAGAATTGTCGATTCGGCGCCGATCACCTGAATTGGGCATGGTCTGAGTTGTTCTGGCTTATTTTGCGGTTGGATTTGGGCCTTCATCCGTAAGATTGCGCTAACGGAAATATTGAAGCCCCGCGACCATAGACAAAGCCGTGTATTCAAAATGATATCCCAGGCTGTTGTTAATTGGAAATAGCGATTACGCCATGCCACTGTTTCCCATTAGATTGTCCCTTACAAGGGTTGCCAAGTATGTGTCCCTAAGCTATTTTTAAGGGTGTGTTGCAATCGATAACTTTTTACTCCGATAATTAGTTATTTAACAACGGAAAGGAGAATACTTGGCATTTGTATGATGACTTTAAATATCGTCAAAATTTGTACTATGGTCATTATGAATTTCGTAAACTGTTTTAGAACCGGTGATTAACGTAGATAACATAAACTATGACTGTGTGTTAATCGAAAACTTTTCACTCAGATTTTTTTTTGCTACCAGAAATGAAAAGTTTCCGATTAGAACACAGCTGAAAAACTTTTTATATATCCCATCAATTCAATTTAATGCGAAAGCATTGCTTACTATACATAAGTATATGCAATCTCTATTTTTGCTTTGTTTATTTAAATTATATAAGTACATATATAACGAATTGCTTCAAATTGTTTGCAAACAATGTACGAGTATGTAAACTTGTTTAAACTTTAGTACAAATTGTTTTTACATTTTATTAAATAATTGTATATCTTCCCTACACTGAAAGCACTGCTTTTTTACGCATCGGCAATATTAGAACTGCACATGCATTCCAGTCTGGGCAGATCGAGGTTTAGTCAACCTTAAAATATGATTTTCAAAACAACATCCGTAATGTGATGCGATTTGTTGCAAAACAAGCGAAATGCATTTGCAAATACTCTTTGCTTTTCAAAGTCGCTAACATCAACTGTTGCAAATGCAAATATGTTTAAAAAAAAAAAATTTATTGTACAGAAAAAGTACATGTAACAAAAAAAAAAAAGGAAAACAGCGAAAACACAAATTATGTCATAGTGATTTTGACATCATGGTGGGGCAAATGTTTTACACTAGGGTGAAAGTAGGGAGTGTTTTTTACAATAAATGCGCTTTCATTTTGTGAAAATAGGTTAAGGCTAAAGCATTTATATTTAAGTAGAATTTAAAAAAAGAGGTTGTTATGACTTTGTACATGTATGTACACTATGCCACGAAAGTCTACAAACGATGTGTAATGTTGATCAACTGTTATTTTATCTTAAAAAATTATAAATTTACATTTAAATTTTTATTCACGGTTTTTAAGGAGCTGTACGACAATATACAACCTACTCAATAGTATCTGAGCTCGAACAAATCGGCTCGGAAATTTTTATATATGTAACGAAATTGAGCAAGACTATAAGGACGACAATATCGCACACACAAACTTCACGACTGTAATGCAAACCTTATCGTCCATACAGTTTAAAAGAAGATCTTTTTCAAGAGTTGGTTTGTAGATCAATTTGGACAACAACTTAACCACGATTTTTTGAATTTTGTTTTGTAAAGTTTAAGAATTTGAATTTTTTCGCTTTTTTATGTCTTTTAGTGATTTTCCTTTGCTTTTAGCGATTTTGTCGGGGTTTTTCCTGACTAGAGAGAACAATGAAGCAAGTGACAATACCATACTTTGCTTTACTACAGGTAAAACTACAACCACTCAAGTGATGCGCAGTCTACCATGCGCTGCGTAGTTGTCATAGTTTTTTGAATTCCAGAATTGTCCTAGATTCTAGTGCCCTATCCGATTCTAGTGTCCTTATTGTTGTTTGGCTGACCATAAAAATCTTCGCCTTCAATAGCCTGTCAGTACCCTTGAGGCCGTTCAGATAGTCCCTGAACTTACGCTTGAAGGACCGTGTTATGATCCGGAAGTGGAAAATATTTCGGTTTACTTATTCCTCAATAAGTATCCTCAAATCCGTCCTATCCCATAGCTTTGAGCCGTCTGTGAAACAGCAGATATCCTCTGGCATGTGCGCTAGAGTTCCATTTGATCCGGAGCGACTGTGTGGTATCAGAATCTCACAACTTCCTATAACCTTTGTTTGAGGTGTCCGGACAGCTAATTCTGCGCCTTGCGTGTAACCGATCATTACCTTTCATATTTTGGCGTGCTGCTGTAAAAGCTCATAATCTATTTGGACTTCTATTCGTTGGATATTCAATATAGCAGACCTTGTTGCCATGGTTCTGATAATTTAAAAAGTGCGAAGGTTACGTGTTTTTTTTTTACTTTCTGGCAAAAAATAGTTTTGGCTTTTCGGGTGACTGCAAAGAGCCAAATGGGTATCCCCGACTTTCAGTATTGTCAAACTATGGGTGCTAGTGAGCTCAAATGTATCGCTACAAACAAATCAGTCCCTTTTTTCTAAAATTTGAGCAAATTTGACTTTCATAATTTAAAAATCAATTTTCTGTTGATTTTGCTAAACAGTAAAACATTTTATTTATGAAACAGTTTTTGTCAGCTGGTTCGTAATATACGATTCTCTTAATTCTGTCATTAGCATAGTTAGTTACACATTTTGCTATTTATATGATGCTTTACGTTTGGTTGAAAGATGAGCTCCACTCACGTAATTATCGTGAATTAACGAAAGCCCAAAAACTGTCATGCATGAGAAAAATGTTTGTTTCGTGAAGTCGCATGATAGAAATTCCAAAGTTTTTAATAGAGATGAAAATTGTTTTAAAATTAGTTCGTATTTAAAAATGGTTTCTTACTATTTACAATTATCTTACTCGTTTGTTATTTGTAGAAAATTTATTTAATCAGCCTTTAACTTTATAGAATTTAATGGCTATTTTTGTTTATTCCAATTAATTACAATCATATTATTATAATTGATTGTCATTAAAAAAAGTTTGGTACTAATTTCAGAAACTTTGAATATAAATATAAAGGGTGTTTTTTTTAAAGATATTCAACTTTGAAATGATATAAAACGCTAAGATTACAAAAAAACAAAATGTTAGCTTTGCTAGAAGTTTAACCTTTTGCCATCAGTGTTTCAATATGATTTCGAGCATGTAGGCGTTGCGGCTGGTTCGGATATAGCGCATTCTCAGTCGAATGTTTTATCACCTTTTCTATTATTTATGACTGTATTTCGACAATGGTCCGCACATTGTTGTCTTCCAATCAATTGCTGCTAAGGCGTTAAGTTGCACGATCTCTCTGGTTAATTGACTGGACCATTTTGAGATACAACGCATTCGCAAAATATTTTCTTTATTAAGGCGATTGTTGTTAGTTGGACGCGAGGTATGGCATATGGCGCCGTCCTGTTGGATAAACATGTTTTCCGTAAACATTCCATCCGATTGGAGATCATAACTATTGGTAATTATTCATCTATACCTGTCTCTGTTCTCGATAACGTTCCAATAATTCCGCCTATCCATAAAACGCACCAAACAGCAGTGCCTAGAGAATATCTCGTGCTAAAATCGCAAACCACACTGGGTGACAGTTTAATCCCTGTCCGAAAATGGAACCTTTAAAAAAATACACCTATATACTAATACATGCATATACTCGTATCTACGTTTGGGTGTGTATTTTCATATTATATTTATTGTCGTTGTTTACTTACTTCGCTTCAAGAATATGCTCGGGCTATAAACATACTTATGTATATATGTATGTACTTCAGTTTAGGTACATTCAAATTTATACACATATCTAGAACCCCTTTACCTTTTTTGTACTGCTGTTTATAATTAAACTATGTCCAAAGCCGTTATATAATGATAAAAATTATTCATATTTATTTTTAACATACAGTGTGATGCAAAAGTCACATACCCCAAAACAGAGCAAATTAACCAAGTTTACAAAAATTACGTAATAAAAATGTGTCATTTATTTTTATTTTTATCACGCACTTTTTTATGCAGAAATTTGTTTACTTATTTAACTGAAGAAAAATTTACAATTAAAGGCCAAACCCTTTCGAAGTTCGTTAGATCTCTTTCAAAAAACTTAACAGTATCTTTCAGATTTCCATTCGTCAGAACAAAAGAATTTTAGAAAATATATGACAAAAGTGCTATAGAGAGGTAGAGAAAACCGAGTCTTAATACTCACGTTCATACGATTGAAGCGAAAAATTACTCAGATCAAACTTGATCCCGCGTGATCATGCATGATTCAAGCAAATCACGTGAGCGGTGCCTATCCCTACTTTGACGCTTGGTTAGATGTGTAAATTGTAGTTTGATCCTAGTGACATTGAAAATTTGGAATTTAACATGTTGAGTGCCACGTCAGTCATCGGTGACTAACACCGACCTTTCCGTTTAGGCCGCATCACTCACTAATAAAGGTAAAAATTTAACATTTTATTGAAACAATAAAAATGGTTGTCTCTCGCAACTGCCACAAATTTCGTGCTATTTTTTTGCCACTCTGTGTCGCATTTTCTTCTTAGCACGATTTGCAATATTTTCGCACTGCTGAAACTCGCGCGTCCTGGCGGGGAAGTCGCTATAATACCGCGTTGCACTCAACGTGTTAAATTATAATTGCATTTGTTTATAATTTTTATTTATGAATTTGCTCAAAACGCCTATAAGACCAATCTATAACTTGCATAAGGTCTACTGAGGACTGATAAAAAATTGTTTTAAATCTTTTGTAAAATTTGTTTTCTGTGGGTTACGTTATTACTGCGGTCACATTTGAGTCTAACTTTTTAGAAATTTGGACGATAAAATTAATGCGAATTTCCCAATGTACATATCTACTCTTTCGGAGGTGACGTGAATAAGCCGCGAAAATAGTACGAAATAGTGAAACCGCTAGATTTTCGTTTTAGCTTTTTTCTAAACTTGCAGGTCCATGGAATAATCGATCAATGCCGTTGAAGTTAACATAATCTATTGCTTAAATTCCACAGGATATAACTGATAGAGTCATTGAAATTAAACCTCATGAAAATGTGCCACCGCGTAGAACACAAACTTGTTTTATTCGACCAGCCCTTATTGGTACCGTCTTTTAAATAAATTTGAGTGATCCGATATGCTGACTGCTAACAGATAGTTTAGTAGAATGGGGACTGCAATTTCCGTAAAGCGCTTTGATCTATTTTAGTATAAAGAGAAGGCCTTCATTGCCATGGTCGCGACCGGTAGGTGAATTAATCAAGAAAATAAGTTGTTATAAACAACTTTTAAAAATTCTTCCTGTTGCAAGTTTCCCAGGACTACATAAATTTTATAAAAGCTTGCGGTACGCTGAAGGAGATTAATATTTAGTCGTATCAAGTGCTTTGCTCAATCACATATTATTCAGAGAATTTTAAAACTGTTTAACTATATATATGTTTCTTGTTTAAATTCAGTGATTTTTATACCCTTCACAAAAATGAAAGGGTTATACATGGGTTTGTCATTTCGTTTGTAATTTCTACAATATTCATTTCCGACCCAACAAGGCTTATATATTCTAGGTAGGGAAGTTCGTTTGTCCGATGTTGAAATCAACTTTCTGACCGCCCTAGACAACCTACGATCTTGAAACTTGGACCACTTGATCGGTGAGTTTGGCAAATTTGGCTATTTGAAATCAGCTATATAGGTCCTCAAGTTTCCGAGATATGGGACAAAAACCTTTTATCTGTTTTTTTCTAGTATTATCACGCTTATACCAATAAAATGCACATATTCTGAATCCTTAACCATATCATACTGCGGCCCCCAGATAACCTACGTATCTAAATGGTGGCCCGAATTCAATATTTGTTAAATAAAACCACGAAAACCTCAGTTACTAACAAAGAAGTCCGAAATTTCAACAACAAAAATTAGAAAAATACGAAATCTCGCCAAATTTTAAATTCACCACGAAATCAACTGGAATAAAAAAATTTGTTGTTTCCAAAAATCAAAATTCAATGATAAACCGAAATTTTACGACAAAAAAATCAAAATTCTCCAAATTTTGAATATTCACCACAATTTTGTAATTTTGCCAAAAAATCACACAATCAATATTTTATGAAAAACGTCGAAGTTTAAACAATCGATGTTAAAAAGACTTTGAAGCTGCACAAAAACATTGCTAAAAGTTAAAAAGTTTGATAAAATCTTAAATTCACCACAAATAAAAGAATCCAAGGAAAAAATTTACCCAAAGTCTGACAATTGCACCGAAGACTCTAAATTTTATCAAATATTAAAACAACAAATCCTTTGCACCGGCAAAAAGCTGTAGTATCTATTAAGAATTTCATACTTTAGTGAAGGGTATATAAGATTCGGCACAGCCAAGTATAGCGCTCTTACTTGTTCTTGTTTTATTTTTTTTTTTTTTTCATTCCTCTAAGCAGTACACCAAAAAGTTCAAAGAACTTCTAATCTCTTGAAAGAAAATGTACTTTCACTATATGTTCTGCAAACAACTTCAAACGCCATGGAAGTAGAATAAACTCATGTGGGGGTAGGGAGCTTTGGAAAACTAAATGACATCATACTCCTCTTTGGAAAACTAATAAAGTGCGCATGTTTTGACCAGAAATCATAAACATAAATGAGGATGTACGTTGAAGAATGTTGCTGCTGGCTGGTTGGTGGTACAGCAACATTAGGAAACACAAACCTTCATAATGAAGATTATCATGTGTCGTATGAAGTACCCACATACTCGTACTTACATACATACATAAAAGTGTATTAATCATTATTACCATACAATTCCTCTATTTGCGCCACAAATAAATGAAAATGATGCGTTAGTTTTTCTATTCTTTTTTTTCAAAAGGACTTTTATGAAAAGAAACTTTAAACAATAGACAATTATTAAAATTCTATTAATATTCAATCCCCATACCTTCTTGAAAGTCTGAATAAGTTTTTTTTTTTTGTTCTTTTCAATAAATTTATATTTTTAAAGATGATGGCATCTATGAATGCAAGTATGAATATCAATTATATATTTTTCTTTTGGAATAACTGAAGTAAGAACTAATTATACATTTTTGAAGCTTATTTAGTTTTAAGAAAAATTTAATTTTAAATCGTCTCTATATGTACAAATATATGTATATTTGCCAAAAGAAACTCACTTTATTATTATTTTTTTATACGAGAACTTGTTACGAATTTTATAATTTTTTTTTAATATGGAATTATTTTAAAAATCTTTTTGAAAACTAATTATTTTGTTTGTTTTATTTTTAGTGTTTTTAAATTTATTAACTTTACGGAAATATTGTGGATATACAACTGAACTGCTGAATGACGAAAAAAGCTTTTCTGAGTTCCTATAACAAAACAAAAACATTAGAATGAGTGCTTTTTCTCTACGATGTGAGTGGTTTTGTTCTCTTTTCTTTTTGGTTCTTCTTGGTGGGGGAGACCTTTATTACCCTTTTTCTAAGGTAAATGATTTTTATAAATTCCTAGTTTTTTAGGTATTTTGTTAGTAATTTTAAATGTCAAAATACTTTTTTCATCTACAATTATAATTTCATTAAATAAAAGTTAAATGCCTATTAGTTCCACAATAAGTTCCAAAACACTTGGCATAAAAACTGGACATTTCGACTAGGAAAAATCCAATCTCGTGAAAGCAGGGATTTTTGGGGATTTAATAATCCTTGGAAATCACATTTTCCGTAACACAAAATATTGTATCGCAAATACATAAATGAATAATTTTTTTTACTTCCTACTACACTGGGCCATCTTTTTTGCAACTTTAAACAGCCAGGGGAAAAAATTACTTATGAAATGCTTCACTAATTTGTTTCAAGCATACCTACCTTAGACCCAAAGAGAACCGTAGCACACATAACTAACAAATATGCGAGTTTACTAGCGTTTTGACCTTTATATAGGGTGGTCCAACCAAAACGCACGATGTTAAAGGTAAATAAAACAAAAAGTTTAATAGAAGGAACTGTGGCAATTATGTGTGAAACAATATATTGGCCGGCGAGCATGCACAGGTGTTTTTAGATTTCCTGCAGACCCGCTTTGCGGAAATTTGTACACAATTCTCCCGATTGTGAGCACATTAGGTCGATTATGTTGACCAAAAAAATCCTTAAGTGCATGAAATGTGATTTGATTTGAACGCCCATTTTCGTAAAAGGCTTCAACAATCTTAACGCGCTGCACAATTGTTAAGGTATGACTCACAATTAACATCGTAAATTTTGGTTGGACCACCCTATATTATAAGATAACCTGATATGAAATTTTATATTGTATTATTGTTAAAAGTCAATTAGGAAAATTCGTATATTTTTAATGGTATTCGAAATGAATAAGAGCTTTCGCTCTACATTTGCATTGTCAATTTCAAAAAAAAAAAAAATAATTAAAAAATTGGTTCCTTCTGTATTTAACTTTAAAGCAGGGAACGCAGCTAATTATTATTTTTCAAATTTCGACAAAGCAAAATCATATCGAAAGATGAATGCTACAATATCAAAAATTACACCAACATAATCCTGATACGCTGTCTTCCTTTGGCAGCATTAATTTTTACTTGTTTGAATTTTATTAAAAAATCAACTTTAATAATTATATTTAAAGTTTTATTTTTTGCTTGAAAATTTTGTTTTCTTTTATTTAATTTTTTCAGTTAACAAGTTACTGCAGAAAGAGAGTTTTTCCCCTAAAACGAATATTAACTGATTTAAGGTCAATATTAAGTCTAGAGTTAGTGCATCCTCTAAGCAAAAAAAAAAACTAGGTAACTATTTTTTAAAGAAAATATTAATTTTTTTTTATTATTACATTAGCACAAAGATACTTCTTAACAATTGATGTTTAGTTAAATATTATTTTTTTTATCAACAAATACCAATTACAACAAATAATTCTCCTCTTTTTAAAAGCAAAATAATATGTTTCAAAAGTTTAAATAAAGCTTCGGGCAAAACATGTAACATATTTTGCACTTTGTATTCACACTTTTGCACTTTTTTTCGGAAAAGTGTACGAAATAGGAATACATGCAATATTTTTGTTAGAAAAGAAAACGCCATTATTGAACAAAAATTATTATTTTATTTATTTTCAAATTTAATAAGTAGTGTACCTTTAGTTAATGTAACAAGTACTTTATTGTGGCAATGAAATTGGAGGTCAGTTTATTGTTATTAATAATAGATTTCAGACTTATTTGAGTCTGCTAGTCGCCTTTAGTCTTGAGTCATTTGAGACTGTCAGCTTCTTCCTCATCCTGGAATATATATATATATATATATATATATATATATATATATATATATATATATAACAAATGTCGTTTGTCCGTGGTCATATGCATTATGCTAGCCAGTGCTAGACATTCAAACGCAGTGTGCGCTACCGTCTTAGCCTTTTCCGTAGGAGTATCTTTGGCGACGGACCCGTCGACCCCTTGCAAGTTTTTTTTGCCATCTCTTCAGAATTGCTCCATTTACCAATAATTCATTTCTGTATTAAACTGTAGATCGACCGGTATCCGGAGTTCGCATACTAGAAACCAAGCACCCTCTTGGCTACGCATCTCCGGCGTATGCTATTGCACCGTAGATTAGGAATTTTTTATAAGAGAGTGTTAACTTCTCTCAGCTCGACTTGTTTACCCAGACACCTCGCAAAGACAGGAACCTGCAACCGGCCGTCACTACGAGGAGCTGTGAGTCAGAACTTCTAACAGTGGCAAGCCATATCTCTGTGCCTGTCAGCTGACGGCACAGTAATATTTTAATGTAGAATTTTGGAACGAATTTCCCTCATCCCTTGTCAAGTTCGGTTTCGGCTATGTGCCATCTTCAGTGTAATTTTTTTTTTCTTTCAGAACGAAAAATTACACTGAAGATGGCACATAGCCGAAACCGGTTTGTCTCCAAACCAAACTTGATAAGGGATGACGGAAATTCGTTCCAAAATTCTACATCAAAACACCCTGTCGGAATATCAAATCAAGAATATTTTAATATTCTTTTCCGTTTTATTTATAAAATTATGAATTTATGCCGGTATATCGGCATCCCCATTAAATTTAGGAATATCTGATAACAAAGTTGTGATCAACAAAATTTGTGCATCTTCGATTTTCGTATTAATTTTGCCTTTTCTAAAAACCTGAAATTATATCTAGTGAATTGTTAACATAAAATTTATGAAATTAAAACACATTCGAATGACGGGAATATATATAAAGTGGGCTATTAAAATAAATAATATTGTAGCGATGACTTCATTTCTCTATTCAAAAAATATAGAAGACGAATTCATTTCCAAAATGTTTGGGAATGAATTAAAAATATAAATAATCAAAATAAAAATCCAGAATAACATGTCAAACTGGGAGAATAATCATGAAAGAGCTTAAAATAAAGCTCTCTGCTGTCATTATTTCAAAGGGTATTCATCATTCCTACAACAATTGAGTCAAATGAGATTATCACTCATTAAATGAAATCATGTTCGTTTTGAGTTTAAACTTCATTTTTTCAAATGCAAATTTATCTGTTTTTTTCTTCTTTTCAAAAGTAAACAAAATCTTTGGTCAAATGTTTGGTATTTGAAATATACACTAGGTATACGAGGTGCGTTTAAATATAGAACGGAATTTTATTTTGCGTACAAAGTTAAATTTATTTAGCAGTATCTGCTTTTTCCGCTTTATTGTTGGAAGTACATACTTTTAGTAAAGGTATCATTAGACGAGGCAAACATTTGGCCAAATAAGCATAAGCACTATTTTTGCAAAATGTGGTTTTAGTCTTATGCTGGGAACACAACTGAGACGAACGACGAATTTTTCACCGCGAATATTCGTCGCCAAAAATAGAACACATTTGTGTATACCAAAATGCACACAATTATGACGTCGGTCGAAATTCGTCATACGCGGCGAACTTTGAATAGATTTATTTCTATTTCTTTCGCCGGCGTACGACGAACAAGACAGTGCAATGTGGCCGTGTTTGGTTTTAGTTTCCAAGTATTTTAGTAAATAAAGTTTTTTTTTTAATAAGAATTAATTAAATTTTGTTATAGTATTTAATGTTTGTTTATAGTATTTAAAATAAGTTTACAAAATAGTAGTTAACTATAAAATTACTTTTTGGCTGTGTTTTTGTTAGTGTTTAATTTTTTAACTATTATTTTGTATATGGTCACCCATATATATTATATAGATAACAGCAGGTGGGTTTTTTTCGTCGTTATTGGGCTTTATACGACGAATTTACACAGCGAATTTTTACCGACGTATACGTCGTGTTTGACGAAATTCGTCGTTCGTCCCAGTTGTGTTCCCAGCGTTACATGACATATACATATACCACAAAATTAAATTTAATAGTCTAATAACGTGGGTAAGTTTCCCATAATGTTAAGTAAAAATGTTGATTTAGTTCGAAAATACAATATGTTAAAAACAGAAAGTATATTTATATTTTGGGGACGTTTGTTTCGTCAACCACTTGCCTCTTCTGACCATATCTTAAGGCGTTCAGATCTCGCAATGATTCAAATTTTTTTTCGTCAAGAGTTAGGGTTTTCTTAATCCTCGTGTAGAAAATGCGAAAGTGCCAATTAGGAACAAGTAATGAGAGAAAGAAAAACTCCCGTTAGTTTGAACATAAGACCGGAATTTTTCGAACATACCTCGTACACATAAATACCAACTAAATACGTAGTTATGTATGTACATACGTAATAGCTCTATATGTACATTTGTATGCTTTTCCAGTCAAAACATTTGTTTTTTTTTTTTGTGGTTTCATTCAAAACAATCATATTGAGAGAGGGGCAAAAATTATATGAGCCTTCGTTCGTACTCGTATTTAGGATGCCCGATGTTTTGTCTAGCCTGCGCAAAATATTAAATCAATGGAAGTTAATGTTAAAAAGAGGTTATATTTGCCTGAAAATCTGCGGTAATTATAAAAAGCCCTTAAAAAAACTGTCTTTTTTTTTTTGTTAGTATTAGGAAATGAGCTTCCGAGTAGAAAGATGTAGGCAAATCGTTGTTACTATTGTACAATAAGCGCCCCGCAGGGGGCATATATCATCTTGGTGATCCCGCCACCCTGATGGATCACCACTGGGGGAAAAAAGGGGCACCAGTCCTGAGGTTTGTCAGGAGCCTGAAACTGGAAGAAGGTATGACTTCTAAGTTCGACCAGTAGCGAGAAAGTAAACTGATACCACGGGAACCAGTAGCCCCTGGATCTTCGGTTCCAGAATGGTTGTTGGTGAGGATCCCTCGGTGGTGCACTTGGTGGCTGTGGTTATACCCAAAGCGGGGAAAGGATCATGGAAAAAGGATGCCAAAATAGGATCCCACGTGTGGAAAAATAGTAAATGGCAGGAATTTATTTATCGGCCCAAATAAATATTTCATTCATTTTTGCGAATTTCCTGTTTCTTTTTCAATTTTCAAAACCCAAACTGTTAAAAAATCTTTCTTTACAACATTAAAGGTAAAAGATGTGTTTTCTTTTCTTATAAACGTTTTTCGCAGCGTTTCTATTTTGAACTTTTAGTTCTTTGGATGAAAAAGTATTTTCCTGATCAGTGACATAACAATTTTGTTTGAAACCCCTTTTCTTTCTGATCGCTTTTAAATTTAAATCGTGCTGATTGTTATTATTACCTCGTAATTGATATTAATTTGCAAGGGAACATTATCATTATTTTAGCGAGTGATAATTCAGCCAGTATCTGATAATTAACAAAACTATACTGTTCTCCACACCCCATATGCTGGCATTAGAAAGCATTTTAAAGGTGGCTGCTAAAAAATACCATTACGATAATTTAATTGTATTAATGGTCCCTTTACATCAGGTGGCTGGCTGTTGCCTGCCATGCAATTGTACATTATTTTGTTGCCTTTATTCCTTAATAAAGATGTCGCTTGGATTTAAGACGACAGAATATTTGAAATCACAAAAATCCATTAGATGGCAAAAAACCCAGACAACATTGCAAATATTTTATTGTTTGTGTGTTTATTTTTTTCTTCAAGTTAAGAAAGAAATACAAATCTTTAGCCTACATTCTCTTACACTGAAGTGATTTTTTCGATCTTATCAAACGTGTTAATGTTGTATATTATAACGCCCTTCTTTATTTGCTATGTGTGTGACTTCTCCTCACTTTTTTTCTTCAGCCAATTTTGTTAACCGCCGTTGAAAGAAGCCACAAATATTCGAATACAATTTGTGGAGGTTTTCTACATTTTTCCCTTAAAATTTATTATAGAACAACATGGCAAATACTTAAGATAACAACAACAAAAAGTAGCAAATACAATCAACAAAACCATGGATCCACGATGATGTCGTGGTACTTACCTAAATGCAAGTCCTAGGTACGCCTGTGTATGTTTGAAATTCTACCATGTAAGCTTATGTATGAAGCGAAAGAGATTGAACGCTTTGCAATGTTGGAAAAAAAAATAATAAGAAGGCTACCACATAATAAGAAGGATCAAGAGCACTGTACTGGAAAAAAAAGTAACGAGATCATTACGTCAAGGCAAACTAAACAACTACATACATAGTATATGTGCACAGTGGTTTATATGACGATACTGTTGTAAGAAATAATGAATTGACTAAAAAATATGCTTAAAGAAAATACTCTTCGAAATTGCACCTTAAAGGAAGCGTATTAAAAGATACAATTTTTAAAAAGTCACCTTGCGAAATTCTTGGCTTTATTAGGAATTTTCGACTATCTAACACCTTCTGGGATCGTAGGAATTTTACGTCAAAAACACCAGTTTTACGAACTAGGCTTTTTTTAGAATTAGGAATTTTAATATTTTCCAGTCAGTGCAATTGCCCTTGGCGGAAACGGGTGATAGGGAGTAACGCCTACAGCGCCTTTCAGTCTATTAAATCGAGTAAAATGACTTGTAAAAAATTCAAGTAAAATAAGTAAGTTTTAGGGTCGCATTTTTACAGAAGCAAGCCACCAGTTGACAACCTAGACTCACTACAGTCAATAGTAAACTCTGCTTAAGGAATGCTAGTGTTAGCACGAGACTCCATGAAAGTAAGGTAGTCGTAAATTACCAATCGGTTGTATGAAATCAATTTCAGTTCGGTCTTCTTCGATATCTCCACTACATGAAAGAAAAAATAAAAGAGAATTGTATATCCTTCATTGATTCTTCTAGATGAGAAATATTTTATAAGGCAGCTTATGATATACCATTTCCCACAACTTGGGGTATTTTTGATAATAGTGCTTTTTTTTTGGTTTTTACGAGGTGAGGAACTTTTTTCGCTTTCACTCCTTTTAAAATTATTTATTAAACCAAAGTATTTTTTATATAACGAGCAACAAAAGTATATTGTGTCGATTAAATATGTTTTCTTGCCTCTTGTTCCTCTTCTAATTTATGTAATGCAATCTAGAATGACAGAAAAAGAACAGCTGTTTAATAGTGTAATCAACGCAAAAACGTAACCAAGTTTATTTTAGTTGAACTTCTAGACTGGCTTTATATCGTCTAAACACGAGGGAACATTGAAATCATTGGTATGTTCCATTTAATGGTCCTTCGTCTGAAGCAATGTTTTCAGTTGAATTATGTCCCTTTTTTTGGTTCCCAAAATATTAAAATTTGGTTATAATTTGTGTTTCTAAATAAAATGTTCCATTGCACGTATCAATGTTTACTGTGTTTGATGAAGTCAGTTGTGCTCTGATGATCAATGCTTAATGTGATATTAGTTTATGGTTTCCTCTATATAAACTCGGTTGCTCCCTTATTAATAGAATTCATGTAAAGGCCGCATAGATAAGACTAAGGAAATCACAAATATACTATATGTATATACGAGTGTACATAACAGTCTACAAATTAAGAATTCGATAATTTAATTGCCTTAAAAACAAAACGTTTCTGATTTGCGGGTGTCTACTCTAATACGATTCAAATTGCTTGATTGTACAGGGTGTCTGCCGAGAAGGTATACTACTTTGTTTTGCCACCATTTTGGTAAACATTAGTCTTGACAGTTCATATTTGGCAATCGTGAAGTACAGACGTGGCAAATTTATTATGAAAAAATATTCGGCAAACCAACGTGTTCTAATCGTTAAAACATTTTATCAAAATCATCGATTACTGTGACGATGAGAAAGTTACGTGAAATTTTTGGGTGAAACAATGTGCCAACAAAACTCACTATTTATCGTGTAGTAATTGATTTCGAAGAAAGAGGGACTGGAGCTGATAGGCCCAAGCATGGACCACAACGTACTGCAAGATCGGCTGAAAACATTACTGCTGTTCAAGAAAGTGTTCAAAACAATCCATCAACCTCAATTCGACACCGTGCTCAGGAGTTTGGTCTTCAAAGCACAACTTTGGCCACAATTTTGCACAAAGATTTGCATTTGCTTCCATTTAAGATTCAGTTGATACAAGAGCTTCTTCCAGAAGACCATTTACGCCGCCCTACTTATGCCAATAGGATGCTACAGCTCGCCCATGTCAAGTCCGATTTTCATGAAAAAATCATAATGAGTGAAGAGGCACATTTTCAGTTGAATGGATATGTGAATAAACAGAATAGTCGGTTCTGGGCAATGGAAAACCCTCAGATTATTCATCAGTCACCTTTGCATCCATTAAAAGTGACAGTCTGGTGTGCAATTTGGTCAGGAGGAATAATTGGACTTTACTTCTTTGAAACTGAAAACGGCATAAGTGTCAATGGGGATGTCGTGATATAATTGAAAACTTTTTAACGCCGCAACTGCATGCTTTGGGCTTCACTAACATGTGGTTTCAACAAGACGGTGCCACATCGCATACAGCCACAATTACAATGGAATTACTGCGAGACCTCCACAACAAGTTATTTCAAGGAATGGTGATGTTGATTGGCCTCCACGGTCGCCTGGTATGACTGCTCCGGACTTCTTTTTGTGGGGATATCTGAAAAGCAAGGTTTATGCAAACCAACCAGAAACGCTGGAGCAACTCAAACAAAATATTCGTGATGAAATTAATGAAATATCGCGTGAAATGTGTGAGAATGTAATGAAAAATGTGTTCAAAAGGGTTCGCATTTGTGAGGCTAACAGAGGCAGATATTTATCTGATATTGTATTCCATACATAATTGCCGATATTAAATAAAACATTTATCAATAAGCGATCCATTCTCTTTCATTTAATCAAAAGTTATAAACAAACAAAGTAGTATACCTTTCCGGCGGACACCCTGTATTAGTATTTTGAATTAAGCTAATTAAAACTCTCATTTAGTTTATATAACTTTTAGAAATAAGATATTTTTAGCTTCTGTAATATGATTAGCTTAAATAAAGAACCAGTCACATACGATCAGAGTGTATCTTATATAAAAACAAATAATTTTAAAATTTTTCAAATATTAATTAGGTAATTGATACAACATCATAAAGAAATAAATAAATTATATTATTTTTGAAACAGCTTCTATGTCACTCTAGGTTACTAATTGTACAATATAATTTTATTGCTTAGTGTTTAGCATTTGCCTAAAAATATAGTGTTTTATTTTGCTAAAAAAAAAAAATATTAAATTTTTCGTTACTAGAAAATTTGCGATACCCTTTTTAACACTGTACCTCTGAACGTTCCAGAAGAATGCCTTTATACAAAACATTCAAGAATTTTAACAAGATCATTGTTAAGGGGGAAACAAATTAAAAACAAAAAATTATCTTAAAACTCAGAACTAAAAATTGTCTAAGAGTCAAACGAGCGGATTGTTTTTGTAATTAAAAATGTTCAAGCCCAACTAGATCTTTTAAAATCGTGTTTTATTTTTATTGAAAAGCAAAATATACAAAATAACTTTTCAACCTCCACTTATAAATAAACAAATATTCATTCAGTATTTACGGTAAATTTAATTTTGTTTTGTATTGCTGAAGTATGTTGTTAAAGTAACACGTTAAATATGTCCAAAAAATGTTGCATGCATTTGCAAATTGTTCATGACACGATCAACACTCAGTCGCAATGTTTGCAGCTTCGTTTAACTGCACAATCCTTGTTCAATGGCGCATTTTTTGTTCAACAACTAACTCCAGTTGAGATCAGACCTTGGCCTTCACTTACCTTGAATTGTGTTGTCATGCTTCATGTACTCGTACATGGTTCATGAGCTCTTTTGGTGGCACATCTTTGTAGTAAATGCCAACCAAATCGCCATATGAATCGCCAAACACACACACACACATACACATCCTTACACGATCTTTAAACAAGTCAATAAACAATTCAATAATATTTGATCGTTTAACCGTTAAACACAAACACAGAGTGTCCAATACCTTTTATTGGTGGCGACACAAAGAGGAAAAATTAAATAATTTGAATCGATACAAATATAAATGATCATCTCAATTCCCAACGTACACGGTACGTGCAACAAAAAACACAACAATTGATGTGCAATTTATTTTATTGTTTTGTATTTTGGTGGTTTTTGAAGTTGGTCGTTTTTCCTCCTTTTTTTTAACTAAACTGATCTGACCTGCAATAATTTTTGTAGTACTTAAGTGAGTACAAAGCGAAAGGCACATTCGTATAGTCATTTTGATTTTTTCTGTTTGCTTTTATTTCTTCAATACAATTTCCATATCAAAAGATCTTGACGATGTTTAAGACTTTTCAATTGAGAGATATGAGCAAAAGATTTCGATTGTAATTTGTCTATAGTTGGTTGATGTTGATTTTTACATAACCCTTTTCTATCTATTGATGCCATAAGTCGTACTAGGCCATATCAAGGGTTTTTGTACAATATACAACTCCTTCCTCGCTTAAGTCACAACAGTTAATGAAAGGGGTGAGGGGAGAATATTTTGCATTAAAAACAATAAGTCAGACCAAACATCATGCTTTTAAGTTGGTATTGATACAAAATGTATGTTAACTTCATAAGTGTGACGATCGCAGCCAGAGTTGCAAGGCCAAACAAACGATCAGCTGAAAGAAAGCTATTCCCATCATCGGCTGATATAAAGAGCGTCTTTAGGGACGACAGGAGAAGGCGCAGAAGACAATTGCAACATAGTCGTTCCCTAGATATAAAGGCCCAAATGAACTTATGTCAAACAAATGCGTCATAAACTAAGACAGAAACTTGGATCCAATAAAAAACACGGCGTATTGCTTTTGGAAAGCGTAAGGTCCACTAAGACTTGAAGAGCGTACATGGGCTCAAAACTCAATTAGCCTGCTGTCAATTTTATCCAAGCTCTCTAAAGAAATATTCGTTGCGTGTTTATTTGTTCACCTTAATAAGCAAAACATTATCTCGGACCATCAGTTTAGGGTTCGAGCGAGGCATAGTATTACTAAGCAAGTGCATAGCATGATTAACCTTAATAGATCGAGTACTGTTCTGTTTGTAGACTTTTGATAAAGTCTGGCATGATAGAAGAACTCGAGTTCTTTCTGAAAACTCTAACAAGCTTCTTAACACCTATTTGACAGATAGGACGTTTAAAGTAAAGTTAAAGGATATATTTTCTAAAAATAGGAAAGTAAGTGCAGGAGCCCCTCAAGGTAGGGCAACTTTTATATAAGCCAACAAGCCCAACGTTTGCAGACGATACTGCTTTTATAAGTGATGGTAATGATCCGAGCAACTTCAGTTCATGTAACGTCTTCCCTCAGACGACAAAATTCTCCACCAATAACAGTAACAAACACCACTATACCAGCAGAAACTCCCGTTAAATATTTGTGTATCCACCTAGATCGACACCTATTTTAGTGCCGCCATATTGAGGTAAAAATTACATCCATAACACTTAGAAAAAAATTAACTGCACGGATTAGTAGGTCCTAACTCAACCCTGACTTTGCATTTCAAAGTTCTCTTACACAAATCCATTGTAAAACCAATTCGCGTTCAGCTGTGGGGTACTGCTGGTGTTTTAAACATCTAGAAGCAAAAAGAATACTCGAGCAGATATACAGGGTGCGACAGCATAGTTTCCTGTTTTCAAATCTTAATAAATCCCATTGTATGTATCAGATACTTTATTTGTCTTTCATAAAGTAGGCGAATACCTAAGGTTTGGTTTTGCATAGTTTTGAATAGTTTTGAAGATCATATCAGGTAGGTGACGACCCCCAATCCCCATATACTGAGTAAACCAATTTCTGGCGTTTGTCATGACGCTTGCAATCCTTGTGTTGGCAATTTCTTCCTGAATTTCTCGCCATAGAAAATAATGACAAGGGGTTAAATACAAGACGCCTCTACTTGAGATAAAGTGCTCTGGGAAGTGTTCCCGCAAAACAGTCATTGACGCTCTTAAAGCATGTGCAGTTGCACCGTCTTGTTGAAACCAAATGTCCTATAATTCCAACTCATCCCGAAGTGGGAAAAAATTCCAGTAACTTTTTTACACACCGGTCCGAATTTACTGTCTCCAGGGGGCAGCGACTTTAGGTGAATGCAAAGGCCTTTAATGCAATTCCCGAGCATTGGTGGCAGCCCTGTTGCACATGTTGTATTTTTTGACGGATGCACTCAAATGAAAATGGGATTAATCCCTAAAAAACAGGAACGACTTCGAGAAAAACCTCACAATTGCTCCTCTGGCAATTGAAGTCACGTTCAGAAAGTTCCTGCACCATCGTAAATAATTCTTCTCACACAACGATCGGAAAGTCGAAGAGCAGACGCAACATTGAAGCTCTCACTGCCTCAATGTTCTCACATGATCTAATGGGCCGAGGGTTTCCAGTTCTTTTTCTTGTTACATTAGCAATTTGCCTGTACATTGTGACCCTCCTAACAATTAATTTCCGGTTCTAGACAGGGATCAACTGGGCAAATTTAAAGCGATTCCAAAAGCAGCACATGATGGCGAATGCACTATGTCCCACCTCTCAAACGCTACGACATCAACCGACTAAATAGAGAAAAAATTTATGCGCCGCATTCTATATAAGAAAACTAGTGCTCCCTCCCACCCTTTTGTGCGGGAGTTATTTAAACTGTCACGCCGGGACAGCTCTACATATTTCTGGGACATGTTCTACATATTTCTCTTTGTAAGCTTGCACTATATCCAGTAGCAGGATCATCTTGTTAGCTTGGTAAAACTTTTTCCATGATTCTTATCCATATTAGCAAGGTTACCTAGCAATGAGATGGTATTGTACATATCAAGAACTTCGTCCTCCTTTTGATATGAGTACTTTTAAGGCCGACATTTTTGGATAGGAGCTGGGCCGTTTTTCATATTTATGTGTGTGTGCGGATAAAGTTAAAACACTGCTTCATATGTGTAAGCGTTCGTGAAGTACTGCAGATAAGGTGAAATCCATCCTCTACCTAGAAATTTTAGTCTCCAGTACTTTGCGACATCCTTCAAAGTGATATGTAGTATATTCAGATAGGCTTGTTTTGCCAAAACTGGCAGCACAAACTTAACAAGATTCCTCCTGTATTCTACTAATGCTTTCATCAAAAACAACTTCATTCTTACAACTTCTCCAATCAATCATCAAATCACCAAGAACAATAAGACAAAAAAACCACGGCATGAAATATTTCTAATAGAACAATAAATTCAAATCTTCCGCTTTAAGCGTTGGCAGCAAAATTTAACCCTTAACAAAATCTAAATTGACTTTCAGTAAACTTATTGCATTTCTTTACATCTTAACAAAGGCGTGTTGGTAGAGTTACGGATTTTCCGAACTCTTTAGCTTTTCTGAAAGCAAGAATGACAAAATCGCAATATCGTAAATTCTTGGGAAATATTCAGCAATAGGATTTACCGCCCAAAAATCTTCCTAAACCTTCTCCCTCCCTCTTCTAAAAGTTTTGAACATGTTCTGCTCAGGTAACCAATTCTAGAAAAAGAGTGGGATTATGAAGGGTTAAATTAAAATATGTTTTCCTTCAAATCAACCAAGAAGAATATGTTAAAATAAAAAGATCGGAGCAGCAGGCAAACAAAAGTTACTTTAATACAACATGAATAATGATTTTGAAAAATCAATTAAGTTACAGAGACAGTCTTACGCAGATATAAAAAAAAAAAAAATCGAGAGCAAATAAAATAAAAAGTGTGATCAACTGCAGCATGTAAGCCATCCAGTAATCCAGCCAACATAATGATTATTCGTACTGAATGTGGAAAGAATGTGCAATCAACTTCTTTTTTATGCACCAGCAAATGCAAAGACTTGCGCTGCAAGATCTAGAAAAGTGTATCTAAAGAATTGTGCAAAGGAACAATACAAACAATAAAGGCGACACAAAAAAAGTGTTGAAATGCTGGCAGAGATTACTAACAATCAAGAACAAGTATAAAAGGATTAAGAATTCATTGCAATGATATCATACCTGGTTAGGGCGAGTGCTAGTTAACTTCGATTGAATCTAGCAGCGCTTACAGTGAAAAAATTTATATAAAAAGTTTATATAAAATTTAAGAACAGTTGACAAAATGAAAATCTGCTTGGCATTAGTAGCGTTAGTGGGCGCTGCCCAAGCTGCCAGTTTATCTTATTTGGTGGCACCAGCATTACAATCATATCCAAACATCGTCCGCCAAACATCGTCCATTATAACACCCGTACAACAGCAATATCACACCCAGGATGAATTAGGACAATATGCTTATGGGTATAGTGATCCTTTGTCAACTAAGCAAGAAGTACGTTCATTGGATGGTGTAACCCGTGGCTCCTATTCCTATCGAGATGCTAATGATATTCTACAAACTGTGGACTATACTGCAGATGATAGCGGTTTTCATGTTGCTGCCACAAACTTGCCAAAACCTATAACACAGCAAGCGTTTCGCCTTGCCGCAGAGCCGTCAGTTTCCCATACAATTTCCACAGCTGCCGATACCACAAATTCCCTCATTTCCTCAGATACCGATACTGAATCGAATACCCCAACTCGTACGTTTGGTGAGACAGTTTATACGGCAGGCGGGTTGCGTTTGGCAGAGCCTGCAGCCGCTTACACAAAATCTCTTACAGCTCCAGCCAATGTTCGCTCTGTGGAATTGTCTCAGTCCCTGGCGGATTCCCCTAAGGCTGCCCTCAACCCAGCCAACGCGCTTTACATAAACGAAAAGCCACATAAAATCGTCATCACCTCGCCGGTAGCAGTTGCAAAATCCTTAGTGCCCAAAATATACACTTATGGTTATCCCATAACTAAACATTATTATTCTAATGGTTTTTATTATTGAACTGAAATGTCAAAATTATTTTAATTTGAGAAAAATAAACAATTGAAATTCAATTCAATTCACTTCATTTCATATCTATTGTTTTATATTTAATTAGCTGAAAAGCGACAGGCTTAGCCACCCCTCATTCCAATGAAATACAATAAAATAATAGAACAATTAAAAAGATATACATATAATACGATATGTACATGTCTGTTTAATTGTCGAATACTTAATTTTTAAGACTGTTTAGACGATACTACGAGTACTTTACACACGTAAAACTCAAGAGAAAAAAAAATCGAAATTCATACGTGTCTTAAAAATGAGAGTAAAAAATCTTACGACTGAATTTTTGCTTTTACTGCATTTGTATAGAGCAAAACATAGTAAAATGAAAACAGCTGCTGTTACAAAAAGTACCAAATAGTGCAGGTAAAATAATCATAAAAGAATACATATCTCTATTAGCAAATTAGTTTGTTATGTAAAATATTGGAAAACATACTGAAAAAATATAATCAAGAGTAGCATTCCGAATATTATTAGCTGTTTTTATTTGGTTACAGAAAAATGCATCCCTGATCCAATAAGATGTGATGGTTTTCTGAAAAATGTCAAAAAACATGGAGCGTCATACGACAATCATATTTTCTCTCAATGTCGTACAGTTCATTATATATTATGTTCAGACGATATCATTCGTGTTCTTCCGCACAAAAATTTCACAAGCCATCAGACGTGTGTGACCATGTAAACCATCCATTAATTATTAAAAATTACCATCCATTAGTGATGCGTGTTCAAACAGGCACGATGACTATCTACACCTCACCTACACACCTCACAGACATGATCTTGTTACTATGGAAGAGATGGCTGTACAAAAAACGGAGCTTAATGCTTTTTCTTTCACACTATTAAATTGAGTAAAACAGCTTGTTGAAAAGTCAAATAAAATGAGGAAGTATATTATGTAGTGTGATAACTATATTTAATAATATGTCAAAAATTACGGATGAAAATTTGACAGTCGTATGGCACTCATTATTTTTAGAAAGTGTTCTAAAAGTTTAAACTTTTATTTTAGCAAGATTGAATTATTAGAGAAGTACGATAGTGTAGACAGACAGAGTAATGAGAATATTTTACTTTTAATTTTCTTGACAGCAGATTATCACTAAATTTCTCTCTGCACACATTCAACGAAAATCTAAACACTTTTTATACAATAGTGTGAAAGGGGCTTCCTTTAGTAAGAACATCTGTGTTTTTCGAACAGTATTGAGCAAATATTTCTGTGATAAAAATCATTTAATATGCTTTTACTAAAAATATGTGTACGAACTAAACTCATTTTATTCATTTTATTAATATTGATTCGATTGGGGCTTCCACGTTTAGTGATTAAAGAAAAGACATAATTTTTACAAATACAAACTTTTAATCTTCTAAGCAAAATTATCTTCTCATTGTATGCGGTTTGACTTCCTAGACTCTACTGTTCAAATAATCCGAAAAGAAGAAATTGGTAGGCGTTAAATTACACCACCTCGGGGGTCAATTAATGTCGCCGTGCTGCCAAATTATAAAGCGGCCTGAAATGTTGGTGCACAGTAGTGTTCCAATACGAATAACCACATCTTCCGATTGGTTCCACAAAAAGTTTGCTAGCATGTTCCAATAGTTAACGTTTGCTGCATAGTTGCTGCGATCGAAAATGAATCGTTGTGCCTGGTTCGTCGGCGCCACTTTCACGAACTCTATCGATATTTTCATTCGAACGACCTGAAATTGTTTGAACTTCTGAGATTTTTTTTCGTGTTTGTTCCATTACTGAGCTATATTATAAAACATTTATGCAATTCACAATCGGCTTGTATTGTTGTATCGTGTAATTGGGTTAATTGTTTATGATCAATTAATTTTATTGTATTGTGGTTTATTGTATTTAATAATGTAAACAAATTATAGACGTCGCTTAATATCATCAAATTGAATCAGTAATGGGAAATTTAAATTACGAACAACTACATTTAAAGGTAACAACATGTCATAAGCAAAATAGCAGATGATAACTAACTATTTATATTTTCAAAGGAATCCCATAAACAATATGTTGTAATGTTATCAACTTATTTAAACACCAATTAATAAAACAAATTGCATAGTCCCAGGTATGTCAACACAATATTTCAAAAACAAATGAAATGAAGTTAAAAGTTTTATATCATATTTTTTTACGAAAATTACCAACAACAAAAATACAATATTATATTATAATACAATAATATAAACGATATAACCAATACAAGGCGTTTGTGAACTGAACAATTAAATCAAGGTTTTTAAGAAAAAAATTTAAAAAAAAATGTCCATTAAGTATTTTACGTTACCTAAGAATTCCAAAGCTGTTATTGTTGTTTTTGTTAAAATATAAGGGCGGGTCAATGGTTGTCTCCAACCTAACTTGACAAGGAATGATGAAATTCGTTACAAATATCTATAACAAATCACCCTGTCGGAAAACCAAATCAGAAATTAGTCTGGTGACTGTCAATTTTACTATTCAGCCACTAAAGACCCTGGCAAATTACACAGTTGAGCAGCACGTCCAATTGATAAAACTTTATTTATGTCGGAAAATTAATATTTAACGAGGCTCATTTTTGGATGCTTGGCTCTATGTTAACAAGCAAAAGTGCTGAATGTAGGCGGCCGCTAATCCATGGGACCTTCACCAATTGTCAATGTACCCTGTTGCAGATTTGGGGGCGATGGTATTCATTGTGCCGTACTTGTTCGAAAACAACGTTGAATGCGCCTTCGCTGTCAAGAGCTACAGATCAATGACAACCGATTTATTTAGCCCAAATTGGCATGAACGACGTGTAGTTCCAGCAGGACGGCGCCACGTATTACTCTGCGAATGCCACAATACACCCTAAGTTGAGCCGATTACCCCTTATGAGGAAAATATTTCAATTCTAAAACGTTGATTATCGTTAGCAATGGTTTATATGCAGCTTTTATTTTGTCTTTGTTGATAAGTCCAGGGGCGTGGAAAAAATTTTAGTGTACGTTTGCTAGGGCTCACCGTCACAACCATTTTTGCTTTGTATGGACAGCTACCCACTCGAATCGACACTCTGCCTTCATGTATTAAAGGTCTTTTGCCGTGGTATATATGCATTAGCCTCCAAGATCGTTCGATTTGACCATGTTAAACTTTTTCGTCTAATGCTCCGTATTCCTACCAAATTTATATAGGAATTAATACGTCACCGTGACAAGGGCTTGCGTGCATAAATTTGAGAAATTATTTTAAAAGTTTTAACCAAAGTTTACATGGAACAGGAGACCTGCGAGTTTAAAATATCTGAGTCGATTGATATACTTAAAGTCATTTCGCGCAAATTGGTCGATATGTCAAAAACCTAGGATATGAATATGTAATAGCACGTGTTGTTCTAGCCGTGCTTTAGCCTTTATATAGCATACGCTATGATTAAAATTGTTCAGATAAATATATTTATTAAAATTATTTAAAACATTTATGGCTTTAATAACATTTATTTTTACATTCACATTCATATGTACAAATAGTCAACTCATTGGGAAAAGTGTTTCAAATATTAAACAATGGGCAAATAATAACGGGTAGGTTGAACAGCATCACCAAACTGATAACCATATGTGAAACCACCTATTTTGGGAATTAGAGATGTTTTGGCTGATTGGAAAGTGGCTGGAATAGCAGATTTGGATTTTGAAACGTTTAATGAAGGTATTGCCGATTTGAGAGGAGAGGCTACAAGGACACTTCGATTGCTTAAGAGAGCCGTTTTCTGCAATAGTTTATGTTTTTCTTGCTCAGCAGAGAAAAGGGCAAAAAATTCTTTTTTAGCCTTTGCAACTTCAATAGTGTCTTCTACAGGTTTGGGTAGAATGGAGGAAGCAGAAGGATTACCTTCAAGTATGGCTTTGTGAGCAGCTAAATGCTGTTCTCGGGCTGCAGCAACTTCAGCAGTTTCTCTAACGGGTTGGGGAGCTTCTTGATTATTTTTTGGCAAGTTTGTTGCTAATACATGAAAACCTTCGTCATCGGCTTTGTAGTCAACAGTTTGCAATAGACCATTAGCATCTATGTAGGAATAGGAACCAGTTGTTACACCATCCGCAGTACGAATTTCTTGTTTGGTCGATAAGGGCTCAATGTAACCATAGGAATATTGGCCCAAATGATCTTGAGTGAAATAATGTTGAATTTGTTGTTGTTGTTGTTGCTGCTGCTGTAGTTCGGGCTGTAATTCTGGCCCTTGTTGCGTTTTCACCACTAGCAGAGGAGTTTGTAATTGTTTCAATGGCACTGGATACAAATACGAGTCAGCCAATGCGCCAGAAATCAAAGTGCTTACAAAAATTAATAATTTCATTTTATCTAGTAGTTGTATTGTCTTCTTTAGAATCTCTTAGATTATTGTTTAATAATAATATTATTTAGTAAGCGCTGCTAGGTCTTTTAACAGTTTTATGTTTAGACTAGTACTCGCTCTTGAGAACTGTTGAATTGGTTTGTGTTTTGTTTGCGCAATTGTTCTTCCTTTTATAGGAAAATCATTATCTGGCTGAACTTTAATGTGACACACAAGAAAAAATGTTACCAAAATTCGTATAGAATGATCATATGAGAACCACCACCGCGCGTTCCATTGCATGCTTGCGTGTACTAAGAAGTTCAAAAGATATTTCAAGGAAGGTCATCCAGTTTACTTTTACTCCATTTTACATATACATACATGGACATGAATCTGTTTGACCAAAAATCTACTCTCATGCTAATAAATGAGGATATTTCCTAATTGAAAATACAAAACTACACATAACTACATATGTACATGAGCTGCGATATGGGTATTTCCATATAAAAACAAATGGGGCTTTCTAACAATGAATATATATTTGTTATAGGGAGAGGTGCATAAAAGATATAAAATTTACGGTGAAACAGACACATAGAACCGGCTGAATGTGACAGATGGAATGAATTATGCAGGCATTAAGGGTCGTTTGATAGAGGTTTGGAAATCATCCATGAAAAGCTATAATTTTGTTGTTTACAAAATGGAGAACGCACAGAATTATGAAGCTCTCTTTAAAAGTTCTCAAATGAAATAAACTACTAGGGAGTTATCAAAACAACTGATATCTTGCCAAAAAAAAAAACCTCCAAGAAGCTCAACGCCTGCCAAAGGCCTTTTGGTAAAACTTGGGGATTAAAATCAAGAATGTTCTAATGGGCTCTTATCACGGTATTAAAACCTACGTGGCCTGGTTGGGGTTGCCGAAAGTAGAACAGATCATAACAGAGCTTAACAAGGTCAATAGACTATCTGTGTGTCAATCATATGAGAACATACGCGACATTTATGTGAAGAAGGAAGCATGCGAAATGTCACTACTGTTACAGGGTATCTCCAGCATAAAACCTGGTGACATGATAGGGCATATGAGGCTAAAACTCTTTAAGAATGAGCCGTACGTTATGGTATCTGGTCGTTAAAAACCAACTCCAGTGTGGCAAAAGAACTACACAGGTCACATTCCTACCAACGTCCATTGGTCCCTGAGTGGTACATACATTAGGTTTGGCTTAGTGGCGGCTTTAAGCAGGGAAAAAAACAGTACTGGGGCAGGAATAGTCGGACCAAATGTCGAGAAGGCAATTCCAATTGGAAAGTACCCAACAATTCTTAAAGTAAAAACGTACGCTATCCTCATTTGTACTTGGGAATGTCTGAGGAAACAAATAAGTGGTATAAAAATCTTCATAATCACGGACATCTGACAGCTTCTAAAGATACTCCTGAGGAAGAGGCTGAGAGGGTAGCACACAATGTGTATTAATGTTCAGCACTGGCTAGCATATGTCTTAGGACCACGGGCAAACACTTGTTACGTGTAAATGCCTTGGTGGACCTAAGTCTTAAACAAATGCTAGCAATTACAAAGACTACATGATGAGGAAGAAGGTCGACAGTCTGAAATTACTATAGTCGATAGTAAAGGCAAATAGTGGCACGAGACTTGATTGAGAGTAAGGTAATCGTAAATTACAAATCGGTTATCTGAAATCAATTCGTCGAAAGAAGGTGGTCGAAAAGCGATCCACAAAGTTAGCGGTCTGCTTCGATATCGCCCTACATAAAAAACAGAAGACATTGCAATCTATTTGTGCAAAATAAATACGTGAAACCACTCGCAGATCACGTTGCTAAATGTAAGTGTCTTACAATCGCCAAATTTTATCCGATTGCGAACTTCATATCACATATTCAGATCACATATAACGAAAAGAATGAATATTTGAGATCACATTGTTTTAACAAAAAGTCTTGATGGAGTGACCTATACGCAGGGTTCTTATTTTAGTTTTTACGTTACTACTGACTGCGATATGCTACTAGCTGCGCTCTACGAATACATACTTATGTGCCTGCATTTTGTTGCACTAACAGTTTACAGTTTGTTATACTTGACTCCTGCCCGCGCGAATGTATAAAAAAAAAACAAAACGATACTATGTTTTTAAACATTGCGGTACTTCCGTAGGTATTTACGTTCTGTTTTGAATGGCTCCTTTTACAATTCCAATGCTCTGGTTGCATGCAGAGGATCATCATCAATATAACAGCGACATCATGTGGTCCAGCACGTGAGCTGTTTTATTTATTGACCAGTTATCTACACGTTTTGTTTATTGTATCGTTAAACTGTCGTTGCTGCTGTTGCATCGTTACAACATTGTCATTTGTTATCATGTCGTATTGAATGACCATTCGTTTGACCGTCCGCTACAGCATGACTCTGTGAAGATGTTAGTGTTGTGTCATTTACCATACAATCTCAATTTTCGTTAAGATTTCACATCACTTGGCGTCATAATAAAATTCTAAATGGAAGTGACTTGAATAATCGCATTAAGGTTGCTCTTAAGGAAAGTGTAATTTTTAAATCTGAATTTTAATATCACAGCACGAAGCCGATCGAATAAAAGTCGGAGAATAGCTAACGTCGATGTATGCGACGTGAGTGCAGCTAAAATTTGTAGCCGATTTTGTCAGTTAAGCCGATTGTCTTTTATTTTTTTTTTATTTTTTGTAATTAAATTAACGGAAATATTATGTCGTTATTGTTCATACCATACGCCATATTTGGCTCTATTTCCTTTCGTCAACCGCAAGCCGACGACAGTTTTCGTACATGCACCAGCACCCCAATATTTTCAAGTTAGTTCAACTATTAGCCGCCGCCGGTCGCAATTTTTACCGGCTTTGTGTTCTGTTTAAAAAAGATTTAAAATAAAAAATGATACAACATCTTATGCGCGGTCTATGGATTAAAATGCAAAATATTAAACAAAAAAGAAAACTCTTAATAACTTAATATCAATGCTTTTTTATTAAAATTCTAAAATTTATCTACATTTCTTTTCTTAATTACAATTTCAATTTAATCTTGAATAAAACAAACTCACAAAAATACTATTCTTAATGACTTGACGATTTACCTCTCAAGCGTTGAGAAGAGAAGGCTGTGCTTAAGGAAATGGGCAAATGATGATTGTTCAAACTAATGGATACAAGGCGTGGTAATGTGGTCAAGACAGTGGGCGTTTCAACAGTATAATGGGTATCGGGGTTATTGACCGTGTAATAGGAGCTGGAAGGAATACGTAAGGATTCAAAGGTATCTACAGAGTCTTCGGGAGAGAGTTGCTGGCTTTTTTTCAAATCTATACCACCGAGTTTTAATTCAACTTTAGAGTCAGAACTATCTAAACGATAAATGGTTTTTAGTTCCGATAGTCTTGGTTGTTCAACACGGGCTTCAGCGTTCAAGACATACGTAGTCATAAGCTGAGGGCGTTGGCTGATCGCCAGTTGTTCTTGCTGTTGTTGTTGTTGTTGCTGCTGTTGTTGGGCGATTAATTCATTACTGTGGCTTTCTTGGGAGTTCAATTGTTGTTGCTCTCTCAAAAGTTGCAGCAGCTGTTCGCGTGAAATTTGACGATTCAAAAGCAATTCCCGAGTATTTTGTTGTAATTCAGTTTCTAGTTCAGCTGCCTGCTCAGTACTTATGTTATTTTCAGAGGAAGTGGAGGAGGAGGTGGCAGAGGGTCCATTAGGATAATTGTTAACACTTGGTGCCTCACTGCCTTCTTGACCAGCATCACTGCCGTCGTTACCAGAGTCTGGTTGCATGGCTGCTTTAATGGCGGCCTCACGATACGCCTCAAAGTGAGCCTGCTTAGCCATTTCAACTTCTGGCGTATCTTGCACTGGTTCAGGTGCACGATTATTATCCATGGGTAGCGTGGGCAAGTTAGTGACAGAAGCTGTGAAACCCTGTCTACGGCCAGCTTCATAATTCACACTCTGCAATTTTCCCTCTGAATCTATGTAAGAGTAAAATCCTTTGGAGGAACCATCCCTAGTTTTATATTCAGCTTTGGCAGAATCATCACTACTATAACCGTACGAATAGAAACCCTTCGAGTCCTCTTCTCTGTATTCAGTAGTAGGAGTTTCACTTTTCAAAACGATAATTTCATGATTGCGGGAAGCGGCAGCCAATGTTATAAAGGCACACAATAAAATAAATCTCATTTTTGTTTAATTAAACTTTAGGTTTTTTTCTAATTTCTATTATAAATCACACACTCACGCACTTTATACTTGCAGCAAGTAACTCAGTTGCAACTGACTTGTTCAAGCTTTCAAATGCTTCTAATGCATTTTTAACGCTGCAGTTGCAATTTATAGCCATGAAACGGTTTTCTGCAACGCTTTAATAAAATCTTTGAAGTGTGGCCAGTGGACAGCGTATTTTAGTATTTTATTATAAACTGCTTAAGATCTTTAATTTAAAAGTCTTCTTTTTTGACCTCGAAACTTGGCGCCCTAATGAAACTGCAAGTAATCTATACTATTGCCTGCGCAAGTGTGGCAAGTATGTGTTGTACGAGTATTAGTTGTCATCATGCCACTTTTTCGTCATCTAGTTCCAAAAAATGTTGTAATTCTGTCTTGTTGTTGTTTCTTTTGCTTTAAATTTTGCTATGATTTATTTACTTAATTGTATTAAATTTCAATTTTGTGTTGAATTTATTTTACAAAAAAAATAAGAAACCCTTAAAATGTTATTATTGCACAGACTTAAGTATAGTATTTTTATTTGATAATTATTTCAATTGGGTTCATTATTTCCAAACGTAATAGCTTTGGGAATTTTACGCCCAAACAAGAATTATGAAGCCAGAATATTAAAAGAGATCTAGCCAAAAGAAGCTCTTATTATAAATTAAAAAAAAAAAAAATTCCAAATAATTCCTTAAATATTGCTTCTTGGAGTCCCCGTATAAAAATATAGGGTAGCCCAAAAAAAAACAGCTGTCAATTCATGTACTTACTATCTGAAGCGCTGTAATACAGTTCTCCAAATAAAGATGACACAAAATTGAAGAATTGTTAAAAGTGAGGTTTTTGAGGAGGCAGTGAACTTTAAATTAATACCCATGATTTCTATGACAGCTGTGTGGTTATTGCATATTTAGCACCGTGAACACACTCACGCCTGATCAACGTTTGCAAATTGTTTTTATTTTTTCACATCAGCTGAATTCGAGTGTTTAAGCCTCTTTCACATAACATAAGTGATTTTATTTCAGTTGATTTTTGCAGAGAGAAACCAAATGATAATCGCTCTAACTGTTAAAGAATCAAAATTCAAATATTCCCATTACATTTTTTGGCTACAGTATCGAACTTCTTTTATAAAGCAACCCTGGTAAACCGAAAAGTCGTAAGATTTAAAAACACTTTAAAAAATTAGTGAGAGCCATACGACTGTCAAATTTGCATCCGTATGTTTTATAAGATGTTTCACACTATATTATTTTCTCATTTTATTTCAAGTTTTGTTTTAAAAAATTATGTACGTCGAAACGTTACAGTCGAAGGTGCAGAAACATTAATGCTAATGGTGTTTTCGTTTCTAGAATAAATTCAAATTTTTTCCCATCTTCTTATACTCGAAATATGTTTATGTCTCCAAACAGTGTTTTTTTCATTCGATTTTTACCTAAATAATGCCTTAGGACATTGCCTGTTATGAGCTGTAGGAAATCCCGAAAATAAGAGTGAGTTAAGCATGTGCTCTTTAACAGGGCAACATATTATTTATGAAAAGAAAACGCCATAACTTTTTCGTACCTAAATTGAGAGGCCACACAGCAAGCGATGCAATCAATTTATTAAAAAGAAACATATGATTAACAATTAATTTCATGAGGTAAACCTGTTAAAAGCCGAACTCGCTTCTGCGATTAGATTCTACTAGATTGCTTTCTCTAGGAGTACGTAAAGCTACAATTATGTGACAATAAACCAGAAATAATTGATGCGTTTTTGCCAAAAAAAAAAACAACTGATTTAATGTGAAGAGTGAGTGAACATTTGAGTTCCAGATTGCGCCATTTGTACGCCAGCCACGCTGATTATTAAAAACATTTTCTTTGTTTGAATTAAATTCAAAGTTATGTGCCTTTAAAATAAATGCTCATTGAAGTTTTATACAAAATCTAAATTTTATTGAACATCACCAAGAAAAATAACATCTTGTTCATTCACAAATTAACTCTCAATCATTCTCTCTCTTTCTCTCACATATACATATGTTACACCATAATAGTTATTCATTCATTCATGGCTGGTTTCCAAAAAACAGGAAACTCAATTTCTTTTATTTGACCCAAATCTAACTTCCAAACTGAACCATTTTTTGCTTTAGGCAAGATATCAACTAAATTTTCAGCACATATTTCGGCACTTTGCTTCTTGACAATGGCAAAGCGTTGAGCCATTGGTGCAGCATAATCCGTTAAAGTTTCTTTGCCGCGCATGTTATATAATAATGGTGTATCGGTAAAACCGGGACACATGGTAACCAAACTAACGCCAGTATGGAAGAAATACAAAGGTGCCTACAAAAAGGAAAAAAATAAATAAATAAAAACCAACCTTAAATAAACCTTTGGCCTTACGTACAGCTAATGCTCTGGTAAAAGCTATCAAACCACTTTTTGCTGCAGCATATATGGCTAACATGCCGCTTGGTTCCAAACCAACCACCGACGAAATATTCACTATTAAACCCCCCTGGCCACCCTTAGATTTATCCATATAATCTAGTGCTATGAGAGTGCTGTGAATGACACCAGTCTTTACCGCACCAGAAGAGAACAGTTTAAAACAAAATGGAAAACCAACAAAAATGTTTGGCACAGAAATTTTGCGATATTAAATAACAACAACTAACCAAATTAATATCAATGGTAAGATCGATATAACGATCATCCATTAAACCGCAGCCATTGATAACGATATCAATAGCAGACTCTAATTTTGTGGCGGCTAATTTAAAAGCCTCCACAATACTTTGGCGCTTTGTTATATCAATGGGAATATATGTTAGACAAGCATCAGTGTATCTGCTTCTGAGCGTTTCCAAGACATCCGTATTTTCTTGAAGATCGCAAATAACCAAATGCTACAGAGACGCATGCACATGCACGTCGCCAGCAATATTTATAAATAAAATGCAGTCAGTCAGTTATTAATATTTACAAGTTATTACGTATTTAATGCAGGCGACTCACCTTGACTTGCTTTTTTAAAAATGCTTCCAAACATTTTCGCCCTATACCACCAAAACCACCAATGTAAATAATATTTTTACCCATCAAATCCATGTTTGTTAACGAAAAATGTTTTGTTAAATTTATTTAAAAACTGCTCTTAACAGTTCAATGGTTCGCTATTTAATACAATTTTATTATAATAAATTTTTTGGAAATGTTGTTGTTCGGCTTATTCTTCTTAAGTTCTGTTTGTTTTTTCTTTTTTAATTATTAGAATTTTGCTAAAATGCTTTCCAGTGGATTTTAAGCTTTTCAGAAACTTGATAATTTGTATGCGGTTTACTGTTTGTTTGAATGGATTTCAATTTCTAACAGGGTTTCTTATCAATTTACTAACGATAATTTGTGTTATCTCTTCTAAAAAAAATGTAGCATTTTTGCCCTTTTGTTATGCTCGAAGTATATTTTATTAACCCTTAACCATTTAATAAGGCAACATTTTATTTAAGAAACGAAAACGCCATAAATTATAATTAGATTCAAAAACAATTAAATCAGAAACTTTGTATAGGTGAAGCTTACCTTGAACTTTAAAGTGACATTGCCGTTTTCGAAAGTTCGAAATTAAAAGCTGACATTCGAAAACTCGTTTGCAAATTACGAAAATAAAATTGGATTTTCAACAAACATAATTAAACAATATATAGTATAAAATTACGCTAACAAATTTTATTGCGAAATTAATTTCGATATTGCGATTGCACTTTAAGAACTTCTATTTTTTAATTTTCGGATTAAAATATTATTGATTTCAGCTTGCTTGGCTTTTATAGATACATACACTCCTGTTCAATTGATTAGGTCGACAAAATTTGTATGACTTAGCAGGTCATATATTTTGATATTTTATAGGTAGAACACAAATTTTACTACCAATGGATAGCGTATCTGATTGAGGTCGAAAACATATCAAAAAATTTTTGTAAATAAAATGCAACGATATTTTTAGCATAAGAAATATATATTTTCTATTAATTTTGCATGATAAAGCTTTATTGCAAAAAGTAAGCCTTAATTTAATAATAATGTAGGGGGTATATCGAAGCAGAACGTTAACTTTATTCGTCCCTTTTCGACCCCTTCTTAACTCGATTTTAGGCAACCGATTTGTAATTTACGACTACCTTACTCTCCTTCAAATCTCGTGCTACCACTAGCCTTTACTCTCGACTGTAGTGATTTCAGACTGTCGACCTTCCTTCTCATCACGGAGTCGCTTCTTAATTGCTAGCATTTTTCCAAGGCCCAGGTCCACCATGACATTCACATTTACAAATGTCTGCCCGTGGACCTAAGCCTTATGCTAAGCCACTGCTGGATATTCACACACAATGTGCCCTACCGTCTCAGCCCCTTCCTCAGGAGTATCTTTGCAGACTGACCCGTCCATCCCTTGCGAGGCGTTCTTGTCTATCTCTTCAGAATTTCTCCATTGACCAATAAACACAAGAGTTCCTACAGAGATTAACCTCTCACCAGTTGTGAGGCTTCATTGTCCATCTCTATTGGAATCTCACGGTCCAACTCCTCTCGCGAGGCAATCTTGTCCATCTCTTCCGGAGTCCTTCCTTGGCCAATTGAAGCCATAGTTTCTTCAGAGATTAACCTCTCCGCCTCATTAAAAAACGTTAATGTTTTTGTTTTGTTTTTCTTTGGACTTCTCATTTGGTAAAAGAAATTTCGAGCATTAGACATTTAAGTTTTTCTAAAAAGTTGGGTAAACGTTTCCTGATGAGCTGACCTAGGCAACCAGCGAAATGCGCGTAGAGACTAGCTTATCCCACCCTTAACAAATATATTGTATTATTTATAATAAAATTAGTTGGTATAAAGAATTTGCTAGAAATAATTTAATTTTGTAATGAAGAAAGAATAAAATAACAAAAGCTCTCTTAAAAGTTATTAAAAGTTTATTTTAAAACATCGGTATATATGTATATTTAATTTTTTCATATATTTTCTTAAATAACTGGCCTTTCAAAACATCCCATCAGTATCAGTCAGTAATTTTTCTAAACTATTTATTATGAAATTGACTTAAGTCAATTTACCGAAATGAAAAGCCACGATTTCCCATTGACTATACTAAATTATTTATACGATAGTATCCTGAGATAACAAGTGAATCTTTTGGAAAATTGACATCTATATTTTTAAACATGTTGAAACGCAAACCCCTTAAAAACATAGTAACTTATGCCACTTACTAACTAAACGGCTCATACACATACATACAGACATATATAAAAAGGTTTTTATTTATTAAAAAATTTTGCTTTTAACCTTAAAAATAGTAAAATGAATAAATATGAAACACATACATACACATGTAAGTACACGCGTATTAGTCACTATTAAATATTGGTTTCCACATAATGGGCATTTCAACTTCCGATATTTGGCCTAAATCCAATACCCAAACTGAAGCAAGTTTATTTTCCTCCACAGTCTTGACTAGATTTTGCGCACAAGCTTCAGGACTTTGACGTTTAATTTTGTTAAACTTTTGCACCATGGGATCAGCATATTCACGGAGTGTCGCCTTCTCTTGCAGCGTGTCCAAGAGTGATGTTTCGGTGGCGCCAGGACAGATGGTAATAAAATTCACTTCTGTATGATGAAAGTAAAGGGGATTCTGTAAACAAAGTTATTGAAAGAGGTACAAAATAAGGACATTATTTTTTAAGATTTTTACCGCCATGGATCTGCTGAACGCTGTAACACCGTGTTTTGCTGCCGAATAAATGGCGCAAATGCCAGTAGGTTATATTCCTGCAACAGAAGAGATGTTTACAATAATTCCACCGCGACCGCCCTTCGATTTGTCCATGTAATTAAGACCTATCATTGAACTTTGTATTACGCCACGCTTAAAAACAAAATTATAGATGTTTCACATAATTATTAAAAAAAAAGAACAAAGAATTTATTTTTAAAATTAAAATTATTCATCTATCTAAGTAAGATATTTATTTGCTGGTTATATTATAATAAATAACTTTTTATTTCCATTTAAAACCCACAAATACTTCTCCGGGTGCTTATGAAAAATACAGGGTGACCAGATAGTAATGATAATTTTCCCAATGGTTATATTTCAGAAGCTGTGAAAGTGACCAATTTGATCAAGCTGTAAAAATAATTGGTAAGGTTTGCCATTTCATTTCACGCCCACCCACCGCACGTGTCAAAGTTATTTTAAAATATTGTCACGTTTAACCTTTTTAAACATGTTTAATTTTGCACAGATTCTTTTAGTTAAAGCGTTTCCTTCAAATAACACACACTTTACACTTGTTACTTTATTTAATACTTAAATTCTTCTTGACTTCTTTTTTACTGAATACAAACGTCTAGCTTAACCACCCAAGTCTTTTTATAGCAGTAATCTGTTTTCTCGAAACATTCAGAATACTCAAGAACCCAGTAGATGATTCTTTAGCTATAAACATCTTCTTTTCTCCCGATACTGTCACTTTCGAAACTAGTTTCAAGAATCAAAGGTTTTAAAGCCAAGAATTAACACCTGCAATTATCAAAAGTTTAAAAAAAACATCTCCAGTTTTTATTTATTATCCCCATACATATCGCAGGCTATGGCCACTGTACTTCTCACGATATTTGATTGCGTTTCTACATCACATTTGAGGTACAGTATATGATGCGTTTTTTAATGTGATTCTACGAGTATAATATACAGAATCTACATTTAAGTACTAGACTTGTCATTTGAACAAGAATAATTTTACAAGAATAATTTTACGTTCGAACGATTCAGAATAAAAAATTATTCGAATATTTTTTGCCGAATATTCGAATCATTTTTTTTAACTATTTGCTAAAAAAAAATGTCTTCTTAAATTTAAGTTAACAAAATGGCTTTTTAAAGTTGATTCTTGATTTGACTTTTCGAGAGGTTGATTTGATATAGATAATTAGAACGAACTTCCGTCATCCCTTGTCATGTTTGGTTTGGAGACAAACCGATTAAAGCTATTTCCTATCTTCTGCACACAGTATCTATTTTTTAAGAATATGTTAATGAATTATTTGTTATTCTTTTGTAAATATATATTCTTTTTTGAAGCTTTTCGAATATTTCTTTTTTTGCTTGTTCGAACAGAAAAAAGTAGGAACTTTTCGACCAATTTTAAACTCGAACAATTTGGCATCACTTATATGTGATTTAAAATTTTTATTATAAAATTGCTTTGGGATTCGAAAATGGGTTATTTAGAATCGAAATGCAGAGTAAGCCTACGCCCACGGTATGCAATGCAAATCAGTCAATTTCAAAGCAATTCCTTTGAAAAGGTGTGAAGAATTAGGCTCGATATTGGGAATAAGTTTTAAATCCATTTCAAACAATTTTGATCCAAAAATATATCAGAAAATCAGAAATTCTAATACAGTAAAAGAATTTTAGTAAAGCGAAATTATCGAAAATTAATTAAGCTTCTTCGTTTTTAAAATAAATTCCCTAACGTGAATGAATTATCTATTTGTTTTTATAATAAACGTTATTTTACTTTTATGCAAAAAAATGTTAATTTCTAAAATGGTTAAATTATAGGATGATAGCGGTCAAATAGTCTCTGCTTGCTATCGGGTGTGCTCCAAAAGTGAATTATGTGTTTTGATATTTGAGTTTGAAAGTTACCCAATTTGGCGATCCTGCCAGGAGCTAATAATTAAATAAAAACGATCAAACACAAATTGGCGATCATATATCTTTTATTTGAGCGGAAATTAAGAAAGAGGAAAATAATTGTCGACTTCCAAAAGCTAATTTAATATACAGCGGCTAACTGGACAATTGCAATAGGTACTGAGTACCAATGCAGGAGTGTCGTCAACACCACAAACTTTCGATAAACCAAAATTTATACATGCATCCAACACTGTTACAGGCACTAGGCCAGTAGGCATAATGATTATACAACAAACTGTACAAACGCAGTTGGGATTTTCAACATCTCATCAGCAGTAGCGGCGACAATAGTAGCGGTTGTTACTTGATTCTTTTTCCCTTCGGGCAGTTTGTAAGTGATTCCCACCACTCAAATGCGTAATAAAATTACACACGTTTTATATAATTAGTTAATTTTTTATTTTTTTGTTATGTGCTTTACAAAATAACCCATTCGTCATACCCGTGCCCTCGCCAGCACAGAAAATCAGTCAACTATTGATGGCACAAATCAAACGATTTCACAAAGTTTACCACTTAGCACAATAACACTATTCAGGAGCACAATTTTCGCGAGCGATTTTCGACAAACACAGATCGATCAAATTACCAGAGTTTTTGGGAACAATGTCCCGAAACATGCTTTCTTGTCGCTGAGGGTCAGTTTGATATAAATGATGTAACTGATGATAATGTCAAATTTCAAACGGTACGAACGTTCAAACAAACGTTATGCAAAAGGTTTTTGGAAACTATTTTTGGCTACCGTTTGGACTCTTTCGATATATGGTTACTCTAACTGGCTCTGAATTGTTGTTGTAAGTTATGGTTACGTAAACTGCCAGAACACACAGCTCAAATGCATTTAACGTCTAGTGGCCTCAAAAATCCAGAGGAAAAAATTCCACTTGCTGACAAGATTTTCGAGCTGACAAGCGAACCTCAAAATGCGGCAGTTGTTACGGGTATTTATATAGAACAGGGTATGCAAAATCTTACACAGATGACAGCGGCTATTTACCTAAATCCCTACAAGCTGACGGCTGATATCAGCGAATTGCAGGTGAGTTCAAGGTGAAGATTCCCAGATGTGAGATTTCGTTTTCATGACCAGCGGAGCAATTTCCACCGCAGGCAACCAACAGCACCACAAGTATGCAGGCAACCAACAGCACCACGGTATGCTGGTAACGTAGAAGGTTTAAAAATAAACCGTTCAGATTTAACCTTAGTAGTTCCGTTATGACGGTGGGAAATGATGGAAAAATGATGAATCATTCTCGCCACCTTTTTATTTCTGATAAAATAATCAACCTTAACTTTTTAATAGATAATGGAGCAGCAGTTTCGGTTATGCCTGCCTCCAAATTCGAAACTTGTAAAAGGAATTCGGAAATTAATTAGAAGGCAGCTAACGGTTCGGCTATAGAAACATGCGGGTCCAAATGTTTAAAATTTAGGTTTCAAATTTCCCTTTTCATTAGCTAACATAGCTACACCATTAATTGAGCCAACTTTTAAGGAAAATTCGGTTTAGTAGTGGACTTAAGAAGTCATTAAGTTTGAGATTCCACCATAACACCAAGGTTTTTAAGATATTTATTCTTTGAAATTTACAACCGTTAAGAACATATGCGGGAACCTTCTTAGAGCATTTCCTTCATTGTCTACTGAGCCGGATTACACCAAGCAGGTAAAGCATAATATAGTACATAGGATTGAAACAAAAGGTGCTTTATCATTCACGGGACCTAGACGCCTAGACCGAATTAAATTAGGAATAGCAAGAGTTTGAGTATCTGGTGCAAGTGGATATATGCAGGCCATCCAGTTCTTCGATCGCCTCCGCTTTACATTTGGTTCCCAAAAAAGAACCAAATGATTGACGGCCATGAGGTGATTATAGAATGCTTAACTGTATTACCATACCCGATCGATATCCGCTCCCCCACATACTTAACTTTGGTATCGAAATTAGGAACAAAACAGTTTTCTCAAAGATCGATCTTGTGCGTGCGTACCATCAGATTTCAGTGACGGAAGAGGATATACACAAAACTGCTATCACAACGCCACGGCGTTCAGAATGTTTGAATTTCTACGCATGTCCTTCGGTTGAAGGAACTGCGCACAAACGATTTTCGTTTTGAAAGCTGAAATATATAATAAAATTCTGTTGGTGGAATAAAACGGGCCTGCATTAAAAGTGAATTGTGTGTGTTTTAATATTTGGGTTGGAAAGTCCCCCTATTTGTTTTATTGTTTAATGTGATTCATATTATTCATTAACAACTAGTTCTCATAGTTATTAGAAGTTGTTATGTAAAAGAAAAAGAAATTTTTAAAAATATGTATTTAAAATTCGTTTCCGTTTTCCATATAATAAATTCTGGCGTTGCGTTGAGTTTTATAAAATTAGACCCTTAAAATAAATTGTTTCTACACTTACCAAATTAATATCTATAGTCAACTCTAAATATCGGTCATCCATTAGACCACAACCGTTAACCACTATATCAATATAGCCCAAAACTGTATTGGCTTGTTTGTAGGCACTTTCAATACTTTCCAATTTGGTTACATCTACTGGTACATAACGAATTTCACTAGATTTATATAAATTTTGTAAATTTTTTAAAAATTCACTATCTTCTTTTTTATCGAATATAATTAAATTTTTAATATTCTTTTTTAAAAACTCCTCCACACACTTTCTACCAATGCCACCGAATCCTCCAAGATAGATAAGATTCTTGTTTTCTAGTTGCATTCTGCGTATAGTATGTATACCCGTGTAGTGCTTGTTTCGAGTGCAAGAATTGTTCTCAAACAGCATTAAAACTTTCATAACTATTTAAACGATAAAAACGATGTTGTAAAGAAACCCTGGAGCTGATAAGAAATAGCTAGATGCCAGCAGAATTTTAGAAATAGTTTTACAAAGAGTGATTATAAATGTTTTATTGTCCGACTAACACGACAATTCATTCTTACGCACCATCTAAAGTTTTTAATCATGAATGTAACGTGCATTTGGGAATGTCAATTATTTTTGTAGTTAATATTAGTGTGTCAAATTATTCGAGTTTAAAAGTGTTCGAATAAAAACCTCTGGGTTCTTGTCTGTTTCGAACAAGCGAATAAAACACAAATATCATTCGAATATTCGAGCAAATAAAGAATAAAAAAAATTATTCGAATAACTTAAAAAAATTAATATACGAAAAACAAAAATATTAAAAAAATTAGATCATATTCTTAGAGAAATATAAATACACACTATATACATAGATGCTGAGCATATGCCAAGCCTGGATCCAGTAGTGGCGGAGATGAAAAAGAGAAATAAACCATAAAACAACTAAAAATTTACATTTTTAGACAAATTAAAGGATTCTTTGTATTCGTTAATACTTCCCCCTTCAAAAGCTTAAGCTAGGCACGCGCGTGATATATTTATATATACTATATATAACTCTGAGTACTATTCAGAATGAAGATGGTACATAGCCGATACCGGTTTGTCTCCAAACCAAACTTGACAACAAATGCTGGAAGTTCGTTCGAAATATCCATATAAATCTGCCCATGCGGAAAATCAAATCAAGAATCAACTTTGAAAAAGAGAAATTTTGGTAACTTTAATTTAAGATATTTTTTTCTAAGCACTTTAAAGAAATTATTCAAATACTCCACAAAAATCGTTCGAATAATTTTTTATTCTAAATTAAAAAAAAATTATCCGTTGGAATAAAACTGAAAAAAAGTATTCGAATATTCAATATATATTCTTGTTCAAATGACAACTTTAGTTAATATATTCCTTATAGTGCTTGCTTCGCAAGTACTAAATTCACTACTTGGAAAATAAGTACGGTGATGTTGATAATTTTTGTTTTTTTTTCATTCTGGGAAAAGTATGTAATAAAAAGTCTAGCGGTCAATATAACAGTATTATAAAACAGTGTGGTTAAGCTACTCTAAACAAAACCAATATTTGTAGAAATTGCTAACTCTAAAGGGGTTTTCGAAGCCGAGGAAGTCGACTTTAACAACCCTTTATCTCAGTTTTTTTTTTTTTAATAACGTTGTGAAAGCCAGGTTCTTCTTCGGCATATTAACATGCAATCCTTAACTTGTAAGATTTTTTAAACTAAGAGGAAATGCTTGGTGGCTAAAGCGTGTGTGTTTCTAGTCGAAGGCAAAAAAATAAAAGGGAAAATCCAAAAAAAAACATCACCTTTTGTGGGGGTAAACATATTTTGAACACAACAAAAGGGCAAAAAATGTTATATTTTTGTTCTAGAAAAGAAAACGCCATCATTTTTGATTTATTATATATGTATATATTTTTTGTTAAATAATTAATAGAATATAAGCTTCTTTAACTAATATAATTTAGCTTTTAATAGCATTTTCAAGCCAATTTAGTTTTGTCTTTAAGCCCTACTTATCCTTTTTTCTCCAAGAGCTGGCAACACTGCATACAACGTAACCGTAAGAAAATTTTAAATAGCATCTCACGAAATTATTGTCATTTAAGCCATTTATAATAAAACGTTATGATCATGACAGACAGACAACAAGCAAGAAGTCTATGTACATACACTTCTCGAAACTTTCTCAAACAGTGCGTAATAATTCATTTGAAATAAAAGTCTCAGCGAGATCATTACCATTACTTACTACATTATATGTTGAAGTAAGAAGAAAATAACTCATACTGTTTCTCATAACAAGGTTTCCAATCCTTTTCGAATAAGCAGGCAGAATGGAGATAGAACGAATATTATCAGCGCCAAGAATTAGATTTGATTTGGATGTAGGTATCACTCTAGCAATTTTCCGCTAGACGAAAAAATAGTTAAACCATAAATAAAATGCTCTAAAAAACAAGTTGATAAATTAATTTAATAAATTTCATTTCAGAACTGCAAAGTTTTACCAATATTTATCCAGTACAAATAAAAAATGGCTACAGATAAAAATAGTTACAAAAATGCAGTTTTTATTCAAAAAGAATCTTCCCGAAAATACGGTTGAAGTAAAAATTTTGTTAAATTTTTATTATTTAATTTATTTTAGATGTTTAGTACACATTAAAAGTATAAATATTAAAAAAGTAGCAACTGTATTGAACATCATACATATGTGTGTATAACGAAAAACACTAGTAGTCAGACACTTTATCTACTTTTAGCTTAATTTATTATTATCGAAAATGAAAGCGTTAATTGAATATAGTAGAAAATACTAATTGTAAGAGAAGTAAAAGAATTTTTGTCGTGCCATAAGATTGTAATATATCGTTTAAAGTTTTAAAAATAATAATGTGGTGTGTATTGGTATTAAAATTGAGCAAAATGCAGTCAGTCAAATATTTAACGAAGTAAACCTAGCCACTAAATAATATATTTCACATTTTGTTTAAACAAAATAAATATTCATATGTTTGAAAAGTTCTACTTAACATAATAGTAAATGTACTATTAACTTTACATTCTATGACATGTACGATTGCATATGGCGATTGAAATATACATTCGTTACGATTATATCGTCGTAACATTGAGAAGAAACCAAATTTGTGGTAATGCAGAGCGCTAAATACTTGCTTATAAGCACCGTATTATCAGTTTGAATAGCACAGATATTAACCGTTTTACTACGACGACGTTTCCCTGTTTTTGTTAAATAAGTAGCCAGATTTGATAATGTTAAAAATAAAAAATAACGTGTTTGAAATTTGATGATTTTTCCTAAAATTTGGGGTTATTTTTATTGGAAAAAAACTAATACACAGATAGTATTTATAGCTGCTTTTCATGACTTGAAACCTATTCATGCAAAGTAAATAATTTTCAATAAAATTGAGCCCCCCTTTCCACATGTCCTAATGTTTCCTAACTACCTAAAGCTCATTTACTCAAACAACGTCATAACTCAAAAAATGCATTTTTGAAACTAATGATGCAGAATTGTTCTTTACGTTATGCTTATATTGTGTAATAATTTCATTTTTGTACCATTTTTTTTAGCTATTGGGAGCAAATAGAAAACTTTAACCGCGTTTATTTCGAAACGACTTTTTTTTAGTTATGACATTGGTTAAGTAAACGAGCGATATGTATTTTGAGTTAAAAAATTAAAAATCGAAAATTTACTTTCAAATTATTTTATACCCCGTAACTTCGGGGTAGTCGCCCATAAATAAGAAAGTCAAGAAAAAAAGTAACATGTTGTGTGTAATATCACTTTGAAACACATGTTGCAAACTACATACATACATGCATAATTTACATTCATATATACATACATAGTTGCGAAAAAATTTAATGAATCGAATGGAAAATAGAAAATAAAAACTCCAAACAATATTTATTTCGAAAACTTTTTAATAACAAGCAAAAAAGATTTTAATACAGATTTTTTGACGTAAATACAATGGTATACTTTCCAGATTTGTATGTACATACATACATATGTATAAGTTATGAGCCAACTTTTATACTGAATAAATCATTTACATACATAGATACATGCATACATACATATGTACAGTCAAAGCCACTTGCAAAATAAACTGCATCTACTCTTGTTCTTAATGTCAAAAAATGAATTTTTATTTGTAATTAATTAGTAATTATTTTAAAACAATTTCCAGTCTTTCCATCAGTAACTCAACAATTCATGTAAACAGTTGGTGTAATTTCTTTCATACCACCAAGACTGCATATATAGACACCGCCATTTTTGGCCAATGCAATGGCATTTATCATATTACCAGCACATTCATTTGGTGTTTGCATTTTGGTATCCATTACTGTTTTCCAAATACCCTCATTATGGGGCACCCATTTCATCCAGTTTGTATCGCGTTTGTTCATCATCAATTCGGTAGATGTCATTCCAGGACATATGCAAATAAAGGCAACGCCTGTTTTGTGATAGTAATATTCATCCTTAAAAGTTTAAAGAAATATATTGTATTAACACATGTTGCCTTATTGTTTATGAATATTAAAATCTTACCGCCATTGAACGGGTAAATCCTACAACACCATGTTTTGCAGCCGCATAAACACTGAAAGCCGGACCGGGTTCTAAACCATAAACAGAGGAGATATTCACTACAATGCCACCACGACCGGATTGAGTTTTGTCCATATGAGGCATAAACAATATGGTGGTATTAATTACACCAGTCTAAAATAGTATTAAAATAGATTAAAGATTAAAAGTATGTTGCAATAGTAGTAGTAAAAGTTTAAAAAATATATAAGTCATGCATAAACCAATTAAATTTTTTAAAGTCATAAATTCGACAATAAAACCATGGCTTATAGAATATGAATATATAAGTTACTCTATGCCAAACCCAAACCATTCAGTAAAACCATTGCGTCAAAAAGGTATTTGTCAATAATTATAGCATCCCTAAAGTATGCTATAATTTACTATTACAAATGGTTTGGTTTCTTTTTTTACTTCTGAACACCCGGTATACGGATGTTTTATTTGCATGTATTAAGCAGAGCTGTAAACGAATGATTAATATTTGTATTTTAATTCGCCATGAATTAAAAGAATGCACATAAAATGAATTGAATTAAAATATTAATGCGCTCATAATGATTTAAGCATTATACATTTTTATAAATTCATCATTCACTAAAGATTCTGGAATGCATTTATTTCCATCAGAAAATGAAAAGAATTAATATATTAATGAATTTTAAAAGAACAGATAGTTGAATGAAAATTAAAAATGTATGTACTTACCAAATTAACGGCCACAGTTGTTTCAATATCCTTGTCAGCCAAGACACCAGCACCGTTAATTAAAACATCAACTTGACCAATGTTGCCAACTACTTGTTTTACAGCCTTAACAATGCTCGAATTATCGGCAATATTTACTTGGACAAACAAAACCTCTACGGCGCTATTTATAGTCTGAAGTTTTTTAAGCATTTCAACATTTTCCATACGACCACAAACAACTAAATACTGTAATTAACAAACAACAAATCATGTTAATTTCTCCCTACATTTTTTTAATTGTTTTATAATCAAAAAGAATAAGATTGCGCAGATCCGTTAGTTATGTGCTCTCGTAGTGATGGTACAACAGCAACAAACACTAGCAGTTAGGGCTGTTGTGACGACATGCGCAGTGAAAAGCTACTCTAAGCTCTATTTCTTTTTGATTCATGCTTCATAAACTCATTTTAAGTATAACTACCCCTTTGGACTTACTTTGATTTGTTTCTTCATCAGACTTTGGCAGACTTGATAACCGATACCACTAAAGCCTCCAACGTAAACAACATGTTTATTAGTCCAGTCTAACATTTTTGGAGAATATTTTTTTTTTTTTTTTGCTGATGATTGTCTTGTTAACGCGGTTTGAGTGAAACTGTTGTTTAAGGATCTTAAAATTTGCTTTTATAGCTATTTTTGTTTAAAAATTTCAAAATTGCATTCATAAGCACCTATACCCATTTGCGATTTTTTTAAGCGATAATCTCATAAACTGCCTTCTAATATTTCATGTTTTGGTTGAATGGAATAAATCTGACCTGAAGCTATCATTTAATACAAAGAAAACAAAAGCTATTGTCCCACTCACAAATAATAATACATTGGAAGTGATAAAAATTTATGGGTCGATTATCAGTCCATTCGTTTAGTCAGAATTTTTTTAAAAATTTGTACTGGCCTTTACTGGATTTTACTGGACTGCGTTCGTTTACCCCATATCTAGTAATTGAGAGTAAGCTGAGAGTTCAATGACTGAGTATCTACAAGTTTTTATTGGACAGATCTTTGCTAGTAAAGTCTAGTACGAAAAAAACATAATATAAAGTCGTAATCAAGGACTTTTGTAATTAATACTATATACGAGTACATACTATCAGGCATGTGATGACACTCACGCGGTTGTCAAATCGCATGTGAGTTACAAATCGCCAAACCTTTTTCAGCATGTGATGGAACTCGCACGTTTTACTTGCGAGTTGTTTTAAGATAATTTTTACAAAAATCTGTATTTGAGCACAAAATTCTCGATTTTTCAAATTTTTTTATTTTTATTAGGATGAAAATAAAAACAATCAATTACTTTCATGAAATTATTAACAGCATTAGTAGCACATATTTTCCGAAGATCATTTAGATCATCAAAATCTTAGTGCATTTTTTAAATTTCATATTTTTAATAAGAATTGGTCAATAATATTATTAGTTATAATTCAAAATAAAGAAAAACATATCAAATTTATTTTGTTCATCATTTGTTTCTTTAGTGTTTGATTCAGGCAAAATACAACAGTTCACTTCAGATTGCTCTTGCGAATTGAAGTCGCCAAATTTCTTGGGTTTGCGATTTCCATCACTCAGTATAGACTTATTTACTGGACTTTACTAGAAAATTAACAACAGTAAGTATAACAACCGAACTTCTGTTGAGTTGTCTATTGGCAACCAAAAATGTCCAGTTGCCAGCAGGGAATACTAAACAGATAAAGTCGCCAGCAGAGCTAAATAGTTTTTTTTTAACTGATTGGATTTCAAATTCCATATATAAAAAATGTTTCCCCATTTCCGTTACATTTTTTGTATATGGAGTTTGTCATCGGCAAAGAAGTCGAAAATACTTTGAATTCACCGATGAATTTATCTATTATCAGTTTGCCTTCGTTACCAGTAATAGTACTATTTTGCCATATCTAATAAATTTTCGGAAACTGGCAACGTAGCTGAAGTTTGGTTGCTATCTCTAATCGACGTATTCATTATTATGGATTGTTTTTTATCACTGCTGTTTTTAAAGAAAATAATTAATGCGATATTTTCATAAAATCAACTGTTTTTCCATTTTTCGTAAGGACTTTGTTTCGTAAGTGCCAGGGTAAAATTTGTGGCGTTTTCTTTTCTAGAAAAAATGTAACATTTTTTCTCTTCTGATATACTTGAAGTATATTCCCGCTCACAAAAGATGTTTTTTGTATTTTACCCTTAATAATAACGAAAGAAAAAGAAATTTCCCTTTATGTTCTGTATAAAGTCCCAAATAATAAGTGTGTCTAAACAATGTACCCTTTAACAATTCGATATTTTCTTTAAAAAATGAAAACGCAATTAGTGCGATGAAAAACTATGGCTGCTGTGTTGAACAACCCCTGATAATTTTGCGTGCTATTTCATGACAAAATCAAAAATTGCTGTGAATGTTAACATCAGAAATACTAGAACAGAAAAAATAGCAAAAAAAAAAAAACAATCACCCCTATTCTACATTTCGAATACGTTTCCGTAATCAGTTACGCACGAATAAAAAAAAGGTATTCCAACCAAAAACCGAATCATAAAAAACAAAAGAAGACCGAGAGCATTTTCAAAACCAACTGTTTCAATTCGAATCAAAATGCAGAATATGGGTGAATAGTAACGCATATAAAAGAACAAAACAGAGGAATAAAAAACAAATACGGCAGAACAATAAACATATGTATGTAGTGTAAAAGATTTTATTTTTTAGGACGTGTTTTGTTTGAAACCCAACAATATTTTTCAATTACTCTATAATATTAAAACAATATTACATCATAATATAGCTTGTTATTATTTAGTAAAACTAAAGATAGAATTAAAAAATTTGATATCTCAAATATAGTCTATGAACTACCTTGTAACGGAAATGATTGCGAGAAGTGTAATAAGATATATGTTGCTAGGACAAAAATGCTAAAAACTAGAATAGCCAAAGATAAAGAATTTTACATAAAATAGCACATCTTTCCATTTTTCTGAATTAAATTATTATCCTAACTACAAAAATGCGCCAATTTGAAAAATTGAGAAGAATTATAATGGACCTTATAGAGGTGTGTCGTGTGTATCAGAAACTCGTAAAGAATCACCATTTTGCATACTCATAACTTAACCATATCCCAACGAGTATAAGCACACAAAAGCATGAATATCAACAGTTATAAGTACTAGCAGCATGTATACCAATGAATATGCGCATACCTAATTATTATAATATTCGTATAACATCATAGAGTTATGAAAATGAACGAGTATATTCATAAGATCCCATCAAATAACTCATGGCATGCGTCACAGTCCGGTCTGTGGTATTCGCATATCATGCCGACGTACATTTTGCTGTTCGTACATTTTGCTCGTGAAGACCGTCGCTGTTGATGGTCTGTTCATGTTCAAACAACGTTGTTCGAACAGGTGTTCGTATTCTGCAAAGGCAAAATATTTACGATATTTTGTTGAAAAAGAAAACAACAATGGAAAATTTTTTAACAACAAAACAAATTTACACGTATAGTTATTTTTCAATTCTTTTTAATTTTAATAATGATAAAACTTTAATAAATCTTTTATATACTACACAAATTTATTATTTATTAGTTTTTTTCTTGACAATTTTATTTTATTAGATTTTGACAATTTCAAAATACATATTCCTGTGTATATATTTATATATTTTTTTCCTTTTTGTTGTTTAAAATTTATATAATAAAATTTTAAATACATTTTTGTGGTTACTTGGTAGTTTTACTTGCATTAATATAACAGAGAGTGAGCTGTACTTTGATGGTAAATACAAATTACTTTTAAAATAAGTTTTAAGGAAATATGCTATGGAGTTTTCGTTTGTTAAATTTAGTTTTCATAGCTTTATTTTTTATTTATATAAACAAATGCAGAGAAAGAAAGAGAGAGAGAGAGGAAACGATAGGACGAGTGCAGTTCATGATTATAATAAACTTACAAAAATTAATGTAGTTTGTAAAAAAAAAAAAAAAACAAAATGCTTTAACACTGGCGCTTGTTTGTTGTTTGGATAAAATATAAAGTACTTTCAAGATTTTTAATCCATGAACCTTACGTAAAAATATAGAGAACTTTTTTACGAAAATATGAAAATAGTTTTCTTAGAATGTCTAGGTTCTTTAGGCTTATATTCGTATAATTTAAAAGGGTTTTTTTATAGAGTAAACAAAAAAGTTGATTACATTAATAATATATTGTTAACATTATTAGACAATTTGTGTTAAATAAAAAATGTATAGGCAGGTTTGTAATTTTAAAATATACTTAATTTGATTAAAAAAATGGAGTAAAAATTGGAAAATTCTTGGAATTTTTTTGCTTTAGTTCTTTGTTTTTTTTAGTTTATACTGAGGTCCAATGTTTGTCTTTATTATTAAGGAAAAACAATTAATAAGTCGTTGCGACGTAGTAAATTTACACTATAAAATATAATTTAAAACAATAAACATTTCTAATTATTAAACTAACGCCGTTAAATACGATAATTTTAAATATAAATATGTATATTGATATTGTGGTACTTAAAAAGCTCACTCTCCTTGTTCTTTTACTTTTTAATTTCTTTAGTGTAAAACAATTAAACATGCCTGTTGTTTTAAGGATAATTTATTATTTGTATAAGCATGTTTTTATAAAAATTATAATTTCACAATTTATGTTAAAAAAAAACAAAATTTTGTTATGTATGTGGGTTTACTTTCAAATTATAATTATTCACACATTTTTACCATTAAAATTTATTTCAAATATAATTCCAATAAATGCAACTAATTTTAAATATAATAAGAGAAAAGTTTTTAACTATATTTTTCGCTCTTTCGCAAGCTCACTCATTCTCCCTCGCTTGTTTATGTACTCGTTCCTCGTTATTTAAATAAAAAATTTTATACCTTCTTAGTTTTTTAAAGCGCCTTTTTATTATGTATATAATTTTCAAATATTTTTATCAAACAATTTCCTCATCAAAATTATTATTCTCTTGTATTTTATGGAGAATATGTTATTTTTTAATTTCATTTCAAATATAAATTCTTACTTATTTCATTTTTTTCTTTTTTGTAAATCTATTTTATGCTAACATCTGTTAAATGTTTACTTGCTTTCTTTTCTTCGATTTGTTTTTTATTATTATTATTATTTTTTTTTTTTTTTAATATAAATGATTCATGTGCTGCCTTTTTAACCCATAAACTAAAATTTTTCCTTTTTGCGTAGAAGTTAACGCACTCCACTTTTAATGACAGTTGCTGTGTATAAAGTGTATTTAGTAATATATTTATGCTAACACGTTCATTATGTATGTCTATCCTTTTCAGTTTTATTATGCTTTTACTTTGTATATATAATTTTAAATTTTTATGATTTTTCCTTTTTTTTTTGTAGATGGGAGCGAAGGACGTCAGCAGTTAAAAAATACTTTTGATACACAAAATGTATTTTCATACGTTCGTAATAAAAATTCCTTATGATGATTTTGAATGAGTTTTTTTGAACTTATCTCATGCAGATACCGACACAAAAGATTATTGACCTAAAAAATAAATAACACTATTAGTATAACATACAATTTCAAAATTATAGCTTTTTTAGTACATTATGCTGTTTGGAAGTTGCGTTAAACTCATTTAATAAAAAAAATTACAAGAAGTTGTTGCTGTATTTCTTGGAAATTATGCTAATGCTAATAAATAAATTCACCTATGATCATATTTTTTATTACTTTAATAGGCTGTGTGCGAGACCTCCATTGGAAAAATTACCACATTGAACAATAACAAATTGTATGTAATTGTTTGGAAAATAGTCCAATAAGAGAATACAAATCCTTTCAAAATATCAAACTTACATATTCTTTAAGCCCTATGCATAACAAAAAGTTAGCAATAGTTTATACTAGAGCTGGCGCAAACAATCGATAATACTATCGAACCATTGATGGTTATTATTCGATAACAACCATTAGTTGAAATTTTTTGTAGCCTATTGTCATTAAACTCAATAAAAAGTGACGGCGGCTAGCTCACAAATTTTTTCATGAAATCAAATTTTGGTTTCTATCTGCTAACTACGGCTATACTGCGGCAGCTAGCAAGCAAATCGGTTTAGGTTTCTGTTGACAAAACACTGGTGACGCTGCAGTTTTTATGTAAGCATAAAGTGTAAACAAATATTATAAATATTTCTTAATAATTTTGTTTTTATTGGTTAACTTTAGAGTTGTCATAGAGTCTGCCGAAAGACTAGCAACACTAATTAAGCGAACCATTACAAGTGGCACATATAAACCATCGTTTGACATACAAGGCTTTGTCAAACTGGACGTACTCCAGTTTTAAGGCACAACTGAAATTGTGCCAAACTATGTTACTTCGTAAACTGAGGCAAAAGCAAGGATTGAACTAACAAATTGTTTAAATAATTTCGTTCCAACGAAGAAACCAGATTACGGAAAGACGTCTTCCCTAGTCATCTTGAGTAGGTCTTCATACCAACTGACACAAATATTTTTAACAGTCTTCCAATTATCAGCAATACCGTCAATGATCTTAAAGACTACTCATCAAGATCTCGCGACGTCTTCCTAAAAATATACAAAACCCCCTTTAAAGCTACCTGACAGAAAATGTGAAGTAAGATCAAAGGATCAATTTTCGTCAATTCGAAGTGTCAGCGAGTGTCCCTCAAGATAGTATACTAGGCAGATATGCCAACAAACTCATATAGGTCACCCTACGCAGATGACCCTGCACTTGTATGTGTAAAGATCCGAAAATTGCTTTGGAGCTTCTCATTTTATCGAGCTAGAGGATTAGTTATTAGAGTCGAAGAAAATGTTAATTCCTCAAAATGCACTTTCACACTCAGAAGGCAAAATTGCCTACTAATAAAATAACTGATGTCACTGTTCCATCAGAAAATCACGTGAAATATTTGAGAATTCATTTCGAACGACGCCTAACATGAAATATGTATGTATGTATGTATATATACATATATTCTTAGTTTGATATTCTGACACGGTGATGTGATATAGATTTTTGGAACGAATTTTCGTCATGCCTTGCCAGGTTTGAAAAAATGACACTGAATAAATGACAGCAAGCTTGACAAGGGATGACGGAAATTCGTTTCAAAAATCGATGTACATATACATATATCGCTAAACACAAACAAATGCAAAGTAATCACAAACCAGGATATGAAAAAAATGCGTTTAACCGTGATGAATGCGAACTGACCAACTACTGTAAACTTTTATTTTATAATCAGGTATGTGATGGAAATCGATTTTAAAAACGAAACGATTTTAAACAGAAAAAACTTGTGATGTGCTCATTTATATATATTTTTATTTATTTATTTTAAAATTTTTTTAAAATTAATTTTTTTTATTTATTTTAAAATTAATTTTTTAATGATTTTCATTAATACCTCATAATTTGTTTGCTTTAATTCTGTTACATGATGTGAACTTTATCTTATGGTCAGCATTTTTTAAAATCGAACGAATATCATCACACCCTTTCAAAAAGATTGTTTCGAAATCTATCGTTTTCTATCCCATATTTGAATAAAAATGTTTTTAACATTTCTATGTTTTTTTTAAAAATATTTTTACGTATTTTACAAATCTTAACTTACCTGCACCAACTGCAGTCATTTGTGGATGATTATTAGTCTCTTCTAAACCTGACAACACCGTTTTTGATGTGGTGGCTAAGGTTGCATTTGAAGTATGATTTGAAACTGAGCCTGGAGCTGAAGATTGTTGCGTTTGAGTTTTGAGATTAGTACTAACATTATTATTAGCCGTACCGTTACTAGTAATATTGTCGGTATTGCTACCACCTTCATTCGAAGTGCTCCCATCGCGATTGTTATGCATTTTACTGCGATTGTTGCTGCGATTTCGATAATTATTGCCACGATAGCCGCGATTGTTGTAACCACCGTTATGATAATTGCCCATATTACGGTTATTGTAATAGTTTCCACGACCACGATAACTGCAATAATAATATAACCTTTTTTTTTAATCCCTCAATACACGGAAACATTCAGGATAAACTTACCCTCCACGCCTTGTAGACGAGACCCCAAATGTTTCACTATTTAATTTGCGTTCCTGACGCCAATCATAGCTCTTGGTCTTTGTACGATCTTGTGCAGTTTCACAGGATATGTTGTCAAAGAAGGATTTGGTCTTGTCGTACCCTACAGTAATTTCTTCCTCTTCAGGTTCGTGCTCACCAGCTCCTGTTTCATTACCAGAATCATCTTTTTTATCAGCTTCACCATTCATCTGTGAAGTAGAAAACGGCGAAGAACACTTTTAATTTTAATTTACATATGTTGGTATATATAGCACATTTAATTGAAAAACACACGTACACACGCACATTTGCTTTGTTTTGAAATGTACATATAATTTTAGAGGACGGACTTGTGACCAACAGTTTTAAAACACAAAAAAGTCTAGGACATCAAAAGTAAACACAAAAAGAAAAATGCTTAAAATTAGTTTATTGTATTTTTATAATAAATACAAAAAAAAGTAAATTCAGGGAAATTGAAAAGGAATGAAGAAGTAATATCAAAGAAATAACAAGTAAGAGTACTATATTCCGGCTGTGCTGAATCTTATATACACTTTTCAAAAGTATAAACTACTAAAAGATTTGTTTGTTTTTATTATTTGATAAAAATCTTGTAAATAAGAAGAATTTTTGTAGTTTTGGTGAACATAAAATTTTGACAAATTTTAAATTATTCGGTTTTCTTTAAATTATGCCTTTTTGGCAAATTTTGTTATTTTCGTACTTTAAAAATTTTAGACTATAGTTTACATCAAAGTTTTTGTGGTAAAATTCTAGAATTTGTTAATTTTGGTTTTTGTGTATTTTTGGTAAAATTTCGGTTTTGTAAATGTTTTTATTACAGTTTTTTGATTTAAAGCATATTTTCGTTTTTTTTTTTTGTGAATTTTAAATTTTAGCAGTTTGGGTTTTTTTTTTGTATATTTTGATTTTTTCGAAACTGTAGAATTTGGGTTTTCAGGTGAATTTCCAAATTATAATTTTTTTTTTTTTATTTTTCACAATAATTTAGATTTTTAATAAAATTTATATGATTTTTAAATATTTTGGTGAGTTTTGAATGCGGGGGAATTCGCCACTTGTAAATTTTTGGCTTTTGTTAAAATTTCGATGTTTTTCATAAAATATGTTTTTTTTTTTGTGATTTTACGGTAAATGTTGGATTTTTTCCGCATAATTTCTTTTTCTAATTGCATTTTGATTTTGTGACAAAAAACTTTTTTCCAGTTTTTCGGATTTGTGGTGAATTAAAAATTTTGCAAAATTTCGAATTTCTGAAATTTTTTTTTTAATTTCGGGTTTTAAAGGAATTCGGTTTTCTTTGTTAATTTTTGAAATTTGCAAGTTTTGTTTAATTTTTTTTTTATTTCGGGTTATCATTAAGGTCCGTAGGTTATCTGGGGGCCTCGGGATGAATGTGTGAATTTATGGTCCTGCAGTATAAGTTTTTTCTCGCAAGAATTAAAATACATATAGTATATAGCTGACTTCAAATAATGAAAATTCGCCAAGCTTACTGATCACAAGTGGTTCGAGTTTAAAGATCCTAGGTTCCAGAATATACATATATACTTTGTGCACTAACAGCAGAACGAACCCACCACAATGCGTGACTGTCGCTACCGAACCCAAAATGATATTTTAACTGCAATCACAATTAAACTTTTTTATTAAATTTAGTTTGCGCACAAGTATCTTTTCACGAGTAATTCTTCCATGATAACAATAAATTGTTTTTCAGCAATATCCCGCAGCGTTGTTGCACTAAACCTTTCTTAACGCTACGTAAATAGTTTTTTAGATATAGTTTTTGGCTTATTTATTAATTGTCCTCTATTTTTGAAACGGTGAATTATATTTGACATTTTCCAATTTTATAGCGGTCAAAAATAAATTTACTAATTTGGACTTCTTAAAATTGTTGATTGAGGAACTGAAATTAACCAAAATCCCGTCAATACAGTGGATAAATGCAAAATAAAAGTTAAATAAAAAACCGAAGTAGTGTACAAAAATGCGTTTTTTTTTTATTTCACTTATTATTATTATTTTTGGACAAGATGTTGAATTGGGTATTCATTATATAAATACCATAATATAATATTAGCTTTTTTTGTGCTTGCTTGCGGTCTGTTAAGACTTTTTACACTATAATAACGTTATTGGCCACAAATGGATCAATTTCACTATGTGCCACTGTATTAATTACTACAAGGTATAGATAATTATTACATACATAAATTCAACAGTAAAAATGTTTGTAAAGATTTAGGTGTATTATGTGGTAGATGTTACATTAGGCAGTTGTTGATTAGTAGCGGGATTAGGTGCGAAAGAGTTTGTGTGTGTGTATGGTAAGTCAGCCATGCATAATGCTTTTTAATATGACATTATTTCATTTTTTTTAATTTTATTTCACAAGTAACGCTTGCTTAACAAATTTTTACAAGGTTGGGTTAGGAGTACAGTAGAAATCGGGCCTCCTGACCTTTCGTAAGTGATTTTGCGAAACAAAGGCAACAACAAATTCTAAAATTAAATACGTAACAATTCTTTCTAATAATGTTACATTTCCAGAATGTTAAAAGATTGGTTAGAGCCATCTATTCCGAAAATTTGAAATCTCAAATACTTGAAATTTTTAAGCAGGTAAGAAAGAACATATAACAAAAACGGAGCAATGTTTTGGAGATTGGTAAAAAAGTACAAGTCGAGAAAAGATTTAACCGTAAATGATTTAGGAGAATAGAAAAAGATGCTCCATTTAAAAAAAAATCTGATTCCTCTTGTAAGGATGTTAGATCTTTAATGTTAAATGTGCACGAAATAGAAAATAATTTAAAAAGTTCCAGACCGGCAAAAAAAACACTGTTAAGGTAGCATAAACGTTTTTTTTTTTTTTTTTTTTTTTGTTCAATTCTTGCTTTTTATTACTAAAGATTGCATACAAGGACATACCAGAATTGGACCGCACAGAAATGGAAAACTGTTCTATTAGTGGCGAGCTAAAATTCAACTTAATAAATTAGGATGATTGTTATAGGAGAGTCAATATGATTGTGTGGACGGTAAACTAATTTGCACCATTTAAAAAAATTAGGGGAAAAATGGACCGCTTCATTTACAAGAACATTCAGAAAACTAGAGCAATTCCGCTCGATAAGTGGAATATGCCAATGATGGATGGGTGTTTCAGCACGATAACGATCCGAAATAAATATAGACGTTGGTTGAAAAGTTCTTAGGAGAGAATGGAGTTCAAGTCCTTGACCAGCACAATCACACCACTTGAATCATATTGTAAACTTCTTTCGACATATAGAAGATAAGCGTTTCCGGTAAGAGATTCAAAAATAAGAACGAACTCTTTGAAACTCTTGAGACTGAGTGAAAATGAATTTCAGAAACTGTTCTCACTGAATCTATGTCTCGCAGATGTGTCGAAGTTATAAAAAAACATACTTTTTTTAATGAACTGTATTACAAAAAATATTTGTATTTATTTTTGGGAGTTTGTTGCTTTTGTTTTGCACAACACTGTATGTGTATATTTATATAGGTACTAGGTATGAAACTTTTTTAAAAAGGATGGTTGTTTTCATGAAAAAACTCATCTCAATTTAAAATTAAGTATAAAATAAAAAATACAAATAAAACCGTGGCCGTTTAGTATCCAATTTGAAATTTTTCACTATTTTTCTTTGCGTGAGACAAAAACATTTTTAATTACAAAATAGAAATAGTCAAAATACAAATACAAATAGTCAACAAATACTTAAAAAAAAAATCAAAAAATTAAAACTAAAAAATGATACCTGTTCAGATTTGGGTTCATCGCCCACCTTAAGTTTAGATAGTTGAGAACGAAGTTCCTCGAATTTAGTATTTGCTTGTTCGAAATCAAAATCTTGTTCAAATTTAATGGGATTACGTGAAGGCTTTTGCATGCCACCGGGACCATTAGCCGACCTGAAGGCCTGAAATAGGAAATTATTTTAAAAAATAGTTATATAGCAACTACACTTATATGACTATGAAATAATTTACCATTATGTTACGCATATTTGAACGTGGTCCGCCTCCCCTATTACGCATGTTGTTGTTGGGTATATTTCCGCGATGTGTGTTCCAGTTGTTGCGATTTAAATTGCCCCCCTGGTTATTATTGCGTTGATTGTAGTGATTCATGTTATTATAATTATCTAACATACGACCTGAACGATAATTATCATTGTTGCGCTGTTGATTGCCGCCACGTTGATTTTGATGATTTTGTCGCTTATGCCCAGCATCGCGCGATTGACCACCACCATGGCTAATATTATTTTGATGATTCGGATGATGTTGCTGTTGATGTTGATTTTGATTATTGTGATGATGTTGTTGGTGTTGTTGTTGTGTTTGTTGATGCGTTTGAAGTTGTTGTTGATTTTGATTCACTTGCACACCAATGTCAGCGGAAGGACTTTTTCGAGAAATAAGACTTATGGGCGTCGTTGAACGTGAAACGCCAGCTAGCATGTCTGCGACGGAAACTTTTTTAAATTAACATTTGATAAGAAAAAGAGAGAAGTACGTAATTGTATTTTTTTTTTTTCTTTTAACTAAAGTTTATACTATTAATTTTATTTATAAGTTGTATTATACACAAGACAATATAGAGAACATATTTTTAAATAACAAAACGATGTAAAACTATAAGTTGAATATAAGTCGAAGCCAATAATTTACAATCTGCGCAAAAAATACTCAAACCTATTGTAATATTTTTAATAAATTGATATATTTCATCTAAATAAAAATTTAAAGACTTTTTATAATAATTCAGAGCAAATCAGAGTACATGATATAGGAATTCGCTGAAAACACACGTATGCCTATAAGTTCTGGCTTGTTTCCGCAATTCTAATTAGTACGAGAACAAAAAGAAAATCTCCAAATAAAAATACAAATGATTAATTTTGTTTCCAATCTACTTAAAAATGCTTTGGCACATAAGCCACAATAGACCAAGGATACGGTGTGATCACTTTTAACAAGAAATGGACTTTGTGCAGCTGAAGTTTTAGAAGCTACTTCTGCAATTATTATTAAGATTAAAATGTTAAAAATATAGCTTGGCATGTGAACACCAATAACATCAAATAGAATTGCACAATCCATATATTCCTGAAAATTTTTTACGAAATTATACAGATTAGCACAAATAATCAACGGCACAAAGAGCTTTGTTTTGCAGACAAAAGTAAAATATAAAACCCTTCTTGCGGTTGTCAAAAACCTGAGTTGTCATATATGTAGCATATGCTTAAACCCCCTTTTTCAAATAAAAATATGCTAAAAACGTTTCTTTTATTAAAAATTAATAAAAGTAAAACACAAAATATTTTTAAACGTTTATAATTATTGACGAAGTAAGGGACACATTAAGGATATTTTAATAGCCAAGTGAAGCTATGTCCACTCCTCAAACTGTCAAACCCCCAACAAATAAAGAACTGAAAAATAGCTAAATTCCTCTTCTCTCCCTCCCGAAGCTTGTAAGTGAACGTTTCACTTTCCTTTTGATGTGGAGGCTATAATAGGTAAACTTAACAATCCCACATATTTAGAAATTTAATTTATAAATAAACCGTTTACCGTTTAATAGGTGCTTGTGAATGCAAAACCCCACATAGTAATAATAACACAATAATATAATAAGGCAAGGAATGATGGAAATTCGTTCCAAAAATCTACAATAATATTCTTTAAACTTCAACCAAAAAACATAATGAAAGATAAATGCTACAAAATTAAAAAGTAACCCATTAATTAATTATTCATTTAATAATTTGTTTAAGTTTTATTAAAAAGTTTCCTTTAATAAATATATTTTAGGTTTTTTTTCGCTTAAAAAATAATAGTTAATTTTTAAGTTTTATATTTTGCGTGAAAAATAAAAGTACTTTTGTCTTGTTTTATTAAATTTTTGTTATATAACAAGTGACTGTGTAAGATTTTATGTCTTAAAACTAATACAGTCGAACGTCGTTATAGTGAACTTCTATACAATGAAGTTCTCCTTATAATGAACTAAAATCAAGAACACAGCTTTTTCGTTCCACTTTCAATGTATTTTGATCTCCGTATAATGAATTTCCATACAGTGAATTTTTCTTTACAATGAACAAAATTTTGGAAACTAAAATAAATTTTTCGTGTGTTTTTGTCTCCAATGAGTGAACTATTTTTAGCAGCTTTATTTTACACTTGTCAGCATCAATATTTATAAAAATAAAAACAAAAAAGTTAATGATTTGACTTTTAACATCAGTTGACCGAGTTCAGTGAACAAAAATGACGCACCGGAGTAGTATTTCTCTTGAAAAAAAGTTATTCGTAATTAATAAAGTTGAAGAAGCTAAAGAGTTTGGAATTCTTCCCAGTACATTATCAAACATTTTAAAAAACAAGTCAGTTATTCAAAAGAATGTAGAAGACGAGCATTCTGTCCGATGAAGCTATTCTAAGCAGTGTTTTAGAAAGTCGTCGATTACAGCAGATTATACCAGATGACGATGAAGAGGAACTGGGCGGTGAAGCAATGGCAAATATTGATAAAACGTCATCTACATTAGAACACGTTTCCTCTTCACTTGATGCACTACGAACTTTTTTGGAGATGGAGAGCAACGTTCCAAAAATAGAATTTAAATGTCTTAATGTAATTGAAGCTTTTATTGATAAAGAAAAATGGAAAAATGTAGTTCAAACAAAATATACCTGATTATTTTAAATAAATAAAAAACAAACAAAAAATATTTCTGTATAATGAAGTTTCTATATAGTGAAATAATTGTCTTTCCCCGTGCAGATTCACTATAGGGAAGTTCGACTGTATTAACTTATTTAAGGTCAGGTCAATGTTACCTCATGTGGTCGTACATTTTCTAATCAAAAAATTATACAAAACAAAAATTTCTCAAGCAAAAAATAAAATTCAGAAAATTTTTAAGTAAAAAATAAAACTTGAAAAATATAATTAAAAGTATTTTTTTAATAAAACTTTTAACTGCTACTGACCCTAGTGCAATGTGGTTTATAATACCAGTTCTCCTTCTTTTGTTATGCTGGATTTTTTTTAATATTAGCTGCCAAATGCAAGTTTTATCCACGTTACGCTTTGCACGTCCGGTGGTCCCAACGCGATTTCTAAAAACATTTTGGAAACCATACGTATTCCTAAATCTGCATTTACAAAAGCAAAACCTACATATTTGGATTAATTTTTTCCAATTAATTGAAATTCTAATGTTAAAAAATTACCCAGCGGCAACCATAGGTAAATCGCCTTTTTTTTATTAACTATTCTTTTTATAAAATCTAAAACATTATTAAATTTATAAATACATAAAACTGTTAAGTCAAAAAGTTTCACAGCCCGGACAAACATAGGACGGAGGCGCTTTTAATTCAGCCACCGCATCTAATATTATTTGTACCAATCGTATACAGGTTGCTTAATAGCTATAAGAACTTTGTAGAACATTTATTAAAAAGAAAAAGCTTACTGCGTATAGCAGTTTATTTAACAAGGTTTTATTAAAAACTTCATATACACATGTACATGCGCCGGGTGAAAAAGGGAAATTTCTTCCTCCAAAACCGTTAAACATTTACATTTTCCCATACAAAAGTGAAGACAAATTGAAGAATTCTGTTTTTGTTAATACTTCCCCCTTCAAAAGCTTAAACTGGATCTACGCCTGCATATGATATATTATATCATACATATGTATACGAAAAAGAGTTATATACAATTTTCAATAGAATCATAACAAACCCAAAGTTGAATTATATCAAATTCTCTTAGTTATGTTCTGGAAATTCCATTTATCAAAGTGATTTAAAATCACAAAAAGGTTTTCTGTGCACAATTTGTTTTTGAATCTCTTCCTTATTTTCGTGAGAATAATAAACAGCTTAATTCTTTTAATTCTTTCTCTCTTTCTCTGTTGTATGGATTTGTGACTTTCCGTTCCCAGATAAAGAAATCAGCTGTTTCCATGTGATTTCCAAAAAAAAAAAATCTAATGCCGTGTAAACAGAACGGGGAAATATTGTATTGTAATATTGGTTCCAATTAAGTAAAAAAAATATAATTTTGTAAAAATTTAAACAATCACAAGAGAAAATTATTAAAAAGCGGTAGGATGGATGTGTAAAAGATTAAATACTTTCGTGGCAAGTTACAAATACGATTATAAAAAAAATATATATATATCGAAAGGTACAAAATTAATTTGGCATTTTGAAAGCCCTTTGAATAACCAACACAACAAGAACAAACACAAAATTTTGATAAATTTAAAAGTGAAAAACATCAAAAACTAATTTAAGAAAACGTATGTATAAATAATAGACAAAAATCACTTTTAAAAATAAGCTTATTTAAATTTAAAATGAAGAAAAGAAACATCAGATTTTAACTAACTAACTAATTAATGTGTTTCTGTTGGATAAAGACCAAATTCCAACGGTTCAAACTGTTAAGGTTTAATTTTTAAAAGTTCGATTTGCCAAAGTTAAATTTCCGAAGTTATTCTGGCTGGGCAACTACAAAAATCAACCAAGAAGCACTACCAGACTCAGGGTATTCTAATACATGAGTGCTGAGTACCCGTGAACACATTCCGACTCCATTATCTGACACTGTATACCTCGCAGTGTGAAAAATAAAAATCTAACGATCCTAAACACGATATAGGAAGATGCTGTAAGTTATTGATAAGTTGGTTGACCTGCAGATTGCCTTGGCAGCAGCATTAGGGCCGGGTTAGGGTTATCATATTACATTATGATTACGAGCACTGGTTCAAAATTTAGTTAAAAATGTTTACCTAAACGAATTGCACCTACAAAGACATGTATTTAAATTGAAATTTAAGTTTAAGGTTGAAAATTGGATGTGTCAGTTTTCTCCAATAAACTTAGATAATTTATTTTCTATGAGTTGATTGATTGAAAGCAAAAAGTATTTGTTATATTTTACTTTTAAACTCAAAAGAAAAACTGCGACATACATACTTATGTAGGTAGTCAAAACAAATTTTGATATTCAGACTAACAAATATTAAGATAAAAAGCATGTGTAGATTATGACTTTTAAATCAAAAGCAAACAAAATTTTATAAATAGTAACAATAAAGAAAATTAGATAAAAATTAAACAAAGTGTTGGTATGATATGTTTTATATTAAAATAGTTTACTCTCACACCTTGGTCTTTGTGTTCATTTTTTAGTGCCGTTGCATTAGTTAGAGACAATTTCTTAGTTGTGGAAGCTGTAGCCGAAGCTGTAGATGAATTATTGCCAACAACACCAATACCTAAGCCTATGTTACTAAGAAGACCGCCTGAACCACCAATACCAAGGCCAATACCAAGAAGACCAACGTTGTTTATGGCATGGCTATGATTGTTGTTGCTACTAATATTACTGTTAGTATTTGAGTTTGAATTATTACTATTATGAGCACTATTACTGCTGTTAATATTCGACCCAATACTATCGACGGTAGTTAGTAAGGAGGATGTAACCAAATTATTAGTATCCGTAGTGTTACAGCCTGTACGAAAGAAATAAAACAACGATAAATAGAGTAATAATAATAGGTAATGATAAATTGCGCTTTTTCAGAAGTAAATAATATTAAAAAAATCATCTACATAGTTGTTTAATTAAGAGATTTGAAGTGTAACTTCAAACCTCATTAGCATTTGATTGTTTGGTAGTATTAAAAAATCCGAAAATATTTATTAGAATAGTTACTTGAATTATAACTAGTTAGGAGAAATGATAATTCCTAAATCAATCAGAGGGTTGTTTTATTTATTATAATATTCACCGAGTTATTCACTTGCACCACCCATTATTTATACTTACTTGGTTGCTTTTGCTGTGTTTGCGATTGTTGTCCCGGTGGTGGCTTTTGTTGTGGCTGAACGGATTGTTGATTACCACCCAACATAAATGAACCCGGCGCTCCGGCGCCAGGTGCTAAAGATGTTACTGCTGCAGCGGCACCGTTACCACCAATAGCCCCTAAACCACTCATAGTGCCAAAGGGATTACCATAAGTATTAGATGTTCCCATTGGAGGTACTTGCTGAGTATTCATGCTCGGCATTGAAAAATGTGGCATCACGTGTTGTCCATTGGGTAATTGTACTTGCATAATAGCTGGATCATTGGGATGTGGTAAACTATTATTTATAACGCGTATATCCTTAATATCAGAACCACGGAATAGGATATAATCATAAATTTGGCTTTGAGGTGCAATTTGAAATTGTGTTTCACGATCTTCGGTACCAAATGAGCGTACTGAAACGAATAAAATACAAATTGCATTACATGGTACATTTCTTAAAAACAAAATATAAACAAAGACGTATATTGATTTGACATTAAATTCATAAAGAATCAATGTATGTATATATAATAATAACCTGTGATGTATATAAAATTAAAACGAATAAAAATGCTCTAGTTGTGATACAATTTTCATCTCTTAAACACTTACGAACGAACTCATATTATTAATTCACTTTATTTTTGTGGCTTTTACTTAATACAATTTAAAAGGAAGAATTTAACCTCGATATTACATTTCGATTCAAATTTAAACTTTCTCCGTTTGGCAATTATGATTTTTTCTGCCGTCCGTTCGATTGAAACTTGCGATTTTGTGTATTCTGCATTACGAGCGTAGCTTCATGTTTGCGAGAGTCTTTCGATTTTGGATTCTTTAGCTTTAAAAAGTGCGTAATTCAATAAAATGCAATTAAATGTTTTATTTATGATCCTTAATATTTTTTTTATTTTTTTATTGTTTTTCTTTTTGTAATAAAATCTTGGTTTTATATACATAATTAATTTTAGGTCGTAAACGCCGAAACTTTATTTGTATGCTACAATGGTATACAAAAACTGAAATATCAACTCCGGAGCGACAGAATCTTTCACACTTGAATATTTTGGCCACAACAAATGCCTCTTTTATGTGTTCAGACTTCTTTATTATTTTCCTTACTTAACTGAAGTGTTTATTTAAATAAAGTTCCTTCCCACAATATTTAACTCTATTTAACTGGTTTCAATTATTTAATCACTGTTATGTTACTCTAAATTAAACTTTTTATTAAAATGTTTATAGAATTATTAAAATTGGCTGTTCCAATTTCACACGTTCCACGACAAAAAGCTGGTTTCGAAAATACTCTCAGCCTTAGTCTTCTTATAATACAGTTTTTTTGTTGGAAAAACTGTGCCTATTACTTAAAATACCTATTTATAAATTGGACTAGCCGAATAAATTGGGACATTATAATCCATCATAATTGTGTCAGCTATAATTTGGAATTGTGTTGTCAATAAAAGATCCTAATATCATTTTACACTGACCAAAATCTAACATTTACGATCAATTTTCGTAGATGGTAACTAACACAAACAAGTTCAACAATCGATTCAGCCAAGAAATTTGTGTAAAAATCAGTTTAATTTTACAATTTGAATGTTTTGGTCATTGTACTGGCAATCCCCTAGCAGCATTAGGACAGAAATTCTCTTAAAATGTTTATTATCTTAAATATATTAGTCCAACCTTTTCGTGCTTCCTTACAAGTTTTAGCCCTTGCACACTAGAATTTGTTAATTTTCACTTTTTTGCTGTCCGTCCTACCGTTAATTCCGTTTTCATTGAGGGTATTTCTTTCTAATGGTTTGGGGTGTAAATACAAATTTTTTTCGCTACATTTGATGCATACGTTTTTAGGATGTCATCCAATTTTTGTTCTTGCGACACTTATGCTAGGTATATTTCCTGTACCTGCTATGGGGTTTTAAAACTATTAAAAGTTATTGCTTGGAATACATTTTTTGTCAATGCCGCTGTTTTTCATAACCTATAAACTTGTTCTTCATAACAATCTATAGATTTGATAGCCTCCATTAACTCAGCCAAGCGAGTGAAAGAAATTTGCCCAAAACTATCTTTTATCTTCGATTTTGTAATGGTATTTTCATCGTCTTGTCTGAAATTTAAATAAGTTAACAGGATTTTGCACCCACAATTTGTTAAAATATTGCATTGTAAATTGCATTGTAAAAATTTTAATATATTTTAGTCCTAACAAAGCTTATGTACATCCAGTTACCTCAGAAAGAGTGCCTACACATACTTTTGTATACATACACACCTCACCTTTGTACACAAAACAATATGTATACATTTCAAATTTTTATTAAAATTATATTCCGTTCTGAGAACTGAAGATGGCGCATAGCCGAAACCAGTTTATTTCCAAACCATACTTGGCAAGGTATGACGGAAATTCGTTCGAAAAATGTATATCAATTCTCGGAATATTAGATCAAGAATCTATAAAAAACATAAATGAAAATATTTATGTAAAAATTTGTATTCCAACAATTATGCGCAAATTGTCCACCACTGCAAGTCTCATTATATCGCCACACCAACATTGATCCTTTTTCGTATTTCAATCTAGTTCATAAGTTTCGTTCTTAAAATTGGTCATAATGACTTCTACACTCTCGATATAGGTATACCAATCATTTCAAATAATTTTTTATTGCTCACGTTCATAAAACCTGTTTTAATATTCAACTTCTTTATTAGTATTGTAAATACTCGTATATACTTTACATATCATATATATAACTTGTTTAAAGCAGTTTTCCCGATATTCATTGTAGTTTGGTGTATTAAGTATCTTGGTCTTGTTTGGCTTATCAAATGCAATGTTATTTACAAACACACGACATCTATAGCCAAACTCCTGAAGTTCTTGTACTGCATCTGGATTATTTGTCAATGCAATTTCCGTTATTGTAGGATTCTTTTTTAATCATTTTGCACCTGTCGACTATTTTATAGTAGAATAAAGCATATTGACAATTTTTCATATTATACGTAGCGAACGATATGCTTTACGTAAATTTACTCTTATTCGACTTCTTGATACGTTTAGTTCTCTACTTAATAATAAAACTGAATAAAGTAAAGACCAATCATATTTTAAAAACCAAATGTATCAATGTGGAACGAGTGAAATAGAAATAATTACTCTGCATTTACAAAGGAAAGTACTTTTATGAAATTTCTGTATACCTATTACAAAAAAAAATTTCAAAAAAATCTTTAACTTTCATGAAAATTTCTTGTTCACTTTTAGAGGAAAGTGAAAGTTCATTAGTAAAATGTTTTCGAAGAGAAAAGTTGTTTCAATAATTCTGCAAATGAACAGACTAGAATTGGAAAATTATAAAACAAGAGTGATGTTTTGTTTATTACTGAACCAGAGTTTCCAAACCATTCGCACACACAAATTTATAGGGTAATACATTTAAATTATTTATAATTATTTTTTTTTGTAATATCCTTATAGACAATCAACAGTTGTGTTCTTTAAGCATACTTGATGAAAAATTTTTAAATATATTTTCGTATTTGTACAAAATAAATAATTATTTTACCACAATTCCGCAAATTTGTATATCTCTCTTACCCTGCGTTTACAAATGCAAGTAGTGGCATGCAATTGTTGTATACGTATTATCAACGAAAAATTCTTCGAAATAGTCGAATCTCATGCCATTCGTTTTTGAGTTTAAACATGCAAGTGTAAGTTCATTTTTAAAATGTCGTCGAAGCGTAAACTTGAAAAAATTTGTTTACTTTTAAAATTAAAAAAAAATTGATGAGAAAATGATAAAGAAAAATTAAAGAAAAATGTTGTTAAGAGGAGATGTTGGGTACAACCCCTATTGATTAAAAGGTGCGATTTAGACATCGAAGCACACTTTTAATAATTTTAAAATATTCTGTTGGCTCAATTTTGCTTCCCTTTTAACTTTTTGTTTTCTTTTTAAAATAGAGTTACCGAGTTAATCATATAGGCATATTTTTGGGGAAACGATTTACATTTATTATTAATAGTAATATTTTATTATAATTACTAATATTATTGCTCTTTAATTAAGAAACTTGAATTTTTTTATGCGCAATTTAAGAAATAAATCATAACATCATAATAATCATAATAATAAATCATTTAAAAAGGTATAACTTCAATTACAATTTAACAGCAATCCAGTAAATTTACATTTAATATTGAACAGGGTAACTTTGTCTATCGTTTTGACATTTAGTGGCATGCAAATGCCAAATTTTCACTCGCATGCAATTTTAGCTGCCACTGGAGCTGCCATTGCGAAAAATGTAGGTGTATTAGTGAAAATGTGTGAGTGTATTGAGTTTTTCGAACTCCTAGTGGCATGTGTAAACGCTAGGTTAGTGGCATGCAAATGCCAAATTTCCACTCGCATGCAATTTTAGCTGCCACTGGAGCTGCCATTGCGAAAAATGTAAATGTATTAGTGAAAAGGTGTGAGTGTATTGAGTTTTTCGAACTGCTAGTGGCATGTGTAAACGCTAGGTTAGTAGACAACAGTGTTAAGCCCTTGTCATTTTACTTTCAAGAAAATGTCAAAAAATCGCTTTCATCTAAATTTTGTTGAAAGCCGAGTGGAAAGTGAAAAAAGTTAGAGTGTCTTATTGAAAAAGTGTGAGTGTATTGCGACTTTCTTGCAATTACTTTCCTTTGTAAACTCTACATTTCCATCCGAATCTAAATATTGTCCGTGTGGCAACTTTTATCTTCTGCGTTTGGTTTCCATTGATATTTTTTCTATTGTTTGTTTGCTTACAACTTGTTAACTTAGTGGTGGATAGTCTTTCGATTCGCAATGATAGAAGAAATATAAAAGACAGATACATTTGACTAGAACTAAGAAACTCTAATACAAAAGAAACAGAAATTTCCGAAATTTTTCGGCGGCGGCGGACGAACCGCTTATGTGAAGTGAATTTTATTGTAAACGTAAGTATATTTAAATAAACGACAATTTTGCATTTGAATACGCAAAATGATTGCAATTAATCGGATGACAAATGCGCCGCCGATCAGCCAGAATGTTCGGCGGCGGGGCCGTTAGTAAAAAATAAGCAACGGCGATGCGGTTGCTTCCTGAAATACGTATCAAAAACTTATGTAGAAAAACGGAAAAACATATAACTTCCAAAACAATATTAAATAAAACTTTAGAATGGCGGTGGTAGGAGCCGGTGCTAATTATTACATACTGTAAAAAAAAATAGCTAACAAAAATATGTAAGACTAGCAGACACCAAATCCAATAAATTTACCGTTTGATAACAGTAGTTCTTTGTTATTGTAAAGTTAAAATTAGCGTATCTATAAACCTTTTTGCATACTTACCACTTGATAAAGCAATTGTACACTCTTGAGGATCCACAGTATAAAGACGACCCTCATAACGAATATCAGCCTTAGAAATAAGACTGATTTTCGACCCCAGCTCAGGCATACCGCCACTCATTTTGTTAGGTGACTTCTTTAATTTTCCCAACAAAAACTTTTACTGCGAGTAAAATTTTGAACAACGGAAACGAAAAGTATAACAAAAAAAGAATTTTTGTGTATTAGCAAAGTAATATTTTTGCCGTGCTTTCTTCAACTTTACAAAGACCGTAGATACACGTTTACACTTTATTTGGGAATAAGTTTCCAAAGTTTTACACAATTTCTAGCACTGTATATTTTTTAAGCCTTTGATATAGTTTTAACAATAAAATATTAGCCTTTCTGGTCTCTATTTGCACAGTCACCGTCTTTCCCAAAAAAAAAAAACAAATCGGTCGTAAAATGGCTTTCACTTTCTCTAGTTTTCAGCGGTCAATCAAATTGTTTTTTAACGCTTACAATCTTTTTTAAACACAATAATAAATTGTCTTTTCTAAAGGCCAAATTTGCCTTAATTTTCCATAAGGAAAAGTTTTACTTATTAATGCTTTATTAACGACAGTTGTTCGCCTTGCTTGCCTCGTCAAAAGTGGAAGAAACAGTGTTACATTTTAATACTCAATATGGCGACATTTGATACAACTTAAGGTGAAGAAGAGACAGATATACTTTTATTATATATAAAACGTAACAATATTGCTATATAAATTTGTTAAATTTCATTACCCGTCCTGATATGTTGTCAGCACTGATATGAAATAATATTTTTGTTGTTTTTCTTTATATTCTTGTTCGTTGTTATGCGAAAACGGCAAACGAAGTGGGACAACCATGACATTACATGAAAACGCTTCTATAAAAAAGAAGTGCAGTTATATAGATGTGTGCAAAACTAAACAATGTGGATAAAAAAAGATGGCTGAGATTTTCTAATGGCGGGAAATTCGAACATAGTTTTTTGACACCAATGCACATTTTATTATAGTCATACAATTACCTTGTGATTATAGTGTATTTAAATCGGAGTCAAAAAAAGTACTATTAGGATCAGTATATTGTCACATACGGTTTCGCTTTGATATAAACTGTATTCCAAGCCAACAAAAAACCCAAACATTAAACATATTGTTTCGTCCTCGTATCTTCATTTGCTTGGCAATGCTGGTCATATTTAACAATATCAGGGCTCCCAGATGTTTTGTTTTTATAACAAAAAATGCCCACTAGATATAAGGTTTCAATTGAAATGCATACATATAATACATATTTATAAAGTGAAAAAGTTGTTTCATTGCTGGAGATGGATTAAACGTATCGCATCTAAATTTTTTATGCATATCGCTTATTTACTGAAACAATTAATAATTCTCATTAACTGCAAATTTTTTTTTTTTTGAGTTATGACGTTTTAGTAAATGGGCAATATGTACATTAACTTTCAACAGGGATTTAAATATTAATATCTTGATTAAGAATTTCTTGATAAAAATGTTTCTTAAATTATCAACTAATGAATTCATGAATGCTTTGACGTAGAAATTGGTATTTTGATATCTAGAATATACATACATATACGCAGAGTATAAGTATGTATGAATATGTAAATAAAATATTATTGGAATGCTCTTACATAACTATAACTTTGGAAAGTATTCTTAGTAAAATACTTAAATTCAATGTTATTTTTTGTTTCTTTGGATCGCTGTGCCTTCTTAAATTGGGTTTTGCTAACGAAATGGCTTTGAGCCATCCTGAAATGTTAACCGTTTTAAAATTGAGTACACTTTTACATACATACATATATGTACATACACGATTTGTTAAAGAAATAAATAAATTTGATAGTGTTAAACAAAATTATACTCATACATATGATAATGTAAAAGAAATAAATATTAAAATGGCATTTTTAGGGGAAGTGTGCAAATTTTACGCAGGACCAATATTCGCATAACACTTTTTGTAAAACAAGTACCATCTTGGAAATTATTGAGGAAATATAGTTTTGTCCATTTCTACAACAGAGTAGGTTTCAACTGACATTTATAAGCTGTATTCGGCTACCAATCTTAATGTGGCTGCTAAATTGACTACCAATAGAATTTATTTGGATTGCACATGTGATAAAAATTTTGTTAATATCCACCAAAGTCCGTATTTAGGCGAAAGCATTATTAGGTACTAAAAATATTTAAAAAAATTTTTGGGGGTTACTATGTAATTCGAATCAAATAAAAAATGTAACGACACGGAACATTTCGTACTGTTCGATATAAGTGTGATAAATTTGTGGACTTTATTTCCTTTCGGAAGAAAAATGTCCCTTTTGTTAATGAAAATGTGTAAAAAGTGTCAAAAGTATTAAAAACGTTAGAAAATCATTCGAAAGCAATTTTCTTCCCTAAATAACTTTCAAAATGAAAGTATTTAAGTAGTAAAAACTATAAAAGTGATCGTTAATTTAGTAAAACTTGAATATTAAATAAATATTTGCGCGTATATGATGGTAAAAATTATTAAAAAACAATTTTTTTTTTTTAGGTTCTTGTTCTTTTTTTTTAATTATATGGCCGAAATAGAGGGCTGTTACTTAGCTATTGCACTGCCGAACACAATTAAAAAATACTTCATAACGGGGACCGTCTCAATTATGACTTTTTTAATAAATCTTGAAATATAATTGTTAATTATCGATTTTTTTCTATTTGGGAGAATTAAAAATCAATTGTTGATTTAATTAAATGTAGCTCAACTTTTCCAAACTTTATGATTACCCGCAAATAACTCCTATATCTAAAAAAAATATGATTATAATAATTAAGTATTAATGGGAAAAATTAATAAATAATTATTTCCAAAAATTACAAATTATTTCCGGAAAAAAATTTACCAAAAATTATAATTAAAAAGCTAGTGTTTTTTATTTGAAAATTCTGAAGCAATTATTAATTAAAATTCATTCTAGTTAAAGGGTTTATCGATACAAATATAAATTACGCCGTAACCATGTCAATTTCTATGCTATGCTCTTACCTTTTTTTCGTCGAATATTTTTAAGTTGAAATGTATATATAAATATATATATATATATATATATATATATATATATATATATATAGATATATTCATCAACTTATATGTAGACACTCTATGCCAATCCCAGCAAAAGCATGTCAAATGCACCGCATCGTCTTCAACTCTCCAGTGTATAGATTATTCCATTTCTCTTAGTATTTATCTTATTTGAGTTTTTTAAGGTTCTCTCCACCATGCATTCAATCGTCCCAAAACAGGGTAAAAATTTATGTGCTCGCGTGTAAACACCCGTACATAAACTATGATGAGAACATGGAAACAATCTCAATGAGGGTTTTCACACTAGACTAATTGTGCTGGCATAAAATCGCAGTTTATAGGCTTTTTCGGTGAAGCAATGAGAAACAAAAAATCATACTCAAACTGAACAGAAACATGTACACATATGGGTAGTCAAGACGTAGTGTAACACGTTAAAGTTTGTCGAAGTCTAACCATTAGTCCATGCGAGAGTGAGACGCAAAACTCACGAAGACTGAACAACAAAAGAAGACCTGATTGATCTTAAACGATAATGGCAAGGACGCGAGAGTTGTTCTTTATCCCAAATCTGCTTTACCACAAATGTTTACTTTTTAAACCAAAAATTTGTAATTTGTCATAAAGCGATTTAAAATAAAACAGAAATCAAGACCGTCTGTCCGGTTTTCATTGCTTTGCTATAACGTTCGTTTTTAAAATTCGATTTTACTTTAAATCGAATCGCTCCCCATCACATACATATGTACCTGTATATCTGTAACCTTATTTTTTATATTTTTAAAAATGAATAAACAATTTTTAAATTCAAATTATTAATTGTTCGCAACTAAAATTAATTTAAAAGTAGTTAGGTCAAATGCCCCATAACCGTCTTTTAAGGTATGCCGAGTTGCCAGTCTTTCTAGTGATAAACCTTATTTGTGAGTTTTATAAATAAAAATTTGTCTGAAAAAGTTTTATTATTATTTAAAATTAGATACATCTTTACTTTTGTGCAAAATTTTATACATGCATAAATATTTTTCAGGATCATTTTTATAAAACACATATACATACATACATAAGTAAAACCATACAAAATTTCTTAACTTAAAACATGTAACATTAAAACACATGAACATTTATTTGGCGGTGCTAACGGTGTTTGCCATTGAATCTAATGTCACTAAAGTTGCAATAGAAGAAATAGTATCTATGGACTCATTATGTTGTTGCTTAAATATTTGCTGAGCATCAAGGTGATAAATCTCCTGAAGACCTGTGTTTTTTTGTATGGCCAGCATAAATGCATTAAATTTGCCACTTTCCGTTAACAGTGTTGGCATATAAAAATTTATATATGAGCGTTTTAAATTTGGACCACTACTAGCATCATCAATATCAGCATCTAAATCTTTTTGGATCGTTTCGACTGAAGCTGTCACCATTTCGTTCGTATATGACCGATGTAAACGTATAATTTGCACAGACTGAAAATGAGCAATATATAAAAACGGTGCTCGGAACATGAAACCGCATGGTGTATATTCCCAATTAATATCGTAGGGTCGAGAACGACATCCATATTCATCAACAAAAATTCCACATTCCATAAAACACAATAGAAATTCTTGCTTTGATATACGAATCGTTGCTACTGGATGACAATTTTGTGTATGAGAAAGAGACTGATCTGCAACGTCTACAAACTCTTCAGCTCCATACGTCGCTAGGTCTATTTCGAAAAATTTATCTGAACTGACAATTGCGGAATGTCGTGTATAGAATATAGATGAAACAGGCGTTGCAGTATCTAAAGCACGTACTGGTTTGAATTTCTGCTGTTTGACATCGTACTTGAGAATAACAATGCGTGCGGAAGTCGCCCCAATAGCAACTGTATCCAATGGTTGATCAGTTTCATGAGATATTTGTACTAGTTTCCATTTTTCAGTGGATAATCTATTAGCAAATGGAAGATCTAAAACGGAAGCTTCCAAGGCGGGCCTTAAACAAGCACTTGCTTGGCTACGAGATTGTAAATGTCTGAGATCACACTGATACAGTGATTCGCCATTAGAACCTACCATTATAACCTTTGCCAATGGCTGAGAAACCGCTATGCAACTTATAGAATCTACACCGGCAATATTAACTAATTTTTGCTGCTCAATATGCAAAGCATATAACCCTTTATTACACCCGAGAAGAAGAATTTTATTTTCTTCCATCTCATAAGCACAAGCTACTTCTAACGAATTCTGCGACTGATTTTGTGGTACTGAAAATACTAATTTTCTTTGATAACTTTTGTCAGAGACCGATAAGGAATAATTACAACCTGCACCGTCATTAAAATTTAGTTTTCCTTCATAAGAAAATTTTCCAATCGATTCGTTATCCGTATCGGTTTCTATTTGAGATGTAGTTTCCACAGTCACGGTATTAACACTCTCGACCACCGGTTCGCTACTTAATTCTGCTAAAATAGCGTCTACATCACCACAAGCTGATTTAACATCTTTGCGGCATTTTCGATGTGCGGAATTCTTACACTCCCTGCATTTCCAATATGCTGCGCCTGATATAATTGGATTTTTACAAGCCAAACAAAAAGCTGCTTTTTCGTGAGTTTCTGTTAAAGCCAATTCAAAACGGTGATGGGATTGTAAGTATTTCGCTGTGTTATATTCGTCGACATCTGCGCTATCTTTCTTGGAAGGGGAAAGAGTTTTAAGGGAAATTTTAGTTTCTTGCTTGCTGTTTGGTGATTTTTTTTGCGACTGTCGCAATGGTGTTTCTGTAACGATTTTTCTTTGATTATCTATTTGATTGTCTTTATTTTTTAAAGGAGATCTTATGCTAACACTTAGTTCTTTTTCTTGGAATTTTTCCAATTGTTCTTGTAGGGACTTTGATTTCAATTTTTCCCTTTTTAATTCCTCTTGCAGAGTGCGATAAAGAATTGACGTTTCAACGATTGAAGGTGTGACATTTTCTTTTTTACAAGAATTGGACGAATTATTACTTCCAAATATTTTGTCCGCCAATGTTTTCTTTTTCCTCTGTGTCAAGTCCTCTACCTTTAATTGCAGATAATCTATTAACTTCTTGTGCTGAGCTAGAGTTGACTCGGATTTGATTTCTCTTTGTAAATAGTAATTTTCTTTCTCTTCAATCACTCTGTTTAAATCTTGCAGTTCATATTTCAAACCATCATTTTGCCCATAAATATCCTTGAGGTTTTGTTGCAATTGTTGTGACTCCTCTTTAGCATTAAATAGATCGCATAATATACGAGCGTTTTCTTCTTTTAATAATAAAAGCTCACGCTGTTGATTATCATTAATAGCTTGTATATTTTTAATTTCATTTTGCAAGACTTCTACCTTTTCCTGTGTAACAAATAGGCTTGTTGTTTGCTCCATTGCATATTGTTGTTGAGTAGCAAATTTTTCTTGTATCTCTTTTAATTCCAAACGACATTTCTGTAATTCATTTGTTAACGAGTCAATTTTAGTTTGAGCTGTTTGCTTGTGTAAGTCAGCTTCACCCAATTCTTTCTTTAATTGCGCTTCCACTTCATCCTTTTTACGCGCTGACGCATACAACTGATCTATCTTTTCCTGTTGTGACTTACTGCATTTTTGCTCTTTTTCTAACATCCTTTCCACCTCGGTCAACTGCGTATCTGTAACTGTGCATGCATATTTTAGACGTTCGTAATTGTCTTGCAGATTTTTTAATTGCATTTGCAGGGCTGAATACTGATCACTTATATTTGAATGTCTATCCTTTTCGTCATGAACCTCTTTGATTAGGGATTTGTTTTCAAAATCCAGTTTATCACATTTTTGTTGACACTTCTGCAGTTTCTGCCTAGCATCGGTTAATTGTTCCTCAAGTTTTTTACAATTTGAAATATGTTCAATTATCTGCGAGATACAAGAAATGTTGACAAAATTTTGTATTAATAATATTATTAATATATGTTAATAACATATTGTTCTTACCTCAGATTTGCAATTCATACGCTCTTGTTCAGCCTTTTCCCACATTCGGTGCTCCTTTATGACGTCTTCTTTTAAGCATGTCATCTCTTGTTTGATTTCTACAATTCTTTCTTCTGCTTGTTTTTTAGCTTCTTCGGCAAATTTGTACATACGTATGGAGTCTTCTTTTTCTGCTTGAATCTTTTTCATACGTTCTTCTGTTAGCTCCATTCTTCTCTGGATCATTTTCTTTTCCGATAATGCCTCTTCCAACTGTTTTTCCGCCTTCCATAAAGCTAAACTCGCAGAACGTGCCGATTGCCTCTCAATAATCATTTGTTCCCGCACCTCTGCCAGTTTATCCTCAAGTTTTTCATTTTGTTTCTCCAACATATCACCAACAGACTGAAGTTGGCCATGCCCATTTCGAGGTGCTGGTAAGGGTTTACTACTTGATAATAGACTATGTTCATTATAATGTTCCAATGTTTCTTCTAATTTTTCTACAATAACTTGAAGTTTATCAGCTCTAGCTTTTTGGGTATTTTCGTTTTCTTTGGCAATTTCTACATCAGCTCGCAATTGTTCTTCAATTACACGTATGTCTGTTAGCGAACCAGGTGCTGTCTCATATGGAGAGGTTTGCGAAGCCAAATTGCTTTCGGCTAAATTTTTACTGCATTGAAAAACCTGCCATACAAAATAAAAATGTTTTTAAAACGCAAATATATTTCCAAATTGATAACCACCACAACTACTTACTTTCAATTCCCGTTCTAAACGATTAATTTCGTGATGTAATGCTTCAATTTGCTTCTGAGCGTCAGAATATTTTCCTTTATATTCTGAATTTTGTTTGTGCAATTCATTATTCACATTAATTTCGTCATTTAAACGTTTAAGAATATCATTTGTAGTTTTTGCAGTAGCTTGTTTAGCTTCCTCAGTAGATTTAGTGCAAATTATACTATCGTCCAACTCGCTTCTAACATCTCGCAGCTCCATAGTTAGACGTGATTTGTGATCCTTTTCATGTCGCAACTTATTACGCAATTCAATAAGTTTTTGTTCATAAATATCAATCAGGTTTGCTTTGTTTTTTTCAAACTCGGTTAGATCTCTCTGAGCTTGATCCTTTTGTTGTTTTAGCATTTCTTTATAGTTCTCTATTTTCTCTTGTAAATACGAACATTCTTCGACCTTGGCCGATAGTTCCGCCTGGCGTTCATCAAGCTTTTCATGAATGGCATTTATTTCTATCTTCATTTGGGAAATACGTTTTTCATAACGCGCTTCTGTAACATTCTTGGCATCTTCATACTTTTGACGATTCATACGTAGTAGGTCTGTTATAGTGGCCTCTTTCTTTTCCCACATTTCTTGTTCAATCTTCAAAGAGCTTTGTAAAGTTTTTATTTGAGTGTGGTAGTTGGCTAGTTCAATGTTCTTATCTTTAATTATGTTTTTCATTTTTATGATTTCATCTTTTGCATCCTTCAATATTTTTGATTGAGTATTTGATTGTTTAGCCTTCAGTTCAGCCCTCAAAAGTTCTTGCTTCAATTGGGTTATTTCCCCTAAACGTTCCTTGAGCTTTTGTTGGGTTTCCTTCAATTTATTATTAACTTTAGTATATCTTGCGTCCTCAATAGCTCCAGCCTCTACATCATTTCTTTCCATATGTACAAAACTATAACCAATAAATGGCAAATCTTTACCACTAAACTCATTCGAACCCATCATTTTACTTAAAGATTTCTTTGCGTTTGGACCAGCCGTCTTAGTTTTCTTACGTTGTACATCTTCAAAATTTGACGTATCGTCATTGCCATGTAACTTTGGAATAATAGGAGGTACTTCCGAGCGTAAGGTTTCCCACTTTATACTTTCGAAAAATGGATGCTTTCGTATAGCCTCATAGTTGAGGCGATTTGAACGATTAGTTATAAGAGATTCAATTAGATTTTTATAGAAATTGGAAAGCTTAACGTCTTTAGGAAACGATATCGGTTCCTTCAGACGACTCTCTTCACAATAGCTAAGGATTTTTGAATAGGTTTCATGTACGTTGTCTTCATGAAAAGGTGTTACTTCGCATACTAGTTCATATCCAATAATACCCATAGACCAATAATCGCAGCTGACCTAAATTTTTCAAATTAGTTAATAAGTTATTTCTTGTAAACGTGTTATATTCAGTCGTATCAACTCACATCACCTTAGTGTGTGACAATAGTTACAGCTGCTTTCTTAATTTATGTTTATAAGTTATTTTTCAAAATATATGAAAGTTAGGTCAAACAATATATTATTTAGAATGTAGGTATTTGATAATGTTTAAGTAACAAACAAAAACTCGAAAGACTGATAACAAATTTAGTTTTTTACTCAATTTGCAAACAAATCGTGTGAACAATCGTAATACTAAATGAAAATTCGTCGATCAGAGTTGAAAATCGAATGTAATTCATAATAAGGGTATATCATTCCACTATATTATTTTCATTACGTATATAACAGATTGCTGCTTGGAATGGGTAAATATATAATCCCTAAATGTATCCAGGTGAGTCAGCTCACATATGCTTTGTAACCTAACATAAGCCGTATACCAAATATAAATAGGTAAAAGCTTTGTGGACAAAACTTTTATTATATACGGATTTTACTTACGTCGTGAACATTTTTAGTCAATTTATATGTAGAAATTGTTTGCAGTAACTCCGGTGCAATATAGTCTGGTGTACCAACTGGAGACAAACTAAATACATATCCATCGCAATTTAGAGCAGCCGCATTACCAAAATCTGCCAACTTTATATGTCCAAACCTATCTATGAGAATATTTTCTGGCTTAATATCACGATGAACATATCCCATAGTATGGAGAGCATGTATAGCTAAAGTTAATTCAGCGAGATAAAAACGTGTCAAGGGCTCGTCGAACGGACCATTTCTAGACATTAAACTCAACAAATCCCCACCAGGTAAATATTCCATAATTAAATACAAATGTTCGTTGTCCTTAAACGAAAAATTTTATAAGAATCAAATGTATGCAAACCTTTTTTGTTCCGACTTACCTGAAAGGCATACTGTAAATTTGTAATCCAGTCAGAACACCTTTTTGACATTATATCCCTTTCCTCCTTTACTTGTGATGTTGTGACAACTGATTTCTTAATCTTCTTCATTGCGTAGATATCGCCAGTAAAACGCTCGACAACTAAATTAACATTCCCAAAATAACCCTTTCCAATCAATGTTTGTACATTAAAATCTTCTAGGTTTACACGTAGTAAGCGTGTCTCTTCTATAACACTACGATCTATAAATAACATGACAATTATACAAACAAACAAAATTTTTTTTTTCTATTTACACTTGTTTACAAATTCCGCAACATTTTTATCACGCTTGCGCATCGGTTCTTTATCGCACTCTTGGTACAATAAGTTGAAAGCATCCAAGAGACTTTCACGGGTAAGGGTTTCTGCTAAAGCATCACTCACCCCATAACTTCGTCCACCACCTTAAAAATTTTACATTTTTTTTAGTATATTAACACTATAATTGTATATTTTCCTACCAAGTAAAACATTGTTCAACCGTGTTGTTCTCACACTTATAGCATCACTAAATTGAGCCATCGTGCATGTATTCAACGTTATATTAGATTCTATTTAACAAATTAAAACATTTTATTTTTTATATTTCTGCAGATACTAGGAATGGCGGAGAAAACAAAGCGTCGTTGTTAATATTTCAAAAATGAATAAACAAGCCAAGCGTGTTGTTAAAGTACTGAATATTTCACTTAAGTACTCGATTAATAATAAAATACTGGAGCGGATGCATATTATCGGCGGCATCAGCTTAAAAGAAATGGCGTCTATTTTAAGCCGGCTTATTTTTATTGTGTGCAGCAAGGCATATTTAACTGGGTGGCATCACTACTGCAGGTGATTTTTTTTTCTTACATTTTATTTTCTTTGTTTACAAATTGTTAATGTCAAAGTTTTGTTTTGTTTACGAAAATAATCAAAAAATTTCAACCAAGTCACAAAGCACAAAGTTACTTTGTGACGTAAACACTTGCAACAAGCTTATATCACAGATTATATCTGTGCTTATACGTATTACCAAACAAAATAAGAATCGTTATTTTTTAAAATGTAGTACAGTACTAGTAGTATTCAATATACAAGTACCAAGGGACATATTATTATTATACACCAAGGCATATTTAACTAGGTGGCATCACTACTGCAGGTGGTTAGTTTTTGCTAACATTTCATTTTTCTTTGTTTACAGTTTGTTAAAGTGTTTGGTTTTGTTTACCAAAAAACCTTTTTTAAACTATTTTCCTTTTAATTTGCTTTTTATTATCACATGTTTTTAACAGTAATCATTGATTTTACACAAACAAAGTTTTTTGCTTTTGTTGTATTTGTTGTCGTAGCAATGGCACCTAGTTATATATGCCTTGTTATACACCATAAATAAATAAGTATAACAAATCGATTAATTTCCACAAATATGGTAGCACTGAATTTTTATTTTTTTGGCCACACAAAAAAAATATAAACAAGACTAATCAATAATAAATAACATGGTACAGTAAATATTTGCTCAAGTACTAAAAAAATGAGCAACGAAACCTCCTTCCAACAGTCCGAAACAATTAACAATGATGTCACACAAGATGTAACACCAGAGAGTGAGTTTAGTATGGATGGATACAGTAACTATACTGCGGGCGAAGCTTTTATACAAGGCTTGGCTGGATTAGTTAATCAAAGTGATGTTGAGGCAATGATAAGAGCGCAAAAACAGATGTAAGTTAAGCAACTAATTATTTCAAAAATTGACCTTCTCTTACAGGTTACAACGTTTTGAAAAAACCAATGAGATGCTGTTGAATTGCAATGCATTATCACAAAGTCGTCTTAAACAAGCCAACGACGATTTTAAAAGGCACTGCAAGGTGCTGGTAGAAATGAAAAAGGATTTAGATTATATATTTCGGAAAATTCGCTCCATTAAACAAAAACTAAGCCATCAGTATCCCATAGCGTACGCGGAAGCACAGCCACAACGGAGTAGTTTAGCCGAAGAGGCTGAAGATGAAACTGAAGTGAAAAGAGCTTCTGAAGTAATTAATAAATCTAAAGAGTCGGAACAAATTGGCAACCATAATATATCATGTTCTTCGACAACAGTCGAATATGTGCAAATGGAAGAAACAATCGAAAATGGTAAGCCGGTAGAAAATGAACTAATCAAAAGAGTATGTTCTATAGAGACTACAAATCCTAACGATTCTTCCGATTGCACCTCTGAAGATACAGGCTAGGACAGTTATGTTTTTTTTAATTAATTAATTCTCAAACCTAGGTCTTTTAATAAAATTTTTTATAACACAATTTTATTGTTTATATTCAATATTTCATACACTGTCTAGCATCATCAGGAAATAAATTATTAGGGCCGCTATAATATATTATTATGAATAATATAATTTATATTATGAATTGTAAATATTACAAAAATTTTTAATAAAAAAACTAGAGTTTGACAATTAACTAAAATTATAGAAGGTTAAAATAATATAATACAAATAAATTGCTTTTTTATAACTGTACATAAGCACCAACGTCCTTTTAATTAAAAACAGTTAGTACGTATGTACTTTTAATAGAGCTTGCGAATTGAATAACTAAAATTAATATGAATGGTAAAGTGAAGGCGCAGAGTAGTACGCCAGGCCAAGTTCATGCCTAATGCACACGGTGTGTATATTACACGAAACCATTCGCGCTGTTTTTTACACCCTCATAATTTTGCTTCCTTTAATCATAAAATAAAATAATGAAACTTGAAACATAAGAACTTTACGTATAGGTAACCTCGTAGTTTGAAAGTTTTACCATAAAAGCTTCTCAAAATATGAAGGTGTAAAAACTGCATATTTTTTTGTACATATTCAATGATTCACTGAGCTGAAATTTAATATACATGTAGGCCTGGGAAGAAACCAAAGAATATGAAAACGTGCACTTTTTATATGGGGTGGCTAGGGTTCTCCCTTACTTGTGTGGGACACTTCCACTATAGCTAGAGAGTTAAAATTTGATATACAGGTAGTCCTTGTGGAATTATTTGTAAGGCACACTTCCATTATAGATAGAGTTCTGAAATTTTTAATGCACAGGTAGGCCTTTGAGAATAAGTAATGAGAAAAGATTGCCACTTTTTATCTGCTGAAAATTGATATAAACCAACCGTCTGTAAGCTTTAAGTTAAAAGAGGTTTTATTCATACAGTAACAAACAAAAATAACTTGGAGAGAAGGACCAAGATCCGCGCAAAAACATAAATGTGAAAATAAGAACAAGTTCCTATCCAAAAATTTCGGCTGTAAAAAATACTGAGATCAAGATGATGACGAAGTTCTTCATATGTACAATACCCTCCCATTCCTAGGCAAATTGCTAGCTTTGCAAATTTCTTTTTAAATTTCTAGTATGGTATAAGGATTATAGAAAAAATAAAAACAACACAGCTATGAGCATATAGAACAACCTCGATTATAAACTTGCTCGCTGAAGCAGGACTACAGGAGGTCGAAGATAGAATGAAAACGTTAAAATGTAACCAAAACGGAGTCTGTGGAATATACACAAACCCTACGAACCAAAATCTATCGAAATCCTATTTGCCACCTTGGATGTTAAACACAAACCTTTTTTAAGATGGGCTTACAAAACTCCGTAAAATACATTAGTTTGTATTTGTAGAAGAAGACGGAACTCTTATAGCTCTGGGTCTCTTGAATCAACCAGCAACAATTTTCGATACCGCAGCTCTTTATGAATGTCTAAAAATAATAAAATGAAAAACTCATGACAGCTACAGACAGTCATGTCTTGTTTCAAGTCCTAAAACCCGCAAATCAAAAAGAAAATGATAAAAGCAATATAGCAATTTCGGATTGAATAAAAATACTATGAATTGCACATTTTGAAATTAAAGGAAACAAAAAAGCCGATAGCGCTACGAAAATCACTATATTAGTCCCAACCTTATATAAAAAAAAACCCTAAACGAAAGAACAAGAAATGGAAGCAATACTACCATCCATATAAAGATATAAACCCCAAGACCTAAACCATTCTCCCCACAGACACGTCAAAATATATGAATAAATTACCACTAAATAATAAATATTTATTACTAACGAAAATTACAAAATTATCTGGTATTTATATTGTTTTGGTACTTTTGAGATTAACAAGCGCCCATCATAACTAAGTGAGGCGAATATCCAAGGATCTACATTGCTCCATTCAACACTGTACACTGAATCTTCGTGTTGATCAAACGTCTGCAACAACCCATCCGCTAAATACTTTCTATGCGCTTCATTAGGAGAATTTGCTGTTGCATCTGCTAAAGCTTCGGAACTTACCGAACCCGCGCATGTTAATAACACCTTGCAGTCACTAGAACTACTTAAAACTAATTGGTCGTGGAATGTATTAAAGCGCACCGACCAAACCCAATGTGCATGATCATTACGAGCAAATACTGGTTCTTTTGGCATTCGACAATCCCATATTTTAATAAAGCCATCATCGCCACCAGTAACAAAATGACACTGTTTATTTGGATTGCAATCAATGTCACGTACCAACTGTCCATGAGCATCATCTATAGACCACGTAACGTGTTGCGGGTCACGAATATCGTAGGATTTAACGTTCGTATCATGTAATGCTACAAATTGTTGGCCTTGATGGTGGTAAGACCATTTACCAGCATTGAAAGAATTAATATGTTTCGAAGCGGACCCTGTCGCCGTGACTTCCGCGATGTTTCTGTTTTCTGCTTCTCCACGATCAAACAAAACTATTTTATTATCCACAACGCAAGCTATTATATTCGCATGATTTGGATGAAATTCTACACTTTTCACTTTATCTCCATGTTTTTCTGTATCCAGTACTTCAATTTTATGCCATGACAAAAATTCGGATTTTCCCCCAAGCTCTGTGCTATTGTCATCCCGGTAAGACAATAAGGCAGCTTTGGTTTTAAAGCTGTTTCCTGTTTGATCATTAAAGCATGTAGCAATTTCATACAGATCATGTGGATTTGCATTTAATTTCCAAACTTCGCCCAATGTGTGCTCAAAAATTTGGGAAGTTAGTGTTGCTCTTTCCTCATTATAATCTACCAAGTGTACTTGGTTTGTTGGCTTTAAGGAATTTGTAGCAATAAAGAATCTAACTTCATTGCCTTCACCGAGTTGCGCTGCTAATGTTCGGGCCTGTTATATTGAAATAAAATTTAAACCAATTTTTTATTTACATATATACATACATACTTGTAACTCCACACCATATATTAAGCCATTTGAATCATCCATTTAAAATAAAAATATTATGTTAAACCCCTTTTTTTGACTCTTTAAATTCTTTATTTGCCTTGTCGTAAGCTGAAAATGCTCTGTTTCGTAGTTTATTTAAACGAGAATCAGCTAGTACTATATCACAAAGTAACACTATATTTCAACGCATAAAAAAGACACAAAGTAGTTACCCTGTGAAAAAGATATGTTAATTTATTTAGGCAAATGTATATCAAGGCTGGTAAACTCAGTAGCACAGCTGAAGGTTTTTTTACAGATTGGATGTCAAGTTTCCTTTAATAATGTTTCGCCATTTCCGGCACTTTTTATATGGAGTTTGACAAAACAAATTGATAAAAGGTAAACTCCACGGGCAAGGTAAACTGATAACACGTAAACTCACCGGCCAATTCAAAGTATTTCAGGCTTCTTTGCCGATGTCAAACTCCATATATTGAATTTGACATCCATTAAGTTCAATAAAGTACTCAGCTGCGCCGGTGAGCTCACCTGTCTAGTCTAGTCTATTCACGGGCGAATTCTCGCCTTATTTGCCGATAGCTAACGCCATCCATTTGAATCCGGAAATGCTTTGAATTCGCTCGTGCGTAGTATAAATCACAGAATATAAACAGAATACCCAACAACGACATTTGAAAAAGCGTGTAATCAGGTGTCATGCGTTTTTACGTACAAAATTTTAAATTGACCCGATTACATGAAAGAGATAGCTTAATTAGAACGATAAGGATTTTTATCACTCTTATATAATCGAGGTAATGTTGTTGTGAGTTGTCGCGTCTAATTAGTAGTATATGGTATAAATCACGTTATCTCACCAGCGCAGCTGAATAGTTTCTTTAAACTAATTGGATGTAAAATTACATATATAACAAAATTTTCGCCATCTCCGGTACGTTATTTATATGGTGCTGGACATCCGCAAAGAAGCCGAATATAATGTTGAATTTTCCCGTTGGTCTACCTGTCATCAAAGTCGAAAAGGGACCCAAAAAGTAAGAGGTCTGCTTCGATATCCCCCCTCATACATTAATAATATCTGTTATCAATTTGTCTTACCCGTGAGTCCAAATGTTTTGAATTTAATTTCGAAACATACCATCAACTGCGACGGCCTTCACAACTTGTACATGGTCTTCTGTGTGGAGAATACGTGTAGATGCTTATGTTCAGTTTGAGCCTAACAGGATTTTGCGAACAAATGTTTAGACGACTTTGTTTGAACACGAACATGTCATCAACAGTGACGGTCTAATATTCTTGTACGAACAGAAAATTGTACGATGGCGAAACAGATTTATAGCTAGTCACAGTTCGTCTTGACTTGAAATAATTAGTGCGCACATTAATAAAGCGTCTGCAAAATAATAAAAGAAAATATGTCCTATTTTATGTACGGGTTTTACAGAAAAGCGCACGCAGCCATACATAGTTTCTTATTTCGGCTATGTATTTTGTTTGTGTAATGGCATAGCAGAGTTTTGGGAACAATTGTTCGGAAAACTCTGTTTGAACATAAAGCGACCAGGAACAGTGACGTTTTTGAGTACACAGATTTATAGCTAGTCATGACGGCATGCTACACATATTCTGTGGTTGCAGTATTAACATGTTTTCTTACGTATAATTTTAAAACCATATTTTTATAACAATGATACAATTAAAAAAAAATTAAGGCAAGTTGTACGTTTTTGCAATGCACTTTAAAAATTAATTTTATATTCATTTTAGTTCGAAACTATTCAAAAAACAGTTTTGTTTTTTGTCTATAAAATTGCGATAAAATTATTTTTGACAGAAAAATCTCTAAATTACCATCACTTCTTTCCCACCAATTTTTCCACAATCACCATTTTGTTTATAACGTTATAAAAGCTGTCAAAAAGAGATCTAAAACGCGAAGCATAAAACAAAAAGAATAGTGAAACAGCACGAATAGACAACAAAAAACCCTTGCAGAACTTGCTTGGAAAAATCTATAAAATTGGACAAAGCATAAAGGAGTACGAACAAAAAAGTTATTTAAAACTAAAAGAAAAATTTCTTCGTTTTATTTTTTACAAACGCACTGAAATTAAGTGATGGCACAAAATATTAGTCCTGAACATAGCGGGTTGGCAGGCGGGTCTCAGGGTGTTAAGCATAATGATGATTCAGTACATATAAAGGATAATCACGCTGTTAGTAAAAGGTAAAATACTCTTTTGTTAACTTAATATGAAATTTAAATATATAATTGCAGACTGCAAAAAGAACTAATGAGTTTAATGATGACCACCGAGAAAGGTATATCGGCGTTTCCTGATGGTGAAAATATTTTCAAATGGATTGGCACTATAGCTGGACCTGTGAATACTGTTTACGCTGCACAGAAATATCGATTGTCATTGGAATTTCCTAATTCGTACCCTTACGCACCTCCTGTAGTCAAATTCCTTACGCCCTGCTTTCATCCTAATGTAGACTTGCAAGGTGCCATTTGTTTGGATATTTTAAAGGATAAATGGTCGGCATTATATGATGTTCGCACAATTTTGTTATCTATACAATCTCTGCTGGGTGAACCAAATAACGATAGTCCATTAAACGCGCAGGCGGCGATGATGTGGGCTGATCAGAAAGAGTACAAAAAATATCTGGATGCATTTTATGAAAAACACCAAGATACATAAGTTTATTAATGTAATTTATCCTTCAAAAATGAACTACCACACGCCATCCCTTTTTATTGAGTTTAGTAAATGTTTTTAAGTCTTAGAATTTTTAGTTTTACTTTCCTCAAAATACTTTTTTTGCATTAATAACTGCATACAATGGAAAATTATTGTTCTTTAGAAGAAAAGTTATTTATTGCAATAGAGATTCCTAATATCGCGTTACTATATTTAATTTTTTTCTTAAATCTAAATTTAGTTAAATCTCCAATAATTCATACTTATAACAACCTACCTTTAGTTTTGTTTATTAGCAAGTCAAGAATGAGTTTTCTGAACATATATTTTATTAAGTCTTACTCTGGAACTTTAATCTGTCTAGGAATTTTCAAAATAATATTGTTACTGAGACTTTTAACTTAACCAATAAAAGATTGTAACGTATTTTAAGTGTATGTTAAATGTTTTTTTAAATTTCAAAACCCAGATCAGGGTTCGAATTCGTCGAATTCGTCGTACACGTGATCGAATTGTCTTTCGTATCAAATAAAATTTTGATCATATCGAATAACCAGATGATGCCATTCGATTTCAATCGAATTTCAAGAATTTTACCCAACTCCTTTTTTCAAAAAAATGCAATTCATTTAGGAAAACTTTACTCACTTTTTAGAAAAACTTAAAACGCCCTTAGACCAAATAAGAAATCCAAGGAACCTCAGCGCAAAAATATTAAGTTTTAACAAAAAACTCCCACAACAAGCAAATTGTTATTTTTGTAAGGACCCAGAAAGTTTTCACGGTTCCAGCAAGTTGCCAGACATACTTAGTCAGAAATATGCGCAAACGCAATATGCAATTTATAAACGAAATCTTTTAATCTAGATTTTTGAAGCGAATTTCTGTTAAGTTTAGTTTGGAGACAGACCGGTTTCGGCTATGTGCCATCTTCAGTGTCCGTTTTGTTTGTCTCCAAACCAAACTTAACAAGGGATAACGAACATTTTTTTAATATCCATTAAAAAAGTTGTATTTTTTTTTAAGAAAACCCTCATTCACTTATTTATACATAAAAAGAATGCATAATTGCTGTAAAACCCCACAAATTAGGTATTTTTGTACATACATATGGATATGTAAGCAAATCGTAGCATTCCATAAAAACCAACAACAATGATATTAACATTCAAAGCAATGAAATTAACACACAGAACAAAAAAGCTTTACGCCCCACTTGTGTGGTTTGTTCGGCATATATTGCTTCAAATGATGCCGCATTTTAGTAGAGCACATTTGCTCGTCCACACAAAGCCGTGCTGTTTTTGGTACGCTGTCAAATCGATCGTTTAGTGCGGAGGCTAGCTTACGGATTCGATAAATCGGATCATAGCCTGGCTCACTCTTTTCATTTGCGATTGGCCTCATCTTCAAACGACAAGTGCTTTTTTTGCCATGAAACGTTTCACCGGCATTGTTTTTGCAATAGTAGCGAAAGCATGTTCAGACCAATAGCTTTCCAGATTTTGAAACGCAACATCGTCCACGTGCAATTGTAGGTTTTTTTTTGCTTCCATACAATATTGGCAAATTCTTTTCCATTTTTATCGATGGATACGATATATGTACCGCCTGCAAAACCGGCGACCGGGCTCTCTTTGGTGGCCTAAATAATTTCGAATTGGGTGGTTGCGGCTGCACAGTGGTAGAAGTCGATGGTTGCGGCACTGTTTCTTCAGTTAATTCATTAAAAATTGAAATGTTATGCAGAGTTGTCGAAGCCGATGACAAGAATAAATCCGTATCATTGTTAAGAATTGCAATGTTTTAATCGCTTGCTTTTTCATATTCTGTACTTATTTGATGGATTCGTGGATCGAAATCGGGATCCTTGATGCTGTCGTCACTGTTGTAATCATCTTCATCACAATCCACATCTGTTTCAACAGAATCCATCATTTCTTCTTTAGTCAATTCACGTAATTTGTATGATCTAGCTCTCCGCTCCATTTCTGTGAAAAAAGCTAAAGAATAAGAAAATAATATGGAAGGAGAAAAATAAAGGGGGGGGAAAAATTAAATGTAAACCGGTTAGCGCTCCTAAGGGTCGCATTACTTTTACTTACCTGTACGGTGTAAATATCACAAAAATCACTGAACTTTGATTTATATCGATTCAAAACGATTCAAAAACTATTGCAAAAAATTCACAACAAATTTGAGATATTAGAAATATGATTTCTATTTATTTTAAAAATCGGTTGAAAAAAAATAATCACGTGTAATCAAGTTGATTTATTACCACCTGTCGTAAAAAATTAAATTTTGTGATGCATCCCTACAGTGATGCTTGCCTGTTAGAGGGTTAATATTTTTTTCTTCTTTTTTGCCTTGTGCGACGCGACATGTGTACCCATTAGGCTTGCCAGATCCCAAAAGCCTAAAAACTGGAAAACGTAAAATTTTCATCTGGATTTTAGAAAAAAAAACTGGACCATTTTTAAAATGCACTTATTGTACCAAAAACTGAAATTTTATTATATATTAAAAAAAAAACATAAAAAATAACACAGTAATAACATAAAAACACGTAAACATAGCAATTAAACTCAGTCTTACGTTATATTAAGTACATAGGCAAATAATAACTTAAATAAAAAAGTATAACTTCTTTTGCCACATACATATATTTTGCATTTTTTTTACAGAATTTATTAACTCTTTTGCTTTGTTTGTGTGCAAAAAAGTTTGAAAAGCTTCGCAACTTTCATCAAAGCTTAATCTTATTAGAATTTCAGGCTTTATTAAATCGAAAGACATTCTATATCTAATTGGAGTAAGGAAAAGAAATAATCTAAACACTTGCAAATATAGTTGTAATTTTATTGTATTCAGAATGCAATTTTTCTGTACAAAAAACTAATTTCATTATAAAAGAATATAAAATATGAAAAAACTGGACTGATTGCATTTTTCCTGGAAACTGGACCAGACATAAAAAAACTGGAAAACCCAGGCGAATCCAGGTCATCTGGCAAGCCTAGTACCCATACATCGCCTAAAAAAAAAAATTGTAATGAAAACTAATTTTTATTATTGTAATTATAAAGTATTTCGAATGCTAATTAAATAAATAAAATCAAATAAATAGTCATTTTTTGATATTTATATTTCGTTTTGTCGTATCCCGGATGCAATTGTGTACCAAATTGGCTTTAGCTACTGCTAAATAAATGCTTAATACATCTACCTGAAACAGTGTATATATATAAGTATATATGTTTTTATGATATATATATATATATATATATATATATATATATATATATATATATATATATATATATATATATATATATATGTTTACAATGTACTAACACAGTATTAATACGATGTTGGTACATTGTGTAGTTACTTTTATAATACTTTTGGATGCGTATTTTGCTTTGCTTTGTGCTTCTACAATAGGAGTGATGCACTTTTTAAGAATACATCGTCCAAATTTTAATGGTTGCATATACGAATAGGTAGCCATGTATTACTACAATGCAAAATGCGTTTAAGAAATCATCCATCCACTTATACTACATATCGTTACCTAAAACACAAATGACACTAACAAAATTCATTCTGAAATAAATTAAATTTTTAGTGCACAAATTAAAATTACTGCAAATTACAATTGTGCAAAAAAGTTGGTAATCATCGCACGGTGTCTTGTTCCATTGACGGTAACGTTGCGATTTTTAAAGATGTACGGTTTAATGAAGCCGCCAACCCACAAACCGCTCCAAATAGTACGTCAGTCAATGCTGCCTGGCTCTTTACGCCAAATTCGGCAATTCTGTCTGATGACGTACCCATTGGTGTCACAGCACGAATCTGTATAATAAGATTCAATGATTTGAAAGAGTTGTTCGTTTGCACATGCAATGAATTTACTGTTATACCATATTTCCACTCCCAATTACCTAATTCGCTGTTTTGTTTACTATTATATTCTTATTTAGATTTTACCGTTGACATTGTTTCAAAGAAAATATTCCTATAATACGCATATCTACGACATTCACAAAATTGTGTACATTAAAATGTAAATTTCAAAAAAGCTCAAATTAAAAAATTTTGCATTATTTAAAAAATCTATAATTACTGTAGCAACTACAAAAATAAAGTCCATCAGGACTGTTCCCAAGTTTGAATTTCCCTTGAATTTAATATACATATTTGTCGTATTTGTTTATAACAGGTAAGGACTGTGTGAAGACACACAATGGTATGTTGTCAATTGGCTCGTGACTAGTCTACATCTTTCAAAAATGTAGTTTTCTCGTGTAAAAGCGACCTCTTGCCCAAATAGGTTTAGTCGTGAACTGAGCGAATTAGTAGTCTATGGCAGAAACATCAGGTTTATAATGTAATCGTATTTGGCTGCTTATTTTATTCGGTTTTCCTTTCCAACAACAAATTTAAGTTGCCGCAGGTTTCTCCATTTTTTTCTTTTTTTATGCACAACTGTTTTTGTTTTTATATTTCATAATTTGTTATGATTTACGGGCTTGTTTTGTTCGGTTAAATTTGTTTCCTTTTGTTCATTTTGATTTTAAAACCAATCAACCCTATTCTGCATTTCGATTATGTTTCCCCTTTTAGTTACGCAAGTATCGAAAAAATTTTCCAACAAACCACAAAAAGACTGAGAGGCTCTTCAAAACTGGCTGCTTCCTGTGGAACGTGTGAATTAAGAACAGAGGAAAGCAATTTTATAGGATTTTTTTACTGACCAACATTTTTCGGTGAAACGAATGAAAGAAGTAGAAAATGTGAAACATTTGCAACATCTACTATTACCTCAGCTGGCAAAAAAAAAAAAAAAAATAGATTTGAAACCATTTTAACAATATACAAATCAATAAAACATATTTTTGCGATTAATTTATTCATGTTCTATTTAATAAAAAAAAAAAAACAGACAAAAATAACCAGAAACTAACCCCATTTCACTATTGTTATTAGTGATGACATAACCCTAAACGAACGTACTTCCCTTTTTATAGATATGACGCAAACCTAGACGGACGGATGCAAGACTTAAACAAAACGAGTTATGATCTTTTAAAGATGTTGAGTTTTAGCCCTGTATAATTCTTATGGGAACGAAAATGTTAACATCTACGTAAATTGATGGTAGGGTGGATGATAGTTTTAAGAAAATTTTTTATTTAGTGCAATAAAACAGTTTCAATAGCAGTATTCAGTATTTGGTCCAAATATTATTGAAAAGGGCAAACGCAAAATACAGTAGCTTTTTTTTAAATTTAAAGTAAATTTTGTGCATTTTGTTGTTGTGTCGCCAAAAAGATACCATATTTTCATTTGCACATATGCAAGACCATTTGCATCTGAATACCGCTATTAAATCAAATAAGAATTAAATATTGTGGAAAATTTATTTAAATAAACAGAACAGTTATGTACGGAAAAACAAAAAAGCCTAAAGCTAAACTATTCTTATGTAAAGAATTCTGTCGCCCCCGCGATAATATTTAATTTTGTTTATATTATTGTAGCACAAAAAATAAAGTTCCACTGATTTAATTTCAACGATATGGAATCGATGGTAGCAGCTGTAGTGCTAGAGGGTTATTTTCGACCTTCGATAAATTAAAATTTTTACATTTCAGCATGCCTCCCTAATTCAAGTTGAATTGCCCACAAATGAGGTACTTCGCTCTGTAAATTCTCTATAATTAAATATGTTCTGGTTGCATTACGAATAAGAGACGTTGTTGTTTGAAATATTCTGGCCAATTCCCGAACAACCACACAATAATTACATGTAATAAGGTAAAATATTGAAGAATTTCGATAATGGATTTTACCGAAGGCAGGTATATGTATATAATATACATGTTTTTGTTCTTCCCCCTGTAGCAAATAAAAAACTGACAGCAAATTGGAGACGATATATTCAAAACTTTGGGGCTCTGTAAATATTTGCAATTATTTCTCTTTTTCGAATTGCATTTTCTTTATTCTACACAATTTTGATCATTATTTAGAAGGCGATTCAATAAATTAGATTTGTTCTTGTATAATATTTTGTATACTTTATTTTTTGTGCGATTCTATTACTTAAATGTTTGATTTTTTGTCATGTTTTTTTATTTTATATTTTTATTTTCATGTGTTTAGGATTTGCTGTTTTCTTGAATTTATGTTCCCTTCATTTTTTCTTTGAACATCTCTTTCGATAAAAATTAGACCAGACGATGAATTCATCGCAATCCAAGGCTAAATCAAATTGAATTACCCATAATCAAGTCGATACGCCAAAAATATTTTGTATGATGAATTTTCTATTTCGCTTAGTAATTGGATTTGAATTATTAACCTGTTTTTTAACGTTTATTTATTATTTTAAGTTTCTCATGTACAACTAAGTTTTAAGTTTTTCTTGTTTATTTTTTCTTTTGAAGGCAATTCATTTTCCTTAGCGCTGCTGTGTCTGGCTGCGTTCTCATTTTTGCAATGTTTTTCAACTAGCTTTTTGGCTTTCTGATTAAAAAGGTCTTTGTTTGATTTATATAAATCTGCTGCTTCGCCTTGTAGTGGATCGTCGGGATTAGGATTTGCCAATAAAAGTTGTATTGACAACAATATGGATTCTAAGGTTATAGCAGGGTTATAAGAACCAGTAGGAGGCATACGTAAAAGATCCAAGCAAATTTTTCCCGCTTTAGGTATTTGTTGACAAAAATTTTAAATAGTTAAGTACAACATAAAGGTATGAATTTGTTAAGCAGGTAGAGAATGTACTTGTAAGAAACATAATAGTGCAAAAACCAGCAAAACCCAACATTTTTCGAGCTATGGGCCTATTAACTTTGAATTTAAAATTGGCGTAGTGTCAAAACATTACTGAAAAAAACGATTCGATATGTATTAATATCAAAAAGCATAGCAAAGTGTCTATTAAACGTCAATATTTTGGAAATACGAAGAAATTTCTTAAATTTTAGAATAGAGTTGGCAGGACATAAATATTACCAGAATGCCATAGTTACCTGCAGATCGCAAGAAATTTCACATAGCATATAACAATGAACCAATAAAACGAATTATAGACCTGGGTACCATTTCTCAAAAGTACAAGTTACAAACCCACAGGTACAATATGGTGTTAACTTACATAAAAAATATGTAGGCGTATTGTAAAATATTAATATTTTTTTAGATATATTTACGTCGGACAGGAAGTTTTATATATTTCTAATATTGCATGTATATGCACCAAATTAGCTCGCTCCACAGTTGGAGATATTATAATACATATATAACAAATTTTGTCGCTCCGTATTACGGTAAATGTGGGTTTATGCGGCATTTTGTCACGGGAGTTAACAATGCGTTTTCTACCTCCTACACAACTTTATTTTAAGACGGTTTGCTGGACTTGTACCGAACTTACAATTATCTATATTTGGATGGAAAACAGGGGTAACAAATTTAAATGTCGGTGGTCGAAAGGGATATTGTTCACCGAATTGTATCGTAATTTTAAATGTACCATCTTCATATGGTGATCCTAAGGGGCCAGGTATGAAAGCCTCTAGACAAGAAAAATCTTCGGGTGTTGCAGTCGTAGTTGTACATCTTATACCTGTTATGAAAAACGTTACTGAATTTTCAATATACATATATTGGTATAAAATTACCATGCTCCTGTTCATATTTTTGCAACTGTTTAAGTTCAACAGGTATGCGCATTTTCTTTATTGTTAAACTGTTCATGATTTTAATAAATATGAAAAGATGTAGGATAATACTATAGTTTTTTTAATATAAAACTTTGTAGAAATGCGCCAATCGTAAAAATTGGTAGAAATCGCCTTATATACAAACATGGATATTTACGAAACTTTTTGTAGTTTTTAGTAGGGCTGCCAGACACGTTTTTGGTATTTCCCAGAAAATCCCCTATTGAAAGAAAAAAACCAAAAATGTCCATTTGTACGTAATTAAAAAAGGTTCTTCACACCGCCATAATTTAAGGAATTTTTGAGTCACTATATTGTGAATAAGAAGAGTTTGTAGTATACATTACGTTAAAATTAAATTATTTTGTATTTTCAGATAAACATGTATTCTTAATAATGCCTCAAAAATATGCGCTCTACACGTGCATTGAATTTTGCTATCGAACGAATATTTAGTAGATAATTTACCAATTCTTTGTACTGCCTTGTGCCATTTTTCATTCCAATTTTTACAAGGAAATTTATTCCACAAAATCTCATAAGCATCGAGGATATATTTCTATCCATCTTTCGCTGTTGTACATTTTGGTTGTGCCGCTGGATTTATACGAAGTCTTTACTAGCCATAAATCTGTTCAGCTATCGCACATTACATGTCCAGACGACATGCAAACACCGGTACATAAACTATGCTAAAAGCATCCATGCAATCTCAATCAGAAGACCACGAACACATTTTATCTCGTTATTATGCCGACGCTCTCCCAATGTGCGAACAAACTTATGGCTACTCAAGACGTAGTGTAAACACCCGTACATAAACTGTGCTAAGAATATGGAAACAATCTTGATGAGAAACAACAAATTATGCTCAAGCTGAACAGAAACTTCTGCCAACGCTCTCTATATGTGCGAACAAATTTGGGACTATTAAAGACGTAGTGTCAAGACGGCATGATACTAAATTAATTTCACGGAGATATATATATATATATATATATATATATATATATATATATATATATATATGTAAGTATTCTGAGACAATCAATACAAATAAATCTTTTCGAAAGTTGGCATTAATATTTTTAAACATGTTGAAACGTAAACGAATTAATATCTCTATTTAAAAACAAAGCACAATGCCACTTTCAAAATATATGTCTCTATTTGTCACCAGAGATATTTCAGCGACTTTTAGTACTGCCTGCGGCTAGGTGCTGTACAGATGGTAAATTGACAAGTAGTGCTAAATAACAACGCATGTAAATAAATCAAACTCAGACATATATCTTGTACCGTACCAGCTGTTTTTATTTACATTTTTTTTAGCGTGATGAGTTTGAAAAATTGTAAACATTAACACGCGCAAGTAATACTAGCAAACAAAATGTAATGCCGAAATAATATTTGCTCAGAAAATTGGTATTATAAATAAAATAATGGAAGTTTGATTTAATATTTAAAATAAATAAACTGTTTTAGTTTATTAAAATTGTCCAAGCTTGAAGGTGTTTTATAAAAATTATATTTATATTTTTCGATATTTCGCTACTCCATTGTGTAGCATCATCAGGAAATAAAAATAAGGAACAAATTATATATTTAAATTATTGCCACAAAAATCCAAAAATTTTCCAAAGTTAACATAAAACAAAAATAACATGAGGTTTTTAACTCATGCCTAAAAATTAAAATTACTTGATAATTAATAATATTTGTAGTTCGGAAAGAAAACAATAAAAAGTTTTTAAAAAATGTAAATACAGTTAACGAAACTTAACATTAAAAATGTTGTTAAAATAATGTTATTTTTGTTTTATGTTAACTTTGGAAAATTTTTGATGTTTTGTGACAATAATTTTTTCATAAATATATAATTTGTTCGTTATTTTTATTTCCTGATGATGCTACACAATGGAGTAGCGAAATATCGAAAATTAAAAATATAATTTTTAAAAAGACCTTCAAGCTTGGACAATTTTAATAAATTAAATTAAAAAAAGGTCAAGAACAGCTATAATTTTAATAAACTGTTTTAGCTTCTTGTAAAGAACAACTTTCTTCACAAAATCTGAATCATGTCTTTGGGATTGCAATATATGTACATCAATTGAACATAGCAATGGAGAGCTAAAAATATTTTAGTTATAAAACCCAAACGAAACGATGTCCAAAAATTTGAACACGGTAACAGAAAGCCTAAAACAATAATAATTAAATGGTATGTAGTCTTATTTACAAACTCTAATTCTTATAAAAAAAAATAACGTGTTAAGAAAATCCAACGACGAAAACAAAAATCACTAAAATTGTACCTAATAACTTAAACAAGTACAAGGTGCAGGTTTTTCCATCCCTGGGTCAGTAATTTGTTGCCACAATTCATAGTTGCCATAAAATAAATTTTGATCTCATATTCAGATAAGGTAACACAAATGTAAACAAAAACAGCTGTTAAGAGCTTACATTTTCTACAAAGTTTGGTTTATTCACATCCACAGAATATAGTAGTCTATGTTCACATCGATAAAATAATATTGCTGAAATAAACTTCGGAAATAAAAGAATTTTAATGTAACATTTTACAGTATACAAACTGTATTTAACTATCCTAATTAAATGGAGAAACATCTTCATTGAACCGCAAAAATATTAAATGAAAAATTATTGATATTATATAATATCAAGCCAATTTGTAACAGGACACCATCCTATACTATAAACAAACGTAATTACAAATTATAAGAAGTACCTACTAATCTTAAATTTTGGAAGAAACTTCAAGTAAAACATAACTCCGTAAAATATACATCAAAATCCACAAGTACCGTCTGTCCTGTTAGAAAAAAAATATTTAATTTGCTATATTTGTTTTGTTTGGTTTTCATGCATTGTCATCTAATGGTTTATATGCAAATTATACTCACTACTTTGGTGAGCATTACGTGTTTATTGGGTGATAATTTTGTTGAATTAACACAGCATCCTATGCTAAAAGCTTTAGCTGATAATGCCACACATGCAGCAATTGGAGCTTTATCTGGAATTGCATTTGCCGTACAATTCTACGAGAAAACAACTCATTTCTTTGGTTGGTTTTTAATATTTTCCTGTTTTGCTTGCTCTTCTTTAATCGATGTGGACCATTTTATAGCAGCTAGAAGCTGGAGCTTAGAGGTGAGTTACTAAAACTTCAATTTGATAGAGGTATTGTAATTATTGTTTATTATCATATTTTTCAATTTAATAAAATTAAGTACTTGGTTTTTATCCTTAAGTGTTGTCTATGAAGTGGTCAAAATGTTTCGCAGGCCCTAATTTTATAAAACAACGCAACAAGCTATATGGAAAATAAAAACGAAATAAAAAAAAATGTTTTCTTTTTTTACATTAAATTTTTGCGCCTGAAAAAAACAAAACAACGCCACAAAATATGAAGCGTTGACTTCCTTCTCCAAGACTCAAAAACATGTCTGAAAAGCAATGTGTTTTATAAAATTAGGGACTTAATTTTTTTTATAGTTTCTCTTTAGGATTTTTTTTACATATTTGTTTGATTAATCACAATTAAGAAATAATCTGGGCTGCACACTAATTAGCACATTTTACGAATTTTGTTATCTTTCATAATTATAAATACTTGAAAGTTAAATATCCCTCCTTTTTTATCTTCTCTGCCGGAATCCGTTGTCAAAACCGAATTTTTCTTACATATTTATTAACATTGTAATCTTCATGGTTAGCGAGCCTAAATACTAGGTTTTGATTAGGCGTTATTGAATAGTATTTTAAGTTTTTGCAGTTTAAAACTTGGGGTTACTGCGTATTTAGAGTTAAAAGCAAATTAAAAAATACTCATTTTTTTAAATTTACTAAAACTTGAGTTTAACTCTAAGTATTGTGTTTCTTTAGTTGTCTTTTTTTTTATTGTTTTAATGGTTAGGCTATATAAAAAAATTCACTATTTTTGTTATATTTTGTGAGTTTTCTGCATTTGAATTAGGTAAGGATGTATTCACATATGCACATATATATACATATATATATACATATACATATATATATATATATATATGTTTTTGTTTTTTCTTCTTTAATTTTCACAGACCAGCTGTTATTTTTAGTCTTGGAAATATTATGAGTACGTAGCTACTCGGTAATTTACACTAAGCAGGCAAATAATTCAATTAGTTCAAATAAATATTTGCAAATAAATTTAAATTAACACATAATTTATTAAATTACTTTCCTACTGCTTTTCATATTTTATTTTGGATAAAGCATTTTATTACAATAAAAATGAATATTGCTTAAATTTGTTTCCTTTAAAAAATATATTTAACCCGTTTTTCGCCGGCTGTTTATTATTATTATAGTTTGGGAACGATTGCAAAGGCGGAGCATTAATGTTAGACAATAACGAACAAAAATTCTTCTTTTCATCTCACATTTGTTTGCGCTTGAATGTAGTTTCTTATTAGTGTTTATTTACATAAATTGTTCTTCATAAAATCACATTACAAAATAATATTATATAATTATTATAATAATAACGCAATAAGGTGTCAAAATAATAATATCTATTAACGCATGCTTATTCTAACACGTATTAAAAACCCAATTTTATGAAAATCGTTTGGAAAATAAATCACAAAGTTGGAAATAAACATTTCTGCGACCTTATTCCAGGCCGGTGGCCTGGAAACCCCTGTCCTAATTTGTAACCTATGGGATGGCATAGGTGCTATTCCGGTGCTGCCTATGCGGTCGCATAGGCGCGCTGGTCTGTCCGCTTAATGTCACACCCGTGGTTGGACCACCGTGAGATTGAGCCAACGTTGGCAGGTGCTCACGTAAATTTAATCATAATCTGTCACGACTGAATATAAATGACCATAATCACATCATTTTTATAATAATATAGTTATTGAGTACTCATATATACCTATACATTACAACACTACTTTAACTTGCAAATTTTAGCTAGTAAAGTGTTCATTTACTTCTTAACATTTTTGAGAGTAATTTTGGAAAATTTCTTGTTACTCTCTTGTTGCTAATTTTTACTAGTAAAGTAAATGAACACAACTAAAGTAAATGAACACAACTAAAGTAAATGAACACTACTTATATGTATGCATATGTAGATTATTTTAAATTAAATGTGAAATATACATATTAATTATATTTGAACAGTTCCTACCTACCAAAGAAATTTGTTGGAATATAACTAAGACATAAATTAAAAATATATCCGTATATTTTATCCTTTATGCTTTAGTAGAAAATTTTGAAATATTTTTTAAATTTTTTTAGGATGCAACAAATTTATTAAATCGTCCATTTTTACATTGCTCAACTTTAATTTTTGGTTTCGTACTGGTTTACATATGCTCCGCATGTCTCAACTACTTTAAATGCAGCCTATTTTTTGGTGTAATATTGTGTGCCTTCATATCGCATCATACGCGTGACGCTGTTAGACGTGGGTATTGGTTATATCCCTGGGGTCATACCGACAAAATACCTAATGTAGCATATATAATTATAATTGTATTGACGCCATATGTACTGGGCCATATACACGCAATATGTCGCAGTACATTTGTGCAACAATTTTTAGGAAAATATATTAAATTAAATGAAAATCACCATCATAAAGATATGAAGGGTTACAGATATATGCAGGTTTAATTATATAAATTCTGCCGTAATTTTTTAAGAAATAATAGCTTTATTAGGTTTTAAAACATAGAAAACTGATCAAACTAGTAACACTTGTGATAGACTATAAAACACACAAAAAATTATTGCAGCAACATGGTAATTTACCTTAAAATTTACAGTAATAATTTTAAAATACGAAATCAATATTAAAGATTTTATAAAACTCTCTTCTTGCATACTTTTAATAACAAAATTTAATAAACTTTATTTATATTGTTATGACTTATCACAAATAACTTCCTTCCAAATGTATCACTAGAATGTAATAATTATAATAGATTTAATTTATTTAAAATTGTCCAAGCTTGAAGGTCTTTTTTTAAAAAATTATATTTTTATTCTTCGATATTTCGCTACTCCATTGTGTAGCATCATCAGGAAATAAAAATAACGAACCAATTTTTTTTTTTTTTCATTAATATATAATTGGTTCGTTATTTTTATTTCCTGATGATGCTACACAATGGAGTAGCGAAATATCGAAGAATAATAATATAATTTTTTAAAAAAAGACCTTCAAGCTTGGACAATTTTAAATAAATTAAATTTAAAAAAAGGTCAAGAACAGCTTTAATTTTAATAAAATAGAATTAGTGCTTTTTATCCCTTAAGTATTAGTGTTTAATACATTAATATAAATTAAATGTATAAACTGATAAAATGATTGGTTAAATAAACATTGGTTTATATATTTATTTATATATTTTTGTTTGCAATCTATTCAACTCCAAATTAAAACATAATTTTAAACGTTGCTTTCGTTGACATTGAGACTTTAATAAGAAAACAATGTAGTTTCTATAAACATTAGAATATGTGTAAAGAATCTAATTTAGTATTAACAAATACATCGTTGTAATGGCAGAATAAAAAATTCATTTGGTTTTACGCAAAATGTAAAGAAATCGATTTGAACCACGGTCATGAATCATAAACTTATGCGCCCGTTTTTTGGCTTCTCCGCATTAATTTGTGGTTAGACTACTACTACCACATATGTACAATCGAGTTTTACACATACTTCGTTATATCTACGCCCTCCATTAAAGTCTAGAAGATATAGGAAGGTTAGTTGTTATTGTAAGAGCTCTGCTGGTGTCAGAAGTTCTTCCCTGAGCAAAAAAAATTCCGATTGATACAGGTCGTTCGGGGAGCGAAGATCCATTTGTCGTGGGATCGTGGTGGGTTAGTAGTAGAAGGAGGCTCCTATACAAGGCGAATTAATTATAAGGTGGTAGTAAAGCAAATTGGGTGTTGTGGAGATGCGACCCAATGTCAAAATTTGTTCACCTTGAGTCAACTGATCTGTAGAAATGGAAGAATCAAAAGGCATCAAACGAAAATATTTTAACTTATAAATATATTTTTGAATTTATAAACTTAAATTGAAATCCATATATATGTATAACGGTATTTGACGTTACGTTGTGACGACCGAATTCAGCACTTGCGCTCATGAAGCTACTTATTATTAATTCGTCTTGCCTTTGTAATAATAAAATGAAATTTATAAAATTTATTACCAATTTACCTAATTTTTTTTATTTAAAACGATAGAACGGAAAAATGTACAAAATATATTAGATTTTTATTCAAAAACTTAATACATACGTTTTTTACTCAAAAATTATTTTTGCACTTGGTTTTTAGTAAGTTTGGTTTACAAACTACAAATTTAAGAGAAAAGTTTAAATGTCACAACTTTTAAAAGAAAGTACATACATACTTCATTAAATTTAAAATAAATAGCAAACTGTAAAAATAATAGCCTTCGCAATGCTATACATAATTTATGTTTGTACCAGGAGAACGAAAATAACTAGTTTTAAGTGTAATTGAAGTGTAGAAGAAACTTCAATTGAAAAGATTACTTTCGGTGGAGAACTCACTTTGGCCGTAAAAGACGTCTTCATTCAATTCGGCTAAATTTGGTAATTTGAAATTTTCATCTGGGGAATGAAATTCCTCTCGATTAAATGTATTTTCTTCTCCGGAACGTAAACGTTGAAAAACAAGAATATTTTTACTATTTCTTAACTGTACGTGCTGCAAAAGAGAAACAAGGTTTAACTGTTTCTCCTTGGTGAGGATAGACCATTCATTAAGGACTAATTGGGGGTCAACATTATTGTTTACCTCCGCATTTGCAATTCTATATAATATTTTATAGTCTACGAGGAACTCGTTGATTTGATAAGCCAAAGGTTCATACATCACAACATGAGAAGGCTTCGCAGTTCGAGGATATGAGGGAATATGTGAGCGCAGCCAATGAAGAGGAGAATCAAAGAACTGTTCAGCCTCGTCTTTATAATTATCTTCTTGTTTTAGGTTGGGATCACACGTAAGGAAGCGCATTGTTACATTTTGGTGAACGTGGCTACAGAAATATTTAAGAAATATATAAGTAATGTTTAAGAAATATATAAGTAATTTTTAATAGGTTACCTGTAGTATGGAGTAGAATGGCATGGCATTAAGAATAATATACTAGCGGAATGCTTTTGTTCATCACGATATTCCTTGGCTATATATTGAAGTTTATCCATAACATCTAATGGACCTTTCTGGTGAACAGTGCATAAATACCATGCTGGCAACGCGTTGCCAAGTACAATAACGCCTGCTATTAACCATAATGAGAATCTTAAAGTAATCAAAATATATATAGTATATACTTTAAAACATTTGTTAACTTTTTTGCATACTTTGAAGCTTTATAACTCCATCGTGTCAAGGAATCAGCTGTGATGTATAAACATAACGGCAGTAATGCGCTAACAAACCTAAATTCTTTATGTTCAATTGCACTCAACGCACAAAGTGAAAGCATGATGGTTATAAGTAAATTCTTGCGTACAGGATATATTTCATGATAGCGTACGGTTTCCATGATACCAAAGATAAAGGGTAGGAAAGTGATACCCAAAACAGTGGGTAAACCAACAATAAAGTACCAATACCTGAAAATTTTATAAAACGTATTATAAAAATTATGCTTTTAATGTATAAAAGAATAACAAAGCAAACACTTTACATTAGCGGTGAAATTCTCTTTGCATGTAAAAAAACCCCCCGAGAACAAAAATTAAAAGTCAACATTTTGAAATGTTGCGCTAACAGAGGCTATAATGTAAAACAATTTTCTGTTCGAATATGCGAGGTGTGGAGTAACAAGAAGTTGAACAAATCAAAGTTTCAAGTGTGGACAGCATAATGAGTTTTTGTGGTTTTATATACATATGGTATATGCATGTATATAAATATACAGATTTAATTCCCTTAAGGAGGATTATAGCAACTAAAAACAAATCACACTGTGTATATAAAATCTTGCGGTTTTGGGTATGGTATATATATATATATATATATATATATATATATATATATATATATATATATATATATATATATATATATATATATATACATAGAGCATTCTAAAATTATTTACAATATTAATTCTCTTGTAATATTAATTTCATTCTGTTAGATATTTGGTTTTATATCTGTTTGTATATGTATGTATGTTTGTTACTGAAAGTTTGCCAGTCGAGAAAGATAAAGGTGTTACAAACATTGGTAAGATTCAGCACTGCACTTAAACTTACCAAGGATGAGAACCATAAAAGCTTCCAATATTATTGAAAATATTATGCTTCAAAAATTCATAAGGTGTTATCAAAATATGTCCATGCATCAATGAATCTATTCCGATACAAGTAGCAGCAACAACCAGCCTAAAATATACATATTTATTTTGTCATTCTGTTAATATGTTAAATGAGAATATTTACCCAATTATTAAAAAACGTTTAAAAATTAATTCACGCCAGGAAAATTTAGATTTACGCAAATGATAAACAACTAAAGGCAACCATATCAAAGCAGCTGTAGGCCTAAGAAAACAGCATAAAGCAGCAGGCCATAAGTAGGCAACACCTTCACCATACCAAGGGAAATAACTTAAGGAAATTGTTGTTAATGAGGTTTCCAAAGTGTTTGATAAAGTGCGGGATCCAGTGTAAAACCAGAACCAGGGTACAATAATTAAGAAAAGTGCCCACTTTTTTCTTCCACACCACACAAAGAATCGATAATCTGAATAGGCAGATAAGGTAGCTTGCAAAATACGTGGTAGAAGTACCAACAACTGGGCAGTATCCAAATTAAACAACTCCAAAAGTTTATAAATACCAGCTATAGCTAAGGGATACACATAACTGCGTATACCTTGAGCCCATTCCCATGTTAGATAACCATAACTAAAGTTGAAAAGATCAATTAGATTTACTTTTAAATTTTTTAAATGTAGTTGAAGTTACCCAAATGTTAATTTATGTGCCACTTCTAAACATTGCCAGTATTCATCGGGCACATAAAATGTTTTCACCACAAACACTGAAGCCAAACGTATGGCAAACAATAGCAGAAACACTAACGATGGATTCATTTTTAACCTGTATTCATAAGTGCCTTCAAATTTGATATTTTGAAGATGCTTTGTTTTTATTTTTCTATAACAAAGCTTTGTGAAAAAAAATCCACGCTTTTACCAAAAATGAAATAAAATTCACTTCTATCTAAATTGTCTTAAAATAAAATACGGTATGCGTTAATGCTTTGGTTACAAAAAGCTAAAAATAAACAAAATATATGTAAATAAATATGTATATTCCTAAATTCTAAAGAAAAATTGGCCGGTTTGTTGTTGTATGATTATTTATAAGACGTCACCAATAAAATGACGCTTCCATCGTCAAAAAACTAGGCAGCCCTTGCAATGAAGCTGCCATATGTTTTTTTAAATTGGGGAAGAATAATACAATCAACGTTTTCCTTAAAAATTAACTTCATTGGTAATTTATAACTTTTTAATTTGCTTTTTCTTATTTATTTGTAACACTTATGTTCAAAAAAGCAACATGTAATGATAAAGGAGAACACCGCTTAATTGTGTACACTGGATAATACATTATTAACACGGCGTCTGTTTGCAGATACATATTGCTGTTCGCACAGAAATTTGTCTAATTAAAACTTGTTGCTGTTCATGGTCGCTTCATGTTTATACAGACTTGTCTGAACAAATGTTCGCACAACTCCGTTATGCCATTACATCACGTCTTGACTAACCATAAATAAGTTCGCACATTAAGAGAGCCTCTCCAAAGTAACGAGAGAACATATGTTCGTGTTCTTCTGTTTACAGACGAGCGCACACACATATACATACTTTTTATTTTCCCTGTGTATTTTGTTTTGTGCAAACTATTGTTTGGACAACTCTTCGAACATGAACAGCGGCTAGTCAAGACGCCATGTTATACAACCAAAATACACAGAGAATATAAAAAATATGTATGAGTGTGTGCGCTCGTCTGTAAACACCCGATCATTAACTATGCTGCAAATATCCATTCAATATCGATGAGACAAAAAATTATGCTCAAACTGAACAGAAACATCTGCACGTATTCTCCACACAGAAAAACACGAACAAATTTCTTTTCGTTATTCTGCTGACGCCCTCTCCATGTAAGAACAAATTTGTGACTAGTCAAGACGTAGTGTAAAACCCCTGACATAGACTACTAACAACAACATTACAACTTACAACATTACCTTATTTATATAAAAGAGATCAAACGTTTGTTATTCTGATTATATTCTGTGCCACAGATGACCAAACTAAGCCCACAAGAGACCTCCTGCGAACGAATAATGCCAGCCTACGTCTAGCCGCCGATTTTTGTATGTATCCGTCGCCAAATAATGTGCACAAGTTGCAGTTATCGGTAAAACATAGCGGCGCAGGACTGTGAGCCCAGTAAAATAAAAATAAACAATAGTTTAGTGGAGTTTAATATAAAAATCTCAATATTATACTTTAGTATTTACTTAACCATAAGAAACTGCGTAAAAAGTCCGAGCTGTAAATTTATATCGATATTGCAGGTTCATTGCTTTAGTTTTGTTTTCAATTCAAATTGCCAATTTAATATTTTTCTTGCAGTTTGACAATGGGAAGACGTAAATCAAAGCGAAAGCCACCACCAAAACGTAAAAATATCGTACCTTTAGATCAACAGTTTAATTGCCCCTTTTGTAACCACGAAAAGTCATGTGAAGTTAAAATGGACAAAAGTCACAATGCAGCAAAAATAAGTTGTCGTGTTTGTTTGGAAGATTATCAAACCACAATTAATTTCTTGTCGGAGCCGTTGGATGTTTATAATGATTGGGTCGACGCTTGCGAAACTGCGAATTAAATCTTAAGTATATGAAGATTTGTATATACCAAATAAACCGAACGATATTTGTACACACGATTATCGTTTTCATATCACGCATGTTAGTGTTTTCGTAACAACATAATATCTGCCCTTATTATGCGCTAGATTCGACGTTCGAACAGCGAATATCGAAAGTCAAATTCCTATTACATATGAGCTGCAAACAGAATGTCGAAGAGAATTTTCGGCAACTTTAGCGCCGCGTGCGATAATATTTGAAAAGTCATTTGTAAATGTTTCTTGCATTTAGGCGAACATACACTTATTTTAACATATTTTGTTAATGTTATCGCAATTTATACAAGCTTTAAGGTCTTGAATGAAAATGTTTTCTTTAAATATTTTTTTTCACACCCTCTAATTTCTAATATTGCTACACAAAGGCGTATGCCAATAAAAAAAATTCGAACAAAATTAATTGATAAATTTAAAACAAGGGCGAACAGATCTGTAATAAACAAATTTCTGTTAATTTTATGCCAGTTTAAAACTCGAAAGTGTAGTTATATTTATATTTTTTTACTAAATTTGCATGAAAATTCGTATGATCAGCTCTTTCGACCACAATTATAAATCGAATGTTGCTCTTAGAAATTAACAGCATGGTATTTCAGCTTTAATTGTCATAAAACCAACTTTTTAAAAATAAATAAGAAAGCATAGAGGCTTCAGTGTTATTTAGTTGTTATACCATTAATCGCCATGATTACAACCTCACCATCTAAATCCATAAAACCCGTAATTAATATGTTTTACAGGTCTCAGATACAGATTAGTTAAAACACATTTTAAGCCTTAAAAGGTTTTGTTAAAGATTCATAATCAAAGGTTTACAAACATACGTACTTTTTAATTTGTATACTGGTATATTTTTATGCTAATGTTGAGCAATAATTTTTGAATTGATCCACGTAGTCGAATTTGTAAGCAGGTTTCTATAGTTTTAAAATATTTATATTAACTTATTTAATTAAAATTTCTATAAATTATTTCATTAAGTAAACTTAACAATAATAAAATTATTAAAAAAGAATTCGCACAACTTTTTTTTGTAAGGAGTGAACAAAAAATTTGAATAACGTTCCTTTTTTATATGTTTTGAAAGTCATCATTTACATTGATTTTTTTATGAATTTGTTGACTAATTAATAAAAAAAAACTTTGAATGATGAATGAAAAGATCAACTGTACAATACAAAAATGTAAAAACTAGAACATCTACACGTATTCTTCAAACAGAAGATCACGAAACATTTTCTCTCGTTATTTTGCAGTCTCTCAATGTGCGAACAAATTTATGGCTGGTCAAGACGTAGTGTAATGCACGAAACAGTAATTTTCACCTACCCCTATTGTGGTTTTTACCTTAGCATTTACTAAACAAAAGTCTGGGATAATTTTCAGAGGTAGGATTAAATTTACTAAGGGAAGCTTTTCTCCCTTGGTCCGATCAAGTCTTATTTTCAAGCTTTAACAGCCTATAACCATGAGACGTATTTCCGCCAAGTTGCATCGATCTAGGGGTACTATAAAAAAAGTAGTGTCCGACTAGATTAGCAAAATACCGATGGTTGGCTGAAGCAAAATACAGATGATAACATAATGCAATAACTCGAATAATTCGAAATAGTTCCGAAGGCAGAACGGGAATACGTTAAAAACGAAATACGAGACCTGCACACCAAAAAAGATATAATTAACCGCAGGTTACTGACGACACACTTAGAATTAACAGAATACATACCAACACAAGCATTGATGGACATTTTCGAAACAATTAGAAGCGATATCACAAAGACCATGGAAGAAAAGTATAAAACCCTACAAAAGAAACTGGAGAGATTATCAACACCAAGGATGCCAAATAAGCAAAGAAAGGAGGAACATAATTTTAACTCAAGGTTTGTGAACTTAACAGAAGTAATCATCAACAAAGAAGAAGCGATAATGCTAGAAAAGGGCCTAAAGCACAACATCCACAGATATTGTCGATGCGGAAATGGGTATATCAATATTACCAAGAAAAGAACAAGACCATGCGAGGCACATGTGCAAAGAAATAATAGAGAGAGAAGCCAAAACAAAAAGAAAAGAACAACAGAACAGGTAATGCAAAACAGTAAAAAATCTTGAACAAAAACTGTTAAGGAGCAACGTGATCACAACGCAGCTGACAAGGGCCATACTACAGTGTTAATCAGCAAGGAAGAATATATCAGAAAAACGGAACAATAAATTGAAGAAGCAAACTGTAGAAAAATGAATACCAAGCTAGCATCAAAGAAGCTATAAAGAAAGCGACCAAGTTATTAAAACCAAATATGGCACATACTCTGACAAATATGAACCCGTCAGTCCCACCAATGATTGCACTGCCAAAAATACACAAACCAGACACTCCAATGAGACCAATAGTGAACTACAAATCAGCGCCGAGCTACAAACTCTCCAAACATTTAAAAGTTGTGTTGAAGAATACTTTAGAACTACCAAACACGTACACAGTAACCAACATGACAGAACTAATTGAAAAACTAAACGCCGTAGAGATTACAGAAAACACGAAATTAATATCATTCGATATTAAAGATCTATATCCATCGATACCCATAGCAGAAACTACAAACATAGTGCACGAAACAATACTGAGAAACACGAAAGACAAAGACCTTGCTTCACAACTCACAAATACCTTAAAAACTACACTACAACAAAACTACTTCTAATTCAACAACGCCATATATAGACAAACAAACGGACTTGGAATGGGAAACCCAACCTGGGCAATACTCATGGAAGTATTTATGCAACATCTGGAAAGCCAATACATGGAACAAATGATTCGTCTCGGAGTAACGTTCTACGCACGATACGTAGATGACATAATATGTGCAATTACGGGAAATAACGAGGTTGAAATACTAGAACACCTCAACAAACAACACAAAAACATTAAATTCACAATGGAAGCGGAAGAAGATAACAAAATAAATTATCTGGACCTGGCAATAAAGATAAACAAAAATACCAACAAACTCGAATATGAAATATACAGAAAGCCTACGGCCACAGACACAATAATACATAATACTTCCAACCACCCTCAGCAACACAAGCACGCGGCGATCAGACAACTAATAACTAGACTAGAACGAACACCGCTAACAAAAGAAGCCTACGACAAAGAATTAAATGCGATATATACCATAGCAACAAACAACGGTTACAAGAAAGACACGGTAGACAAAATCAAGAAAGAGTTTCAAAAATTCAGAGAACACAACAGCGAGAACGAAAGAAAAATATGGACAACTTTAACTTACACCGGAAAATCAACATACAAAATAGCCAACTTTTCCAAGAAGTACAACATAAATATAGCATTCAAAACAAGAAACAACCTAGGACGAATATTACAAACCAACACAAATAAAGACGACCAGCTAGATAAACAGGGGGTTTACAAACTGACGTGCACCTGTCAACACAGCTACATAGGACAAACAGGCCGCAAAATAAAAACAAGATTTCGTGAACATATAAGACACCAGAATCTAACTTCGCGAACCACATGTTCAAGGTGTATTTATTTATAAATAAATACACCTTGCACATGTTCAACAACAAATGTAATCCAGCTCATATTAGGAAAACGGTACAACTACTACACACACAGCAAAAGGGACTACGACTAAACATCCTAGAAAACATGGAAATATATAAACATATTCGAACCTCTAAAATTAATCTACAAGACACACAACAAAAATAACGGACAAGACACTCCAAAAACAATAAAAACACATTACAAAAATAATAAACAAATCCATAATCCAATAATCACTGACTTCTTTCAACCCCAACAAAAAACACTATAAAGAATTAAAAACAAAGCCCGCACCACAAATTATAATGCAATAAAATAGTAGTCACAATAGTCTAATCTATACAAAAACACCAGGTCCCAATTACAGGCAGCTACGTGGTAGAAAAAAAATTACCTATAACATCTACCTGCCATCCGAAAACACAAATTCTGATGCAATACAAAGCCATAAAAACAGTCATCACTTACATCTACCAATCCATACAAAACACCCGACATACAAGCGTTACCTGCTACCTGCTCACACCTTACAGATGCTCACGCTTTACAGAGCTCACATGACAAGAAGATACCTGTCAAACAATAAAACACTAACGAATTGATACAAACTTCTCAGAACGAAAAATGACACTGAAGATGGCACATAGCCGAAACCAGTTTGTCTCCAAACCAAAAAATTCTACGTAAAAATTCGTTTTGACTCCATCTAAGTTTTTACTTAGATTAAGATTTAAAAAATATAAATTTTTGGTGAATATATTTCTAACCATAAGAAAAATTTCAGTTATAAGTTACTTTAATGAATCTCCTTCGTTCAACTTAAACTTTTCTATAAGACACACTTTTTTCTAAAACAATGTTAAGGAACCACATAGAGGCTATTTACACACAGTCAAATGAAAAAAGTATGTATGTATGCGCTCGTCTGTAAACACCAGCATAAACTGTGCTGAGAACATGGAAACAATCTCGAGAAACAAAATTCTGCTCAAACTGAACAGGAACATTCCACACAAACAAATTTTCTCTCGTCACTTTGCAGACGCTCTCACCATGTACGAACAAATTTGTCGCTAGTCAAGACGTATTGTTTGTGATTGGTCGCGTGTGGTAGCAATGTGTTTTTACAAACATTGAAAATTGTAAGTATGGTACTACGAAGTTACTAAAGTAGAAGTAAAGTCTGGGAGTATTGTAATATTATTTAAGTGATAAAAGCAATAATGTATTCTTAGTGCTAAGTAAATAAAATTTAATGGAACGAACCTAATGCTAAATGCAAAATAAATGAAGAAACAAACAATATGTTCTCTGCGAGTGCATTAAATTATGGCAGCTTAATATTACGTCAACGGCAGCTTGTGAAAAATTTTTGCCATTTTAGAGGAATAAATATACAAAATCAACACTCTCTATTAAGAACAACAACAAAAATTCAACCCCTAAACAATGCAGGGTTACAAATTTTTAGAATGAAATACAACAGCAGTGATAAAAATAACATTAATTTATCCAAGTTACGAGCAGCAAAAACAATATGGAAAAATATTTTTGGAAAATACTTACTAATTACCAATATTGTTGGATCTGGCGTTTTAATGGTCTTTGGTGACTTAATGGCTCAAGAGATTGAGTTTCGCCGAGGGGTTTCAAATACCCAACGATATGATTGGGAAAGAACCGGTCGAATGTTCATAGTGGGGGCTTTACAAGGACCTCTTCATCATTACGTATATAATTGGATGGATAAAATAATGCCTGTAGCAAATTTCAAAAATATAATGAAAAAAATTTTAATAGATGAATTGCTAATGTCTCCAGCTTGTATATTTATATTTTTCTATTCGGCATGTTTCCTCGAAAATAAAACTTTAAAGGAAACCAACGATGAACTTAAAGAGAAATTTATTTTTATTTATTTAATAGATTGGCTATTATGGCCCGGTGCGCAATATATTAATTTTCGTTATTTGGAAACTAAATATCGAGTTACATTTGTCAATGTTTGTACGGCATTATACAATATTTTTATGTCCTATGTAAAACATGACTACAATTTACAATTATAGTGTTGTTTAATAATTTTATATATGTATATATGTGTGTATGGAAAATAGCCGCACCTGTCATAGTTTGCTTCGGCTACCGGGTAAAAGTACCATTTTTATTGTTCAAGTTCTAGTGTCATCTACTGCTGTTATGTTGTACTATAAAGAATTAAAGTAAGCGAACATGTTATATTTTGTTGCCATAACAGCTTCGCCATTTGAATTATTAAGAACTATCATTATTTCGATTTGTTTCATTGTTCGAAGTCGGTGTAAAATCTAATTTTGGAAGGTTAATTTAACAATACATACATATTTATGTATATGTATTTCATACTACTGGACGTGCACGCTGCTTAGATTTTTCCAGATATATAGTATAGTTATATTTTCAAATATAAGATATATTGTTTCATTTTGTAAATAATCAGTAATAAGAAGCTATTTTAATTAATAAATACTTGTATTAAAAACGTTAAAAAAATAAAGCAGAAAATAGTTTTTATTGTCAGACTGAGTAAAGCAGAATCGAAACACGCTGAAGGTATGTACTCATGGGTTGTATATCAGGAAGCACGTAAGAAAAACAATAACAACCATTTTTATGTACATTGTATAATATTAGTGCCTTTTCCGGGCCTTGACCATAGTCCTATAGACCATTAGTGGTCGTATATGCAAAAGTGCTGTACAAGTTCTTTTTTTTTTGACTAGATAGATAATATAACTTATACGTACCTATTTGTTAGAAATAAACTATTATTTTTTATAAATGAATAAATGTATTTATTTTTTTATTTATAATATAAAGCACAATAAGTACTTAAAATTGTCCAACATCTACATTAAACAAATAGTGAATTATATGCAAATTTTCTTGGTTAATAAAATTTGCAATTAGTGTTGTGATGCTTTCGTTACATCGAACAATTTGCTGTTTTATAATCATACGAAAATCTTGTCTTACGCCCTTATCAGAACCGCGTGTACGACGTGAACCAGCAGCTCCAGAGGAATTGACAGGCACATTGTTGGTAGTAAAATCGAAATTAAATTCTTCTTTGTGCGTATGCCAAACATGCATAAATTCTTCAATAAAATCGATATTTATCAGAAAAGGCAAAAAATTTCGAAACCTAAAAGATCGGCGATTAGTTATTATTGAAAATATTTGCTCAGCAGTTTCTTTTTCCCGAGGGTATTCAAGCTGAAGTAATATTAAGAGATCTCCCAAAATGTCATCCGAACAATTGGGTTCATAGATTTTATGCTAGAGAAAATCGTTTTAAAATGTTATGAGTGAAATATATAATACTAATAATATACAACTGTACATACACTTAAATTTGTTACTATAGCTTTGGTACAATATTGCACAAGGGCTTTTTGTGTTAAAGGTATAAAAACCATATGACGTGGCACTGTTAAAGTTAATTGGTCCAAAACATGTCCTTGACTTAGTGGTAAATCGTTTATAATTTTTAATATACATTCAAAGCCTTCGTACTGTGGTAATAAAAATGTAAGGTTTTTGGATAATAATTGTGTGCTTAAAATCCTTGTTTACTTACTGTTAATTTACCCTGCTGCAAATTTAAACTTAGCTTCAGTATATGATGTACTAAACTACTTTTAATTGTCATTTCTGTCATGAGCTTTTTCGCTTCTTCTTGATGGCCAAAATAGATTGCTAAATCAAAGAGAAACCTAGAGATCCATGGTGATAATGGCAATGTTAGCAGAAGTTTACTAAAATCTCTTTGAAATTGTTCGGTATTTAACAGTTGCCAACACTGAGCAGCATGGACAAACGCTTTTGAGATTTCTTTACTTGTTGGCGTTGTTAGAGATATACGTGGTGGTTCCATACTCTGGGCATCTGAGCGTTCTAATTTCCAATCTGTGAATCCTTCAACTAAGACATGATTAACTTCAGTATCCTCTGGTCGTGTATTGCAGTTTTTAATGTAACAGTGTAGAGAATATATAAAGAGTGTTGTGGCATAAAATAAAACTTGAGTGCTGCCAGCGGCACTAGTTGAAACAATTTCTATAAGCCTATCCCAATACACATTTTGACCCCTAAAAAATTAATAACCAGTAATGTTTATCATCAGGTTCAATGAACATGTAAATATAAATTTGTTACTAAGACCTACCAAGTTTTATTAAAAGGCAGAAACATTTCCCACCGTTGTATCTTACCACAGAGCATCAGTACTTGAAATATTTTTTTCCATACCTCGGTGATATCACATTTCGTTTCATCTATAATTTGTCGAATGTAATATTCCAATGAAATTGTAAACAAACGGCATACTAAACCGTTTGGTAGTTCCGGGGTTTTGTGATATATTAATGGTAATGCTTCTTCTACTAGCATTTCCTGATATTTTTGGGGATTTTGCTTCATGCCATCAGCTATCATCTCCAAAAGTCTGGGCTACAAAATGTAAAAATAAATGTTAACAGCAAACACATGGTTTAATTACAAAATTAGTTACTGAGTGTGTAATGGCAGCTTGTGGAAATCTTTTTAGCACCAACAGCAACAGTTTACACTGGTTTAAACTATTCTCTGTGTGATTGACGGTTAACATGAGTATTTTGTGCTGTACATCATATGATACATGTTGAAACATTTTAACATAAAACTCTTGCTGTGAGGTAATCTCATTCTCCGGGGCTCTTAAAGCATTTGTTAATTTATTTACTTCTTCCCAGAGCTCTACGTTTTGATTTTGAAATGTTAGGATGCTACGAAAATTTTTAAATTAATTACTTAACAATATTAGAGCGCATATATAATAAACATACATACATGTAACTAAAGCATTTTGCAGCCTCTTCATAGTTATTTGCCTCCTTCTCTAAACGATATGATTCAAACTGAAAAGAATCATACTTTTTAGAAACGTATAACTTTAAAAAAATATTTTTTTTAAACGTATATCCGTAAAATCGCGCCAAAATATATATCAAATTACCCTGTCAAAATATCAAATCAAGAAGAAATTTAAACAAGTATTCATTTGCATTGGTATATTTTATTGAACATTTATAACAACACTTTATAGTACAAATATATATGTAAATATCAAAGAGATATTTTAGGCCTACAATGTAATATCCTAACTCAAATGAGTTAATTCAGTTACTTACGGACAGCTCCGTAGGTATGTATAAAAAGTAAACAAAAACAAAATGTCTCAATAGCTTTACTATGAATGCCCTGTAGGCTCTTTGAGGAAAATGTATTTTCTCAGAGTGGATAATTTATTTTCACCAAATAAAACGAGTTTGATTTTCATAAATATCTGAGATAAATTTATACTTTTGAAGGGAAGGTATTGAATATCGTCTTCAGAACGATTCAAAGTGCTTCCCAATAGAGTAACGCAAAATTTTGCTTAAAAAAATTACATACTTAAGTAATATTCATACCAAGCTGTTTTTCTACTAAAAACTTTTAAATTTTGAATTATTGCTGCACAAGCGCGATATGTACATCTAATGTGGGGTGAGAAATTACCTATTTTTCTTAATTTGATAACATTGAGGATCATTATTAAAACTTGTCTTAAAATTTCTTGTTGATCAAAACGAATTGCTACCGAAGATAAAAGAGGAAAAATATTACTTGGCAATTGCCGCGCTATTTATACGCTATGCTTTTGGAATATAGCCCACATTGTGAACATACATACATATCAATGCATTTTAAACTTACTTGTACATTAAAATTATTTGGAAATAATGTTTTCGCTGTAATAATCCATGATTTTGATGAACAAGGATCTATAGATCTTAATTTTCTGGATTGTTCTATTATATATGTTTCATCGCTTCCGCACGATACCTCCATATTTTTAAATTTAATATACTTTAAAACACAATAAATAAAATATGTTAAACGTTTTTTTGTTTACTATTTACGTAGCTGTTTTGGAATTATATTTTACATGAATCAGTGATGCTAATGTGTTTTATTTGTATAACATTCTGTTGTGGCTAGCCGTACATCTGTTCTGCCAACCTTCCGAGAGGAATTTGGCTCCTGAATACTGTCACTGATGATGGTCTCTTCGTGTTGCTCGCACAACGTTGCTCAGCACAAACAAAATACATATTGGCATGTTAATTTTGTTATTCTTGATTATCCATAAATATGTTCTGCCATCGTACAGATTGTTGTTCGCACAGGAATTTGGCTCGTAGTGTAAACTTTAAGGTTCAATTGCATGGATGTACTATATTATGGCTATGTTACTATTGACATCTTGACACTACGTCTTGACTAGCCAAAACTTTGTTCGCACATGGAGAGAACGTCATCAGAATAACGAGAAAAATATGTTCGTGGTCTTTTATGTTAAGAATACGTGTAGATGCTTCTGTTAAGTTTAACCTCTCATCGAAATTGTTTGCATATTCTCAGAATAGTTTAAGTACGGGTGTCTACAAGTGTGCGATTACTCACTTATATTTTAATTTGCCTGTGCGTATTTTGTTTGTGTGATGGCAGAACAGCATTGTGCGAACAACTGTTCGCAATAATGGTTCATACAAAATTTGTAAGTTTTGTAATCGTATCTGAAATAATCTCTCAATTAAATGAACTAGGTTATGAGTTGCTAATGTAAAAAAAAAATCAATGTAAACGGTGTCGATTTCAAATCTACTACATTTCGGTGTAATGTTAATGAGTTATATAACGGTTCAAACTACCCTTGTTAGTTTTGATATTTTGTTTAAATAAATTTACTCTCATAACTTCCACCAAGGCGTATCTAACTAGGTGGCATTGATACGACAACAAATACAACAATACAACAACAGCAGGCAACTTTGTCTATGTAAAATCAATGATTATTGTCAAACACAGAATATAAACAGAATACCCAACAATGACATTTGAAAAAGCGTGCAATCAGGTGTCACGTACAAAATTTTAAATTAACCCGATTACATGAAAGAGATAGCTTAATTAGAAACGATAAGGTATTTTATCTCTCTTATATAATCGAGGTAATGTTGTTGTGAGTTGTCGCGTCTAATTAGTAGTCTATGCTGTCAAACACATGTGACAACAAAAAGCAAATTAAGAGGAAAATAGTTGAAAAAAGGTTTGTTGGTAAACAAATCCAAACACTTTGACATTAACAAAGTGAAAACAAAGAAAAAATTAAATGAAAGGAAAAAATTCACCTGCAGTAGTGATGCCACCTAGTTAAATATGCCTTGACTTCCACGATATCAAAGTACTTGGCAGATGTAAAAACAATGTTAGCTTAGCTTAAGGTAATACAATGCAAGGAGGTATGTCCGATTTTCCGCACACGCCAAATTTTACTCGGTTTAGACATCAGTAACTCTTCTACTTTTGCCAATTCCCTATATGAGACAAAGCACTTTGTGTGGGCGGCCATGTCGAAAATTTACTCGGCAGTTAGCCGCTAATTTTAATTTAATCGGCTTGTTTCCTTGTGCCTTCATTTTGCAACAGCTGTTTTGAGTTTTTGGAAAATAACACCTTATGGTTATTATATTGGGCAAATGTTTTAAACTAAATATTTCTGTAAAACAGCAAATGACAGTATTTACACAGGTGATAAATCCAATAATGGGTCAAAATGAATGGACCCTTAAAGATGATTTGTACGACTATCACCAAGAAGTAGCTAACGCCGGTTTTGGTGATATGCTGCATGACAAGGAAAGAAATCTGAAATATTACAACACCTTGCGAAAAACAATTGAAAAACTTCACAAACAAGGTCAAGAGGCACATGTTTTAGATATTGGAACAGGCACTGGTATACTTTCAATGATGGCCGTCGCCTCAGGTGCTGATTCGGTTACTGCGTGTGAAGCTTTCATGCCCATGGCGAATTGTGCGGAGATAATTTTGGAAACCAATAAAGTAAGAGATAAAATCACTCTGATTAAGAAAAGGTCTACTGAAATAATTATTGGTCAAGATATGACAAGAAAAGCGAATGTCTTGGTTGCCGAATTACTCGATACAGAGCTAATTGGAGAAGGTGCAATTGGTATATACAACCATGCTCATGAACATTTGTTGACTGAAGATGTGATATGCATACCCTGTAAGGCTACGTGTTATGCTCAGGTTGTGCAATCGCCTTTGGCAGCTCAGTTTAATTCGTTAAAGACCTTAGCAAATTTGGACGGTGATGTGCTTCTGAAACCTCCCAACGAAATAAAGAATTGTAAAGGGGAAGCTAACTTGCATGATGTCCAACTTTCCCAATTACCTCTGGAACAATTTCGACCCCTTACTAATCCATATCAAATTTTTACTTTTGATTTTAATCGGAAACAATTAAGGGAGCTATCAAGGGAAACAAATCATATATTAAAAACTATAAATGTTGGATCAACTGAAATGGTGTTTTTTTGGTGGGATATTACTATGGACATTGAAGAAAAAATAAAGTTAAGTTGTGCACCTTTTTGGGCACATCCTGAATTTAAAAAATTAGCAGCAGAGAAATATCCCTCTAAGCCACTGCCAAACGTTATACCTTGGCGAGATCACTGGATGCAAGCTATATATTATATTCCCAAACCTTTAAATGTTTTAAAAGTAGGGGAAGAATTTGTATTGAATTGTAATCATGACGAATACTCGTTTTGGTTTGATGTATTTCCGAAATGCGAAGAAATTGATAAGAAATCAATTCCCCGACATAGTTGTACATGTTGTCTGCACATGACATACAGTCGATCGCGTATTGGTCAAATGAACCAGAGTTCTCGAAGTAAGCGTTACTTGAATTATTTAGAGGAGCATGTGAAACGTGAGTCACGTGTTTTAGTGTTAGGAGATGGATGCTTGTTGGGCCTAAGCTGTGTGCAGTTGGAAGTATCTAAGGTTTGGTGCCTCGAGCCCAATCGCCATTCTAGAAATTTTATGGATACAATAGTAAAATTTAACCATCTATCAAATGTAATATTTTTAGAAAAACTGGAGGAGATGAGTGAGGAAGATCTTCAACTAATTACTCATATCTTTGCGGAGCCATATTTCTTGTCATCGATATTGCCATGGGATAATTTTTACTTTGGTACATTGTTAATGAAAATTAATGATAAGCTTACAAATTCCGTGGATATATCGCCACTTGGTGCGCTCATATATTGTGTGCCAGTAGAATTTCTAGATCTGCATAAAATTCGAACTCCTCTTAAAGAATGCGAAGGATTTAATTTAAGGCACTTTGATAAAATGGTAGAGGTAATTTAATCATAAATATTAGTATATATGAGGTACTTAATGTGAAATTCCATTATTGTAGGAATCTACATTGATAGCCCAGTCAAAAATTGAAGCCCAACCTTTATGGGAATATCCTTGTCGCGCATTAGCTTCACCTCAACAACTGCTCAAAGTAGAATTTAAAAATTTTAACCAAGAGCGATCAACAAGTGGAAAAATTCCCATTGAATAGTAAGTTAAAGCTAATGTAAATTCTAATTCCGAACTAATACTAAATTATTTATTTTAGTTCCGCAAGTTGTAATGGAATTGCTTTGTGGGTAGATTGGATACTAGATGATAGTGCAACTACAAAGTCAATTGTTAGCTCTGGCCCCTTACAACCTATTGAAATAGGAAACATTATTCAATGGGATATGTTTGTGCGGCAAGGGGTGCACTTTATTAGCAATAACCAGTGTGTAGACAATATTGAAAGTAACATTGAATGGAAATTAAATTTTGAACCCAGAAAAGGGAAATTAAAGTTTAACTTTCAATTGTATCATTTTCAGAAATAATAACACATTTTGCAATAACTGTAAATCTGGTATCATTTAAAATTTATATAGTAGAGTGGTTAAAAATATTAGTGCAATTAATTTTTAGGAATTTCTTTTTCCATTTTAGTCAAAACAATATTGCGTTCAGTTTGTGAAGACGGTGAAGTGTAATTTTGACCCCTCAAAGGTTTACGTAAATCCAAGGCTCTTATATCTGTCATTAAAGCATGCTGCTTGTTCTCCAGGTCGACATCAACTTTTCGCGCATGCTCCTCTAATAAATTATAATTTGTTTTTGCTTCTTCAATTTTGTTTATTATACGATGACGTATATCACGAATTTTTTGAACCTCAAAGCACAGTTGATCGTTGGCTTCATCCAAACATAGCTCCATACCGGAGCGCTGGGCACGATTCTCTAAACGAGTTTCTGCTAATTTTAGACCATCAGTTTTGTCACGTAAAGCCTGTTCTAATGTTTTTATTTCACATATGGCTTTTTCCATTTCTTCTTTCATCTGCCAAAATATAAATGAAAATTATGTTCTATGAAACTAAAAAGGCTTTCAGGTTCAACATCTAACTCAATATAAGTATATAGGTCATTTTTACCTACATACCTTCAATTGCTGCCATTCTAATTCATTGCGGGCTTTCTGTGTCTCAAATATACGTTTACGAATTGTGTGTTCAGTTCTTTCTTGTTGCGAATTTAACATATTGTGAGCTTTTTCTCGGCATACAAATAAGGCTTCTCTTATGGCATATGTATCGGCCAATTCATTTTCCGCCAATTGTTTCATATTTTTTGTATGGTCTAACCATGATTTATATGAACACGAACTAAAATGTGATGAAACCAATAAATATTAGAATGTATAATATGAGCAATGATTTATTACTTTTTGGGGTTTCTAGTTGGGTCCGTTTTATAGCTTATATTTGCAGCAAATTTGTTAAGGGAAGATTGTGATAAATCAATGCTTTCAGCCTCGCTTTTGTTGCCTGTTTCTAACAGAAGTTTGAATTTGACTTCCTCTAAACGACACAATTTTTCCCAGGCTTTCTGACACTGGTCTGCTAATAAACGTTGATTGTTCTCTATTATAGCCAATTCATTTTTTATTTCTGTGTCAGCATCATCGTACGTCATCTCAGATCCTAAACGGCAATCTCGCATGGTTAAGCACTCGCTTACAACCGAAAGTGGCGTTTGCATAGCTTCAAGTTCCCGTTCAGTTGTCGCCTTTTCTTCGTTAAGCAGTTTCATTTCACGCTCTATTCGTTCAAGAGTTTTAGATATAACCTCCCGCCATCGATTAAGTTCGGAAACTCTTGATATATGTATGAATGTATAGGTGTATTATTCACTTAATTTTAAAGAATTCGTAATTTACCGATTGTCTAAAGCTTCGTTGGTTTCATAGTTGGTCCAGTCTCCTTCTATGCGTGTCTCGTTTCTTAATGTTCTGGAACTATGACGTATTTGAAAAGCGTCGTCACGCCTGGCATCAGCAACATTTCGCAGAGCATTTACTCGATTATGCCAGTCCGATAAAGCTAAATGTTGCAAAGGCTTCTCCAATACTAACAAGGATTTAAAAGCCATTTTTTGCAATTTAAAAATTATGTGTGTATGGTATATATATATGTATGTAGGTATATGTTTAAAAAAAATTTATTTGAATCGAAAAATTTGATTAGAAAACTAATTCGTACGTGTAAAATAATTGTTCTGAAGGAAGTTTTCAAAATAAAAGTCAATAAGGTTGTCATCGTTACATATTGCCAATGGAAAAACTTGTCTCTATTATGGCTTCCTAACATCAATTACAATGTAGTAAAGTACTGTTAGTATGCATGAATATGTACATACTTACATATATGTGTACTTATGCTACTATTTGTCCATTTAGTGGCGTAGAGAGCATACATAACTAGCGCCCGGTGCATGACATGTTATTAGGGGATCGACATTTTACTGAACACTATTTTTGATCCGTTTGATGATTTCCCTTTCTTCATAATATTACCAACTGTGGACGAATAACTAACTACTTATTGAAAAATGAACTAATATGTATATGTATTAATAGTGTGAGCAAAGCATTGTAAATGTCACAGGTTACTAATGTCTGTGGTAAATGTTGTGAATCGCCAAGAGTTTTTTTAACAAAAAGTTTTCCCAATCTTTTATAATAGCTAATATGGTAAGCATATTTTTCAGTACGACTAGCAGTAAATTGTCTGCTGGCAATAATGGCGGTAATAAACACCAGAAAATGTATCGGTATATACATACATACATAAATATTTCGTAAGCTAGTGCAACTAATAAAAGAGCACTAAGTCCACATATTAAGAGAAATATTGGACTATATTTTTATCCCCACATGGGGTTATTAAACTCAAAGTTGAGCATTTTTTTAAATGATATATTTTTACACACTTTTTTCGCATTCATTTCAACATCTCCTATATCTACATATATCAAAAGCTAGAGCAATTATAAAAAAGTATGAAATTGGTAAAAAAAATTTTATTAAATATATTTTGTACACCTACTAACAATTTTTATGGTAGAATTTTTATTTTTTTTTTTTTATTTTCGTATATTTCATTGCAACAAAGTGCCTTTTCAACAGACTCTTGAATATTTTCTCAATGCACAAATAGTAAACAGCTCATTCTGGCTTTGTTTTTATTTTGTATGTTGTTTGTCATAAATAACTTTTTTAATGCTCATTTCTGTCAAAAATATTCTTATATATTTTTTCAGCAGAAAAGCGTTTTTTTTATTGCAATCCATTTTAATCCAATTAAAATTTGAGTCATTTTTTCATAGTAAATTTCAGACATTAAACTAAAACAATTTTTATAGTCAAATAATATTCATCATATACAACTAATTCATTCTATTATTCTATTCTGTGATATTCATTGACCTATTACTATTATCACTATTTATTTTGCATAATAATTTAAGAAAATATTATTTGCATATTAATCCTACATAGTAAGAAATATTTTTATTTGATATTCATAATAGTTATCGTCAATTAACAAAATCAAAAATAATAATTATGTTTACGAAATAAAATAAAAATTCTGCTTTCAGTGTTCGAGTATTTTGGATTGTTGTCGTCATGAAGACGGCATCCTGAAAATAATTGAAAAATTCAACGTGTGCAGTTTAAGAAATTTATATTTTCGCGTGAAACAACGTATGTATTATATCAGCGCTGATAAGCCTGCAATTAAATCGCTTTGAATGCAAAAAATTACTAGCCAGTATGAACCCACTTCGCGTGACGTCATTTGTGCTTCATGTGCAGAAAATTTCAATTTTATGTGCGTCATAACGTAATCCTGTTTCTTAGTCATAGCTAAGTTAAAATTATTACAAAATAATTAAAACTGGTTTTTTCTAATTAAGCAAATAATTTATTCAAGCTCAAGTTTATTCTTTCAATTAAGAAAGATACATTTCTTTTTCTTAATACTATAATTTTTTTGAATACTGCAAAAGTTAATTTTAGAATGCTAGCAGAGTCAAAAACTTGAATTTTCTATGCAGCTATGCACGTCATCAGCCTCAAAAAACTATTCGCTTAATTATTTAAAATCTCAGTTCGAAAATTCGACCAAAATAATTCTTTAATCTTTTATTAATCCCTTGTCGAATTTAGTTCCGTGACGAACCGGTTGTGCCATTTTCAGCGTCATTTTAGTTCTGAGTTTATATCAATTGGTTGGTAGCACGTAGCACGTGAACCTCATATATCACGTAGGTATATGTTAGCTGTAAACAGGTAAAGTTTGTAGGTCAGGTGTAATTGTAAGAATTGGTACACGTTAGTGATTACTGTTTTATTGTATTCCCTCAGAATTGGTGTTTGCGGATAACAGGTAATGTTATAGTTAGAGTTTGTTTATTTCGTTTATCACGTAACCATATGATAGGTTCGAAAAGGTAAAGCTCGTACGACAGGTGTTTTTATATGGTATGGTAGATGTTAGCGATAAAATTTTATTGCATCAGAATTGTCATTTGTGGATGGCAATACGAATTAACGTATGGAATACAAACTGACGTGCACATATCAACAAAGCTATATAGGACCAACAGGACGCAAAATAAAAACAAGATTTCGTAAAGAGAATATAACAAGAAGCACGAGACCAGAATCTATATACGCTAACCACATATTCAACAACAAATGTAATCCAGCGCACATTATAAAAACGGTACATCTACAACACACACAGCACAAAGGACTACGACTAAATATCATAGAAAACATGGAAATATACAAACAAAAGACATTTGACGATCGCATCGTAAACGGTCAAACAAACTGCAATTGCGACGTTATAGTCGAAACTCTAAAATTAATCTACCAAACACACAACAAAAATAACGCACACGAACACAAAGCAACAAACAATACCAAAGTAATAATTCACTGATTTCTTCCAAGCAGAACGTAAACCATAATAATAAAAAAAACTCTGCCTCTGCGGTTTATCTGCATTAACACTAACACCTACCAATCCATGTAAAAACACCTGTCGAACCTGTTACCTGGTCTCACCTGACAGATGGCTACGGGATACACGAAGTAAAAAACCCTGCATATAACATTTACCATTTTAAACACTATTTCTGACGGAATACAAAGCAATAATACATAATCTCTAACTTTATAAACGATGTTCACCTGCTACCAACTCACACGACAATTGTCACAAATATAACATGATTATATACCTGACAAAATATAAAACATTAACGAATTGATTGATACTGAAGATGACACATGCCCGAAACCGGGTTTTCACCATACAAATTTCGAAATTCGTTCCAAAAATCTACATCGAATCACCATTTCCGAATATCAAATAACGAATTTTAGAATATTCATTGTAGAAAGTTTTTGCATTTTAAACTCTTCTTTTAAATAAAAGTTTCTCCAAATACAACTGTTTTTGGTAACTAGTTTTATTCCTTTCTCAAATACTTAACCGTTCTAAATAAAAAAAAACCATTACAAACACTTTAAAAATAAATCTGGCAATTTATTTGCTTCCTCTTCTTTCTATACCATTCACTTGCCAATATTAACACTTTTTTCTTCTAATTTCTTGTCATATACAATGACAGACTAGTTATTCGCAAATTGCCGAATTGCTGAAACATTTTTGTTGTGTCTAATAAATTTAACCATAAAATTTAATAAATTGTTTATTTAATTTAACAATTCAAATAAAGTGCTTGGCTCGCTAGAACAACATGATAATAAATACATTTAGACTTTAACGTAAAGTGTTTTTTTGCTATAGAAAAATCGAACTGATTATAAGCAAAGAAAGAAGAAGACCGGAAAAATACAACGTGAAAGAAACAAAAGACCTAGCTACAAAAAACGCCCTAAAAGTAAAATAAACGGGCGTAAAAGAGAGCTATATAATAAACTGGAATTATAAGCGAGAACAGAATTGAAGTTATTAACTTGTGAATGTATGTAGATTGCTGTGAAGAGTGAAAAATGGCGAATCAATCCACCGGTGTTGGTAAGAATTTATTACATATAGAAAATTATTAATAAAAAAAAATTGTGCTTAGAAAATTTGGAAAAAGCTGGTTTGTAACATAAAATATACAAAATTCCATGGGTGATTTAATTTTAAAGAAAACATCGTTGTATTTACAAGAAATGCAGAAGAAAAAACGTGAAAGTATATAGTCACCGCAGAATAATTGGTATCTGAGTAGAAATATAAAATTAGGAAGAAAAAACACAATTTGAAGTTTAATAATAAATTAAGTTTGTTGTTGTAGGAAAGAAATAAGGCAAATTATGAAATGTATGTACTTACGCTTCATAAAATTATAGTTTCTAGGATTTTTATGTCACGGTAGTTAGTGTATGCGCCCTATTCTTAAAACTATGACTAGTCATTTTTATTTATGTTTGTGAGCGTCCTGCAATGTAGCCTGATTATGTGCCTTCCATACATAGTTGAAAATATAACTTCCTAGAGTGTTATCTATTATTAAAAAAATATCGATTACAAAACTAAGCAAGTATCAAAAGATATATTTGCAAATGTACATAGGTATGTATGTATCTATGTAGATAAAAAAAAAGAAATGGCCCATTGTTCATTATTTAATAATATAAAGCCTTGAGGGATATGACGACAATATTTATGTAAAATATAATTTGGTTTTTACAAATGTGCTGAAAAAGTATATTAGTAAGAAAAGGGCTGCAGTTGATGCATCTTTTTCAAAATTTACTTTCCAAATCTGGAATCAAAGACAAAAATTTTATTGTCGTCTTGGTATGTAATGTACTCTTTTAATTTTAAAGCTTAATTAATATACTACAGTTTTTTTAGCATTTGAAATTCCTAATAGGCATATTGAAATCTATACTAGGGATAGCTTCAATAAGCGGAAAAGGTACATCAGAATTGACGACAGGATTCTAACGCTATTGCTGATGAAAGTATTTTGCTCGTATGTTGATGAAAACCGTAATAAAATATCGACATACAGTGGTGCACAAAAGCGTATAATTTTTATAATTCTCAAATTTAAGAAAGCGCAGCGAGAGATTATTCAGGAATTGGGCTCTTATTCAGGAATTTGGAACTGCTCCAGGAAGATGGAGTACAACGCATTAGTTTATATGCGTACCTATGGAACATACACAAATTATAGACCTAGAAAAATAACTTGTCGATAGAAGATTTTTATTTGTGTAACATCTGTTGCAGAACCATTTAAAACCACAAGTAAAATTTCAAGAGAGTTATATATCTCACATCCAATTGAAGACAAAATTAAAGATATTTGCGTGGGTGCATTGTACAAAGTAAGCACCACGAATATATTTAAAGTCATGAATTTTAGTTGCCCGTCAGCAATTAGAAGATCAAATGCTTTTTTGGAAAATTATCCTCCGGAGTGTTGTAGGAATGTTGTTGTTGCTCTAAACAACAAAATTAATATCATTCTTGAACAATTTTTATCGTTGTCATCTACTAATTATTTAACTTTAATCTCATCGAAAAGATGAGACTTGGATTTGTTTATCGAGTTACACTTGTAGACAAGATGAAATGCTTGGGGGTGGGTATATATCGATAATTGACTACCCTTCGAGTTCCACATTCATAATCTGTACTGTAAGATTTCAGTGATTCTATGTAAACTTTATTTAGCAAATATGCACATACTAACGTCTTCAAATTAGATGCAAACTAGCTTATTAACTTTAAATGTAAAATATGCTATATTGTCTTTTAAGTTAATCAAAATTTTTAACATGATTGTTAGATTTGTACATAAAATCCGTGGCCGTTATCAGATATCTTTAAACGTTTTATTGCGTCTTTTTTTTTACTACCCCAGCTGGAATCTTTTTGCATATTGCATTTTTTTAAAATTTGATATTCCGACAGGGTGTTTAATGTAGATTTTTGGAACTAATTTCCGTCATCTCTTGTCAAGTTTAGTTTGGCGACAAACCGGTTTCGGCTATGTGCCATTTAGGGCCCACTGAATCTTAATGTTAATTTAAAGCTAATGTTATTGAAATAAAATTATATACTTAATAGATTCTAAATTGTATTCGGGCTAACTGCTTTGCAATATATGTATATTGAAAGTGGCAAAGAGTGGTTTTTATATCACTGTGTATGAATGAAAAAAATAGTGTGATTTCCTACTGTCCAACATTGATCGTATAAAAAAGCTATTGAGAGAAGACATTGCTGAATATTATTAAAACGATATAATCAAAGAGCTAATTTTAGTTGACAATTCCTAGTAATGGCCATCTCTACCTTACGGACAAAAGCTTCACACACAATGAGAGGCCGGTTATGGAAGCTTTCACTGTACACATTATATATAATTAGATTAGCAAGAATAAGAAAAACACTACAAACTTAAAATTTATTTGTGCACATACTTATGTATGTATATGCATACATATGTAATGCGAATATGTGTGTATTCATGTTTTCCTGCATGCAAAAATGCTAACAGCTTAATTCAAATATAATACCTAAAGTAAATGATTCAGTTTAATAACAGTGCGGCATCGTGGGTATGTTGCTAAATATTAATTATTAATTTAATATGTGTTTTAGTGGTTCCAAGAAATTTCCGTTTGTTGGAAGAATTAGATCAAGGCCAGAAAGGAGTGGGCGATGGTACTATATCATGGGGCCTTGAAAATGATGATGACATGACGCTAACATTTTGGATTGGAATGATCATTGGCCCTCCTCGTGTAAGTATTTTTCCCACTTATGTATCTTTGTTATATAATATTTAACATGCAACTATTTGAAAACATTGAAGCTCATAGTTTTGCTTCCTATAATTTAATAACCAATGATAGCTTTCCTAATTTAATAGGGCACAAGCTAGGTTTTCTAAAATGGAACAAATACAAGCACAAAAAATAATTTGATCCACCGATGTTTTACCGGTTATGAATTTGGGTCAATCGTTTAGTGTAAATTGTAAGATATCCAAATGCAAAGAAAAAATTGTCTCCAAACTTGGCAATGGAAACGGAAATCAAATGCCTATGTGAAAAAATCCACTAATGTAGGTACATGAATGACAAACATGACGATTTTTAACATAATGTGAATGTGTGAGAGGGTGGTATGTCAAGGCGGCTGATCTCAATACAATATAAGCTATGGTATATTTCAGACTGAAGACGGTAACGTTTTGCGGAAGATTTAAAAATAAGAGACTCAATACAAATTGTGAAAAATACAAACTTTATTTTAATATAATGAATATGTAATACCTTTTAATGGTACCTTATTTTAGATACGTATATAATCTGGTATACATATATCTTCATCTATGTATATAATATTTTACTTACTTTTTTGTGTATTTGACACAAACACTTTTCTGCGCCAGTCTCGTGCAAACTTAAACGAAACCATAACTTCAATGTCATTCAAAATATTGTGCTAATTGCCACTAAACAATTTTTTGTAATCAACTAGATTATAAGTATGCATTATGTTTTCTAATTCAGTAATTTGATTCCATTTCTTTGAAAAATTTTGTGTTTTTTAGAACTCGTCATAAATCAGGCTAACTTATAGTTTTATAAAAAGTGTTATGTGAAATTTCAGAATCTGCCTATTTCCGACAGCGTAGATTACAGTCCCAACTGAAAATAAAATTTGAGATCATTGAGATCAAAGCTACTCAGAAAATGTATTGCAGTCGGTCCCTAAAACACACTGCGCTACAATTTTCCTACAACAGCGCCTCAATCATAAATCAAATAATTAATTTATTTCAGTAATATGAAGCCTAAGATGCTAAAATAGCAATATTACAAGATTAAACATATCATTTGAACTAAGACAATACAATATTATCATGTCATAATAAATCTGTACCTTGCAAACAATTTTCTTGTAAAAATCGGTCAAACTTAAATTTTTACTTCATTTCAAAGTTTTATACCCTTTAAAGAACCCTTTGTAATTTATTATATTTTTTATAGACACCATTTGAAAATAGAATGTATTCGTTAAAGATTGATTGCGGTGAACGTTATCCTGACGAACCTCCTACGATAAAGTTTTTAACAAAAATTAATATAAATTGTATTAATCAAAATGGAGTGGTAAGTAGCTAAAACTATAGAACTTCTTATAATTAGCGTTTACAAACATAATAACTTGATTTTTCTTTTAGGTTGATTCTAGACTAGTACCCATGTTGTCACGGTGGAACCGTGAATATACTATTAAGTCCTTGTTACAGGAGATACGTCGAATTATGACTTGTAAGGAAAATCTTAAATTGGCGCAACCACCAGAAGGTAGCTGTTTTTAGTTAATCTCAACTGCGAAGCATTTACAATGACGTCAGCAACAATAATAACCACAACAACAACAACAAAAACTTTCAAGAACAAGGAACAAACAAAAAGTGCACTATAAAACGATTCATTATTTGAAATGAATAATTGCTTAATACATATGCAACAACAAGAAGAACATCATTATTTAAAACAACAATACTAAGAGATATTTAACAGCTTTAAAATTATAAAATAATGTTGCTGCTAAATTCACTTTAATAAAACTATGATTTCGGCATTAATTTTGTTTAATGCATGTTGCTGGTAATGCAGAAGTTATTTATAAATTAAGTTTATCGTTTAACTTCTGTTCAATCTTGCAAACAATTTCCAACAAATCAATATCTACTTAATGCTGCTATTTTAAATTTACTACTACTTACTACTCCTTATAAAATAATATAAGAGAAGAAAAATGATAAATAGATTTTAAATATTGTGGATCCCTTTAATCGAAATCAAACATGAGTATAACTAAAACGGGGAATAAAAGAAGAGAAGAAAAATATAAACTTAATAATATTTTTGCTTTCAAATAAGAGAGGAGGAGATTAAATAAGTAAGAAACGAAAAAGTCATCAACATTTTTATTATTTAATAAATATTTTAAAAGTAATTGCTCTATATTCTATTGTTTATATATTAGTGCGTTGTCATTTTTGTTGTTAAATTACCTAATATTCTATCTAACACCAGCAAGAAAATATTTAATATATTTCAGTCACACAATATAACAACAAATATGAAAAATCAACAAAACCAATCCCTATTTTCTTTTGTAGCGTATATAGCTTGAAAAAGTACGTGTAATTATTAATTAATTAAAATAATTATCTTAAATAAAATAAAAAGAAAATAGAATTATAAATAAAAGAACTTGAAAATCTAATCTTTAACATCTTATAAAATATATTTAAAATAAAAACACTCCAAAGATAATACAACTAATTTCACATTACTTCCAAAAAAAAGTCTAAATTTTAAGGAAAATGTGTATTTTTAATAAAACAAAGCTTTTAAAACTACATACTAATACAAAAATGTGAGGTCTATTATAATAAAGATATATTCTTTTTAATTACCTAATCGGGTTTATAAAAAACGAGTGGCACGGGTAGATGTTCCCTTGCCGCAGACCACTCATGATATATACTGTCATTTGCTAGTCATATGCAGTCAGATATTTGGTGCACTCGGCCCACATACAAAAATAAAGTTTTAGAACCTTGCCGCACCGCTATCATCGTATCTTGTTGTGACCTTTCTAAATATCAAAATAATTTATTTCCTATTTAATCTCTTCGAACTTGTCATAATAGCCTGTAATTCAAGGAAACCCGACCTAATGCTTCAAACTACAATAGCATTCAAGTAAACATTGAAATTTTCGGACAAAAATGCCTATTTGTCAAAAGAAAAGCGATTTTTTTGCTACTTTTTCCAAACATAATTTTACATACAAACCTTGTGCTTGGAAATATCAACCAAAACAAACAAAATCTGCGGAATCGGTCAAGCCGTTGTCCTCAAGTGAGGATGATCTGATATAGATATTCGAAACGAGTTTCCGTCATCCTTTTCTTTTTACGCGAACATGTTTGGACGAGATAACATTTTTCACATGTTCGTCAAACTTAGCCACGGAAAACTTACCGCCACTGTAAGATTCGTTTTACATTTTCATTGAAAAATTGTTAAGATGGAAAATTTTTCCGATTTTAAAAACATCTAAGAATTGACAAATTTAAAATAACGATGAAGAATTTATAAATAGTTTTTGTACAAATATATTCCATACACCTATGATGATATATTCAATATTGTTAACTCCAATTATCCTTGGCCACGTCACAAAATTCCATTTCAATTTTACCGCATTTCTTTTAATAAAGCTAATGTTTTTTTATTCGTTCCCTCACAAATTAGATTAAAAAATTATTCAAGCAGATAATTTGTAGTATCGGATTGTATGTTAAAAAAAATTATTCTAGGCAGTTATTTTGATATTAGTAATCATTAAGAAAACAAATGGACTTTATCAGCTAAGCAATTCCAAACCGTTACAAATATTTCAGCACTTCGGGGTGTTTTGTTAAACCAATACTGAGTCTAATTATGAACAACAATCCCCCGGGAAAATCTTTTTTTACATTATTTTTTGGTCATTATCTTGTAGAAAATTATAACGGTTTCTGTGTAAACTTGTTTTCAGGAGTAAATTAATTCATTTGCTATTCGCCATAACACGTAGCCAGCACTCTTCCTCAAATGTTTTACAAGTATATTCCGCTGAATTAGAATAATTATGAAGGTGCGAAACAGTTATTTAGTACACAGCTTAATTTTTTCCTTTAGTAATTTCTATAACAAAAGCTGCAAGTTTGCAAACATCTCGAAAAAAATCGCAACTAATTGTGGCACTCTAGTCACATTGTGAAAAAAAAACAATGTGACGTCATACATTCCAGTAAATAAAGCCAATACTCTTGTAACGGCAGCATAAAGGTAAATTACATTTTTTTTGCGTATTTGAGAGTTATATCGTAAATTTTTACTCCCAGTAAGTTTCCACGAAACATGTATTTGATAAAATGATTGTAACTACTAATAATATGAACTTTTATTCAGAGCTTCAAAAATGACGCCACAATTTACTAAGATATATGATAATAACTCTAATTCTTTATCCGATTCCCTGAAGCTACAAATACGATATTTTTTTTTTAAGAAATTGGGTAACACTTCTAGTATCCTTTACATGATTTATTAACAGACACAAAAAAAAGGTTTAATAACATTAATTTGTTAAATTCGTCTATTATTATTATTTTTTTGTTTTATTTGAAAATTACACTTAAATTAATATAAAGCATAGGGGTTACTGTTTATTACGATTCGAAAGAAAACTTTTCGAAACAGCATGTATTAGGCATACAAATGCGAAAGATTTTTTCCAATCGAAGCATATAGTATCCCCCAGTATGTCAGAAGTTTGCCTAATAAGAGGACGACAGAGTAAGTTATTAAATATGAAACACATTTTCTTTCTAAAAAGAGTAAATTTTTTGTGGTTTTAAATTTGTTTACTTTTAAAATTACGTTTACCAGTAATTGTTTATTTTAACTTTTTCTTGGTTTAAATTTAAGATTTTTCTAATAACTTATTTTTTCGTTCATTATCATTAGATTATGGTTATAAAGTGAGCCTAATAGCATAATCTTTTGTTAGTAAATAGAAATGTGTGGCGTTTTTAATTGTTTTTATTTTATACGAATTTAACTTAATGCTTCTTGGGTACGTAGAAAATCTTTCGTGTTTTCAAAACAGACCACTTGTGTCTCTTAATGTAATAGCAGATAACACTCAAAAATGTCATGAGTCCTACAACTTTAATAAGCACTCTCTTACGGACATCATGTTCAGGTTCGGATGTCCATTTAAGAAAAGTGGCCACATCTTTTGCCAACTGACTTTGAGTGGCTGGGGTACCATCTTGATATTCAATTACCTTACGTCAAACAGATCTATTAGAAATGGGTTGATTAATTCAAAAGTTATAGATTACCTCGTTGTACAAGACTTGACCCATACCAATAGCTCCACCTGCGAAGTAGGGATTGAAGTATTGGCCATCACGCAATTGTACACCAGCAGGAGGTTCACAATACCCTGTGAGCAAGGAGAAGACGTAGTCTTCACCACCTTTACGGGCTGACACAATGTAGCTCAAATCTGGTGGATAAGCCCCATTGTTTGCAGCACGGGCAGCCTCTTCGTTGGGGTAGGGAGAGGGGAAGTAATCCGACAGCTTACCAGGGCGCTCAAAATAGTTGCCACTGTCATCTGGCCCATCACGAACCTAATAAGTGTACAACAATTAGCTACAACTAAAAGATATATCTATAAAGAATACTAACCATAATACCCTCAGCTTCAGCCTTTGCTTCAGCTTCGGTATGGGTTACACCAATCAAATTACGGTAGGCAATGTATTGCATGGAGTGGCAGGCAGCGCATACCTGTTTGTAAACTTCATAGCCGCGTCGTACACTAAAAGAGCAAAATAGAAATATTCTTAATAATTTTTTCCATTGGTCCTACCAAAATGTTAGCTCGATGGGACTATAATAAATACCCAAGTGCTTATGCATATGTGTTAAATGTCGTCTTTACATTGAGAATACTTGAAATATTTTTAACGTACTATAAATAAGTTTATTAAACAAACCTGCCATGATCCAATGCAGAAATCAAACCATTATGGCTCCAAGGCATAGATGGTGGATGAACTTCAGTGCCAGAGGCCTCAACTGATTGCTCCAAAGCATAGATTAAGGCGCCAACACCACCGGTTAATGCGCCAATAGTGGCAACAAGCTAAAAACATTGTTAAAATAATCTCAAGTATTTATTAAAATAATCAAAAATGGACGTTAATTATTATTTACATTTAATAAACCTTTAATACAAAATAACGAATGAGGTTATGTGTAATAAAATAGAACAGCGGATTTGACGTTCTGTTAGTTTATGCACATGTATGTGTGTAGGACAACTACTTACCTTCTTCTGACCATTAATCCATGTTTTAGTAGTGGACATATTGGCCTAAAATAAATTATCATTACTTTACAATTAAATAAGTATTAAGCGTTTTTCTTGAACAGAGTCAAGAAAATATAAAACAAAACCTCAATAGCGAGTTACATAATGTCAAAGAAAATTTTTTTTCTGATAACTAAATGCAATTTTAATTAACTGCACTGACACTATTGATATTATTATTTCAATCCATATTGGTTTCGTATCGATTTAAGAAATTAATATTTAATTCGTTTTTTTATTCATATAATTGAACACAATTTCCTTTTTTTTTGGGAAGGCCCAATGAAGATTTAACACATTTCTTTAAATTGATTTTTAAATTGCGTACCTGCTGCAGATTTAATGCAGGCACTGTTTTTTTAAGAAATTTAAAGCCGCAAATTCTTCCTAATGTAGCCGCCATCGTCTGGGCCAGAAGATGTATATTACAACTTTTTAGAGGAATGAAAGATAATTCCAAACTATGGGTAGTGTTACGAAAAAGTTACCAACACTATCAGCCATTCAAGAGTGACTAATATCTCTGTTTTACACATAGTGATGCCACTTTTTCTAAATAAATAAAGTAAAGAAAGATATTTTTTTAAATATTCTATTACAACTAGTCTTCAAAAGGAAGACATGAGAAAAAACTAATTAACAAACTCAGAACGAATGTTTGCCTTATGTCCCTGCTTTAATACTGGAATCACATAGATTATGTTAGTTGGGTAGGGTTTCGCGTTGCAGGACGAGAAAGGTAAGAACAGAAACGGGTACTGGTTTGTACTCCTCATTTGTTTTCTACATAGACTACTAACTAGACTAAACAATAACCTTACCTCGATTATATAAAAGAGATAAATAATCTTATTGTTTCTTATTAAGCTATCTCTTTCATATAGTAGCGTTATTTTAAATTTTGTTTAATTAAACGCTTTTTCAAATGTCATAGTTGGGTATTCTGTTTATATTCTGTTGTTTTCTATTCGAAATTATTAAAAAAACAAAAGCGGGAATGCAGAAAAGAATTTCGTGTGTGAACGCAAGGGCATGTTTAATAGTGAATTGTAGAAAACTGGTTCTATATGATCCCGATTTAGGGAAGATCATCAACAATTTTTATTCGGCCAAGGTTTTTTTCCAATCATAAGACATACATTAACACGGTGAACCCATCTTTTCAACGAAAAAATTGAGGTCTTGTAACAGTCGAATACACTTCATACTCCATACTGGGCCATAGAGGAGATTAGAAGCGACAGAGAATATAGTGATCTCTTTCTCTGTCTCTTTTTTAAATGATTGACCGCTCCTATTCTCTTTTGCTTAATTAGTTTTCTTTATTTTGAATAATTGTTTTGACTATTAGTGAACAACGTATACACAAAGGTAAAAATAAGGGTAGAAAAATTTATATTTATTTTAAATAAACTTAGAGGATAACTTATGCTGTAAACATTAAAAATAAGTTTAATTTTCATTATTTAATTTTTCAGGTTTTTTGCTTTTGTTTTGAATATTTTTCTCGTTATTTTTAAATGTTATATTTGTGTCGTTCTTTAGGGACTGACCGCGGCAAAAAACTAATTCCAGCAATTTTCTAACGTTTACATCTCTGGTCTCCTCTATGACTGGACTTTTACATTAGGCAAACTTAACATACATACATACATATAAGACAAAGAGAAATTTGTTCATTTGTTTTCCCCTTAAGAATAAAAATTCAATTAAGTTATTTCTTTTGTAATTTTTTAATCGACATACCATATCATTACTTACCTTGTTTGCCCTTTTTCTATATGCCATATGTTTTATTTGCTGCTTTTATATGTACTCACGATACCGCTGCCAGTACTATAGTGTTGGTGTTACAGTAGTAAATGGCAATGATGCGGTGTCGTATTTTTCATTCTGAAGTGTTTGAAACACAATGAGAAAAAGTAGTTATTTTGAATATAGGAAAAACAAATTATAATTACTAGTAATGAGAAAAAAAATCATTGCTTGTTTTGGGTAGATGAACCTGGTAAGTAGCACGCAGGAAAGGGAAGAAAACACCATAAAGATAAATTTAAAGAATAAATAACTCCAAGTAAATAATTTTGGACATAAAAAAAGGTTTCTATAAATATGGAGTTTTCGAGGGAAAAGATTTTCTAGATAATTCGCAAACAAAAAATATGGATGGCTGGGCGGGAAAAAAACACTTGACGTTTGGAAAAATCAGGAATTCAGCAAAGAAAAGTTTTACAAAAAAAAAAAAGACGAAACAATATAGAAAATCTAATTAAAGAGCAGAATGAAAAGTAGTGAGTCAGTCTAGTGTGAGCCGCGAAAAAGTAAAAAGAAAAAAAATTTAATTTGAAATCCAGTTTTTAATATTGAGAAAAAAAAACATCTAAAATGTAGTTGAATTAGGTCCTTTTTCTTTAATAATTACATATAGAAACAAGTGGGTGATGATTGTGAACTGTCGGCCTGTAACCAAATTAATAATTAGGCCTATAAAACAAATGCAACAAAACGTAAGTTTTATATTAATTATAGTTTTATTCCTGTGTGTGGAAAGTATATGGTTTAATTCAAACAGCTGGATATTGATGAAGTAGTGTAAGGCCGTTCTAAAATAATCCGGGCTCAAGACGAGGAAACAGGCGAAGGAAAATATCACTGCCACCAAGTTAAAGATATTCAACAAAAAAGAAGAAAAGTAAAACGTTTTGCCGAATACCGTATTGAACACGGCAAAGAGAAAAGATTAAAATATAAATAACTTAAAAAAAAGGTATAAAATAGCGAAAAAAAACAGAAATATTTTCTTTAGTCATATATAAGTTTATTCTTGTTTGTTAATTGTAGGCTCTATTAATTTATTTCCGCCTAAAAACTCGCTGGCCAATACGTCCGTTACAATAGGTATACTCCTGCCCTAAGTAATTATACTTTTATATGTATAATACCACTTTTTAGTGTTACGTTACAATTTTTTTTTAATAACAATTCAAATGAAAACAAATGCAGACTTTCTAACCACATGTTGTAGTAGTACATACATGACCACACATTAATAAATGCATCCGTTAAAACTTTGAGAATGTATTTTAATCCCAAATGCATCATTGTTATAGATTCGTAGATAAGAGTAAATCACGACACAATGCATTGACACCGTATTAGCACTGCATTAGTACATTGCAGAGATACGTTTAGGAGTTCAGCCAAATATGCATGCATAATTTGCAATGCATCTTTTTATCAAAAGCTACAAACGGTTTTTATTTTTTTTTTAATGAAATCAATTTATTTCTATTTTGTGTAAATGATAAACGAAAATTTTTTTGTGTTCATATTGTTTTATGTATGGCTACGCATTCTAAATTGCATTTAAATGGTTCAATATATGCAGCTTACCAAGGCAAAGTGATAACAGGTAGACTTATCGTCGAATTCAATATGTTTTCGGCTCTTTTGCGTATGTCAAACTCCATATGTAAAAAATTTACCGCAAATGGCGAAACATTTTTAATATTGAATTTGACATACAATAAGTTAAAGACAAGTACTAATCAGCACGGGTGAGTTTACCTTTTTAGTCTACTGTATAGCTTACAAGGCAAATTGATAACAGACTCACGGGTGGCTTCTTTGCGAATGTCAAACTCCATATCTAAAAATATTTCGAAAATGGCGAAGCATTTCCTTTATTTGGAATTTGACATCCCATCAGATTAAAAAAGCGAATGTCCAACTCCATGTATAAAAAATGTACCGGAAACGGCAAAACATTAATTTAAATGGGGTTTGACGATTGGTAGTGAGTTTACCTCAAGCAAAGTTGCTAACAGGTAGACTCACGGGGAAATTCAAAGTATTTCCGTCTTCTTTGCGGATGTTTAACTCCATATATAAAAATATATCAGAAATGGTGAAACGTTTTTATATGGAAATTGACATCCAATCAGTTTAGTAAAAGATTTCTGCTGCGCTGTTGAGTTTACCTGTTTCGTATACCCTGTGTAGCTTATTAGTTAGTAAACTTTAACATATCTTGAATAGCCAAAAATTGCGCATGGAGAGAGCATCAGCAGAATAACGGGGAAAAAGTGTTCTTATTCTACTGTGTAGCTGTTTCTGTTCAGTTTGAGCATAATTTTTTGTTTTTCGTAACTAAAGCATCGAAAATGTTTGTCTTAAACGGATGTAGACACCTGGGGAGCTAGAGTTTAACCTGATTCGAAAAGAAAAGCACGCGGCAGGAGTAAACAAATATTTGATATTTTGTTTCTAAAAAAAATTCTATTGTCTGTATTAATGCTCTTTCACTTCATCGAAAGTAGTCATGCTTCGATGATTAATTGCTTCTACTCTACGTATATTTGCTTAATACCGCATGTGATATTTACATATAACTGATTTCACTTATTGTGGTTAATAAAACATGTTTCCACGTGTGTGGTGGGCGGAATGTGCGACGCAGCGAATTTGCAGAAAAAAAATTTTAAATTTTGAACTAACATTTTTCAAATCGAATCCTTTTTATATGAAGATTTTTGGCAATAATAAAATCAGGCAGCAAAAGTTGCGCACTTCAATACACCTTATATAAATTCCGTTATAAATGAAAAAATTGGTAACTTGACTAGTCAATGATCTGTTATTATAATATATTGCTTTTCGCACAGGAATTTGGCTCGTAAAGACCGTCGCTGTTAATGGCCTGTTCAAGTTCAACAAAAATTGTAAGAACAGTTGTTCGCACAACGTTGGTCCGCCATCACACAAATAAAACACACACAGGCAGGATACAAAATATGTGTATGCGCTTGTATGTAAACTTCCGTACATAAACTATTCTAAATTTATGCTCAAACTGAACAAAAACATCTACACGTATTTTCCACACAGAAGACAACGAACAAATTTCTTTTCGTTATTCTGGCGACGCTCTCTCCATGTGGGACCAAATTTTTAGGTAGTCAAGACTTGGTGTAATTATCCGCTGTGCCATTTATATCATGTTATTTGGTCAATAAGAAGAGAGGTTTGAAAAACATCACTTGCATATTATGAATTCGCCTTAACACATTTTTATAATTAAAGCGATTAAAATAATGCAACAAAATTGCGTTGGTAATAATAAATTTTGAGATGGTAATAATAAATTAGGTAACTATGGCGGTTAACATTGTCGGCATTTCGCCCTCAATACGTTCACGTATTAAATCGCCACGATTTTGTTGTATTACTTGCTTCACGCTATAAAACCATTCGCCTAGAAATAAAGTAAATTATATCATAAACAAGTTAGTTCACATATTTGTTATATACATGCCAATTTTAGTGTTTTGTACACAATCTTTGAACGTTTGACAACCTTCCATGCTGCTTAAAACACCATAAACCGACAAATCTGCCAAGCTGGGTAGATTGCCCCCCAAAAATTTCGTTTCACGCTTTTCAATCTCTTTTGTCCAACTATTACAGGCATCATAAATATGCGAACGAACATCGTCCGATAGTTGATGCCGTTTTTTCAGAATTTTAGCAATACTCCACATGGCTACTGCACCTACATACACCATTAGGTCGCGTTCCCACTTTGGAAAATGTATATCCCATTCACCTGCTTGTGCAAACCATTCAAATGTTTCAAATGCCTCCCCTAGCGACTGATAGCAATTCGGAGAAATAAGATGCACAAGATGAGAATCAGACCAAGTCCGCCATTTACGTTCCAACCTATTTATTATATTAAATTTAATATGACTGTATTAAGTATGTTTAAAACTTACTCCTCCAGTTCTTTAGAGTGACCCTTGGGTGTGTGATCTTGGTACATTAGAAAATATTTATTCATTATATCGTTCCTTTTCTTTTGATTATCATCAAAGAATGATATTGAAGGATAATATTGTGCCAGTTCTCCAATATCGATCTTTTTGTCAATCAAATATGTTGCAATCAGCGATATAATTGCACTTGAATCACTCATTTGCACATAACGGCCATCACGTTGACGTATCAATACCATTGGCACTTTTTTTACTTCCGACCACTTAATATCCTGCCGTAATACAGCATCAACCTCTACTACCTTGTACGAAATGCCCATGAAATCAAGAAATGCTCTAACTTTGCAACAAAATGGGCATGTTTGAAACTGAAAGAGAGTTATGTCGAGTCCGGAAGAGTCCTTGGAATTAACAAAACGTTTAGTGATCTTAACAGTAGAAGGAAATTCCTTAACAATGGTTGGTGGTGTACGTTCATGCTCCATATGCGAGTTTTTATCTTTCCAATTTGAGTAAAGCGTATAAACTGTGCCTCCGGTGGCACCTAATGTAGTTCCCAGAACGGCTAATTTAAGAGTACTTGGACCATTTGAACGTTTCGGTTGTGAGGCTGCATTTGATTGCAAACGCTTATGAGCAATGTTACGTGAAAATTCGATATGCTGACGCGAGTTTCGAAAATATACTGGGCGAATATAAACGCCTATTCTGCGATAATATGCCATATTCTGTGAAATTATAGATTTGGGTATTCTTTAATTTTTAGTAACAGTTGCTTAAAATATTCAACTTATATTTTTTTCTGAAATTTCTTTTAATATTTTTAATTAAATGTCATATTTTTAATCAGCTGTAGGTTAGAGTCTTAAATTGCCAGATTTAAATTTTTAATTCTAGCTTCGGCTCCTTTTACATTATGGAAAATGAAGAGTAGACGAAGTTTGCTGCAGATCTTAGACACTAACTAGACGCGAATACTTACAACAATATTAATTTAGCTATTCTTTTATATAATCGTATTAATTTAAAATTCTGTAGGTAGAAACACTTAACACCCGAATACAAACGTCATTGTTGGGTATTCTGTTTATATTCTGTGTTGCAGATGTTCCCAAAAGGTAGAGTAAGTTTTACCCGACTATTTGTACTACGACTACTTTTCTCAAATTTCCATTTTATCTAGCGTTTACACATGCAATTATCAGTTCGAAAAACACAATACACTTACACGAGTTTGAAAAAGTTCTTCCCTTAAAAAATTTGATTATATTATATGGCATTTTGGAGCTGGAGAAATTGTGAAACCTCAGCCGGTCTTAGCCGTAGGTCAATGGGTCGCAGGGTCGTTTGCCTGTTGGAGCAATTAAATAAATGTGAAAAGCTTTGTGAAAAGGATAGGTAACGGTTTAGGGTGCCCGGAACTATTCGTTCATGGCAGCAGTTGAGTATACTGCACCATCCGGCTTTCAATAGTGCTAAACTTGATCAAGGTTTCCTCAGTAAAAGACGCCTATTATCAGAAATAGCCGGAGGATGTTCGTTCAGGACTTTATTGCATCTATATTCATCCAAGGTTGTTGTGAACGCTCTAAAAGTTACCACTTTCCACAAAGAAGCAAAAACATCTTAACCAAATTAGTAGTACATCCTTATATTTTGTACGAAATTTAATGGGCACCAGAGACTAAAAAGACATTTAGCCTGGCGAGGCGGCTTTCTATATCGAATTGTTGATAGTTTATTAAGATTTGAATACCATAAATTAGTTATTACTTGGTAATAACTAATAAATAATATTATAGAACTAAGTTTAGAACACTTATTGCATATTTCTTTTAGAAAAAGATTTAATAAATTAAAATTTAGGAAAAAAAACCTTTTTGCTATTTCATTCCAATTTTTCGTACTTTCATCTCTATACCAGTGGAGACAGTGATTTTTTTACACTTACATGCCTTTACTTACCATAGATCCATTCTACCAACGTACAGATCGCTTGCTGTTCGCACAGGAATTTGGGTCGTGAAGACCGTCGCTGTTGATGGTCAAACATAGTCACTACACAGTCACCGTAAGTAGAATATGCAGAGAATTTTGAAACTCTTTCGATGACGAATTAAAGGCTTTGCTCAAACAGAGCAGAAACAGCTACCCATATTCTCCACACAAATTTCTTCTCGTTATTCTGTCTACGTTCTCCCCATGTGAAAACAAAGTAATACACTATGTCTTGACTAGCCGACAATTTTCTAGAGAAGAAAATTGGTGTGAGGAGAATACGTGTAGCCGTTTCTTCACAGGTTGAGCAAAATTGTTTTGTTTGTTTTAATGTTTTCAGCATAGTTTACCATGTTTACAGACGAGCGCACTCACATATATTTTTATTTTGCCTGTGTGTATGTTGCTTGCGTATTGACAGAACAGTGTTGTGCGAACAACTGGTCGGACACCTGTGTTTGAACATGCACGTTCTCTGTGTGAACAGCAAAATGTCCGATGGCTAAACGACTTATGGCTAGTCAAGACGGAATTTTGCACAACGTTGGTCTGCCATCATACAAATAAAATGCAGGCAAAATAAAATAATAGCTCGTCTGTAAATAACCGTCCATAAACTATGCTGCAAGAATTGCAACACTCTCGATGAAAAACAAAAAATTCCCCACACAGAAGACAAAGAACGAAGTTATTCTCGCTATTTTGCCGACACTCTGAATGTTCGAACAAATTTTTGGCTTGTGTTTATTCCATGCAACTCTGTTAAAAAAAGTATACAAAACTCAGGGTTTGGTTTCCGTTCATGCGTGCTTTTACAACAATAAAAATAGTTCTGCTATATTTGTAAACAAAATTATTTATAATACATAAAAACTGCAAAGTATATTTACTGAGCCGTAAATCAGTTTTTGAATCAAAAACATATAAACGATGACAACTTCGCCAAATCCTTTGGATAAATATGGTGATGATGATATCTTCAGTACCATACTAAGATGGAGTTTGTATTTTGGTGCATTCTTTCAATTGGCCTGCATAATGGCATCAATTTTTATGAGCACTCATGATAATGACGGTGATGGTGACACATTGGAGGTATATTTAAAGGCTTAAATCTAGTTTCAAAACTTTAACAAAATGTAGAGGGTATAAAATTACATTTTAAAGTGAAAAAACCGGCGGTTTACATTTCTTTCTGAGCTATGGACCACCAGATGGTTCTAATTAAAATTATTTAAAATTTTCAATTATAAAAAAACCTAATAAAATAGATATTTTCATAAAATTAATTTCAGAAACATACCGACATATTCTTATGCAAAATGTTCACGAGATTAGACATTATATGTTAGGGATTCGTAACTCGTAATTTGAGTTTCTGCAGGTTCTTGCATATGATTTTGCTTTGAAATTACATTTTCTAAAAGCTAGAAACGTTTTTTTAAGATTTAGATTCGCACATAAATAAGATTTTAAGTCTTAAAATAAATATGTTCTCAATCCATTCAGTGAAATATTAGTTCTCCAAAAAACTGCCTGCAATCTTCTTTGCATTAAAGCAACTTAATAGTGTAGCTTATTTTAGATATTCCTAACATATCACTGGCTATGTCATGTTTTCGAAAACGATCCATGTTATCATTAATAAGTTATAAAGTTTTGAATTCCATTTTTATAGTTACTCCAACTTGTTTAGATTCATTGCCACGTCCGCATTTCTCCGCATTTTAGCTCTACCGTCACTCAAAAATTATTTTTGAGTTACGGGAGAGTAACGGGCAATATTAAAGTATTCTTCTTCGTTGTCTTAATTTTTGTTATACAAATATAAATAGGTTACAAACAAAGCTAAATCATTCTATTTTTTGGCAATAATGATATTTGTTATTACATATGTACATTAATAAAGGAGTTGCGAAAAACATAAGGTGTCATTGTTAAGACATTTAAATACTTTAACATCATATACACTAATATAAAGTTTAAATATTAAAATTGTTAAGCCCTTTAATTAATTGAGTTTTTTTTTAATAGGATTCAAAAGTCAGTGGAGGTGATGCACAGCCTAACACTCGTCGCTTACATAAATTACGGAAGCAAGAAAAAAAGAAAAGGCGTTAAGGATTAACAAGATAATAATAATAATATTCCACTAATGTATCAAAGAAACCGGCGAATGTGATTTAAAGCATTTTATTTATGGTGCGTAGATATTTAAGTTTTTATTTTTTACGAAAGTTAAGCGTAATTTATTTATTTTTATTATTAATGCTAAGTATAATAGTGTATAATTTTATTATATGTGATTATTAAGTACTACCATTGGTTCTTGATTGGATATTCCGGCAGGATGTTTTGATTTAGATTTTTGAAACGAATTTCCGTCATCCCTTGTCAAGTTTGGTTTGGAGGCAATTTGATTTCGGCTATGTGCCATCTTTAGAGTTCCAAAAATCTACATCAAAACGCCCTGTCGGCGTAGAAAAACCTTGCTAAGGGGAGCAATGTATTTAATTGTTGAATAATTAATATTTACTTCCCTGTACTTGAAACATTATTTAAAATTTAGAATACAAATTTAAAAGCACTTAATTAGATCTATTCGGAAATGTATTTTTTAACTCGATTTATAAGGACGCGCTCAAATAATTATATATAAACTTATTAGATGTAAATGTCTTTGGTTAGGTTTGAGGTGGGGGTTTTTTTAAATTGGTTTGGTATTAAGCAAGTAAATCTTATGGACTAAAATGATAATATTCATCGAACACAGAAAAGTACAATTTGTTGTATTGTTGTTCAGGCTGTAAATCACTTATTTCGAACACCTTTGGTGCTCTTTTTCAGGAAAAAAGTTGGACACCAGAAAAAATTTCAATTCACCCCAATGAATACAACTAGCATTTGTATAGTTTTAAAAATAATCGGACATTATTATCTTGTACTACCAAAGTAATGCACTCCTATTTTATATTTTATGTGTGTAAATTAAATTAACAAATTTTGTTGTGAAATTAAAAAAAAAACACCCAAGAAAATAAATTTTTAAGATGTTAAGTGATTATTGTATGACTACAATTTAAGTTTATTTACATATACATATGTATCTAGCTATTTTGATTTACATATCTTTTACACTGTAAAAAACAATAGCTTCTTTAGTTGGAATAATAAGCCTCAGTTTGAAATCTGTACAAATAGGTATGTTCTGAAAATCACTTTGTAATTTTAAAGCGGTCATTAAAGTTCCTGCTGGTTTTAAATCTCTTGCTAATTTTTGTTAGTATCCTATTGTTGAACTTATAATAGGTGCGTTCCCGCTCTGTTTGGGTAAAGTTCGGTCAAATATGAGTAAATACAAATTACTCTCATTAAGATACATAAATGCTCAAGAGTACGGCAACACTAATATCATATATCCACCCAAAAATTAAATATTGTAGTAGTGGTTATGCCTTTCCTGTGAACTCGAAAACAATTTAATCTTGTAAAAAGTAAGTGATGTCTCCAATCACTGTTGTCAGAAATGGAGGCTTTTCCTGCATTTTGCCGATTTTGCCCCCCAAAAATATCAAAATGCAGCTTTGAAGACATCTGACTGAAAAATTCAGAGTTGTTGTACCTCTAAAGTTATGATACGAAAAATGACACTGAAGATGGCACATAGCCGAAACCGGTTTGTCTCCAAACCCAACTTGACAAGTGAGGACGGAAATTCGTTCCAAAAATCTACATCAAAACACCCTGTCGGAATATCAAATCAAAAATCAAGTTATGGCAACTTATTTGGCTTTAAAACTTCTCTTGACACTTTCATTCTCTAGTGTTCCAAAAAATGGTTTTTTTTTTTGTCTAGTAAAAAAAGAGTCGACCAATGTTTGAAAAATATTCGATTCCCAAGTTCGTTTACCGCATTAATCGACAAACGTCTAGAGAAAATTTTATCACGTAATCGTCAATAAAACAAAAGTTGGAAAGATTTTGAAAAATTAATCATTAGAAGGTATTTTTTTATAAGAGCATAATTAAAACGTAATAATTACCCCTGTTTGGCACTATTAATACCTCCAGATATGTAGGTTTAAAAAGATACCATGTAATATTTATGCCTGAAAATAAATATGTATATATTGTAAATGTTTTGTAATTCTTAAATTTTGATTTCTTCATTATTGATACTTGAATAAACTTTAAATTAATTAATTTTATATATTTTATAACAAAGAAACCAAAAATAAATACTCTTTAATTTTTCATGACTTTGAAAGCCCGCTTAAAAGTTTGAAAACGAATTTATTATACGAATTCGCATTGATTTGAATTAAAAAAAAGGTGAAAATTTGTCATTTAAAAATGCATGATTTTTGCAGATTTTGCGTCCAAAATATCTGGCAACTCTGGCAATGTTGAAATCGGTTAAAAGCGACGAAAAAGAAAAATAAAACTAAAAGGAGAATATTCAACAAAAATTAATAAAAATGGAAACAAAATGAAATTGCTACTAAAATTAGTTAGGTACGCATTGGTGCAATACGTTGAGAAAGCATAATGAAGATATCACCAAAACAGCAATCGAGTGGAATTCACAAGTCGAACGGCCCATACACGGCGACACCAGATTGAGAAGGAAGCATCACATAGATCTAATAACTCTAAAACTAACGGGTATAGTAAAAAATGGTATTAGAATGACTTATGGCTAGGGTTTGGGGTCCGGGAATTCCCGGCGAAAATTTATCGGGAATTCCCGGAAAAATTTTTGAAAATTCCCGGGAAAACAGGAAAAGTTTTAATTGGATTTTATAAGAGTAAATTTTTATTTTTTGACATTTTGATTTTGTTAAAATTGAGTATTTCATATGAGTCAATTCGAGAAAAAATTGGCCAAAGACGTGATGAAAAAATGATAGCATTAATAAATTATTTAAAAACTTCTGATGTCAATACGAAAGTATCAACAAATTCCTTAAAATTGTATGCTGAACCGCTATATAAATGGCTGTTTGATCAATCACTTTCTGAAGTGTCCAGCAGCGATACTGATCTATCTGAAAACGAAATCAATGAATGTTTTAAAATTAAACTGAAAAAGGCTATAGACAATGCAAAGGCTAATCCAAAAAACCCAAAATCAACTCAGACTAACTTGCTAAGAAAAGAATTTGCTTTATATGAAGCGACCAACATTCGAACTAAACACTTAGATAATTTTTGTAATGCTTTGCTAACAATAAAGCCGACATCGGTGGATAGTGAACGGGTTTTCTCCGTTGCTGGGAACTTTGCCACCAAAATACCAAGCCGGACATCAAGCGAGTTACTTAATGCTTTAGTAGTACTAAAAACTTATTTTTTGTCGAAATGATGTTATAAATTCTGTTGTTTTTGTTTTTATTTAAAAAAGATCTCAAATTATTTCCTTAAGTTATTTGTCTGTTTTCATTGCACAAATTGAATTAACATGTGCTATTGAATTTTATTAATTTTTTGTTTTAAATGTATATGTACTTTATTATTTCATTTTAAATAAAACAAATTTAAAAGAAAAATTCATTGTCGAAAATTACTTGTTTTTAATAGAAGAAAATTCCCGGGAAATTTATAAATTTTCCCGGAAATCCCGGGAAGAGAAAAAGTCCGGGGATTCCCAAACCCTACTTATGACTGTTGTAATTTGCGGACATATAGTACAACGAAATTGAACAAGGAGTTTGAAAGTTATGATATGTGAAGCGGACTTTTCAAAAATCTCATATTTAAAAAAAAATCTATCCATAAAATTCGAAATGAAGGCGATTTTTGTAGTTAGGCAACCATAACTCATCAAAAAAATATAGTGGTTCTCCATGTTTTTTTTGAAAATTTTAAAATTTGCGTAAATTGTTTTTTTTTGCATTTTAAAATTTTTGTTGAATATTCCAATCATTATTTTAAATAAAAACTCGCTTTTGTTGGAAAGAACAAAATTTTATATTTTGAGGTTTAAACTAAATATGATATAATTTATGTATAATATAATTTTATGGAAAAATTATTGTGATTTTCCACTTTAAAGGCGATTTTTCAATGCTGTGCTGAATTGGAAAATGTTTAAACTAAATTTTCGATTCAGGGTAAAATTTGCTTTTTCAATTATGTGACGAATTTTAAAATTTCAAGTGCGCTTCGATTATAAAATTTTGAATATTATTATTTGGCGATTCTTTAATTCTGGTATAATTTTCAAAATTTTTGATAAATTTCTCTTTTTTTTCAAACCGGTCCAGTCGTTTTTTAAGTTTTAGCGAGGCTTATGAACAGCCATTGATATTTATTGTTTAAAAATTATTAGGGAGTTGAAGGGCTTCTATTGTTAGAAATGACCGCGAAGATTCGGGTATACTTTTTATAAGTTTTACAGGAACTTCGTCGGCGATTGTCTCCCAAGCTTCAACAAACGCGGATTCCGATACAAAATCGGGACAAATCGAGGTATGTTATTTGACTCTAGCCGCATTTGCGTTTGGTTACTTTTGTAAACGATTTCTCTCGACAAAAGGTTTCAGGTTTGTCTGAACGGGGCCGGTCTAAGTTAGACTTTTAGTCGTCGTAAAAATTTTCTGCATATAAAACGTAGGCTGCTCTAGAACATAAGTTAGAGTCTAGCACGATATTCGTTCGCTTTTTTATCGCTTTTATATACGATCGAAAAGTTTTGAGTTTAGTCCTTCAATTTTTCTTTTGTTTTGTTAAAAGCTCTATTGACGGTAGGGCTGTCTTTGTTTAGAAAACATCTCAGCTTGCCCCGAAAATCTCTATCATCACTATGTCGCAATAAATTATTATGTCGACTGCACACGAGAGAACATTAGGGGAAACATTGACATGTTCTTTTTATTGTTCTAACGTCTGATGTTGCTTGTTGAAATTAATGGTCCTTTTTTGGTTCCCAAAATATCAACATTTTTTGAAATCTGTTTTGAAATACAATGTTCCATGGTCTGTATCAATGTTTACTGTTTTTTATGGCTTTCTTCGTTGAAAGCAGTCGTGCTGTAATGATCATTTGCACAAGTTACTAACGTCACTTGCTTTTGTTACGCGTATATTGTATTTGTTGGTGTACTGTTCCGTTCATGGACATCGTCGGTATCCAAATATGAAGCTAGGTTTCTAACCCATTTTTTCTCTAATGTTCCCTTGTGTATAGTCAGTATTATATCAAGCTCAACTTCACTGCGACACATGTTAAATTAAAGACAAAAGTAATAAATGCGGTAATCTTAATGACTTTTAATTTTAGTGATTTTTTCTTAATTTAGGTGCAACAGCACCCGAATAGGAATTTTAAGCTTTACTTTAGGGTTGAGTATGCAGATCTTGTAATTTCATTGTAATTCATTTACAAAGGCATGACTTGCCGTAACTAAGTGCACTGTCTGAAGTTCTAACTTATCCCTCCACGTGGTGGCGGCCGGTAACAGGTTCCTGTCTCTGCAAGTAGTCTGGCTAAATAAGTCGAGCGGAGAGAAGTTAACACTCGTATAAAAATTCCTAATCCACGGTAGAACAGCATTCGCCAGGGATGCGTGGCCAAGATGGTATCTGGTATGCCAGCTTTTGATACCAGCCGGTCTTCAGTTTTAATACAAACTTACCCGTTCATATGGCGCTCTGTGTGGGTGGAGCTCTTTTTCTCCAATACTCGTGAGAATTATATGAATTCTCTGATGGAACTTTGGTTTTAATTTGTCAAGGGAGGAAGCCGGATGAAATGGACAAGAATGCCTCGCGCGAGGGGTGGACGGATGGGTCAATCTCTGAAGGTACTCCTAAGGCGTTGGACAGTGAGATTCCGATAGGAATGAATAATGCAGTGTCGCAAGAGATGGAGAGGTTAATCTCTATAGAAACTCGGGTTTTTTTGTTGGCCAATGGAGGAATTCTGAAGATATGGATAGGAAAACATTGCAAGGTGTGGATGGGGCAGTCTGCACGGTAGCGCACAGTGTGCGCATACGGCTTAAAACGACGTTCAGGTGCTTGTTAAATGTGATTGCCACGGGGTACCGAAGCCTTGGACAAATGCTAGCAACTTTGTGATGAGAAAGAAGGCCGACAATTACTACTCGACAGTCTAAAATCTCTACAGTCAAGAGTTAAGACTAATGTAAGGAGGTAGATAGTTACAAATCGTTGGCCTGAAATCAATTTGAGGAAGGAGGGAGGTCGAAAAGGGACCTATAAAGTAAGCGGTCTGCTTCGATATCTCCTCTACACTAAATAAATATTTAGGGAATAATTTTGACAATTCTTCTGGTTGCAAGTAATTGAACACACCTAATGTTAAATTTATCTGACGCCTACACGTCGCTATTTTTATAAATAGTTTAATGGTGTGTTCACAACATAATACAAACATATTTTTCCCCCTTGAAGAACCCTTTACTTATAAATAAAATGTGTTTTATGCTAAAACGTGATTTTCAAAAGAAATTCATTCTCTTCATTGATTCGCTAAAATTCTTAATATCACGTACAAAAAATTTTAAAGCTTTCATTTAAACATAAATGTTTGTCGTTTCACTTCAATATTGTGCAGTTAAGTTTTGTTATTTAATACGCAAAGTAACACACTTTCATAAAAAATGATTTATATAAGAATTAAACTTTTATGCTGCATTTTGATGATGAGTAAGTATTAAACAAATTAAATTAAAATTTACAAATTAAATTCTAAAGAAGAAGTACCTACCTACGAGTACATGTATTGAAATCATAACTCGAAATAGAAAAGACACATTTCGCTTTAAAATCGTGTGATCGCTTTCGAGAATCATATCATATTAATGTGACGCATATAAAATGCAGACTATAGTATAAAATGAATGAAAGGAGCCTAAAATTAGTTCATATACCAATATAATTGATGTTATAAGTAACATGGTCTAAATTTTAACCTCTAAATTTATATTATTATTTAAAAATTTAAAGAAATTCGACAGCGAATTTCGCTTAAGAAGTTGAGCATCTGTTTGTAATTTCTTTGGCACCACTGTGCAACTAAAATTGTTCTTTGTTTTTTTAGCCAATTTAAAAAAAATATATATTTTCTTACTTTTAGCCTTTGCCTCTCCAGTTTATAGTCAAGCCGTCTCAGATCTTAATAAAAAGTTAGAACTTTTGCTGCAAGATCCTGAACATAGTGATGCCAACAATGAGATTCACCAAGCAGATCAAGTAAAAGATACTTCATCGAAAAAGAGATTTTTGGAAAAGTTCACATCTGAAAACAGAATTCAAAATCCTGCCAATAATGCGATACACAAACCACATCGTATAAATAATCAATTTAATGCTTCAGCCGAAAGAAAACTTTTTAGAAAGTTAAAAACTATGAATAAAATGAAATCATCAATATTATCAAAAACAACAACAACAGCGAGTTCGCCAACAAACCGAACCCCAACCGCGATAACATCAGTCCCAAATACTTCAAGACTCGTTAGAGGTATTGACCTTCTAAGTTCGTTTATTACAAAATTTTTTGATATATTGATATAGGCGTAAGAAATTTGCAAGAATTATTAATTTAGCAGCAGCTACCTACTCGTATTGCGATCTATCGTTCTATTAAAAAGATAATGTTTAAAAACGAATATTTTTGATTCTTGAATTGATATTCCGACAGGGTGTTTTGATGTAGAATTTTGGAACGAATTTTCGTCGTCCCTTGTCAAGTTTGGTTTGGAAACAAACCGATTTCGGCTATGTGCCATCTTCCGTGTCACTGACGGAAATTCGTTCCAAAATTCTACACGAATATTTTTACTTAAACTAGTTTTGCTTACAGTCGAACTAAACGCACACAATACCATGAGTAAATGTTTTTTAAGTTTAATATCAACAAACCCGCTCTCGGCTACTTATGTTAGATTTAACGGATGAATTGTGTATGTGTGTGTTGAAGTTGGCTGACGCAATAGTTTATTATATTTCATCATCCTTGGCAAAAGCAACATGAGTGGATCAATATTGGTTAGAGTAGGACAACACTATGACATACATAGTATGGTGAATACTTCACACATATTGCTTTGTTTGGCTGTGTCATTTTCCTTTGTTCTTATTCTCTAAGTTTTGTTACATGTGACAAGTCGGTGCTCGCTTGAAATAATAAATAATAAAAAGGAAAATTAAATCAAAAGTGTTTTACTTTCATATGGGAAATAATCTACAGGTTATGGGCCCAGTTTAAATTCTGCCATTGAAAGTTAAAGTGAAAATTAAAAGAATAACAATTAAGACAATGGAAAAAGGCAAAAGAAATATCAAGCCCTTTGATGGGGAAAGGTACTCGATCTGGAAGTTTCGTGTCCGTGCAGTTCTGAGTGAAATAGATGCCTTGCAAGTGATAGATTCAGAAGTTCCAGAAAAAATTACAGCAGAATGGGCGAAAATGGAAAGAGCTGCAAAAAGTATTATAATTGAATACTTAAGTGACACATTTCTTGGCTTTGCGGAAAGCGACTGCAATGCAAAACAGATTTTTGCAAATTTGGATGCCGTTTACGAAAGAAAAAGCTTGGCATCGCAGTTGTCTGTACGTAAACAGCTCTTAAGCTTAAAATTGAAAGGAGAGTGTCCGCTTGTGAACCATTTCAATGTCTTTGATGAATTGGTGAATGAACTCCTGGCTGCCGGAGCAAAAATTGATGAAATGGACAAGGTGTCTCATTTGTTGCTATCGTTGCCATCGTCATATGACGGAATTATTACGGCAATTGAGACATTGTCTGAGCAAAATTTGACATTGGCTTTTGTTAAGAATCGACTGCTCGACCATGAAATAAAATTGAAGAATGTCAGTAAAGACACGAGTGCAAAAGTTTTGCAGGCCGTGAATGTAAATAACCAAAATGAGCCTAGGAACAGAACATATGGTGTGAAGGGCAGATCTAGATTCAAATCAACTAAGCCACATTTAAAAAGCCAGATCAAATGTCATCATTGTGGTAAACAAGGGCATATAAAAAGAAACTGTTTTGCGTACAAGAGAATATCAGACAACAGAAGTCAAGAAAATCATAAACAAGCCCAAATGGCAGCTGTTCAGTCGGATAGAGGCTTCGCATTCATGATGAGACGTGATCCAATCTATTCAAAAGAGGGAAATATTTATTTTTTGCTAGACTCAGGAGCATCAGATCACATAATTAAAGATGAAACCCTGTATGCTGACTGTATCAACCTCGATCCACCGGTCAAAATAGCAGTGGCGAAAATGGGCGAATACATTTATGCGCAAAAGAAGGGCATTGTGAAACTATGCAACAATTTTTCAGATAACATCACATTGCTGGATGTCCTCTTTTGTCCAGATGTTCCAGAAAATCTAATTTCGGTCAAACGCATGCAGGATGCTGGAATGACAGTTGAATTCCATCCAGGAGGTGTCAATATTAGTAAGGAAAAGGAAATAATTATGGACGGTAAATATAGAAACAATGTACCTATCATTGAATTTATGGTATGTAACAAAATTAGTATGTCTAATGCTTTAAAAATTAATGGGTATCGATTGTGGCATGAGAGGTTGGGGCATATTAGTAAGGCGAAATTTTTGGAAATAAAGACAAAAAATATGTTTGAAGACATTGATCTCATAAGCAATGTACTGCCAGATAATGATTTATGTGAAGCATGTATAAACGGAAAACAAGCAAGACTTCGTTTCGAGAAATTTAAAAATAAAGACTATATAAACAGACCTTTATATGTTGTCCACTCTGATGTCTGTGGTCCAATAACCCCTACAACAATTGATGGTAAAAATTATTACGTGATTTTTATTGATCAATATACTCATTATTGTGTGACTTATTTAATTTCCCATAAGTCTGAAGTCTTTGCAATGTTTAGGGACTTTGTGGCAAAGAGTGAAGCCCATTTCAATTTGAAAATTGTTCAGTTCTATATTGATAACGGTGGGGAGTACTTATCTAATGAAATGCGAGACTACTGTGTTCAGAAAGGAATTACTTACCATCTGACAGTTCCACACACTCCACAATTAAATGGTGTATCCGAAAGGATGAATAGAACCATTACAGAAAAAGCTCGTGCAATGGTTAGTGGAGCCAAATTACAAAAAACTTTCTGGGGTGAAGCGGTATTGACCGCAACATATTTAATTAACAGAAGTCCCAGTGTTGCATTAAAGGAACATTTAAAAACCCCATATGAAATGTGGCATAATAGAAAGCCAAATCTTAAATATCTAAAAGTTTTTGGTTCAACAGTGTATGTCCATGATAAGTCAAGAAAAAGAAAGTTTGATGAAAAATCATGGAAAGGTATACTTGTTGGGTATGAGCCGAATGGATTGAAAATATGGGATGTGGAGGCCAGAAAATTTACAATAGCTAGAGACGTTATTGTTGATGAGAAAAATATGACGAATTCTAGATCTGTAATGAACAATAATTTTTGTAAAGATGATTTCCTGAATGAGAGTACGGAATGTGTTCAATCAGATTTCCGGAATGAGAGTACGGAATGTGTTCAATCAAATATCCTGAAAGAGAGTAAGGAATATTTCCCGAATGAGAGTACGGAATGTCCTCAGTCCAATGTCCCGAATGAGAGTACGGTTACTGGATCTGATGAATTAAGACAAATTGAACAGCCTAGTAAAGATCTACCTATGAGGGAGAATATCAATCCATTCGAGAAAACTGTTGAAAATTCAAATGAAATTAATGAAAGTTATAATGAATTAACGCAATCATGTGCTGAAATCAGAAGAAGTGAGCGAATAAAAGAGAGACCACAGGTATCATATAAGGACCTAATTGAGAATTGCATAATGAATGCAAATGCTTTGTTAAATACTATTCCAAATTCATTTAATAAAATCAAAGATAGAAATGATAGAGTACAGTGGGAAGAAGCCATTAAAGAAGAGCTAGATTCACATTTTTTTAACAAAACTTGGTCCTTAGTAAAAAAACCTGAGGCCAAGAATATAGTTGATTGTAAATGGGTATTTACAATAAAACATGATGAGTTTGGCAGGCCGGTTAAATATAAAGCAAGGCTAGTTGCTCGTGGGTTTACTCAAGAGTATTTAGTAGATTATGATGAAACCTTTGCTCCAGTGGCAAGAATTGCAAGTTTCCGAATTTTGATATCTTTCTCAAACCATTTTGACTTAAAAGTCCATCATATGGATGTTAAAACAGCCTTCTTAAATGGTACACTTCAAGAGGAAATATATATGCATATACCACAAGGATTATCAGGTGGTAATGATGAAGTCTGTAAGTTAAATAAAGCCATTTACGGGCTTAAACAGGCAGCTAGATGTTGGTTTGAGGTTTTTGAGCAAACTATGAAAGGAATTGGTTTTGAAAATTCATCAGTTGATCGTTGCATTTATGTTCTTGATAAAGGTGACACCTTAAAGAACATATATGTCTTATTATATGTAGACGATTTAGTAATATCAACATCGAGTATGGAGACTATGAATAACTTCAAATTTTATTTAAAAGGGAGATTTAGAATGACCGATTTACAAGAGATCCGATATTTCATAGGAATAAGAATAGATAGAGAAGAGAATAAGGTTCATCTTAGCCAATCGGCCTACATTGAGAACGTGCTAAGAAAATTCAAAATGGATGAATGCAATCCAGTTAGCTCTCCACTTCCTAGCACATTGAATTATGAAGCACTGAATTCAGATATTAGGTGTGACGCACCATGTCAAGGTGCGATTGGTTGTTTAATGTACATAATGTTATGTACTCGACCAGATCTAAGCACTGCAGTAAATATTTTGAGTCGTTATAGCAATAAGAACAACGAAGAACTATGGCAATGTTTAAAGAGGGTTTTTAGATACCTTAAGGGATCTGCAGATTTAAAACTAACATTTATTGCGACATCAAAATATAATGAACATTTAATTGGCTATGTAGATTCTGACTGGGGAGGATGCCAAAATGATAGAAAAAGCACAACTGGTTATTTATTTAAAATGTTTGATACAGACCTAATTTGTTGGAACACAAGAAAGCAAGCTTCTGTTGCAGCGTCATCAACTGAAGCAGAGTACATGGCATTGTTTGAAGCAGTTAGAGAAGCCTTATGGCTAAAATCATTATTGAAAAGTTTGAGAATTAATTTGAATGAACCTATAAAGATTTTTGAAGATAATCAAGGTTGTATAAGCATAGCTAATAATCCCTCATGTCACAAGCGGTCGAAACACATTGACATCAAATATCATTTTTCCAGAGAACAAATTGAGAATAAACTAATTAAAATTTTGTATATATCCACAGATAAACAAATTGCTGATATTTTGACAAAACCTTTGGCGAAACCTAGATTTGTCGACTTAAGATCTCAGTTGGGTCTAAACTTTTAATTTTATATATACGTATATGTATATGTACATGTATTTGAAGATTAATTTGAATAATTTTTTTTGTTTTGTTTTCTATTGGAGTATTTGGATTGAATTTTAGCTTTTATGTTTATGAACTGATAATATATCGACAACATTTAAAGTTATAAATTAATATCTGGTCCTAATTTAACGATGGATGAATTGGATTTAATCCTTATTTTTTTTATGTAGTTACCTGAATTTGTATTATTTAATTTATATTGGTCTGATTGGGTTTTTTCTGGGTTTTCCCAATCCTAGCAACAAATGTTGGATCAAAATATGTTATACTCCCCAGAAGGCTCGGCTTGTCAGATTAGCTATTATTATTTTATAATTTAAATTTAATCTAATCATGATCTACATACATGTTTCTTTTGAGGAGGTGTGTTAGATTTAACGGATGAATTGTGTATGTGTGTGTTGAAGTTGGCTGACGCAATAGTTTATTATATTTCATCATCCTTGGCAAAAGCAACATGAGTGGATCAATATTGGTTAGAGTAGGACAACACTATGACATACATAGTATGGTGAATACTTCACACATATTGCTTTGTTTGGCTGTGTCATTTTCCTTTGTTCTTATTCTCTTAGTTTTGTTACATGTGACAAGTCGGTGCTCGCTTGAAATAATAAATAATAAAAAGGAAAATTAAATCAAAAGTGTTTTACTTTCATATGGGAAATAATCTACAACTTACCCTTCGCCGAAAGTGTAAGAGATTGTCATTTGGTTGGTATTTTGTACCATATTAATTTGCGACTAAAATAGGTATATATTATCTACTAACGATGTCTGTCAGTTTTTTGAAAGCCCTCTACATAACTTGTGGACATCGTTCAAATCTGTCAAAATTTGCTGTTACATTCGGCCCAAGAAAATGCACCGAAAAATCGACAATATATGATAATAAATTGGAAAATTCAAGATAAAATTTAATATTCCCAAACAAGGAAGAAAATAATATATATAATTAAATTTCATCCAAAATTTTATTTTTGTTTAAAGTTTCTAATTTTATTGCAAAATCGGAGTTTTTGCAACAAATTTTTTTTCGAAAATCACCTCAAAACACGAAATTCACTAAAGAAAATTTGAAATTTTTCCGAAAATCGAACCAATAATAACTACAAAAAGAAATTTCACCCAAAATTCTGAAATTTAAAAAAAATCTACTGACTTTTATTTCACCAAAAATACAACCAACAAAATTAGAGAACAATTAAAAAAAACAGTCGATTATTTACAAATAAATTTAAAAAAAAAACAAAGAATTCAATAACAAAAAAGTTAGAGTGTTGTAAACTTCGAACTCGCCCAAGAAAAAAGCCAAAACAGGAAAGTTGAAAAATATTCATTTTCGTATTCTATGTATTTGTCTTTAGTGTTGGATTAATAAGATGATGTTTACAGTTGACACCAAATTAGTAGAAAAGACGTGAAAACGTGTATAGCGGCATAGAAAATGCATTCCATTCTGCTAGTTGTCTAATAAAATTTTAGCTTTTGCTGTATTCAAAGTTAACATATTGTTACAAAGTAATAGTCAAAGATGTGTGAAACGACCTATTGTACAAATGTACAAAAACGCAATATCATAAACATAAAGCAAAAACAAATTGCGTAGCAGAAATTCCCCGAACCGCGATTCAGCGTAGAAACAAAAACAATTTATACAGCAAGAAAAAGTAAACAAAAGATACCACACACACACACACAAACACATATACAAGACTACTAAGCCAGCAACTGAAATATGTAATGCGCAAATTCGCGTATGTTCGGGACACTTCAAGAAGCGGCCGTGATCTGTATATAAAGGCGCCGTCCACCGCAGAAAAGATTGTTGACTTTGAGATTTCATAGAGTTAATATCTGTGCGTACAAAAGTGTTAAGTGTACAGTGCGAATTAGTGTACTTAGTACAGTTGTAAATAGAGTCTTAATTGCCGAATAAAGTTGTATACTGATAAAATCATAAAGGAGTGTGTATCTTAATTTTGCAATTAAACGAACCCTTCAAAATATCGTTTATTATGGTAATAAACGTAACAATAAATGTAAAAATTAAATTTTCTTATCCCAGATTTTTGAATTTTTGGATAATTTTAGTGAATTCTAAATTTAAGCTAAATTCTCTTTTCATATTTTTTTTGGTGCAATATCGGTTTTTTAAATTTAGATTTTAAGAAAAAATTTTTTAATTATGTTATTTAAACTTTTTTTTTACTATAATTTGGTTTTATGGTAAATTTTCGAAGTTTGTTAAATTCTCAAAATTTTTTGAAATTACGTTTATTATTTCTCAGATTGATTTAGATTTTTGCTAAAATTTGTAATTTTTATGACTTATTTCTTTTTTTGGTATATTTTCCGTGAAATTAAGACTTTTGTTGTGAAATTTTAAAATTTGGTGAATTTTGTTTTGTTTGTATTTTTGATTCTTATTAAATATTATTTTTTTGCCAATTAAATTTTTTTTATTCCAGTTTTTCGGTTTTATTGTGAGTTTTCGAATTTGTGGTGAATTTGCAATTTTCGAAAATTTTTGAATTTAGGTCCATGAGTTATCTGCCGGCCTAGGATTGAGAGGTGGCCTTTATAGCAAATTTGGTTAGGATTCAGATTATGTAAATTTTATGAGCCTATGAGCCTCATGAGAGTAAAAATACCAAACAAAAAACCGAGAAAAATGGTTTTTGCCGATCTATCTGGAGCTTTTAGACCGATAGGGCTGATTTCAAAAATCGAAAGTTTTCCCAACACGAATCAAATTATAAAATGTTCCAAGTTCCAAGATCCTAGGATGGCTAAATCCGTCAGAAAGTTGGCTTCAACATCGGACAGACAGACGCCGTTAATTAAACTTCCCTACCTATAATTTTCTTGGGTCGGAAGTGAATATTGTAGAAATTACAATCAGAATAATAATTTTATATATACCCTTTTCAATTTTTGTGAAGAGAATAGTGAGTGTTGACCCATAGTCTATTATGGGTTAGAACTCTGTCTCTAACTTTAGTCAATTAGTCAAGAGTTATGAAACATAACAAGTTCCCCTAGTAACAAATCGATCTATGTTGGGAAACCTTATTGGAAAATCCCTCGAAGTATCTAATAATAAAATAAATAGATAAAATTTCAAAACCAAGTTGACTAAAACCGCTTACTTTATAAACACTAACGTTAAGTTAAATAAAATATTATTTAAAAATGTTTATATTTACTGAATGTTTTATTTTATTTTATTTATAATACATATGTATGTTAACTTTAAAAAATGTTTGACCCACTTTTGGAACAGTTTTCGGAACCTACTTGTCTGAATTCTGAAAAGAAAGGTTAAGTAAAAAATTAGAAACGTTTGTAAATACTAAAATATAATTGAATTAAAACTTTTTGCTGCTTCAAAAATATTTAACGTAACTATCAACTACTGTAGTAACGTAACCAAAAAAATGTCATCAAATTAGATGAATTAGAATGAAATAATAGTTGATTTAAATGTTAGAAACTACACTCGGGTTCCTTGTTTCTAGGTCCACCCATATTTGTACTCATAACTTGAAATCTAAAGGACCATGTAACTTTGTAAAACTTTTTAACAACTATTTTGTTTTCAGGAGATGTAATGCCAGGAGATGTGGATGTAAGGTACGATTCATTATGTTGAGATCACATAATCTTTCTCCCGTTTAAGCTCTGTGAATGGCATTGTGGTCTAAAATAGTTCATGCACCATTTTTAGAAATCGATAGATTTGCGTGATTTTAAACACAATCTCAAGTCCAATTTCCCACATATCGCAAAATAGAAGCCCCTTAATAGAATATTTAAAAATAGCAGTTTTGAAAGCTTTAAGGAATGAACCGCCAGAATTGTATCTTTGCTTTCACCCAGGTACACCTTAAGTAGGCTTTAAAATTTAATAAAACATCTGAATATAACATCGGTACTATTGGAATATTGTTATCGTTGTAACCATAAATTTCAAATTTCTTACTAAACCTAATACAGAACTCGAAAAAAATTAACCCATTGTGAACCTGAATCGTGGTATGATTGATAACATGTTTTTTTTATAAGTGGTTGTACTAAAAATTCAGTTTCTGTTTTGTGTTGAAAAGTTCTTAAAAGTAGCTAAAAGACAAAATGTTTTTGTTTAAATAATAAAAAGATAGATTCACAATGGGTTAGTTTTTCTCGAAATGCGTTTGCGCCATTCCATTTCAAAATACTGTAAATATCGTCCGTAACTTCGAAAATATGAGTTGCCGCTGCTTTTGACTTTATTATATTCTTAAATGAACAACTTTCATTTTGAAGGTGCTGCCCTAATTTTTTTAATGGGTTAATTTTTTTCGAAACGTGTAATGTGTTCTGTAAGAAATTTGATAAGCTTTCGTATTATACCCATGTTATTACATTCTGTTGCGAAATACTGGAAATTATTATCAAAATTATGGGGGTCCCCCGGTTTTTTTACTATATCTTTTTTTCTTCAAATTACAATTTCTACCTCGTAAGCAATTCTCGCAACTTCAATAGGTTTCTCATTATTTATGACTTATTATTACTTACTTTCATTTTTGTTGCAATTAAACACAATCATGCGACAAGAGTTGCTAAACTGTTTGTAACAACTTCCATTAAAGCCACAGATGGGCTGGAATACGGCAGGGCAAATAGAGGGACATTGTGTTTGCACAGAGCAAATATAAAATAAAGCTGAAATTGTTAGTTTAATATAAAACTTGAATAAACACTAAATTTAAATTCATATTATAAATAAACTCACCAAGAATTAATACTGACGTATATTTCATATTTAATTTTAATGTGTTTTTGTTTGTAAAACTCCCAAGTTTATGATAATTCGCTCGAGATCTCAGTTACTTTTTATAGTTGATTTAGGTTAAGAAAAAATACAATTGTAATATTTTCCTTTTAATTGCATTCAGGTAATTTGTAAACATTCTTTTAAAAGGGGAATTTTATTTTGTTTTTATCGTTAATTGCTTTTGTTTTGTATAAAATTAACTTTATTATTGCACAGTGGGTGCGATTGTTCAGCAAAGTGAACTAAACAAAACTTATAGTTCTTTATTTTTAACTTGATATTCCGACAGAGTGATTTGATTTTGATGTAGATATTTATAACGAATATCCGTCCTACCTTGCAAAGGATGGGTTGGAGCCAACCCGTTTTTGGCTATGTGCCATCTTCAGTGTCAGTTTTCTGACCAAACATGACAAATGATGACAAAAATTCGTTTCAAATATCTAAGATTTATAGTGCCTAAGCAATTTTTTAAAGAATTCCGAAAAGGGGTAGCAGAAATATCGTTTTTTGAGTCAGGTTTTTGGAACGAATTTCCGTCACCCCTTGTCAAGTTTGGTTTTGAGACAAACCGGTTTCGGCTATGTGGCATCTTCAGTGTCATTTTTCGTTCTATTTTTGATTCCCCTGAATACATGTTAGAGTTGTCAACTACTCTATATTTAAAAAAACCGGGTTTCAGCTTTTTTCGCCTCGATATCCTGGTTTTCGGGGGTTTCCTCCTTAAGAAATTATATATAAATTTTTTTATTTTTTGACGTAACTTTGTCGAACTGCAATAATTAATATTAAGTAATATTTAATTTTTAGAAATTCTTTCTATTAAAAAAAAAATTTATTTGATATGATAACTTTGAATTCCGTAAAAGTTAAAACTTTATTAGACAACAATTAGCCTCTACACTTGTTTTCAACATTCTTCGTGTCTTTTCTACTAATTTTCTGTCAACTGTAAACATCAGCCAACCTAATACTTAAGACAAATAGAATACGAGAATGAATATTTTCCAGTTTTCTTGCTTTGGCTCTTTCCTTCACTGAGATGAATCCGAAATACTTACAATGCTTTCATTCAATGGTTGGCTAAAAGTCAATTGCATATGTAAACAAAGAATTCTCACTCAAGGAAAAGGTATGAACATGAAAATTTAAAAAAATTCATTCCTTAGGGAAGGGGAGTTCAATCAACGATGTCCGTTTGTCGGATGTTGAAATTAACTTTCGACGGAGAACATTTCTTTAAGTGACCTTATCATATTGATGCGCACGTTATTCCTTGAGCTGTTCATCAAGGCAGACATATTTATTGTCGATTTTTGGAACGAATTTCCGTACTTTCAAATATTAAATTCAATAACTTAAGTATTTGCAGAAAACCAACGTTTTGTGCATCTTCTGAAAAAGTTGTTATAACGTACAAGTGTACAAGAATATTAAATATCAAATGGCTTGAGGTTCTTGCAAGCATTAAATACGTTCTACAAAATGAATAATAATAAATAGTTATAATATTTTGAGGAAAAATATTTATTTGGTAACTGTGTTTAAATTATAAACTGCAAATGTTGCGTTGTTCGGCTTTTAATTTAATTGTCCTTGGTAAATGTAGCTACAAATTGCGTAATTTCAACAACTAATTTTTTTCTTGCTGTCCCAAGCACTTTAGAAGTTCTTTGAACTACCAATGGTGGCTTAAATGGGAGTTGGATCAACTTGAAATGTATAGCGTTGCATGCCACTAACCATAACTCTTGTGCTCGTACGCGTATTGTGTTTGTATCGTTGCAGTTGTTGTTAATCAATGTGAGCAGTGGCGTGTAGTGCATGTGTGTTGTAATGGAAAAACAGCTCGTTTGGTAAAGAATTGCTTGAAATTGTTGAATCAAGGTTAGCGAATTAAACAAACTTCATTTCTTGATTACGATTTTGCTGATCAAAAATATATTTTGATTGGCTTTTTTAAAATTGTTATAAGTTTTTAGTTTTTAGTTATTTTTTTTCGAAATACGTACATAAAATAATTAATGGAAATTATGGTAAATTTACAATGTTTGATTGCTCTTTTAAAATGAATCCTCGCGAGAGGTGGACGGGTCAATCTTTAAAGGTACTTCGAAGGCATTAGACCGTGAGATTTCGATAGGGATGGACAATGAAGCCTCGCACGATGTGGAGAGGTTAATCTTAGTAGGAACTCAATGGAATCAATGGAGAAATTTTGAAGAGTTGGGAAAGAAAACCTCCCAAGGGGTGGACGGCACATCTTCTGAAGACTCTCCTGAGGAAGAGGCTGAGACAGTGGTGTGAATGTCCAGCACTGGCTAGCATAAGGCTTTGGACTACGGGCGGACACTTGTTAAGTGAAAATGCCATGGTGGACCTTAAACAAATGCTAGCAATTAAAGGAGACTACGTGATGAGGAAGAAGGTCGACAATCTGAAATCACTATTGTCGATACTAAAGGCTAGTGGTAGCAAGATACTTGATTGAGTGTGAGGTAAACGTAAATTACAAATCGGTTGCCTGAAATTAATTGGTGGGAAGAAGGGGTCGAAAAGGGATTCATAAAGTTAGCGGTCTACTTCGATATCCCCTCTACATTCAATTTTAAATTGGTTACATTCAACAGAAATTTGTTCCATTTTGTTGTTGGATTTTATAAAGAAGCTACGATTTTTGCATATGAACTAATGCAAGACCATTTGCATCAAACTCCACTTATATAAAATAATTTTTTTTCAAACACTTTATTTTTTTTAATATTTATATAAATTTATTAACAGAAAAATTCTTGTATTTTACACATTGTTTAGAATAACTTAGAATAATATGTCGTATTATTATTATTTTATATGGCCAACAAAAAAAAAGTCACAACTCAATTCTTTTGTAAAACTTGATAACGAACAAATTTATACGATATGACATTCTGACAGATTTCACTATAAACGCGCGTCACACAACCTTAAAAAAATAAAAGCAAATAAAAAAAATTATTACGCCTTTCAAAAAATAAAAATAGACAATTTTTTAAAACACCAACCCACTAAATATTTTAAAATTTTCAACAACACCATGGATGCACTCCTTTGTATTCGAACAAACAGCTTTTTTTTCAAAAGATAATTTTCTTAAATAAAATTACAAATTTACAAACGGTCTTCTTAATGCTGCTTGCGTCTGTCTCGCTACTTCATTAGAACGGAAATGAAGCCAAAAAATGTAAATGCAGTGGTTAAATGCTGAAAAAGCTAAATGAATAAATTGTAAAAAAAAATCACAAAAAAAAAAACAACAAACTATGAACCACGAAAAGAAGGTGACCGGCCGTTAGCTGGCTGGCTGTTGCTGCTGCTGGTTTTTTTGTGGTCTTAATTTTGGCAAGTGGCAAACAAATATTGTACATACTGTTTGCTGCAGAACTCAATTGAGAACTAGTAACCAACGTCTGCAAAAAGTTGCATTAAGTATGAGTTATAACATGATTAATTGATTTTGTGTGTGTCTAGTAATGCTTTGTTGTTGCTGTTTTCCTATTCACTTGATCATGGTTTAATTGTTTCTGGTAAGTTTTAAATACCCTACACAAATTTTAATAAAAATTTAATAATGAATAGGAACTTATGGCTTTCACAGCACTCATCGAAAGTAGTTCCAATTCCGTAACTTGCTGATTCAGAAAACGCAAAACAAAAGTTTCTATGCTAACAATCAACTTTTATTAAACACACGAGTTCATAATGGGGAAATAACCCCTCTAACGTTAACTGGCTAGTTGAGGCGGTTATAAAATCGGCGGTTCTGAACTCTCTACCAGAAAGTGTTACGCAGTATGTCGATCCTAATTACGGGTGGCATGCACTCAATGCCAACAAAGGCAGCCTTTGCCATGCTGAACTGGCTACCGGCAGATTTACTGGGTAGAAAGCTGTTCGCGGTTCGATTTATCGCTATCATTGAATAGAACTTTAGACTATAGGGACATTCTAGTATTGTTGAGAATGGATTCAATCCGCTTGGCCTCATAGAATACACCACTCCGAAACCATGTTTCTCGAGGGGCTGTGACTTCTCAACCTTGAAAAACCCGGGGTCATCAGAAGGCACGGGACCCCATTCATACCATCTAGACATTACACAGAAGGATTCAAAAGGGATAATGAGGTAGGCGGGGGTGTCTTCATGGGGGAATTGGGGGTCAACATGCCCTTCATAATACCATATGAAATATTAGAGATATTAAAGCCGAAAAACTGGCTGTGATGCTATATAATATTCACCGACAGCCGCGTGGCGATTAGATCGCTGACAGGTGTTTTTGGGACATTATAACTGGTGCGGGAATGCCGGACATCTCTAAATGAGATGGCGAGACAGTCAAGAATCACCATGAAATTGGTACGTGGACATGGAAACAACAATTGGCAAATTTATGGCCGATTAGCTGGCAAAGAGATGAGCAACGTTGCAGGATTCACATATTTATTGCTGTGGCATTCACCTATTGGCCTGTAAGAAGTAAATTGAAAAAGCTCTATATGATAATACTCAGGCCAAGTGGTGGCTTGCTTTGACATGGCCTGAACCAAAGATATGTTAAGATTTCAGACGACACAATTAAGGGATATCGTGGCAACGATTACCGGACATTGCAGATTTGGCTATTCCGCCAAGAGACTAGGGTTGTCTGTCGATGACTACTGAAGCAGATGTCACAACGTGGAGGAAGAGCCTCTTTCCTGCAATAGAGGGCCTACGCCAAACTGATCTCGGGCAGAGAAACTTTGCAAGGAATATAGTGATGATTTCCCCTCATAAGGAGTACCAACTGGTTTGGTAGTGACTCGATAGCGGCACATAAGGAAATCGTGAAAATCCGGTACATCAAAGATTTTTCTTATATTTAACCACTTGATGCCTTCATTACAGCAATTGCAGAAGTTCTTCTGATATTTTTTTATTTTGTTTATTTAATAGACATGCGTGTAACATTACCATATCAAATCCTTTAAAATAGAGTTTTCAATCTTTCGGGAATTAAAAACAACCATCGTAATCTGAAGAGGGCAAATGAAATTTAATCAAAATCGCAACTACAGAATGAACACCAACATTTTTTTAGCCTGTCTTTGATCAGTTACATGAATATAAAAGAATTGTCAGGCAACAATATCATATGCAAAAAATACTACCGAACAACAAGAAACAAGTGAGTTAATTTGTGGTAACTTAGATGTTTTTCGCTTAAACATATGACACTAATGCAGATTTTAGGCAAAAAACATACAAGTTATTATAAGTTCTTGTGAAAACATTGTCAGCAAGAAATGTTTGCCGACATGCTGGTAACTGCGAGTATTTCAATTAATTTATGGTATTCATGAATAAACGCTTATGTGGATTTCGGGCTACACATTAAGTCAGCCCTTTTTTTTTCAAATTGTTCAATAAGCATTAATGATGACAGCATTCGATGACAGACGTTTGATTTCTGGCAAATTATTTTCTCATAAAAACACCTATAAGAACACATTTGAGTTTTTTTTACTTTTCAGTTTACATGAACTTGTGAATATTTCTGTTTATGCCAACATTTTCATGGATAGTTGCAGTTGGTGATGACAAAATTGTTTCGATTAATCGAGCAACAATCGATTATTTCCAAAGTTAATGAAAAAAAAAACAAATAAAGGCTTATAGTATGCCATATAAAGCTAACATATTTGGTGGCAAATCAATAATAATTATTAATTTTGAGCCAGTTTGAACGCCAGTTTGGGAATATCGTACAATAATTTTTACTGCTAGTATTAAATCTATTAGACCACAGAATAAAGATTAATCATTTTACAGGTCTATTAGCGCTATCTGTTACTATGAGAGATGCAAAAAGCGAACTTCTTTACCATTAGACAGACTTTTTTCCATAGCAGGCGCTGTGGTCCGCTTGAACACAAAGTGCCTTTCTAAGCTCCTATCTTTAAATTCTATTTTAAACAAAGCAATACAAGAACCCGTTTCAACTCTGAATCTAGCAAAGGATTTTAATAAACTATAAATATTTTTAAAATATAAATATCGACACAAAAAAATTGTTTTCTTAAATTAATTATGTAATTTCAATTAATGACAATAAATAGTTTAATTGTTGATTAATATTGTTTTGCCATCACCAGCTGTAGTTCTGCCATTTTTGTGGTTGAGATTGGTTAAGCTTGTTGGATAAGTCTAATGCTTAACACCCCCTTATTATACAGATCATATTGCGCATCGCCTTTGGCATTATTAAAGGTAAAATCCGAAAAATCTCTGTGCATTTTGTGTGCATAAATTTTTTCTAGAAACGAAAGCACGATAAGTTTGCCCTTTAAGAGATTTACGAGTATGAAGTTATTGTTTTCGACTGTTTGCCAAATGAAGCATCTTTTTTTAACAAATAAATACCTTTCACAATTATAATATATTGGTAAACAGAATCTAACACAACGAAAAATCGATTAATCGAAATAAGTTTTGAAAAATGGGTTAACCAATTCTAATAATTCATTTTTGATTCTAAAAATCCCGATTCGAAAGCATTATTAATTTTTATAAAAAATATTTTCGAAATATTATAAAAAGACTTTGGTTTTGCTATATTAAATACATACATATGTATTTATAATAGAAACCGATTTCCGCCCCATCATTTACTGAGGTAGGTAATTATGAATTTCGTCTAACTATTTTTTAAAATAATTTACTATTGAATGCGTTTTTACTTGAATATTTTTTAAAGTACGCATAAAATTCAACGCCGACGCTATTTTAGACGACGTTGCAGGCCTTTTTAAAATAAATATCATTTATTATTTTTATTTTTGAATTTAACGAGGCATATGTACGTGTTCTTGAGATAAGTAATTAACCATTAAAAAATATAATGACTTTGTTAATGTAAATCGATGAACAAACCAAAATAGTTATACATTTTTAATAGACACTAGATTTTTTTTTGCTAACTGCCGACATAAGTATATTTTATATAAATAAAAATTGAAAGGTATTCAAAGTCAGTTCTGTAGAATGATTTTAGTAAAACAATAGCTTAAAATTAACTGCAGTTTTGTAAACAAAATTTTTGATTTACTAAAGGTTTGTAGCACAAGCTTTGTAAGAAAAACTGATTTTTTATCCTTATTTTAAATATGTCAGCGCTTAGCATGCCTCCTGTAGCCTTCTATAAAAAGAACAGCCAAAGGTTCAATGTGGTTTGAAAAGACTCTCGTACGTTATTTAGAACAGAGTAATTTATTATTAACACGCTTCAAAGCAAAAAATAAAAAATAAATTTTTTATTAGCTTAAATTTACAGTTCGTGCACAACAATAACAATATTTATTTGCTTTTATTTCTTATTTATATTAAAGTATTTTTATAAATAGCTTATGTAGTTGTTACTTGTTTTTTTTGTGTGTTTGCTTTGAACCATTTTTGTTGGTGATTTTTCTTCAACTATAAATTTTTCAAGTTAATGGTAGTCACCTTCGCATTTGGTTTTGTTTGGACAATAAAAGCTAGTTTCATGTTAACGCGCTATAATAGTTCAGTGTGACTATAATACATGTGGAAAACGGTAAGTGGAAAATTAACAAATGTAAAGTTGAAAAAAGAATTAATAAAACTGTGCAAAAAACAAGGTTTTCTTACAGTTTTATTTTATTTCATTGAATTATATATTAAGTTTGTCACTTAAGTCTTTCGTTTATTATATCCCTACGAATTTATAAAATTTTTATTTAAGAAATTTGTTTTAATATTTTTGTGCTTTACAGGAGTTTTACGCATATAAATTTCTTTTCAAAAGTCAATACTTTTTTTAAAATTCAACGGCATTTAAAATTGCAGGTTCAACTTCAACTAAAACTGAAAAGAAAAATGTGAACATATAAAATTTGTATGTTGTCCTTTTATATTCTAAATAAATGTAAGTCATAATAAGTTTAACAATATCAATATGTATGTTCCACATGAGCTTTTTGAATGTTTCGCAGGAATGCCAAATTCAGCAGAAGGAAAAACATGTAGTACCGCATTAACAAAAAAAGTACTTTTTTCTATTCAGAGTTCTCAAGGAAGTGAATAATCTAAAACAGAAATGGTAATGTGAAAGGTTAATATTTAAAATCGAATAACTTAGCAACGTTAGTAAAGTTCCAGAAAACAACATTAATCCAAATAATAGGATTCTGTTTGCATACCACCCAGTCGCTCACTATTTGATCAAAAATGCTTTCTCGTAAAATAAACTGCCTATAAAGAACTTTTTAAAAAGTACTATTTTGGATACCAACAAAAGGAGTTTTAATTTTCCACCACTGAGTGGCAGGTAATAAACAATAAAGCTTTTTAAAAGTAGCTTCCTCTGAAAATACTCGTAGTTGCTAGCAATTACGAGTAAGAACTTTGGTTGGCAGAAAAATAATCATTTATATTGTCAAAATTTCCCATGAAACGCGCGCAGCCTGGCAGACATCACATTTTGGTTGAAAATAGTAAATGAAACGGATATTTACGAAAAAGGTTGAGGTCTATGATAGCGAAAAAAATAAATAACGCGTCCACCCTAAAGTATGCTACATATTGTGTATACACATAGATTGTTGTGTAGAAACTAAAGTGAAAAGTGAAAAGCACAATATCACTTATATTAAATTATTTTTCTAGTAAATAAATTTATTAAATTATTCACGCTTGAAGGTCTTTTTTATATAAAAATCTTTCATTCTCCTCGATATTTGGCTACTCCATTGTGTAGCATCATCAGAAAATAAAATAATTTTTATAACAACCAAACCCAACATACATAATTTTAGTTTGTTGGTGATGATGCTACAAAATGGAGTAGCGAAATATAGAGAAGAATAAAAGAGTTTTTATATAAAAAAGACCTTCAAGATTAAAGAAAATATTACAAGGGCCCATACAGGGTCAAAATGATTGAACTGCTTTATATATTGGTATTAGTGAACATTGTATGTAAATCAAAATTTTTTGATATTTGGCATGCAGTGCGATCGATCATATTTGTGTACGGGCTACACTAATGCAGGTGTTTAGTTTAACTTTAGTTTTAACTTTTAGTTTAACTTTTTATTTTGTTGTAGTTTATTTACAAGCGGGCGTAATTTTGAAATATATATTTCCGAATAGGGCCTTTTAAAGTAAGTGGCGTGGCCTGCTTCGATATCTCCCCTATATTTTATTGGGTATTTAGAAAGGGTCATCGAAGATGATTGAATACTGCATATTGACCGCTTTATAAATATTTTTCTTATCTCTTTTTTGGAATATACTTTTTTAACATATTGAATAAAATAAGTACTGTTTATATCACAGAATTACTATTAAACATTTTTGTGTCAAAAATATTTTAAAACCTATCCTCCATCCCTGCCACTAAATAATTATTTATTGTTATTAGTTCTTAACTCATTCTCCACAGCCCGGCCGGCGGTGGGTATTTTCAATTCTTTGTTTTGTTTTGTTTTGAAAATTCTTAAAGTTTTGTTTACGTTTGAGCACAACTGAGATCTTTTATTTTAAAAAGAGATTAAAAGAGAATAAAGATTTGAAGCTATACTCACGCGCAAAGGCAGCAGAATGCTAGCAGAGATGCCTACAGTACACAGTGGTGCGTAGTAGAGGAAAAGACCTAATATGTATGGAAATTCAAAGTAATACTTAAAGAGATTTGACGGACAATTGAAGTGATTGTAGTGAATCATGTTGTGTGAAGTCTGTAGCTAAGCCAGGGACGGAGCTACAGGGGGAAAAAGTTAAATACCTAGGTTGCTAAAAACGTTGTGCGGCTTGTAAGTTTCTTATATACTGACCGATTTTAAAGATTTTTAATGCTTTGGATTAAGCTAGACCAGACAAGGGACAACAACTTTTAGTTACTTTTTTAATGGTATAAAAATCTCTTTCCCAAAACATAAGCTTTTATAATTATATTGCCCTAGCGCCCACATCTACATCCAGAATTTCTATTTTTAAAGAAAGAGATGAGTGCTAACCTTATTAAATGTAATTCATGGAATTTTAACACACACACCCAGTGCGACCACTGCTAAGTGTAGGATGCATGTCCAAAATAAAAAGAAAATATTGCGCTAAACGCATCCTTAAATGATGACCTTTTACTATGTAAAAACACAAAATTAACATTTTCAACAAAATTTTCCAAAAATTTCAAAATTAAGAAATCGTTTTAGGAATGATTGACGATTTTTTTTATTTTGAACTTAAATCTTTTTTTATGACTTAACGAATTAAGATATTTGCAAGCCTTTTTTTCTAGATTTATTTAGATTTTTTTAGCAATTGAAAGGCGTGATTGAAATAAAAATTAGACACTTTATAAAAAAGTAATCATAAAACAATCAAAAAATGTCAAAGCAAAAAATTAAAAAAGCTTATTTTTAAAGTGAAATATCTCTTAAACTTTAAAAGATGCAAAAAGACTTACGTAAAGAGTTTTTTGTCTTGTTTAAAAAGCCTTTCAAATCGGTCGGTAGTTAAGAGCCTTACAAAGGTTTTCAGACCCAAGCAACCATCCCTGGCTCAAAATTCAGTACTTTAGAACTTCTATACTTATTACCAATTTTTATCTAATTTTAAGCCACTGTGCAGTGCAGTACAATGATTAAATGAATGAATTTTTTGCTGGTGGTGTTTAAAAAAAAAAGATAAGAATTGACCCAAACAAGACGCACAAGGCATTAAGGAAAATCTTTTTAAATTTTTGAAATCAGTTGCTCGCAAAGAGCCATCCAGTGCGGTTGGAATGGTCTTGAAAAAATAAAAAAACGGATAAATAAAAAAAAAACGAATTGGAATAGAAATTAGAATAGAAAGTGAAGAAGTGTTTAAAAAAAGGACTCTTAAGGACTTAAAAAAAAATTGTGATTTAAAGAGCATTAATAAGAAGCCCATCCCACAATGGGCTCTAACGGCTTAATCCCGTTGCTTTTAACAACAGCGGGCGTGATTTTTAATATTATTGCAGCAAATGCTGAACTTACGCCACCATATTTTAACTTGGCTACCGGACGTAAAATTTATGCTACCGCCACTTGTGGCCACGACACCGATGGTCCCGAATTGTATTGTAAACTAGTAGGCGCAAATACCGAAAATGATCATTTAGATTATTCTGTAATACAGGGACAGGTATGAACGATTTATTGCTTTGGCTTCTTAATTTGGTTTTATTTGTGTTTGCCTAAAATTTAAAGTGTATTTCTGTGTTGGTGATAAATAACATTTTATCTTAAATAAGACTTTTGTTTGTTGATTGACAAATATTTGAGTTAATTAAATTTTTTTTTTTGGTAATTTTAAAATTAAATAAAATATAATTTTTTAAAATATTTCAATACATTTACACTTTAACTATAAACGCATGCATGTGTTTTATTTTGTTCTATTTTAATTTCAAAACCATTTGAGAACACATGTGATCGATCTATTTAAGTACTCGTATTTATGCTGGAAATATGGAAATGTATATTACGAAACAAAAAAAGACACACATGTGCTGTTGCTCTTGTTATATTTTGAATACAAATTCCATTCATGCATCTTTTTAGGTCTGCGACTATTGTGATCCTTCTATACCCGAAAAAAACCATCCACCGGAATATGCCATTGATGGCACAGAGCTATGGTGGCAGAGTCCTCCATTGTCTCGTGGTATGAAATTTAATGAAGTTAATTTAACAATCGATTTTGGACAGGTAAGCAAACAATAAAAACGAAAAGTAAACCTTAAACTAAAACTATTTAAACGTTTCAAGCAAGTTGAAAAAAAGAAACTCAAAAACCTTTTTAGACACCAAAAAACAAAAATAAAAAGTAAAAAAAGAATGTTAAACAGTCTTTCTTCATTTTTATGAATATAAAAAAGTTAACATTAAACGATCGGCAAGTTGTAGTTTCGTACGATACACACAAGCAACCTGTTTAAAGAAGAAAGGTTAAAAATCATACACTTAACGAAATGAAAGGGTTGGTTATGTAGGGGATGAGTATATTTCTTTCAGCTTTCGAAGGCAAAATTAATCATTTTATTTTTTAAATAAAAGTTTAAGGATTTTAATTAAAAAAATATAGGGTATTTTTTAAGCCCCATAGAACTACTTAAGGCTGTAAAAAATAAGACAAAATATTACATTTTAAACAAACACATTTTTTATTCGAAAAATCTATGCATGGCAATAACATTTGAAAATGATTTCAAGCATATTGTTCTTAACGAAGGGCATTCTTCACTATAAATTCTGGGACACCTTTTTGAGCTTTGCTGGCCGTATGTCACTAACAATGTTAGCCTCCAAGGCGTCAACTGTTGTTGGTTCATCTGCATAAACCAGTGACTTCATGTGGCCCCACAAGAAATAATCGAAAGCTGGAGACCAATTGACTGATCCACTTCTCGAAATCAACTTATCGCCAAATTTTTTCGGTCGCCAACCTGTGGAAACCACATCTCGCCCGGACCAATGCCATCCATGTTTTGAAATAAAAAATCATTGATCATGATGTGGTAGCGATCTCCACTGACAATAACGCTAGCTTTGGCTTTATTTGTGAAGAAATAAGGCCCAATCATGTCACCAGCGTGTAAACCGTACTAAACGGTGCATTTTTTTGTAAGTAATAAAGTCTGTAGGGCCTGTTGTCGATTGGTTTCACTCCATAAGCGGCAACTTTGTTTATTAAAAAAACCCGTTAAGCCAAAAATGAGCCTCTGCAAAAAAATATCGAATCAATTCAAAGTAAATCTGAATAATTTCCATCCAATAAAATGGCAATAAGTGAGCTCAGTATTTCATTTAGTTTCACAGGTAACCCTTTCGTAATTTCTATCGAACTTAAAAAACACCCTGAAATATTAACTACTGAAGGTTACTTGGGCTGTGGAGCTACTTTGCTTGTCGAATTAAACTTTGAACTTTATACGCACTACACACGAGGGAACATTAGTGGAAACATTGGCATGTTCTTTCGTCTGTAGCAATGTGTACTGTTTTTGTATGGCTTATTTCTTTGAAAGCAGTTGTGCTGTGATGAGCATTTGCATAGATTATTAACATCATTTATTTTCCTTCAGCGTTTATTTGATTTTCACATAACTGATATTTCGTTAATGGTTTCCACTATGGTTCCTTCGTCTGTATCAAAAAAATGAAACTAGTTAAAATATAAAATGAATTATTTTTAGGTAATTTTTTAATTCCAACTCATTTTACTACAAAATAATGCAGTTTATTGCTGGGGGTGGATAAGCTAGTCTCTATGCGCATATCACTGGTTGCTTAGGCTAGCTCATCAGGAAACCTTTAACCAACTTTTTAGAAAAACTTAAACGTCTTATTGTCGAAATTCTTTAGACCAAATGAGAAATCCAAAGAAAATCACGGCAAAAACATTAAAGTTTTAACAAAAGGCCCCCAATAATTGTTATTTTAAATTACTTACTTGCCTTACTAGGATTCTAAAACATGTCTCCTCTATTGTTATCTCATCTGTGTACCATTATATAGTACATCCATTGTATACTATCAACCGAGCTTAATATATCTAGAAGGGACAATTTACCCCTACATATTTTGTTTGAATTTCATAATTTTCTCTTCGATTACAGAAGGCATCATTGTACTAAAGAACTAACACAGATGAACTTATTGATTTAGAAAAAATATTATATTATTTCGATTCAGTAAAAATGTTCCTTACCTCAATTTCGTTTGTAATAAGGGAAACTTTAAAATTTGGAATTCATTTATTTTCCGACTTTAATGTCTGCACATATGTAGCTATAATCCTAAACTACTCTTATATAACTGAAAGCAACTCAACAACAAAAAAGAAATCGAAACACAAACATTATATTATTATTAAATATTTCTCTCAGTGCATAGAAAACAACAGTCTAGCATAGACTTCGTTGCATCGTTGATCAACCAGGAAATTTTCAAAATATTAAAGTTTTTCCATCCCATTAAGCTTATTTTTATTTTCAACTATAAAAAGTTTTTAGTGTAAAGACATAAAAAAGAATATGGTCTAATGTCCAGATGACGTGCTGCACTTCTGTTGAAATTATGTCTACCATTAATTACTTTTTTTATGAATTAATTTTATGTCTAAAGTCTTAAAGTGCAGCATGCTTTCAAATTGTTACACAAACTAGAAATAGATATTTAGTTTATTTTTCTACTGCATCCTTTAAAATGCCTCAGAAGTTTTAGAAAGTAAATTTCTCGTAAAGAATAAATTAAGTTTAGACAATTTATTGATTCTAATGAAAATTCAATTAAAATGCGTGAATTATTAAAATGGCTGTTGCACAAGTAGATTGCAACGGGATTGTACAAGTTGAGATTTATTCTCTTCACACGTTAGGATTTTTTTCCCAAACAACTTCATGGTTGTACGTATTTTTTTTGTAGTCAATCAATTTTATAATATCCCTGTTGAGTATTCCGAGTGAAAGGAAAACGTGTGGAATTGTAAAAACCCATGGAGTTGAATAATTCCGACATTAGCTTTTCTGTATTCAAAATATTTTTTCTTTTTTCGAAATCATTGGACAATGTTTATGAAAACACATGTTGTCGCTTATATTAATAGGCAGGAGTTCTCAAGCAAGACTGTTCAGACGTCCTATATATGTATCTATATTTTAAAATCTGTTGTGGAAAATACATATTCGAGAATTGAAAGAAAACCTTTCAAATTTTAATACAAACTTGTGATTTTAACATTTAAATAAAAATTTTAAACAGAACAGCTAAAAAATAAGGATGTTTCCTCTTTCGAATAAAATATTGTGGACTTAGCATGCAGAGCAGCACTGTTTATTCCATAATTCCTGCATACTTTTGTAATTCCTTAATAATAAAAAGGGATACTTTTAAAACTCGCTAATGTAAAAACTAAGGGCTTCCGAAGGTTTTTATTCATGAATTGACTTTCACTTATTGTAGTGAAAGAGCCAAGGTTAGAATCGATCCCACGACCCCCAGACTGATAGACTAGTACATTACAGATCAGCCCACTGGGGCGCCACCTTAAGAATAGACCAACCATTTACATGATTGTGAATTGTGAAGTTCAATAAAAAATAATACCCAATGAGAACTTTAAATCCGTTGTTAGTGTCAAAGTTCCGCATTATTCTGTGTTACAAAATTTACGTTAAACCTCGTTGACGGATTGACGGATATACATTTTATGTATCTTCAACGGGTTTCAGTATATGAAATGCGGCAGCTCTGTATAGAAAGGCGAATGTCTGTGTAGTAAATTCGGCAAACTAAACTATTGATTCGTTTTCAGGAGCTGGCAATTTATAAGTAGCCGAAAAAAGTTTCAACGTAATTAGCCAAGAAAAAGTAACAACTGGAAATAAAGATTTGCTTTGGATTTTTGCAGAGAGAAATCTAATGAAAATCGTGTTGACTGTCATTGACTATCTGGCCTATGGTATATAAGAAATGAAAATATCCCTGGAGATCTAGAAGTTCCCACTATTGAAGAGGAAGCTAACGCTTATTCAAATACGTAAGCAAACTAGTGGTCTATCCCAATACTCTTGTACGCAATTTCTTGTAACTTAATAAGCACCATAAGATATCGAAATAGACCACTTACTTAATAGGTCCCTTTTGAACCCACTTCATACTCGTATTGATTTCAAGCAACCGATTTGAAATTTAGGACTCTTTACCCTCTTGACTCTCTTGAGTTTCGTGGCAATACTATAGCCTTTACTCTTGACTGTAGTTATTTCAGACTGTCGTCTAGTAACTGTCGACCTTCTTCCTCATCACGGAGTCTCTTGTAATTGCCATCATTTGTCGCTGGCTTAGATGGCATTGACCTTAAGCGGTTGTCTGCCTTATGCTAGCCAGTGCTGGACATTCACACACAATGTACACTGCCGTCTCAGCCTATTCCTCATGAGTATCTCTGGAGCCCGAGCTGTCCATCACTTGCAAGGTTCTTTTGTCCATCTCTTCAGAATTGCTCTATTGGCCAATAACCACCGTAGTTTCTCCCAATCTCTTTCAAGGCATCTTTGTCCATCCCTTTCGGAGTCTCACGGTTCAACGCCTTAGGAATACCTTTAGAGGTTAACACATCCACCCCTCGCGAGGCATTCTAGTCCATTTCTTCCGACTTCCTCCCTTGACAAATTAAAACCGAAGTTTCTTCAGAGAATTTATATAATTCTCAGTCAGTTCACGTGTAATGGAGAAAATGTTAACCATACCCACAAAGCTCCACATGCGCGGAAAAGTCTAAAGTAAAACTGGAGAACAGCTGGTATCCAGAGACCAAACGCCCTCTTGGCCATGCATCTCTGGTGTGTGCTGTTCCAAATTGGATTATGGATTTTTATAAGAGAGCGTTAACTTCTGTGCGCTCGACATATTTAGTCAGACTCCATGCTACGGCAAGCCATACCTTTGTGTTTGCGAGCTGACGGCCGATTACATAACCTAACTGAATATAAGTCATACGGAAAGCTTATTTGCTATAAATTATGACAAAAGTTAAACTAATATACTGTTCCCACTTGCTTCCTAAAAGCCTTAAGGAAATAGTATCATGCAAAGATTACAAATTTCAAATAAAATTTCGAAACATAAATCATAAGACCTTTTGGGTTATCTTGCAAGTTGCAACACACAAAGTACAAGTAAATAAATAGTTTTCTGCGTTTTCTTTGCATTCTCTTCGTTAAATATGTATGTATGTGTAACAAAAACTCAACTTATTTACTACAACTTTCTTTTTTATTTATTGTTCTTTAAAGAAAACAAAAGAAATGAAGAAACCTCACAAGTATCGACTGCATGTGTGGGTTTAGGGAAAAAACAACTAAAAGATATTTTTTCTTTCTTTCTTTCTTTTTTTTGTGTTCTTATCAGTCAATCAAAATGTAGTTTTGCTTTAAAAATTTTGGATTTTATGCTGTTGTTGTATTTGAGTGTGTGTGTGTGTGTATGTATTTCGAAATAAATTCATAAATTTTTGTATTTGTTCTTATTTTTTGTTGTTTTAATTAAAGTTATTGTTCTGCTCGAAGGAAACTATTGCTGATAAGCCAAAGAACTTGATGTGACTTATCAAGAGTTTCTATTTTAAATCGGGATTTTAAATACTTATTTTTTTTTATAAAAAACTCATAATATACTAAATAACTGAACGAAAGAACTAACTGAACGAAAGAAAGAGTTGAATTCTTCGTCTGTTCTATAAAGAAGATTTTATGGGTACCAATAAATGTTTGAGATTATATAAAAACTTAAAAAAAATTATTTAATTTTAATTGGACAAATTATAATAGAAAAGCATAAACAGATCTATGATCTTTTAGATCTTTGGAAATCCTTCTATAGGGTGACCAGCAAAGAACGAGAGGAAAAAAAATGTAAATAAAACGACAAGGGTGGGAGATATCAAATTGATTCTGGCTTTACTTTGAAGCTACTTTTATGACATTATGAAATAACACATAATTTAAATGACCATCTCGGCTTCGCTGCCAGACTTTTAAGATGAGCAACATTTTGATCTCCGGCAAACATTTCTAGCCAAGGCAAATTGATAACAGGTAAACTCGCCGGCGAATTCAAAGTATTTCTGGTTTCTTTGTCGATGTCAAAATCGATACATAAAAAATGTACCGACGATGGCGAAACATTTTTTTATTATATGGAATATAACATTCAGTCAGTTCAAAAAATGTACTCAGCTGCGCTGGTGAGTATATTTTCCTGTATAGTCTACCCTGTTTCTAGCGCTTAATTGTGTCCGTTAGCGCGTACGTAGACCCAAATCCAACCACAATCTAGGTTGAGGTGACTATCTGGTGATGTCCAACCCAACTGATCGGCGCTGAATTAAAATTTCTGGGCCTTTTTTTTCGATTTAATTTTTTATTGAAACTTTCTTAGGAAGGAAATTTTATTGGAGAACCTGGAGCTTAAAAAATTAGACAAACTTTCTTAGGAAGTTTAAAATAAGTATTCGAATCGTTATACCAATGATTATCTGTTACTTGATTGGCTGTTTAGCGACTAATTTACTGCATTCAAATCTTGCAATACTAATATTATTTTTACAATAGATTAGAAGAGCCTTCTCAGCAGGCTCAAGTTTTCGGTGCTTTTAGCCTATAACAGATGCTGGGCAATGAAACTGGAATCTGACATTTACTTGTCTACGTATTGTGAGTGTAGTTTCTGTTTTCTTCCTAGACACTAGTGATATTTAGGTCTCTGTGTATGTTTTTGCTACATATATATTAAGGGATGTTGACTATAGACTGAACCCTTTTATTAATTACTGCATGTTTGAACCCCACGACTAAACGCCGTATAACCATATTGGGTTTTTAATAGATAACATAGTGTTTTCAGCATATTGTGAACTGTATATGTATATGTCCTAAGCAACTTAATTATATTATTATTATTTTCTAAAAAATGTATACAATAATACAAAGGTTCTTTTAGGTTCATAACACTTAGTCTCTGATCAGTTATTCTTTCAGTCCTCCCCGCGTAAATGAGACAGTCAAACATGGGTTATACAACTACCTTCTAATTGGCAACACATTCATGGCACATAAAAACAGACTAGCAAATAATAATAAAATTTCAAACAACAGCAGAGTGCAAACAGAAATGTTTAAAGTATTAAAACACAGATATGCTGCTACATAAAATTCTAACATGTGCATAAAAAACAATAAAAAAAAAAATCACTGAAAATAATAAAATAAACTGCTTGGAAAAAATTTACCCAAAAGTACGATAAAAGTCTTTTTATAACAATCTTGAGACTAAAATCGGGGTTTTTTTTCAAATATAGAGGATGACTATTTAAAAGTCTAAATAACACTACTCCTCGCAAAAAAAAAAAATAACTGACCCGGTTATTTCATAATGAGGTTGACTTATTATAATAAATAATTGTAGGGAAATTATTTTACTTTTTTATTTTTTTACCTGTCTCCAATTGTTAAACTCAAGTACTTCAGAAATTTAAGATTATTGCAAATGGAAAATATTGCATTAATTAGTTTAACTTCTGAAATGTCACGGGTGCGTGTTAACAGTCCTGATTTAGTTTGCTTCATTTGTGGCGTGTTTACACCAAAATCGAAAAAAGCCATTTTCGGACTTAATTAAACCGTGTGTGTCATTTTAACCGTCACGTAGGAAATCAAGATAAGTCGTGGGTTCCTAAAGTGTGATACTTTAGAAAGTTATACAAATCTGAATGCTTCGTAAAAGGGAACAATTAAAAAAAAAATCATTTGGATTCGATCATGCCCTGTGTTGATTTTTTTGTTTAATGCAAGAGTTCGATCATCCATCAATTTTCCACATTTTCTTTTTTATACCAAGTAATTTTGTTCTACTAATGGCCATTATTACAACTTGCCGATAGTTAAAGTCAGGATGTTATCAGGCAGATTATTTTTTTTTCTCTATTATGACCCTACTTTAAGATACAACTATCCGATATGCTAAAGGGAAGAGTCTGTAATCTTTAATTTTTAATGTGAGGTTTATGTATTTGAAGTTGCCATATTTTTAACAACAAAAAGTAAGTCGTTGCCACTATGTATTTTTAAAAATCAATTTAATTTGTCAAAAGTAGTCGGTTTTTGGCCTTCCACTGCCATGTTTTCAAAAAGATTAATTTTTTTTTCACAAGGAAATTGTAATAACGAACAATAGTTAAAGGCCAATTTAGCTAAAGTTACCGTTTATTAATAAGAACTTTAAAGGTAAGTTGTAATACTGGCCCTTAACAGCTCTTTAATCATGTTAGTACCCGGCTTGATGTATTTTTATTTTGGACTCCACTTCTTTTTACAAAATATTTCATTAAAATGTTTGCAGCACTCAAAATTTCTCTACGTGTACTTCAAGACATTTTATTGCTACATTTTTATGAATGACGTAAAATTCATTTCAATACAAGAACGACAACAACAACAATACCATCGTACCATCCGTCTGTAGAATAATGTTCTTTAATGTGTGGAGTTCTTGTGTGATGGCTGTCCCTGCTATTGCCGTTTTGTTTATAAAATGAGTTGATGCCACAGACCACGGAAAATATCTAAACATATAAAAAAAAAAAGAATTGATTGAACTGAGTGTTTTGTATGCAACTCAAATTCGTTTAAGACAGAAAAGAAAGATTGAATATAAAAAACTCTTTTTTTAATTAAAGTTTGTTTTGAAATTGTTAAAATAACGACACCAACCAGCAAAGCCAAGCAAGCGATTCAGTTATTCAATTATTCCTATAGAACGATCAAAAATCTTATCAACAATGTGTGTTTGTTTATTTAAATTAATTTTGTAGTTAATTTTCGAGCAATGATCTCATATGTAGTTAAAAGCAACAAACAGCAAATTTTGCTCTTATAATTATTTTTCGTTTATTTTTTCTTGAACAAACAAAATAATTTTTTGGAAAAAAACTTAAACAAACAACACACACAGTTTAAAATTGGGGTGTTCAAATTCCAAACCCTTGGAATAACACAAAGTTGGAGAAAAGCTAACGTAGCGCCGCAAGTTACTCAACTTGAAGACAATAAAATGCTCATTTTGTTTATACAACGTTTCACATTAGACATTTCAAGATTTTCTAAAAATTTGGTTAAAGGGGTCCTGCTGTGCTGGCATATGCAGCTAGCGAAAAGCGTTAACATTCCCAAGAATATATTTCAGTAAATTCCTTTTCAAAACTGATTGGGAAATGTGCTTCGAAATCTTTAACCATCCTAATTTTTTTTGCCTTAGGTTCTGCTAAGGCTTAGCGGTCCGGTTTATCAGTCTCTAAATTCTACAAGTAACAACTGCTGGCATTTTACGACATAAATATATTCAAATCCTATCACGCACTGCTTATGTTCTTTAGGGAGAGGATATTTAAAGCAGCCGAAATGCCAATCTCCTTTCTCGAATACAGACACTTTATATATGAATATGTCTTAGCCTTAGCTATAGCTGCCCATGGAGGCATGTATCTTTGGTGATCCCACCATCGTGATGCATTGATACCGTGGGAGATTCGGGAACTAGTCTCCTAGGCTTGCCTGGTGCCTGAACTGGGAAGTAGATAAGACTTTCAAAGTTCGACTAGTAACGATATAATTATTAGTATTATGGGAATCAATAGCCACTGGGACGCATGTACCGGACTGGTTGTTAGTGAGGCTCCTTCGGGACTGCACGTAGCTATGATTTACGCCCAAGCCGCGGGGAGATCTTCGTGCAGGATCATATTCCTGGGATGCATTAGTTAGAACTAGCAAAAAAGAGACGGGAAGGAGGATAGCGACAGTAATAATTATGCGCTCCACTGGGCAAACTAACACGGACGGATGAACCCTTAAAGTGGAACGTAGTTTACGCGCATATGCGCGATTATCGGGCACTAGTTCCCAAATGTCGTTAGGGCAGATTCCGTTGTAGTAACGATAAAACAGTGCAACACAAATCACATTGCTTCGAGTCGTGATAAGTCCCAACATTTCTTTGATATTAATTCATGAAGAATTACATATTTTAATTACAACCAAAGTCGAAAGAAAGTGACAATATTCGTCCAAGGAATAAGAAGCCCCCTAATACATCATGATAATAAAGTGCGAGAATACTTTATGCCTGCGTTATGTTGTAAAGGAGCCTACGTAGCTACACGTATATTTAACATTGACATGCAATATGATAAGATCGTTGAAAAGAGTTGCTGAATTTGCATAAACTTTAACTTGAAAAACAATTTGCATAACAACAATCAAATAAATGAATAAATGCTTTCGACAAGAACGATTTCTACGCGATTATAACATAGAAAATATGAGTGGAAGTGTTTTGAGAAGTTGGGTATATGTCTACACTCATGGAGTTGTAGAGTCAGCAAATATATCTCTATGTGTTTTTTTTGTTTGCTTTGTATTTGATAATAAACACATATACACTAGGCCACAAAAAAAAACTTATTTTATCTAAAATATTTCAGTACTAAGGACCAGATTAATGTTGTTGGTGAATGGGCGAGCAGTGTTTACAATGCTAGCTGCGAAATAGCCACGCCGCAGAAAAAATACTGTTCTATGCTATAACTTCCACAAGTTTTATTGGCCATGATTTTGCTGTTACTGTGCTATGGAAAATCAACACAGTCTAGCAAAAGCAAAAGCGAAATTCAGAAACAGCATTTCTTTCTCAGTAATTAATTTATGCTGTTGCCATGCTGCTGTACCGTTGAATATATAATAGTAACAAAAATAGCACTAGCCCAAGTATGACAGGATTGTTAAAAAGAACAGCAACCGTGCGTTGCAGTAACAATTATTGAAGTAGTGAAAAGTGAACCCTCATGACAGCAGAAAATGAATAAATAGCAAGAGATAAAACTGTAATAGTGAATATTTGCTTTTGCTGAGCTGTTTTCCTTTTGAACAGCACGTAAACGGCCAAAGCATTTTCGTAAATATCTTGCCTTTGCAGCTGCTGTTAAGAAATTAATTTTTATTTTCATTTAATTTGTTTTTGCCATGATGCTAAAAAATGATCACAGCATAGAACAGTGTAGTGTTTGCTATAATACTTAAACTCTGGCTTCATAGCAACAGTAATAGCAATTTTAATCTAGCACAATTTTAATCTAACCCTACTGGCGATTAGTTAAGCTTCTGTCATGCTATTGTAGGCTGGTGTTACCAACAAGCGGTTGAATCAAGAGCCAACTGGTTTTCATGTCTGGTACAGTCATAGAGCGAATTTAGAAATTCCTCTTTTTATGGTTTCGGGCTGCAGACATGCACTGTGAGCGGAGCTTTGGATACAATAACATCAAGGTGTCAGGAATTATACACAAAGCAAACAGACGGGAAGACCTGAACGAGTACTAAAAAGCTTTTTATTATTTAGAGTTCGAAATCACTTGCTCATTGTAGATTTATGGCAAAAATAGCTCTATTGTTTTGAGCCTCTAAGCATAACTTTTAAGACTAAATCACAGTTTCAGGACTTTTTGACAGCCATGAAAGAATATTTTATAAATATTTTGCTTTCAAAATTTTATTTTCAAACTCTGAGTTGTTTAAATTTTTTTTTTTATATTTTCAAAACTATTCGTTCGATGTAAGTTATTTTTGTAGCACAGTGTTAGTGCTATCCACTTTAGAAAACCATAAAATCTGCAGTGTAAACATAAGACTACTTTGTATATTTAATAGGTTTTTTGTTTTTTAATAATTCTTTTTTTTTCTTCAATACAAGATGAGATCATATGTGTTTGTTTCATAAAATAACACAAACATTAATTTGAGAGGAAATTATAAAAATGGAATTAAATTTTACAGAATCAGCTAAATTAAACCAACATGCACACTTCCACTAGCATTTGGTTGAAATTTTTGTGTGCCTTCAAGATCTAATTCCTCTGTGCATATTTTCTAATCATCAACGTTAATATTTGTCCAGCATTTGTGTGTGTGTAACATTCACTTGTGTTTAGGCGTGACTGCGGGCAAATGATGCATTTTTGTGTGTTTTTTTAAGGCAATTTTGCTTTAATTTAAATGACACCGAACGAAGTTGCAATTAAAAATGTGTAATTTTAGATGAATATTTAAAAGCCACAAGCACGGTGATGCAAATTAGAGTATCTTTTCATCTTAATGCACACTTAATGATGCTTGAGTAAAGAATTTTTGAAAAAGTTGTAGTAGAGGGTTTTATAAAATGGACTGTTATTTTGAAGAATTTTTTGAAATTGAATATATTTTGTCGCTTTCATAAATAGTTTTTATACCGAAACATTATTATTATTTGATCTCTTTTTTTTGATGACCTAATTGATTTTAAAGCAATCGACATTTAGTACAGTGAGCGAAATTTACTTAAACGCAATTTATACATTAAAATAAATTATAGGACTGTAAATTGCAAAATAAAGCTTGTAGTCACAATGTTTTTTAAGAAAGATTTTGTAAATTTCCCATCTGCAATAATTTAAGCGGGATACGCGGCTGCTTAACGTAAAACTGTTTAAAAGCACGCATGTCCATTATTATTGATTTTAGTTAATAATTCCAAATTAATTTTATAGAAGCTCTCTTCTTTATATGAGTCTAAAAATTAAAAAATATTGACCAAATACAAATGTTTTTCTGAAGCAGCAACACAACTCCTATTTCCTAATTCAAACAGCTTTCAGCACCAATGAAGTATCTTGATATCCATTTTGGTTAGGACAAATTATTGCTGGATAAAAATACTAGCACTTACATTGTTATTTCTGTTAAACGTGTGTGTTTTAAATTTTTCATCGATGGTTGCATAGAACAATTTTTGGCCACCAAGACCCACCAGTGTGCACATAGGTTGTTTTATCTGCAAACACTTTCGGCGTCAAACGCCCTGCAGTTTCATTTTTCTTTCCTGAGTATTTACTTTTGTGGTATTTTTGCCTGAAAATCTTATATAAAGCTTTTATAACTTAAATCTACGTAAAAAATCTAAACCTATTTTAGACTCTCCTGAAAATTTGTAATTTAAATCTAACCGCATATGACTGCATGAAAACCACAAAATCTGTGTCAGTCGCCGCCTCACATCATACAAAATGTTTGACCAAAATTTAAACTAAAAAATTGCTCGAATATACTGGCAGGGATGTGTGTCCAATAAGAATGTTTGTCAGACATATCTGCTGGTTTAGACTGCCCTAACTCGAAAACTAAATTCATATACAGGCGCAGCATACTGGGTTGACATGAGTCGGAAGTGGTGCTTAGTTGAAATATTAAAATTAAGTTTTCGTCATAACAGCTCCCACCAGCTAAAAGAATATAAAATTCTAAACCATATTGGGATATTTCACCTGCCTACGTTGTGTATTTACATCCCAGTTAGCCCTTGAAAAATTGAAATATGTGCGAAAATATTTTAAAAATTTTTTTAAATGCTAAAAAATTGGCACGTGTTTTATATTTTAAAATAAAAAACCTTTTAAAAATTTGTAAGCCCAGTTCTTTTGTTCATACATAATTAATCAAAAACAAGTGTTATCTCACCAATTATACCCTTCCTTGAATTTATCGCCACTGTAGGTGCAATCGAACCCAGCGTGCGCGGTTACAGTTAAAGTTTTTTTTAAACTGGAAATCTTTAATGAAACACAGAATTTTCCAAAATTCTTGCTTGGTCTAATTAGGGTCTTCCACAACTGCTTTTAAAATTTTAATTCACTTAATATTCGTCCATCAACCAAGAATTTGTAGTGTTTTTAATTTTGTAATTAATGTCATTAATACTTTATCAGAAACTGTGTTAGTGTGTGTTCACTTCCGTCTCCATTTGATAATGTTGAAACAATTGTAATGTGTTTTATGTAGAACTGAATTAAACAGAAGAAAAACGTACTTAGGGCGACAGACGGCATTGTTTTTTACAAAACTTATATCTAAGTGAATTTTAGTATCACTTGATACAAATTTTAAAAATGTGTAATATACATAAAACGTCATTGCTTTTAAGAAATTCGCTTTGAAAATACGAAAATAAGTTTTAACATTTTATTTGTATATAAAAAATATATAGTTTACTATATGTACTTAAATTCAAAACAGGCGATTGAAAAAAAAGTTCCTAAATAAATTTTCCAAATACTTATTAAAATGGAAAAAAAGTCTAAAATATTGTGAAATTTGCATGAGATATTTTTACTGAATTATATATATTAAAGGTCACAGATCCTAAGAAATGATTTTCCTAACATCTTATTACGTGTAGGGTTTTTGTAAAATAAATTCAAGTTTAATAAAACACTTATATTTTACAATGAACTAAATATATTTATTTTCTTACAACTAATCAAAAATTTCAGATATTTGTGCACAATTTTAGTTCCACTCTTTTTTCTTGTAAAATCTTTTCGTTTTGGCTTTGATGGCTCTCCGCACTTGTTTCCGATTTTCTTCTTTGGTTTTTCGATTAAACATCCAACATCCAACAGTAGTCAGCTAACATATTTACATCCCATTAACCTTAGAAACGTCTCTTAAAAGCACGGCCATCTTTCATCGCTCTAAGTTCCCAAGTTTTCAGGAAAACAACCAATATGGGAGTGTAAGAAATGAGCTTTTAAGCTCATAGTGTATTCTTGAGCTTCACACGCTGCAAGCATGCGTTGTACAATAGTTTTGAATCAGGCTCCTTTGTATTTCCCCAAAAACGTGTGCACTACATTCTTGAAAGAGTCCGTAGTACTCCAGACAACAAGTCTAAGCATGTTCAATCTCATCAGCAATATTAGTAACTATCAACTTTTAACCTGTTCCGACGCAATATTGGCGCTTTAACGATTAATTTTTATTTTATTTATTGCCAAGTTCATCTGTATTTCATGTTATAAGGAAGGCCATTTTTCAAATAAATTTTGAATTAATTAGTAATTTGCAATTAATGAAAAAAAATAAAAATTTTTTTGTTTTTATCTATTTGAAATCTGTAAGAAATGTATAGAAAAGAAATCCTATGCATTTCCATTCATATTACCACAGAGAAATACTGTTATAGAATATTCTTAACATACCCTTTACCGCTGTTAAATTCTTTAAACAAAGTTACTGTTCAATTTTAGAAGCTCCTAAAGGTATGTTTTGGTTTTTAAGCATAAGTAAACACACCACTACGCTACATACTAAAGTTGTATTCTAACGACCATACAAATGTAAACAGCATTTTCAACCACTGTTAAGCGAATTAAATTATATATATATATAGTGAATAGAATTAAGAAATATTGAGCCTAAGGCCCAGCAGCCATGGCCTTTTATACGTTAGTTTATAGTTTATAACTATTCTCTAATGCTACAAATAAATAAATAAAGTAAACTATATATAAATGATTATTATGGAAATATTTTAAAATGGGTTTATTTTAATATTTTGGGGAAAAAGTTGTTTTAGATGTAAGATTTTTCCAGAAGTCAACAACATTACGCTGAATGTATTAATATTCTTTGTACCAAGTTTTCCCCTTCATATTTGAAATCCCTGGTTTTATTTTATTATTAAAAATTTTTTTATTGGTTTGTAATAAAATCCATATAAAAATGAATAAGTAAAGCTCTGTTATTCGAATACAATTTTCACCCCCTACAAAAATAGGTCGTGTGGATTTTTGATTATTTATTATATTATTGTTAATTTCACATAATACAACAATTTATTAGAATTTTTATTATTTATTGAGAATGTTCACACATTGAGTTATAATTGAGTTATAAAATTTTGTGTTCATTTTAGAGTACTCAATTAGCACTTAAAGCTGAATATATTTGCATGACCCGAAAAAGAGTGTAAACATGTGTTATGCATTTTACGTACAAAATTTCCAATTACCACCATAATATGAAAGAGAGAGATAAATAGGTAACAATAATACTTGTGGTGCTCTTTATATAATCGGGGTAATGTTGTTGTAAGTTGTAGTTAGCGGTCTATTATATTTAATGTGCTCATTTTACAGAATTTTCTGCTAATTGGACATACTTCACTAGAGTTCCGTTGTAAATTTAATTCAATTTGTAGTGTAATTAAGTGCTAGTTGCTCTATTTATTAATTGAATTCTTTTATGGTAAATTGAGCTCAATTAAGACCTTAATTGCATAAATCTGCTTGCGAAATTAAGGTGCATGTATGCACATACTATTAGACTGAAAATGTTTTTAACTAATTTATATTTGAATATCTACGTAACGGTTAAATACGATTGCTCGACGAGTGCTCACATTTTATTTTCTCTTTCTGTATTTAAGGAATTCCACGTTGCCTATCTTTTCATACGTATGGGCAACTCGCCACGTCCAGGTCTTTGGACTTTAGAAAAATCCAGTGATTATGGCAAAACCTGGTCGGCCTGGCAACATTTCTCCGATACACCCGCCGATTGTGAAACATATTTTGGCAAGGATACCTACAAACCCATTTCCAAAGACGACGATGTCATTTGTACTACAGAATATTCGAAGATTGTACCCTTGGAGAATGGTGAAATACCAGTGATGCTGCTCAATGATCGACCCTCCTCCACAAATTATTTCAATTCTTCGGTCTTACAAGAATGGACACGTGCCACCAACGTGCGTATACGTTTGTTGCGTACGAAAAATTTATTGGGTCATTTAATGTCGGTGGCTAGGCAAGATCCCACTGTGACGCGGCGTTACTTCTACTCGATTAAGGATATTTCAATTGGTGGTCGCTGTATGTGTAATGGTCATGCCGACACTTGTGATGTCAAGGATCTCAAAAGTCCGGTGCGGATATTGGCATGTCGTTGTCAACATCGCACTTGTGGCATCCAGTGTAATGAATGTTGTCCCGGTTTCGAACAAAAGAAATGGAGACAAAATACCAACGCTCGTCCGTTTGAATGTGAACGTAAGTTAAAGGAGAGAGCGTTTAAATTTAAGTTTTTTATTTTATTTTTTTGTCAAATACTACAGCTTGCAACTGCCATGGTCATGCTAATGAGTGTGTGTACGATGAAGAAATCGATCGGAAGGGTTTGTCTTTGGACATTCATGGCCGTTATGAAGGTGGTGGTCGCTGTTTGAATTGCCAGCATAATACGGAGGGCATTAATTGCAACAAGTGTAAAGCTAAATATTATAGGCCCTACGAAAAGCACTGGAATGAAACGGATGTCTGTCAACGTAAGTAAAAAAAACTTCATTAAAAGTCTATTATTTCAAAAAGTCTATTATTTCAAAACTACAAAATAAATTTAATTCAATTAAAGTTTAATTAAAATTTAATTAATAAACCCAACATTTCTTATTTTTTTCTCTAGCTTGTCAGTGTGAATATTTCTATTCGACGGGTCATTGTGAAGAGGGTAGTGGTCGTTGCGAATGTCGTAAAGCCTTCCAGCCACCGAATTGTGATGCCTGCGCTTATGGTTACTATGGTTATCCCAATTGCCGTGAATGTGAGTGTAATCTAAATGGCACCGATGGCTATCACTGTGAGGCGGTCAATGGTGAATGTCCTTGTAAGATTAATTTTGCCGGCCACTATTGTAAACAGTGTGCTGATGGTTATTATGCCTTCCCAGAATGTAAAGGTATGTAAAGAATAAAAATATTTTTACGAAAACTTTAATAATTCATGCAAAAATGTGTATCTAGCCTGCGAATGTAATCAAATTGGTTCCATTAGCAATGACTGCGATTTGATAACAGGACAATGTAAATGTTTGAGTAGCTTTGGAGGAGAACGTTGTGAACGTTGCAAACATGGTTACTTTAAATATCCAAAGTGTCAATGTAAGTAACCGGAGTAAAGACGGGAATATAAAAATTTTGTAAAATAATGCTGGGCTGAAACTTTTTGTTTCATTATTTTCTTATGTGAATTGTAGATTGTGATTGTGATGTACAGGGTAGTGAGGAGGAGATTTGTGATAAGGACAATGGTCAGTGTATATGCCGTGAAGGTTTTGGCGGACCACGCTGTGACCAATGTTTGCCAGGTTATTACAATTATCCCGATTGTAAGCCTTGCAACTGTTCGGCTACTGGTAGTACAGCCACAACTTGTGATAACACCGGCAAGTGTAATTGTCTGTCTAATTTCGCTGGTAAACAATGTACTCTGTGCAGTGCCGGTTACTTCAGCTACCCGGATTGTTTACGTAAGTCCTAAAAACATGATGCATGTTTAATGTCACTTATTTGAAAATTACTTTTCCAATAGCATGTAATTGCGATGTTCATGGGTCGGTGGGCGTGTCTTGCAATGCTGATGGCCAATGCTTGTGTCATCCCAATTTTAGTGGCAAGTTGTGTGACTCTTGCCAAGAAGGTTTCTACAATTTCCCTAGTTGTGAAGACTGTAACTGTGATCCGGCTGGCGTGATTGATAAATTTGCTGGTTGTGGCTCTGTGCCCATAGGAGAACTATGCCAATGTAAAGAACGTGTCACTGGCCGTATTTGCAATGAATGTATGCCTTTGTATTGGAATCTTAATATTAGTAACCCGGATGGTTGTGAGGTGTGTGATTGTTATTCGGATGGTACTATTGCCACTTTGGACACTTGTAATTCGAAGACAGGCCAGTGTGCTTGCAAACCATACACTCAAGGCCGTACTTGTAATGATTGTAAGGATGGCACTTATGATTTGGATGGTTCTTCTTTATACGGTTGCAAGGATTGTAGCTGTGATGTTGGTGGCTCGTGGAAGAGCGAATGTGATAAAACCACTGGCCAGTGTAAATGTCATCCACGTATTTCCGGTCGCGATTGTACTCAACCATTGACCACTCACTATTTTCCTACCTTACATCAATTCCAGTACGAATACGAAGATGGTTCTCAGCCTTCTGGCGCTCAAGTACGTTATCAATATGATGAAGATGTCTTTCCTGGCTACAGCAGCAAAGGCTATGCTGTTTTCAATGATATACAAAATGAAGTTCGTTACGAGCTCACGGTGTTCAAGTCTTCAGTGTATCGTATTGTTATACGTTATGTGAACTTGAATGACTTTAATGTTACGGCCAGTATATTGATACAATCGGAAAATCCTTTGGAAGTAGATCAAAAGTAAGAGCTTTAGTAAAGAAATTGATGAAGAAATAGTCGGGATTTTATTAAATTGATTTATTTTTTTCCTAAAGTGTTAAGGTTTTGTTGCGTCCAACAACGGAACCAACATTCGTAACAGTGGCTGGTGAAAAGGGTAAGAAGCCTTCTGCTGTCGTCTTGGATCCTGGCAAATATATTTTTACTACCAAGTCAACCAAAACTGTTATGTTGGATTACTTTGTACTTTTGCCAGCAGCCTACTATGAAGCTTCCATTTTAACGCGCAAAATTTCTACACCTTGTGAACTTGGCAACATGGAATTGTGTAGACATTACAAATACGCTTCGCTAGATGAGTAAGTAGCTCACGGAGAGCATGAAACCTTTTTTAAATTACAAGCCTCCTTTTTTTCCTATTACAGTTTCCATCCTGCTGTTACACCCTTCATTATCAACGAGAAAGGCAAACCTACCAATCCTATGGAATATTATAATGATCCTGATCACCTAACAATCATCAATCATATCGGCGATATTCCACTAATAACAAGCAATCAACAGGAACTGAATTATATCATAGATGTGCCCCACAGTGGCAAATATATTTTTGTTATTGATTATGTCAGCGAACGTAGTTACGCTGAGCCCGGTTTCATTAAGCTGCGTTTGGGAGATGATGAGGATAATTACGGTTCAACGACAGTCTACCCCTGTCTGTATTCAATGGCCTGTCGTACACCGATAATTGATGATCAAATACGTGAAAAAGCCTTTTACATCAACAAAGACGATGAAAAGCCAGTTGTTGTATATGCCGATTTCGAGGAAGATGAAAAAGTTGCCATTTTATCTGTTACCGCCATACCCGTCGAACAGTGGTCCATTGATTATATCAATCCTAGTGCAGTGTGTGTTATACACAATAATCAATGTGCCACTCCCAAATTTAGATCGGTTCCCGATTCGAAGAAAATCGAATTTGAAACTGACCATGAAGATCGCATTGCTATAAATAAACCTCCCTATGCTGTGCTAGATGAAAAAGTTAAACTTATTTATTTGGATAATAGGGAAGAGTCGACAATTGCTATTGAATCCAAAGTGTCTGAACCGGGGCGTTATGTTGTCTTAGTTAAATATTATCAACCACATCATCCTACCTACAATGCCATTTACACCTTGACAGCTGGTAAAAATCAATATGATGGAAAATTTGGCTTCAATCATTGTCCCTCTAGCTCAGGTTGTCGTGGTGTCATAAAACCAATCGGTGATGAGTGGTTCGAAATTGATGATGAGTTTAAATTTACTATCACCAATAGCCGTGCTCAGGGTGTTTGGTTGGATTATCTGGTGATTGTACCCGTTGATCAGTACAACGATGATTTGCTGGAGGAAGAAACGTTTGATCAAACCAAAGAATTTATAAAGGAGTGTGGTCAAGATCATTTCTATATTACACATAACGCTACGGAATTTTGCCAAAAGGCTGTATTTTCTCTGACAGCAGACTACAATAGTGGTGCTTTGCCCTGCAATTGTGACTATGCCGGGTCGACCAGTTTCGAGTGCCATCCTTTTGGTGGCCAATGCCCCTGTAAGCCAAATATTATCGAACGCCGTTGTGGTGCCTGTAAAACTGGTTACTATGGTTTTCCTGATTGTAAACCTTGCGAGTGTCCCAGCACAGCCATGTGTGAACCTCATACTGGTGAATGCGTGTGCCCGCCAAATGTCAGGGGTGAACTGTGTGACAAATGTATGCCCAACACTTATGGCTTCCATCAAATTATCGGCTGTGAGCCTTGTGATTGCAATTACATGGGCATAGCAAATGGCAACAGTCAATGTGATGCTTTCAATGGCAGTTGTGAATGTCGTCCTAATATTGAGGGTCGCGCTTGTGACGAATGCAGCAATGGTTTCTTCGATTTTCCACAGTGTGATCAGTGTTCCTGCAATGTGGCTGGTACCGAGTTGGAAATCTGCGACAAAGTAGATGGCAATTGTTTCTGCAAGAAAAATGTGGTAGGTCGTGATTGTGACCAGTGCATTGATAGTACGTATAACCTACAAGCTAGCAATCCGGAAGGTTGTACCAAATGCTTCTGCTTTGGTAAAACTTCGCGTTGTGACAGTGCCTATTTGAAGATATACAATGTAAGTCTTTTGAAAAAAGTATCCTTGAATACGGCTGTCTTCCAATCAAACTCAATCGATTTCTCCATTTGGGGTTTGGCTCAGGAAGAGTTTTTGATTAATGAAACCATGTTGCAAGCTGACTTCTCATTCAGCGACATCAATGATGATTCCTTGGTATATTTTGGCGTTTTGGATTACTTGATGAATCAGAATAGCCACATCTCAGCCTATGGTGGTGAATTGGCATACACTTTGTTTTATACAACAGGATTCTCGGGTAAACCTTTGTTTGCTCCCGACGTCATATTACACAGCGATGATCATGTTTTGGTACACCAAAGCTATGAGCAACCTTCCAGCAATCAATTGTTTAAGAATCGTGTGCAAATGGTGGAGACAAATTTCCTTACTCAAGATGGCAAAACGGTGTCTCGAGCTGATTTCATGATGACTTTGAGAAATTTGAATATGATATACATACGTGCCAATTACTACGAACAAACCTTGATTTCTCAGTTATCGGATGTCTACTTAACTCTGGCTGATGAAGATGATGGTGGCAGTACCGACGGTTATGCATTTTTGGCTGTGGAAAGATGTCAGTGTCCCCCTGGCTACTCGGGTCTGTCGTGTGAGGATTGTGCTCCTGGTTATTATCGTGATCCTAGTGGTCCCTATGGCGGCTACTGTATTCCTTGTGAATGTAATGGTCATGCTGAAACTTGTGATTGTGCCACGGGAATTTGTAAGAATTGTCAGCACTCCACAACTGGAGATCACTGTGAAATGTGTATCGAAGGTTATTACGGCAATGCCACTTATGGCTCGCCCCATGATTGTATGATTTGTGCCTGTCCTCTGCCAATACCCAGCAATAACTTTGCTACTAGTTGTGAAATTTCTGAATCAGGCGACAAGATCCATTGTGAATGCCGTCCCGGCTATACTGGAGCCAAATGTGATTACTGTTCAAATGGCTACTACGGCAATCCTCAAACCCCCGGTGACTATTGTAAACCATGTGAATGTTCTGGCAATATCAATCCTGAAGAACCTGGATCCTGCGACACCATCACAGGTGAATGTTTGCGCTGTTTGAATAACACCTCGGGAGTGGCTTGTAATCTCTGCGCACCTGGTTTCTATGGTGATGCTATTAAACTCAAAAATTGTCAAAGCTGTGATTGTGAAGATTTGGGTACCCAGCAATGTGATCCTTCGGAGGGTAGTTGTAAGTGCTTAGAGAATGTTATTGGTGAACGTTGTGACATGTGCAAGCCGGATCATTATGGCTTCGATTCTGGATTGGGTTGCCGTTCTTGTGATTGTGGTATTGCTTCAAATAGCACACAATGTGATGCACACTCGGGTAAGTGTGCCTGTAAGCCTGGTGTTACTGGACGTCAATGTGATCGTTGTGCTACAGATCATTGGAATTATACTCGAGAAGGATGTATACCTTGCAACTGCAATCAAGGTTACTCACGTGGCTTTGGTTGCAATCCCTTTACTGGTCAATGTGAATGTTTACCTGGAGTTATTGGAGACCGTTGTGAAAACTGTCCTCATCGTTGGGTACTTAAGAAGGATGAAGGTTGTTTTGAGTGTGACAATTGCCATCACGCCCTGTTAGATGTTACAGATCGCTTGAGCTATCAAATCGATCCGGTACTCGGTGAATTCCAATCCGTCGCTTTAGCCTTCTTTACCAGTCAGAAATTAAGTTATTACGATAAACTTGCCGACGACATTGCTCCCGAAGTTCAAAGTCTGGATCCTAAGAGGGTTAACTTGGAACCAGCTCTTTTAATGGTCAACTCTCTCGAATCAGATGCCAGAGCTTATAGCAAGCAAGTCAATTTTACTTTAGATAATGCTGAAGATAGCCGAGATATGGCCAGTAAGCTTTTGCAAAATATAACAGGGTTAGTAGACAAAATAGCTTTAACTGTCAGCGGAGCTGATGATGCTATTAGAGCCGTTGAGGCTTTATCGCGCAATTTGGAAACAGCCGCCAGTACAAAAATTGATTCCGCCCTTTCAGAAGCCCAATATTTATTAAGCGAAATCAATACCACTACTATTGATCTGGCACGTAATGACTTGGTTCTGAAAAAAGCCACCGATTTGCTTAATGAAGTAAGCACATCCATTTTGCCCATTAAAGTCCAAAACAAAACAGTTGATGTGCTAAAGAATAACATTGGAGAATTTAGTGATAAACTAGAAGATTTGTACACTTGGAGCCTCCAGTCTTCCAACAGATCGGCCGAAGTTGAACGTTTAAATGCTTTGAATAAAGTGGCTTTCGATAATTCTAAATTTGATACGGTTAGTGATCAACAAAAGGAAACTGAAAAGAATATCATGGATGCGGCTAATCTCCGAACTAATGGTGCCATTACTTTAGTGGAAATTGATGATAAAATTTTCAATTTGGGCAACATACTGAACACCTTGAGGGGATTAAATAAACAAATTGATGAGGATTTGCCACAAATGGAAAAGGAACAACAGCAAGCAAATAATCTAACTAATCAAGCTGAATATAAAGCTATTGAACTGTGGAAGAGCGCTCAAGATTTATCTGAACAATATGCTGACATGACGGCAAGTGCTGAACCGGCCATTAAGGCGGCTACTGCTTACAGTGGCATAGTAGATGCTGTAGTCTCCGCCCAACAGCTAACTAAGGAAGCAAAATATGCTGCTGGAAATGCAACTGAGAAGACCGATGGTATTGAGACTCGTGCAGGAGTTGCTGATAAGGAATCCTCCGAGCTACTACAAAAGGCCAGAGGATCTTTGCATAAAGTGCAAAGTGAATTGGAACCTCGATTAAATAGTTCTGCTGCCAAAGTTGAAGCTATCTCTAATTTGAATGAAAACACCGAAAACAGATTAAAGGAGATTAACATAGCTATGGAAGCTTTGCCAGTGGATTCTCAACGTGATATGTGGAAGAACTCAAATGAAAATGCCACTGATGCGTTAGATATAATGAGTGATGTTTTAACCATCTTAGAACCGGTATCAAAGCAAACACCTAAAGAATTAGAAAAGGCCCGTAATATTTCCAAGGATATCGATAGCACCGCCAAAGATATTGTTCATGTGCAAAATCATTTGGATATTGTGGAGGAGTCATTACCCGCCTTGCTGGAGGCTGCTGATGATATTGAACAACAACAGGCTAAAGTTGAAGAAATGGCTCAAAAACTGAGCGATGAAGTTGAAAGTCTGAAAAGACAAATCGAGACCGCCCGTCAAATTGCCAATGAAATAAAGGTAGGCGTTAAGTTTGTGCCCAGCACTATTTTGGAATTAAAAACGCCAGAAACACTGCCACTGCTAGCCACTAAAACCAAGGTATCTACTTACTTTAAAACCGACAATCCTAATGGGTTCTTGCTGTTCTTGGGCAATGATAATAAAACTGCCACCACAGCTCCTACCTCCAGTAAGAGTAATGACTTCATGGCTTTGGAAATTGTCAACGGTTATCCAATACTTACCTTGGATTTGGGCAATGGACCCGAACGTATTACGAATGAAAAATATGTAGCTGATGGCGATTGGTATCAAGCCATTGTAGATCGAACAGGTTCAAATGTCAAATTGATTATTCGAGAGGAATTAGAAAATAAGACCGTTGTAGACCACCTGAAAGAAGAAGCTTTAGTTGGTACCAACAATGTATTCAATGTGGATCGTAACAGTCGTTTGTTTGTAGGCGGTTATCCTCCACCATCTGATTTTACACCCCCCGAGGATATACACTCCAGTTCGTTTGTTGGTGACATAGAAGATTTAAAAATTGGAGATGAACCTGTCGGCTTGTGGAATTTTGTCTATGGTGAAGATAATAACTTTGCCGCTCATCCCCGTAATAAATTGGTTACTGAAGATACGCCACCCACGGGCTATCGTTTCAACGGCAACGGCTTTGTAGCTCTTAAGGCCTTGGCCTACAACTTCAAACAGCGTTCCAGTATACAATTTAGTTTTAAAGCCCCTAAGGACTCCAAGGATGGCTTAATGTTCTTCTATGGACGTAACAATCAATTTATGTCTGTGGAAATGGTTGACGGAGCTATTTTCTTCCGTTACAAATTGGGAGATCATATTGTTTCGACAGGCAGTCAAGATCAATATAATGACAATAAATGGCATCGTGTTTTAGCTGAGAGAGACGGTCGCCGTGGCTTGCTTAAGGTGGATGATGTTATCATCTTCCAAGAAGAAGCTCCCCCACATGTTGATGACACTATGCCAGCCCTGAAGCGTATGTTCTTCGGTGGTTATCCTAACAAACGCAACAACTCACTTATTGTGGAACAAAACTTTGATGGCTGCATCGATGATGTATCCATTTCGGGAAATAAAGTTGATTTGGGTCAGCATGTCAATGCTGTGGGTGTCAAACCTGGCTGTCCCAAGAAATTCTCTACTGTATTGGCTTATCCCCCTAATGAACATGGCTATTTGAGAACTGCCAATATAAGTGCCGACAATAATTTGAATATTAACCTGAAATTCAAGACTAGACAAAAGGATGGTGTCTTGTTCTATGGATCGAATTACGATCAAAGCTCTAATATTGGTTTGACTATGGAAGATGGATATTTGGTATTGAATAGCATGAACACAAGATTGGTCTCCGATATGCGTAAATTAAATGATGGTGAAGAACATGTGGTCACCGTCCAGCATGATGGCAATCACTTAAGATTATCCATAGACGATATAGAGGACCAAAGGTAAATTAAGTAGATTTTGAACTTGGAATTATATTTAATTTGTTCTTTTTTTTTCGTTCAGATCTTCTAGCCCACCTCCTCCATTAATTATTAATGCTGGAGATGTGTTCTTTGGTGGCTTGCCAATAGGTTATACGACACCTCGCAATGCGCTTTCTAATTCAGCTTACTTTATTGGCTGCATTAGCGATGTAACAGTTAATGGTGAGATCATTAACTTTGCTGATAGTATTGAAAAGCAGAATGGCAATATTAATAGCTGTCCTAGTGATATTTTGGGTAAGTGTACTGGAATTTACGTAAATAATCTATGAACAAGCTAACGCTTTGTTTTTCACATTTAAAATTTAAGCATATGATGCCACTTTAGTCCCGATATATTTTGCCGGCGGTATATCTGAATTTGTGCCTTCACCACCAACAAGACCAGCAGCTACTACCTCCACCTCAACCACAACAACTAGCACAACATCGACTACTACTACCACAACGACTACCAGCACAACTACAACAACAACCGCCCGACCTTTCATACGACCAGATAGTAGATGGAACGTTGATGAATCTGAAAATGCCATAGACAACGTTTCAGGCGAAATTATTACCACGAAACCAGAGATATTTACAACTAAACCTGAAGTAATGACACGCAAGCCTGTTATCATTCATGAACTACACAAACCAGAAGATCCCCGTTGTAAACTTCCCACAAATCCTAATTATGATGTCGATTTCACCGAAGCTGGCTACCGCTTCTTCTCGATGCGCGAACAACGCTTGGAAATTCCCTCCTTACCACATGCTAAAATACGCAAACATTACGATTTAAGTCTTAGTTTCCGCACTGAGTATCCCACTGGTCTGCTTTTCTATGCAGCTGACAAACATCATACCGACTATGTTGCCGTATATCTAAGCGAAGGTCTCCTTTATCATAAGGTTCGTTTGGGTGGTCAAGATATTTCCGTGAATAGCTCTAGTGAAATGCACGATGGTAATTGGCACAACATTCAGTTTATAAGAACGCAACGAAGAGTCAGCCTGCTAATAAATCAAACTCAACAGGAATCGTTCTTCGACTTTGAGGAACGCAATACACATTTAATAAATATTGATTTCCCTCTGTATGTAGGTGGCATACCCAGACATATCGAAGAGCTGGCACGTCCTAATGTTGATCTAGGGGAAGATACTCCCTATTACAATGGCTGCTTAAGAGATTTTAAAGTTAACGGCCAGACTCAAGAGCCGGAACTTCAACCGTTCCTGGTAGTACCATGTTCGGATCAAATTGAACCCGGTTTGTTCTTTAACAAGCCGTCTGGCTATGTAAAACTTTTCGAACGTTTCCATGTGGGCACCGATTTCAGTTTGAACTTTGACTTTAGACCCCGCGAACCAGATGGTTTATTATTCTCTGTGCATGGCAAGAGTTCTTATTTGATTTTGGAGTTGGTCGATAATCTATTGTGGTTCACCGTCAAATCCGATGCCAAAAATATTGTAACGACCAATTATACCTTGCCTGACGACGGAAGTTTTTGTGATGGCAAGTGGCGCAATGTACAGGCTGTAAAGTCTAAGTTTGTTATAACAATATCGGTTGACTGGATTTCCGCTAAGCCGGGTGTAGGTCAGGAAGGTTCTACGGTCACCAAAACAAATCGCCCTCTATTCATGGGTGGCCATCAAGCATTTAATAAGGCTCCTGGCCTAAAGACACGCAAAACTTTCAAGGGTTGTATACGCAATGTACAGGTCAATAAGAAGACTGTACGGGTAACACCAAATCTCATTAATGGTGAGATATGGCAAGGCGTCTGTCCTTTGAATTAATAAAAAAGTTCAAAAAGAGTAGCGTAGAAATCACGATGTATAAATGACGACTTGGGCTTCATGATTTTCAATTCAATGTCTTCATACATGACGAACCACAACGACCAAATGACAGTTTGGAAATTCTTTAATTTCGTCGAGTTACTTTAAATTTTATTTTAGGGCAGAAATGTGTTTTCTCCTTCTTTTAAATTGATCATCATCCTAGTGAGTTTGCAATTTTATGCTGGATTTCTTCGATTTTATGATTTATGGTTTAGTTCTTCTATATTTTTTCAAATAGTTTTTTTTTACTTTTAATGATGGGAGCTCAGATTTAGTTTTTCTGGTGAGAAACACGTTCAAATTTTTGCATCTGTTTGCCATGATTTATTTGTCTTCCTTTAATTATTAACTACTCGAATATGTAGTGTCTTTCTCTTTTCAGTTTCGTTTTATATATTCTTCAAATATGTGCCAAAATATAAATGTATAATTTTTTTAATTTTCTTATTTCTAATAAATATATTCATAAAAAATATATCGAGCTGTTATTATTATTTGTTAATGTCTACGGAGGACGATTTGTATGGTTAGTTAAAAGGTGTGATAGTGGCAATGTACCTTTAAAATGACTAAAATGAAGTGTTGTGGGGTTTCAACTCCAACTGAAACTCAAAGGGATTTTTTAAATATGTTACACCTGGCGTGCTTATGCCTCCCAAAGCCAACAACAAAAAGACATTTGAACTCAATGGTCTTTCAGTGGGATACCACCAGAAGGGATTTGAGTTTAGGAAAGCGGTTTGTATCAGTATGCCTTGACTATTAAAAGTTGCTTGTAGTTCTCTTATGCAAGCTGAACTTAATACCACCTTAATCTCGTTTAATTTAATATCCTGTTGCATATCACTGTCACTGTCATCATCGTCCACAATTGCCTTTAGAGCTTGCAAAGTTTTGCTAAGATATTTATTAAGCACATAACTTTTTCTGTCGCTAATGGAAGATAGGTGCCTACTAAATTTTTGTTTATTTCTAAAAACTGCTCTACTTGCAACAACGTGATCGTAAGTCTGTCCATTTCTTTTATTACAGTAATGTACCTTTAAAATGACCTAGTGTAAAGCATTGTTCACATAAAATCGTGTCACATAAAGATTTTAAAATGTGGCTTAAGTTCTTTTATTATTCTTCCAATTAAAGCCACACAAAAGTTTTATTTTATTAATACGATAGTATTATAGAATACTGAAAAAATTAAGTTTGGAACATTAACAGAATGGAATGCAGGCATTTTCTGTGCCGCTTCACACCTCATCAACATTCTCTGTGTCTTTCTACTCATTAGTGTCTATTGCAAACATCATCTATTTAATTCATCTAATAATACAAGAGCTTCTCATAATTGTCAAATTTTTTCGGTCATTCTTCATTTCTGTTCGGTTAGAACGAAGTTTGTGCCACTGTAACTTTTCTTCTTGTATTATTTTTATCGTACTCTTTTTATCAATTTTTGCTTTAGCCAGCTCTCGGCTCAGCAAGTATGATTAAAGTTACTCCTTAAGTTGATGCTGTTTCAGTGCCAAACTAGGTGCAATGCAGTGAACATGTTTCGACATGCCCTACGATTATGAAATTATTTGTTTGTTTTTAATATTTAATGAAACAAGCGACAGATAAATTTTTAACATTAAACTCATTAATTGGTATTTAAGGAACAATAAAAGAGTTAGTAAATATTCGTTGCCTTTGATAGATCCCATTAACTGTTGCAAAAGAATTCAATCCATGATTTTCGATCGCGAACAGCAGTATTGATCGTATTAAACTTGCAGATTTTGAGAAGTGGTGACGTTGAATTAGAGGCAGCAAACCTTTTTGCAAGCAAAAACTCATAGTTGAAGAGGTGACAAACAATGTGCTCTTAGGAGAAAAATTAATTATGTATATATATCTGACGCAAATAACTTCTATGTTGATCATATAAAATCATACTGTTTAGCTAGCATGTATTAGATTTCCGGCTTCTTTCTCGTCGGCCAATGGGGTGGGTTTCTCATGGGTAATCTCGCAAAACTTTTTCGGTTGTACAACTTCAGATACCCAACCCTGATCATATGAATAACAACGAACATTTTAACTCAATATCCCTAAAATAGCTAAACTTTTCTAGAGAATGGAAAGAAATAAAAATCACTTTTTAGAAAATCATTTCAATTTAACAATAACACATTCAAAATTAAAAGTAATCGACAAAAAATTATTTTTGCGACTTTTTGGACAGAAAAGAATGTTAACCAAGACGTTTTGGCACTAAAATTGAAATTTTAAAGTTTCATAGCGTCTGCAGCAATATCTGCAATAAAATAATACTACGAAAAGATAGTCAAAGCAAATATGATAAACCAAGGCGAATTAATTATAAGATGGGAGTAAGACGAATTCGATGTTGGGCAAATTCAAGCCAATGTCCAAATTTTTCGCCTTGAGTCAACTGATGTATAAACAAACGATCATTTTTTTAATTCATAAATAAATTTATTATCAGGGTTGTCATAGAAACCATGTCGGTTTTGCTAACTGTCGTTTTTGAAAACCAATCTTGGTTTCATTTGGTGTCATGAAACCAAGTTGGTTTTGTTAATTTCGAATGTAAACAAAACCAATGTCGAATCAGGTGTTGTTTACATTTTTGCAATTTTTAATTTTGCTTTTTTGCAGAAACTTAAAAAAATATTCTATTATTTTCATTAAAATATCAATAAAAGTGACTGTGTGTGAAAATAATTGATATTATATAATTAAAAAAGTATTAAGTGGCTGTAGCCATGACGCATTTGTGTGGAATGTAAGTAGTGCCAGGCAACATTTTATTAGGATGTATGAGTCGGGCGATCGAACATCGAAGCTTCTGGGAGATTGTGGATATGGCATCGAACCCTTTTTGTTAACACCATACAGGGATCCACGGCACAACTCCCAAGAATATAAATTAAAACTGACAGCTGTTAGCTGCTTGGTTTATTTCTAATAAAAAACCGATATCATTGGTTTCTGTGACACCTAAAACCGACACTAATTCTAGTTCGAACATAAAACCGATAACAGTGGTTTCTATGACACCAAAGAATGTTTTATTGTCGTTTTTAAAACCAATTCTGATAACATCGGTTTCTATGATAACCCTGTATAATTTAAATTTATAAATTCATATTTAACATTCACCCCTATCATCAATACTTTTTCCCTCGGAATTTTTCCCTGTTCCCTAAATTTACAATCGTGAAGACATTCCTCGTGAATGATTTCATGCTAACATAAAATTCCCCTTATCGTGAATGATTTTTTCCCGCGAATTTTTTTACTTTTCCCTTAAATTTATTCGCTTTGATTTTGGTGGTGAACAGAACAAAAAATGTAAGTAGTTTTTATTATTACTTGGATATTTAACTTTGCAAATTTTATTTTAAGGGCAAGATCTGTTAATATGGCACAAACTGACATTATGCTCCAAAAATGGAAAGCAACCAATCGATTGCCTGCGGCTTTGTGAAGCTTTCAAAAGACGTAGTGGCAGATTTTTGGAATTGCCTTGCAGAAGACCTGCACGGTGCTGGCCCTCCCATCAAAAACGTAACGGAATGGAAGAAGGTAGTATTTTGTTTTGTAAACCGATTGTATATTTTTTACGTTTGATTTTATGTATTGCATTTTAGGTGTGGACAGATCAAAAGCGGTTTGTTCGCTCAAAAGCTGTAGCGAACCTAAAACCTGGTAGGCATAAAGGTGTCCGTAGAGGGTTTGGATAACTCCTTAATTTTTGGATTACCAGAATGTTCATCCGCCAGTGAAAACCACAAGGATATACAGACGCGGAAAAAAATTGTTTACGATGAATAAAACGTGGATAGTAACGCAACCGTCTTGCCGGAACAGATGACACCACCTAGACATCATTTGACCTTAACCGAGGACTCTGAAAAAACATCACACTTAAAGCGAAAAATAGCCGCTTTTGTTGTTAATCTTTTTTTATTTTTTAATATATTTTAACACATGTAATAAATTTCTTTGATTTTGTATATTGTTTTTAGCTTCTTCCCTTTTATACATTCACTGAGAATTGATAGAGGCAATAATTTTTCACGGGATATTCACGATACCATTTTTCCCTTCAAGTGGTATGAAAATTTCACGTGAACAAAAATTCCACTTACTATTCACGATAGGGGTGATTATGTTGTAGAAAGCGAATTCATCAGCTGCGCTTACGAGGCTTATACATTAATTCGCCTTTATAAAAGACATATAGTCGTACCGGATTCTAAACAGTCATCAAAAAAATATCTATACTTTAAGTAACTGCCTGGCCCAACATGTTGAAATCAGTTTTTTTCTATTACAGATCAAGCGACCGTTAACGTTTTAGATCGTGGGCCCGGCAGTATAAAATTTGTTGTATTTCCTGACTACTTATTTTCGAAAACATTAAATCGTTCGATTAATATACATATATCCTTGCCACCTAATGCCCAACTTTATCCTAGCAGATGCCTGGCTTAACCTTCTTTTTTACCCACCCCTTATACACGCACTTATTAGACATTCATCAAACTTGTGTAAAGAAAGTTCCTGCCACTTTTTAGTTTATTAAAAGTTCAATCAAGTTCCTTAAGTAGGTGTTTTATTTTTAGCTTCATATTATGTATTTGTTTATGCTAACCTCCACTCAGAATTTTTTTTTAATTTTTACATTAATTTTATGCAACAACCACATGCAACCGCTAAATGTAAATCTTATAACGAAATGCAATAGATAACAAACAATAGCTAATACAACTAATTCTAAAATATTGAAATTCAAAAAATAGTATAACATGCGCTCTTCTTCATATGTTTCCAGGGTAGTGCAGCCGAAATAGCAGGCTACTAGACATACAGTGGCTGCTAAGGCAGACAATTCTATGCACGAGCGTTCGAAGCGATTTACATCATCATACAGCCAGCAACCCCACAATGATTGCAATTGGTACCAATTTATATAGATGTTCGAGAGATATTGACGGAACCTTTCCCTAAAATTGTTTTCTTCATTGAACTCTTTTGCTCCGGATTCAAAAATTTCCACTGGCTTTTGGCAAATCCATTGATCAATGCGAAATACTTGCTTGTGCAGCGTAATCAAATTTCTAATTATAATTTTATGGCAATACCAAGAGCTATATCGGCCAGATTGATCATTGGAAATGGTCAGACTTAAAGGTATGTCAACTTTTTGCGAGCTAATTAACAACCTACACATAGAGTTCTGTTTGAGGAAGGGGCTTTCAGGATTTTGATGTATGATTAAAGAAAAGTGGCCTTTTGGGGAAGTTAAACTTAAAGAAATATTAGCCGAACAGGTGGCATTCCAATGAGAACCAGTAAAAATGCATAATTCTATATCATTATTTGCCAGACCCGAGGAATTTAAAGGCAAATATTCGGTGTGCTTGTTGTAGTGATAAAAGTTAATTAGCAATATAGTGGCAAATAATATTAGCAAGCTTGAATAAAATCCTACTGCATACCAATTAAGTGGCAACTCTGCTAAAAGCCCATGTTCTGTTACGAGCTCCTGTATGGGCGCTTGATAGCTTCTGGCCGCAAATGTTGAAAAATGATGACAACAGCAGGTTAAATTGCCATTGGTTGATGTGGCCAATTTAGGCTTACAACCTTGGGAAGACCATTGGGGGTCTTTAAGGGAAAAGTCCCAATATAAACATTGTCTAATTTCGCTATAAAACGAAAAGCTACTATTTTCAAATTGTTCGTCTAATAAAACCGCCATATACGCCCGGGCCTCTTTATCGAGAGGATTTAGAAAAGCAAACGCTTCGTTGCTATTTGTACTCCGAACTTTAATGCCAGACCTGAGTACCGCAAGACTTTTAGGTGGCTTATTAATATGTATAAGAAACTTTAAAGGCCTTTCTGGGCGTAGGAATGTAATAATTAACACAGCATTTGCTGGCAGTTCTAAAATATAGACAGGCATGTGTAAATTGTTTTTGATGAGACCTAAACCTGCGTTATGTGAAGTGTTGTGGGGTTTCAACTCCAACTGGAACTCAAAGGGATTTTTTAAATATGTTACACCTGGCGTACTTATACCTCCCAAAGCCGACAACAAAAAGACATTCGAACTCAATGGTCTTTCACTGGGATACCACCAAAAGGGATTTGAGTTTAGGAAAGCGGTTTGTATCAGTATGCCTTGACTATTAAAAACTGCTTGTAGTTCTCTTATGCAAGCCGAACTTAACACCACCTTAATCTCGTTTAATTTAATATCCTGTTGGATATCACTATCAAAAGCATACATTTGTAAACTAAAATTGTTGTTCTTAATAGAGAACACATCTTCCCAAGGAGCATACAATTGCTTAGCGCCCCGAGATATAAAACCAAAACAGTCATGTATGGTCTTAGTAGCAGCTAACCAACTGTCTAATTGCTCTGCTATCTCAGTATCAAAATGGACTAATTCAAGTTCTTTTTCAACTAAAGGGTTGAGAGATGATATTGCTTGTGTGCTTGCAACCTGTACTGTGGGTATGTTTTGCCAAGTTAGGGAAAATTGCTGGAAAATTAGCCCTAAATCCTGACAAGACTTTTCGAAAGGCAGTTTCTTAAAGGCCTTAATTTCATCATCGTCCACAATTGCCTTTAGACCTTGCAACGTTTTGCTAAGATATTTATTAAGCACATAAGCTTTTTCTGCCGCTAATGGAAGATAGTTGCCTACTAAATTTTTGTTTATTTCTAAAAACTGCTCTACTTGCAACAACGTTGTGATCGTAAGTCTGTCCATTTCTTTTATTACAGCAGCGGCAGCTTCAATAGTTTTAAGGGATTTTGTTAAAGACTTTAACAATATCATGGCTGTTAAAATGTCCCCTGTTTCCAAAAGATATTTCAAACCACCGTGCTTTTTCTGCCAAACCTCTTTCAAATCGTCGACTTCTGTTAACTCCTTAACTGGCACTTTCAGGCTGTTTTCTATACAAGCCTCAAACTGGTCGCAGATTTTTATTATAACCCCATTTGTTGGTGGCAGTCTTGTATGCAACTCCCTCTCATTAGTGCGCTGCAAGGGAAATCCGTTTTCTTCTAAATATTCATAGCTTAAGGGTCTATCTGCATCTTTATAATTGTGACATTTTATATGGAAATCAGTTAAGAAAGCCTCTCCCAGCAGAGGTTCAATTGTACAGGAGCCATTAACAGGCGGAAGATTTACTTCAAAAGTTTCGATTGCTTTGCCAGTTAAGGTTTCATCTTGCACCACAACTTGTATATTTAGGACTTGATCGCCTTTCTTGGTGAAATAAACTACATGGTCCTTTTCTCCAATAACTTCCTCTTCGAGTGTCCATTTGAATGTAGCTGCTTGGGTAAATTCTTTACCTCGAGACACTGCTTTCAGATGCAACAAGTCTTCTTGTATAAATTTATTGCGCAAACAATTTCTTACACATTTAATATCAATGTCAAGCTGGAAGTTTTCCGTAATTTTTACTACTTGATATGTTTGATCAGACACGTATGTATTTACTTTGGAGTTTATGGACAAAGTAAAGTTGTAAGTATTATGAATTTTGAGTTTTTGCGCATCTATTTTCAAGATTGAAGCTGTAATAAAAATATTGAAAGTTTTAAATTGAAAATCACTTTATGATTTATAACTAAACGAATAAATTATTCAGGCTCAAGTTCGAATTTTATTCTCGCAATTTTAGTTAATACGATAATTTTTAGAAAACTAAAAATGTTAAGTTGGTAGACACTGGCAGAATAAAATGTAGGCGCCTTTAAGCACGTCATCAGCATTTTCTGTGTCTTTCCACTCATTAGTATCTATTGCAAACAACATTTATTTAACCCACCTAATAATGAAAATTAAATACGAGAGTCTTATCATGTATGAAAAACAATTACACTGGTCAACACATAAAAATAATATCTGACCCGGTTCATAATGAGTTGGACTTATAATAAATAATTGTAAGCTATTTAGGTTGATATCACATCTGATATAATTAAGCCGTGTGTGTGTGTTATCTAGCTTATTTTAAGCGTAACGTAAGAAATCAAATTAAATCGTTTGCTGCTTAAGTATATTATACAAATCCGGATGGTTGGTATAGTGGAACCAATAAAAAAATCATTTGGTACGCCAATGACATGGTCGGAGCCAATTAGAGGGGTTTCCTGAAAAATCAAAATGAAGTGTTAAGTATACCGAAGGGTCATCAGCATTAAAACTCCAGTCACATTCCGGCAAGGTACCTATTTTTGAGTGCCGAGATAAACATTTAATTGGAACAGAGCATAACTTAATTTCGGCGGATAGTGAAAATTATGAGGATCCAAATGATGTCCCATAAAATACATCGAAGATACTTTTAGCCTACCACGGTAGACTTAACGGGTTGATAACAAATTTTAATTTACCTATTGATAAAGCAGAATTATTGACTTCAAGATTTCAGCACAGAAATCTGTGTATATCGGAAATTGAGGTAACTTTTTATAGGAAAAGACACAGCTCACTGGTTCCGTACTATTCTCAGAAAGATGGTTTTGTTTTTTGCCAAAATGTGAATGGATTAATGTCACAACTTTAGCAAAATCATGTCCCTACTGTTGCTAAATGAAGTTTATTTATAGGTTTTCCAAAAATAAGTTTGACAGCAGTTTTATTGCTACCATTTTTGCCAATAGTGCCAATTTGATTTTATGAATCTTGTATTAGAAAAAATAAGATACAGAAAACATAAATGTCTCATTTCTGTAGTCACTCTACACAAAATATTGCTGCTTTCTTTGGGAGTGGGATATTGGCCATCACGTCTCTCCCTACTAGTGGGACAGAAAAAAATTTGAACCTTTGGTTAAGCCAGACAAAATTATTTTACCGGCATCAACTGGAAATTGGAAATTTTCCAAAATATTTTCCCGAAAAAAAAAACAGTTCTGCGTTTCTTCAGCAAAATCATCCCCAAATTAGTGACGCAAAAATTAAGGTGGGCGTCCTGGCATAAAAACGCTAATTTAAGATTGTTCTTTATCATCTAGTCTTAATGATATTATAAAACAAGTATGGAACACTCTTATTGATGTCACAAAATAATTTCCTTGGTAAAAAAAACTCACAAGATTTTCGAAAAAAAAAATTTTTTGGACTTCTAATTTTTTGGACTTCTACTATATAATGGGATGAAGCAAGTCAGTACAATTGCATTTTCTTGGCTCACATTTGAATTTTTATTAGAAATACCGTTTAAATTAGCGCAGTAAAAAAATAATAAAATTTCAATAAATTCGTGACTTAACGCATGGCTGTATGTCTCGAAATTGAGATGTGATAGAAAGTATTTATTCACATATTTTTATTATATCAATGGCAAGGCAAAAGTAATCACATATGTTGAATAGTGCTGTTGATGAGTGCAACTTTACTCCTTGTATTTTCTTATCCTATTTATAAATATTAAAAAATAAATTTAAATTTGCTGATATATAATTCGTTTGATTATTATTAATAATTTCAGTTTGATAAATTCGTTCTAACAAATATAATATATTTTATATTTCATATGGGGTAGAATTTTCAAGCCTAAAAGTATGTGCAGATAATCTTTCTTTATCCTGAAACAATTTTTATAAGTTTAACAAAAGCAACATTGTACTTCAGCAAAGAGAGAGAGAGAGAGAGAGGTATGAAGAATATAGCTGCCAGATGAAATTGGTGTAAAATCGTCAAACTATATAGGAAAACATTGTCAAAATCGCTCATCAAAAAATCGTCTGTGTAAGATCAGAGTTTTTTTCGACAGATTATTAGGCGATTTCAATTGTTATTTAATAAATTGTATACTTTTTGAATGATTATATACATATATTTATATAATTTAAACAATTAAAACTGGCGCATGCTTAGTAATTCAACCATTCATAGATCTAGAACATGTTATAAGGCTATTAACAAGTTTGGAAATAGTAAAGTCGCAAACCTTTTTATTTTCTATGGCATTATGTCAGAATACTAAAGCATTTAATAGTTCTTTGGTAATAGAGATTTAGTTATTGTAAACATGGAAAAGATGCAGCATAAAACACTAATAATAATGATAAAGGTTTTGTCGGTACAAATTTTAATCTGTAAAAAAAAAATTTTTTTCAAACAACAGCTATGTGGAGCATAATTTCTCACTGACTTTTCTCTTTGCGTTATCCGTAACTATGTTCGTAAATTCGATGCAAAAATCTGCAGAAACCATTTCTTAATGTTGATTAAACTGCATTTCCAATCTTTAAAAATAAGATGTTCTGAAGTGAAAAAGTATCAAAAACTTATTAAGTAAAAAAAAAGATTAAAATTTTTTTACCTATAAAACATTTTACCCTCGAGTGTAACAAATATAGATTATATTGAATTCATTATATTTTCATCATAATAATTTTTTTGACGTCATTGAGATTTGGCGTCCAATTTTTCCCCTTTTTCGAGCGTTGCTGGCCATATGTCATGAAAAACACGAACAATACTAGCCAACAAGGCATCAATTATTGGCTAGTTTTTTATATCATAAAACAATAATTTCAAGTGGCGCACGAGGCCAATTGACAGGTCAATATCTCGAATGAACTACGCATATGATGGTATCCTGGCTTTAATTGATCTTTGCGCAAAATTTTCCACTTATTTGCAACTTCTTTCATACTTTCGTTTACAGCGGGGGGACATTCTTTACAGTACGCAAATTCTTGCAAAATGTTGGTATTATTGCATGATATAAAGAGTATGTGTTATGAAATCTAGCCACACTTTGACGGATGGACGATTACGTGAGCCATAAAAAATCAAGAGGTCGTCTGTAATTTGAGGAAATGACCGACTTTCATAGAAAATCGGGATAATTTGGTAACGTTGCTTAAGCGTCAATCTATGTATGATGATTTGCCAAAGCATACTGATCATAAAAGTTAAAAAATAAGCGCAGTATGACAGGTTTTTTGACCATTAACTCTTTCGTACTTTCTATTGGTCTTTAAAAGCACCCACTACTTTAGTAAAGCGGACATATTTGCTTGTGCTGAGCGCAATTTGTTCTTGTTGAAAGAAATGGAGATGACTGCACTGCTATTTGATGGAAGATTAAAATTTTAAGCAAATATCATTGATTAAAGTTATTGGCTGCAATGTCAAACTATATCGTATACTGACTACAGATGCTCGCCAAAAGGAATTGTGTAACTAGACCCCCTCTCAAAACTCCACAAAAAATCAATTAAGAACAAAAAATATTTGGAAATTAGTATTAAATTTATCTTTTGAATAATCGTCAAATTTAAGGCTAAAACCCTCATATCGTCAGATGTTAATGCAAAAAACGTCAAAATGACAATGAATCGTTATATCTGGCAGCAGTGCCTATGAATATCACTATGTATGACATACGATATGATTTGGTGCGTGTAAATTTTGTTCATTAACCCTGTAGAGGTATTTATACATTGAAAGTTAGCTAAGAATGATGTGTAACATTTTAAGCAATTTAAACACTTACATGCGCCCATATTTGTCTTACAATATTCATTATTTGCATCCTCTACCGAAATACAATCCCATGTAAAGAACATATCTTGCCAGTTATTTGGAGCCAAAGCGAAGTCGCGACTCTTTGATGCATCCATAATTAAATTTTGTTTAATACCGATTTCCCTATATCTGCCACCTTTAATTAGTGCGGTCACAGGTTTGGGCAAAATCAAAATATAGCACTTGAAAAAATAATAAAAATTTGTTCTAGAAAAATGCTAAAAAAACGTAAAAGAAAACCTACCCTGGCTTGTGTTTCCTTTACATGATGTTTTGTATATTCGAGCAATCTCACCACTATACGATATGAGGACTTAATTTCGCCATGATATTTAAACCAAAATTTATAAGGTCGAGTTTTCAAAATAAAGTCTTTGCAAGAGCCAAAATTATGCAGCTTTGCTGTGCCAACACTGTTGTAAACACTCCACTGCAAGACAAGCTCGGAATCTTGAAAGCAACGTTTTTTCAGCACAACTTCAAAATTATTATAACTCGCCATATCCAACATTAAAGGTTCCAGGGGATTTGTACCATGAATAAAGCTTAAACTAGGAAGGCATTCTACCTGACGTGCAAGCAATAGCAATTTAAATTCATTCTGATAGAACAAATGCGTAGCAGTTTCGCTGTCATAAGCACGCAGTATTAAATTCAATAAGCCAATACTCCAAAATGTTTCCGAGGCTAAATGATAATAACCTTTTGCATAGGGCAAATCTTGTTGATATCTTATGCCAAAATTGTTTATTACTTTTGCTAAATTTCGACTGTAAGTCCATTCACTTGCTTGCTCTGGCTCAGTTTCATGACCGGTGATGGCATAGTTATCACCTACAAATTCCAAAGAGAATGATTTATCTCCTAAAGTTTCCACCATTATTAGGAAATTATGTGCTTCGCCATAAAATGCATAATGATTAAAATACAATAACATTTTTGTAAAAACATTTGAGACCTCCAAATCACACCAGAGGCCACCAAAACCAGCATTGCAGTCTTCGCAAATAAATTGACCCACTACATTTTTACATCTACCGCCATTTTGACAGGGATTTTTATGTTGGCAATTATCTATGGCTTGCGAACAGTTCGGGCCCATGAAATACTCGGTGCCGATACAAATGCAAGACATTTTATTGTTGTCCTTGCGACACTGACCTTCGTGATTACATTCGCTAAAGTCACATCTCGAAGGGGCTTGCAGTGAGAGCGGTATTTTAAGAAAGAGTATACAAAGAAATAATATTTGTGACATTTTTAATCAAATATTTTGGCAGTTTCATTTCGAGATGTCAAAAACCCAATTTTATTATACCCCTTACAAAATATAAAACGGTATATATAGGTTTGTCATTTCGTTCGTCTTTTTTTTGCAATATTCGCTTCCGACCCAACAAAATACATATATTCTGGATCTTTATAGGTAGGGTAGCTCAATTAGCGTTGACCGTCTGCCCGATGTTGAGGTTAATATTCTGACGGCACCAGACAATCTAGAATCGTGAAACTTGGACCGTTTGACCAGCGCTTTTGGCGATTTTCGCTATTTGAAATTAGCCATATCGGTCTACAAGTTCCCGATATATGGTTAAAAAATAATTTTTGTAGGTTTTGTTTTTGTCATTTTCACTCTTACGGCGAAACGTTTATACGCAAGCCCATAAAATTTGTAGATTCTGAATTCCTTATCAAAATTTGCTATGAGCTTCACTTACTGAAATGATCAATCCTAGACATCCGGATACCTTGCCGACCTAAATGTTGGACCGAATTAAAAAATTATTAAAATACACGAGAAATTTCAAAAACCGAAATTGCACAATAAAAATTGCGAAAAATTCGATATTTTGGCAAAATATTAAATTTCCCACAAATATGAAAATGCTGCATAAAATCGAAAGACAGGAATAAAAAGAATTTAATCACCAATAATATAAAATTCAATAAAAACCCGAAACTTTACCAATAAGACCAAAATTACCAAACTTTGAAATTTCACAAAAAATTTTTGGAGCCGTAAAATCACAAAAAGTGAATATATTTGTAGAAACGACGAAATGCTAACAATTTCGATGTGAAAAAAATATTATAAATTTTTCCATAAATCTCAAATAATCTAAAAAGTCAAATAAAACGAAATGTTACCGTAATTTGGGAAATCACCTAAATTTGAAAATTCACCACATAGCCAAATTATCTATTCAGCATAAAATCAAAAACAGGAATAAAATATTTAATTGCTCAAAATCAATATAAATAAATCGAAAAAACCAACTTCACCATAATTTGGAATTTCACCAAAATTTTGTAAATTCGTTAAAAGCTGAAAATTTAAAAATAAAAGACTATTTTGAGGAAACGTCAAAAGAGAATATATGTTACACAATCATATAAAAAATCTCTAATATCATAAAAAATCGAGAATTAACCAAAAAATTTAAAAATTCACAAAAAAAAAAATTTTTAAAATTCACCAAAAAATTTTGTAATCATAAAAATTAAATATTTTACCAAAAATCTAAATTAAACTCAAAAAAAGCCGCTGGCCAAAATTAATGATCGCAAACAAACTTTTGCACCGGGAAAAATCTGCCGAATATAGCTTCTTAGAAAATCACACGATCAAATCACATGTGTTTGTTCCAGCTTTAGATAACAACAACTGACTTAACGAGAGCAAATATGGTTGAAAAAATGTTATTGAATAACACGTGGTTAATTTTGCCGTTAAAATTTTTTATGCATACTATCATTGCAAAGTGATAACAGGTAGATTCACAGACAAATTAAAGGCATTTCTGGCGCATGTCAAATTCCATTTAATATAAGGAAATGAGGAAAACATTTTCATATGGAATTTGACATTCAATAATTAAAAAAAAATCATCAGATATGCTGGTGAGTTTACTTGTTTCAAAAAATCGGATAAAGTCAAGCCATATCGCATTGTGCAACATTGTGCAAAATTGCAAGAATATTGTGGGATGACCCAAACACATATAAAACGAAGCACCTGTGTAAACTGAACAAGGCTAAAATTAGTAAGATTAAAAGTATTCTAACCGTACACTCAAGCGTACAAGCACATCCCCTTCGACTGGAAAGGGCAGGAACGAGTTTGTAGTGTATGTAATGAGGACATAGAAAATTAGGCACCCAGTATTTCGCGGTCGACAACTTACCGGATATCAGTAATCTATCAGGCATTCACTGGAGAATTCTAAATAATTTTCTTGGGAACAGAAAGTCCCTATAACATGACTTGGTTCATAATGGAGAACGAACAACCATCCGAAAGACTAGATGAAAACATGTTTACATGCATGACGCCTACAACTGGCTCCTCATTTCGTTTAGTGCCAGTTGATCCACATATTAATGTATTGAGGCCATTGCCCCGGAGGCATGCTTTCTTGGTGATCACGCCACCTTAATGTAATGAAACCTGTGAAGATGAAGAGAAACCAGTAGAGAACCAGAAAAAGGAAGGAATTTCTAAGATCGACCAGTAACAATATAAAACTGGCACCATTGGAACCAGTAGTCCCAGAATGTTTGTTGATTAGGCTCGTTTGGGAGCGCACGTGGTGGCAGTGGCTTATACCCAAATTGCCAGAAGAACTTGGTGCAGAATCAATGTGGCATTTCATTGTAATGCAAGCTGTCAATAGGATAGCCATTGGCAGAAGGATAATGGGTAGCTCCAAGCACCTCAAAGAGAGGTGGGTAGCAGGATCCAGGCAGTCATGGTCGTTAATTGCTACCAAGCCAAGTGCGTATAGACGTGGTCACTTATTAATACACTCGCTGCTAAGACTACCGTTGGATTGAGTCGCAAGACTGCTGTCCACTTAAACTGGGCCATACTGCCTTTATCCTTAAAGTCGGTACACTGAGACCTTTTTCTATGTTGAGAAACACGTTTAACACTATTGCTAAATTAAAATTCACCTGTGCATCCACACAGTTCGGCCTGAAGGTAGCTTAAGATTCCGGCTGCCCTTAGCGCAGTTTCTAATCTTTACCTACAAGAAATTGCATTCGAGTATTTCTCGAGATGCGCTTTTCAAAGAAATTTTTGTTTGTTGGGAATATTTTTAATTTGTTCAATTATTGCTAATGTTGCTTTACGCCAACTATTTGGTACTGATTAGTTGTCCCTTATTATTAAAAAATTTAAATATTTTTTCAACTCATTAGTGTCAAAATTTATTCAGTCTTTATAATTAATCGATTTATAAAAATTTTTGAAAAATTAAAGCATTTTATCATGAATATTTAGCGAAAGATTAATATTTCTACTTTGAATTTCTACAAAAATATTCACCACTGCGAATGGCGCGTGCTTACGAATTGCTGTTGTCTTTTTTTCGTTTATTTTTGTTGAGCTCCTTAAGTTAAATTTGGTTTGCCAGCAAAAAAGATCAGCAGATTTTATGCTGATATAAAATAAGAACTGCTCACATACATATTCTACAGATTCATTAATTTACGGCAATTTAAATGCCTTCAGGAATTTCTGTTCGAACATGGTTAATTTTGGGTATTTTATATCTTTGTTTGTTTATTTGTTTGGCAGTCTGTTTGACTGGCCATTGGCCACCTCTTAACTCTCTGATATTCATTTCAGTTTCGCACTTAAAGCTTAATGATGATCATAAATGTGTGTATTTAATTTACACCTGAAAACTGACTACATAATGTCATGTCTTGCTGTTGTATGCTGTGAGGAAATATTCAGGTATACACGGGTTTGTTTAAGTGAGCAGACCCTTAAAGGAATAAGATAACAAGAACCAAGAGTCCATTATAGAGAATTAATTTTTCTGAGCATAATTCAATAACGAAATTTCATAAAAACTACCTTTATACGGCGTGCTCTATTCCTCTCGCCAGTTAAGGAGAACAACTTTAAAAATTAAAACATTTTAAGTAAAGTTTTATTAAATGACCACACAGAAAACGTTTCTAAATTTGGTGCCTTAACATTGTCAAAATCTAAGCCGCAGTACTACAGTATACAATCCATACGACCGATCGCAACAAATCCTAACTATTAAAAAAAGTCTTCAGCAGAGAGGAACCCCCTTGCGTTCATTTGAAGTGCAGCTAAGCGCAAACCCACCAAGAATCTTAGCCAGTGGTCAAATCCGAATCGAAAGAGATAAGCCGCACTATTGTAGTTCTTTAGATATATGAAAATTCTTAGTTGCTTTGTATGGAAAGTACCCCTCTGCCGGCTCATATTCGTTCAGTATTTTGCCCAGGGTTTTGAAAATCACAAGAAATTTGAAGTTTTAAAAATAAAGGGAAATTAATATTTTCTTCGCTGGGGGTGTACCCCTCTAAAATCTTTTATATCTTCATAATTTTTTCGAGTACGCACTTAATGTATCAAATACCCTACGCTAAATATGAAAACTTTTACTGCGGCAATTCTTGATATAAATAAAAAGTATTAACTACTTTGTTAGGGGCACGGCCCTGCCCGCTTCTTTAAGTATTTTTTGAAAGCAACCAACACGCAATTTTAAGCCTTTTACATTTGCAATTCGTCAGGTATAGGGAAATTAATGTGTACTCTCTATGGTTCAAAATGTGAACACTCTCGCTGTCGTAGTTTCTTAGTTGTAGCAATATTATTATTTACTCTATATTGAGGGTACCCTTTCCTCCGATTTAATTTTTGAATATTTTGTAAAATGGTTCCAAAATTTCGAAACGATCGGTCCAGCCGTTTGATATGCCATAAGGTACAACCAAACTTACATACACAGATTAATTCTTATATATATGACAATTATTTTTTCCAGTGTTTAAATTACTAGCTGCAAAATAGCTATAGCATAGAAAAATACTGCACTGTGCTATAACTTGTGCGAGTTTTATTAGCAATAATATTTCTGTTAGTGTGCTGTTGAAAATAACAATAGCAAATGAAAAAATCAAAAATATTTGCTGTCACAAAACATCATTTCCCAATTGTTAATTTATTTATGCTATAGCTATGCTGTTGTACTGTTGAACAGTCGCGGAAATATCACCTATCACATTAATAGTATTACGAAATAGTATAGCAACTGTGCGATGCGCTTATATGGGATTTTTTAACACATAATTTTAGTTATTAATTTTTAAGTACCAGCAATTCCATTGTAATTTTTATTTAGCCTTTAGTTTTTTTTTCACAAAACAACACTTACCCTGTAAGAATGTAATACCTAGCAAAATGAACAAACAGTAAGAGCAAGAAATGTGTCAGCAAACATTTGCTATTGATGTGTAGTTTTTTTGCATTAGCACAAAAAAGTAATATTGTGAATATGTTGCCTTTGCTGTTGCTGTTTAGAAAAACATTTTTATTTGTTTTAATTTGCTTTTAGCATGCTGTCAAGAAATGGTTGCTGCATAAAACAGCGCAGTATATGCTGTAATATTTGAAATGTTGCTATTGCTCTTGAACTTTTAATACAAACTCCATAAAATAGTAATAACATCTTTAGTCTAGCCTATTCCTTTAACCCTGATTTATTTTTATAATAAATAAATTAATTGATTCCTTTTTAAATCTGTAGTTGACATGACATTGACTTTAATACCTTTTTTGTTGTATTTTTTTCTTGGTTTGTTTAAAAGCGTCATCTTAAATTATGTGCTACATTAATGAACCTTTAACAAATTTTCTTCCTTGATATAAAAAATGAACTCAAAAATATCTTATGAATTTGAAACTGACCACTACACCAACAATGATAAAATGCGCTATAAAAATCTTGTCATAAATTAGCATTGATATTTTAACTTTTTCCATTGTCTCCGGCGAGCAGCACTTTGTCTTGTTCAATTTTTTTGCATGTTTCAAAGACATTTGTTTCAAAAAATATTTTAAAGTTTTTTTTGTGGATTTTGTTTGGATTTCAGTTTCGTTTGAAAATTGAAAGTTTTTGAATTTGTTGAACTCAGGTTACGTATTTATTTTATGTTTTGGTTAAAATAAAATTTTTTAGCATGTGTCATCCACATTAATTTAATGTCAAACAAGCTGTATACATAAATTGTTGCTTGATTTTTGCAATATTCAAATGTTACAGGCTAAGTTTAAATTTTTCTGCATTCGTATGTAAAATTGAAGTATAATAACAAATATAGATTACTAATATAATTTTTGAAGGCGATATTATATTGAAAGTGTTTCTTAAACTAGATCACGGTGGCTACTTTCGTGTCGGAAGCTCATACAGGTACGACACAATCTGGGAACATGACGAAAAAATTCACAAAAGCAGTGATTTTTTTTGACTAACAAGTTTTTGCTCCTTCGAGTTTTGTTGGATGCATTCACTATGAAATTAACAAAATTCTTTAAAAAGGGAAATCGTGAAAAGAATTATGAAACTTTCTCTAATAATCATCAGTAAATTACACCCGTTTAATTTCCATCAAAAATTTTTTATAGTTATAGAAAGAAGTCAACTTATTTATTAATTGCTAGCAGCAAATAATTTTGTTTGTACTGAACTTGTAAAAGACCTCATTTAGCTTGGAGAAGTATAAAGTGGCTTTCCTCTGATTATGGCTAAAATTATTCTGTTTAGTTGGCTTAAGCAAACAGCGAACTTCACATAGGATCTCCTCCCACATATAACACAAATATATTTTACTTACATGAATGTACTTGGTCCAAGGAAAATGATGAGTTATTCAAGAGAACCAATTTCTCTGAGAAAGTAATTCCAGTAAGCAGATGTACTTTTAAAAATTTTGTCATGTAAACAAAAAGTGAAATTTTACTTTTGAAATAGTAATTCTTTCCGAATAAGTTAGCAAAGAAGTAAATTACATTAAATTGCATTAAATCAACGAAAAATTTCACAAAAAGGGTTTCTAATAAGAACCCGACTTGACCGATTAGAGCATTGTAGATAGACATGAGATAGTATCAAGACGTCCCTATATGGTACTTCGCAAACGGCCTTATGATCTTTCTCCATAACTGACGTGGGAGTATAATTACTTATTGCGAAATTGACATATTGAGGCTACTGAGACCGACAATTGGATCTACCTAGAATCCACCTTCTTGTAAGTCTATGCCAAAGTCAACATAAACCACGATCTCTGGGACATTTATTTGGTTAATAAGTTATATCAACTTTAATTTCGAATCGACCTTATTGGAAACTCCCTCCTTGATATAATTAAGTAATAAGTAATGAGGCGGAATTTTTATGTAGCAACGTTTTTAATATTTTAAATTACATTATTGTTCTTTTCAAACAAATTTTCTCCTGCAGCTATATATCAGCAAATTCAACTGGAATATCCTTTCACATGTCGATCACAGTATTTTAGTTGTTTTCCCGAGTCACAAAATGAGTCCTTTAGCATATTTTTTAATTTCAAGAGAGGATAAAAATTGCATGGGCTAAGAGCAGGTGAATAAGAAAAGAACGGAATCTACCAGGCCCTGTGACATTTTCAACATATCCTTTTCACACTATTATACTTTCTCATTGTATTTCAGTATTTGATAAGTCGTTTTACTCAATGTAATATTGTAAAAAGGACCATAAGCAAGTGCCACTTTAGTAATCCTGATACGTCCCTCAGCTGCTACCAATCAATAATCTCAATGTTTTCGACATTTTGTATATTCTATCACCATCTTAAAAGCGGACATCGTTTCAATCCTTGCCTAATTGAACCTTCCACATTATATCTCTAATTAAGACTTCTTTGCATTAGAGTGCATATTATATGTCCACAGCATTATAGCATTTAATTTTTTCTTGTTCTTTTACTTCGCGGCGAAGATGTTGTATATTTGGGTTTTTTTATTTTGCAAAAGAGTGTCTAAAACATTTGTAGTGCAAATTTAGCAATGTTTTAGAAATGTTAATTCCATGTTGCCCAATGTCCTTTTTTTGTATTATTCCTCGTTATTCTCTGTCATCATGTTGTGTTTGTAGTTTGCCTTTAACACGTGTTGCAAATGAAAAGACATAGTTGTTCCAAATTTTGGCACAAAACTACACATGCAGACGTACGAAAATAAAGCAATGTTGTTGCTTTCAAATATGGTTTGTAGTAAATTAAGCCATAAACTAACGCAAGAAAGCCCCTTGCAAGCGGCATAAAGTTGAGAATGCAAAAACAGTGCAAATAAATAAAAGACAAACTACATTTGGCAAACATGTGCGAGTAAATGTAATTTAGACATAACCATAAACAAAAGACTTAAGTAACAAACTTGAAAGCTTTTGTTTATAAAAGTAAAGCAGCTTTTATTTTATTGTCATGGTGATTGTTGTTGAATTTGCTGGTTTGATTGTTTGCTTGTTTGCTTTATTTACTGTTGTTTCTATTTTAAACAAGAGGACCAAACCAAAAAAGAGATTTCGTTTTTATACCCTTCACAAAAAAAGAAAAGTTTAAATATAGGTTTGTCAATCCGCTTGTAACAAAGTATATATATAGTATATATATTACTGATCCTTATAGGTAGGGAAGCTCAATTAACTATGTCGTCTGTCCGATATTAAAATTTACTGTCGGACGTCACTAGGTATCCTACGATCTTGAAACTTGGACCACTTGATCAGGGCGTTCGGCGAATTTTCGCTATTGGAGGCCAGACATAACGGCCAACAAATTCCAGAGATATGGCCAAAAACACTTATAAAATTTGCTATAAAGTCCTCTTATTAAAAATATCATCCTAAGTTCCGCAGATAATTTACGGATCTACAGTTCGACCGACTTTGCCAAAATATTAAATTCACCCAAAAATCAAGAAGCTAGAATAAAACCCAAATTTTATGAGAAAATACCAAAATTTACAAAATTTTCAATATTCACCTCAACTATTTAAATTTCACTTAAATTTTGTAATTTAAAAAAGCCACAATTACAAAAGTCAAAAAAATTATATTTTAAAAAAACTAAAGCTGCACAAAAAATTGCCAAAAATTCAATCGTTGTAACGTTAATGAAATCGATATTAATAAAATATGTAAAAATATCGAATTTCACCTCTATAAATTGTACCTCAAAATTCAATTAATATGAAAAAATAAACTAATAATTAAAACAAAATCCGAAATTTCAACTCAATTTTATAATTCCCAATATTTAGAAATTTTTCACGAAAACAAAATTAGAATGTAGAATTAAATAAAAATTAAATTCACCAAAAGATTGAAAATTCACCATAAAATCGAAAAACCGAAATAAAACAAATTAATTGAAAAATATCACAAAATCAAAAATTCACCAAATTTTAAGTTATCTAAAATATGGATAAAATTAATATTTGATAAAAAAGGTCGCAATTCCAGAAGACCCATGTCTAACAAAAAACTAATTTTCATAAAGAAGTAACATAAACTAAACTATAACGTATTTTAAAATTCAAGAACACAGTTTACCCACAGGCCGAATTTGCATCGAAAACTCGAAATTTTTTTAAATTTTCTTAAAAATCCAATTCCACTATTATATTAAATTCACCAAGAAATCGACAATTCATCAAAAAATTGATAAGGATTCAGAGAAAAGAGAAGCAAATTAAAACCTATCGAAAATGCTTATATTAAAATAAAAGGAGAGTTTAAATGTAAAACCGCAGGCCAAATTTTAAGACAGAAAACAATGCTTTGTGTCGGGAAAAATCTTTAGTTTACTTTTAGTAGCTTGTGACGGGTATAAAAGTTTCGGCACAGCCGAATACCGCTCTTATACTTGTTGTCAATATAAATATGTTTCGTGTGCTAATATGTTTTTGCTTTTACTTTAATGATCTACATTTTTATAGTGTGTTTGTTGCGACACATTCGATATTACGCTCAGATATAAAAAAGTGTATAAAATGAATTAGAAGGGATTGCTGCAATTCTAAAATATTTTTTTCAATCACTTTCAAATTCCCCTCACAGTTACGTAATTACGAGTCAAAACAAAGCTCTAATTTTCTTTTTCCTAAAAAAACTTTAATACAGAAGAGTAATTTTATACTTAAAGCAAAATCACACTGCATTAAAAGTTTTACCAAAAATGAAAAAAAAACAACAATATGAAATACGTAACTTCGATGGCATTCATTATACCCAGCTTGATATTCATTAAATTTTGTCTGTTTGTTTATTTTTTCTTTACGGCCACTACCACTCTTGGGGGTTTGAAATTTGTTAAAATTGTTGACTGTTTTGTTTCTGTTTTTAAATAATGGCGCGACAAATGAACATTAGTCATTTGTTTTGTGCATTTATGTGTCTTTTGTTGTTGTCACTGTATGTCTCTTCAAAAACTGAAACATAATGTTCTCGGTATGAAGCCTCTTAAATATCAAAGTAAAAACAAACAGCCAACAAAAAAGGCGAATACAAAACTAAAAGTGTTTCGCAATTAATTTAGTGATTTGTCAAACAAACTTTTCAAAGGCATTTTTTAAAAACTCGCGCATGTACATACACACAGACACACACACACACATACATTTAAAATATGTTTAGTTTTTAAATCATAAAATACAAATTTATTTAAATCCTTTAAATCCCACACACAGTCAAAAGGTATATATGCACATTATAATGAGACTTTATAATAAATAAAGCTTAAAAAATAACAAAATTACTAAGTCTCTTAATAAAATTAGAAGAAAAAAATAGACATTAAAAGCCACGGAATATATATAATAAAGTCGGCTGCAAAGAATTTTATATATCCTGTATCAAAGTTAATGATATGTTATAAATATTGTTGTGAAATCATCAATCGATACTTTTTGTGTGCAAATGGATTTTGTTGAATTTTTTACGAGTATATCACGGCAGCCTAATTCATTTAAGGCGGTAGGTAAGGTTTAAACCTAATGGCCTAATGTCAGGTTGGTAGTCTAAGTAAAAGTATTCCGAGGGAGTTTAGTACAGCTATCTGAATAAGTATATGACCGTATTATGAATATAAGACTTTAGGTGAATTACAGAAGTACAAGATAGCAGTCTGAAGTTTCTAAATATAAAAAAATTCTCTAAAAATACTGCTGTGTGCTGAGCGCAAGACAATAGTTTGTATACAAGACAGTAGCATGCTTAAAAGGTAGTAGGCAAATAATATGACGGTAATATGATTGTAAGCTTGTAGTCTGATTATAAGAGTAAGCATACGAAAACAATCTGATTGGGTGTAACACCGTGTTTTTAATGTACGAATTTAGACAGATTGTAAGAGTATAAGATGACAGTCTGAATATGAAAGTATGAGCTGTTAGCCTGATTACGGTGAATATCCTTAAATCGAATGGCGAAACATTCCTGAAAAACCTTGAATTGGGTGCGTGGACATGGGAGTAATATAGGTAATTGTATGGCCGAAGCTGGCAAAGAAAGGAGCCAGGCTGCAGGATTCACATATTGATGATTTCTGTATCATTTTCCTCTCGGCCTGAAAAAAGTAAATTATTAGAGATTTATGTGATATGGCTTCGGCCAGATGGTGGGAGCAAGGTACATGTGGTAACACCAAACACAGAAAGAAGAGGTGATAGAAGTTCATTTCCAATGCCATTGACCTTCAGTCGGACGGCCTGTCCATGATATCAGAGTTGGGAATAGAGGGATTACATTCCTTCATAAGGAGCGCCAACTGGCTTGGCATTGGCTCCACAATGCCGCAAATATAGTCACGACTACTCTCAGCTCCCCCTCTACACTAATCTCCAGTTTTCCATTATAGACTCTCTATTTTTTGACACAAAGGGACTTGATTAGCGGATCCACATGGGCTTGCATTGCAGGTGTCCTGTTAACCTAATCTGACCTATTATTACAGATGCCCTATCCACTATGATCCATATCATCTTTTTTGTGACTTTTATATTTCATTGGAACCAATTTAGTCTAAGAATAAAGCCAGTTAACTTTTTCACAGAGGGACCATGTGCATATCTTGCAGTCAATAAGGATGTGCCCTATGACTTTATTATACTAAAATCGAGAGCAGGATAATCGTAGAACACATACTCGACTTTCTTTTGACTCAGATAGTTGAGTCTGTATTCAACATCCTCTAAGTTTATCAATAGAATTAATTGTGATTTTTTCCGTAACAGCGAAATGAGCCGCTTTGGTTGCTTGAGTACAGCTATAGCTCTCCATCAATGAACTTCAACATACAGTTGATAATAAGTCCCTACTCGGAATGAAAACTGCCATACAGTGATTGACACACAAAAAAGTCAATAGACCTTAACAAGCATTGATCTTGTTATAACCTGTTCTACTTTCGGCCAGAGAATAACTCAGTACTGGTGTAATTGTAAATAAACTGTTCTTGTTTTTCCTCCCCATGTCTTCCCAAAAAGCCTTTGGCAGTCGTAGGGCGCCGTAATCGTATTTTTTAATACTACGTGGAAAATTTTGATTTTCAAGAATAACCCCCAACTAGTTTACTTTATTTTATAACTTATTAGTTGAGCGTGTGAAAAAAATGAACTTTAGTTCTCGTTTTTCAAATGGTAGGTTTTCCTGGATTAATTTTAAACCCTCTATCATTGCATCATTTCGTAGTCCAGTTCGCTGCATCCTATCCGATATGGTTTTGTCTTCCGATAACATCACGTAAATTATTAGATCATCGGCGAAACCAAGGATATTGATTTTCACTACGATTTTATCGATGACCATCCCCGGCTGTTTTTATGGCCAACATTGACTAGCAGAAACAGAACTTGACAACTATCGATGTCAGCATCTCTTTAGTCCAGTTCCTAATAGTTACAGAGACACCTTGCCTCTCCAACGCCAGTGACTGTAAAGTATCGGTTTCGGTGAAAGACAGGTTTCGCTAATGACGTTATGTTGGATTTTTTCCATCAACTGGTCTACAAGACTTAGGCGGTTCCTCAGATTCGCCGTAACACCACTTCTGGTACATAGCATACAATAAGGCTCGATTTGATAACCCTAGTGTGAGTGCAAAACGATCGGGAATGTAAATCCTACTGGTTGAAATTCTATCACTCTACATTCGCCTAATGTTGGAAGGAAAATATTTACATTAACCTTTTCTGCCAGACTTAGCGGCGCCAACAACCAACCATTGGTGAAACTTACTCACATATGCATGTTTGTTGTTTTTTCAACTTTAAACTATTATATTTTCTAAAGTAATAAAATGCTTTCAACAAAATATGGCTTGTGAACATCTGCGAATAAATACCTTTAAAATAATATAGTTTTTGTTAAAATTGGAATAATGTGACCGTAAAATAAAGTGTAATTTTTCATGGATACCTTGGGTGCCATTATTGAGGAGGGATTTCCCCTTTAATTACCGCGCTTTTAATATCACATTCATCCTTTTCACTTACCTAAAATAATCAGTAAAACAACGATCAGTTGTAAGTATACATTTTAAGGCAACCAAGTCTTCAATACAATGTGGGAAAAATAACTAACCTTCTCTCCAATTAAGTAAAGCTTTTAAATAAATGTAATGAAAATCATCGGACTCAGGGACACTTCAATAATGTACATTTATTTCTATTACAATTTTTTTTTCTAACATTAACAACTATGGAAACTTAATAGTCGTATAGTCAGGCATAAGGGTTCAATGTAATGTCAGTCATTTAATGATTAAATCGCTACTGTATATGAAGCAAACAATATGAGCACGAGTAGCAATTGAATATTTCAAGACTGACAGCACTCTATTGAACGTTGCTTAGAAACTTGAAACCTTGGATCCTGAACTCTATTTTATTTAAAGTTGCAACATGCATGTTTGCAACTGTAAGCAGTTGTTAAGGTTGCAATAGTTTTGAGGCAATTCAAATAGCTTTTTTTTTAAACAAATTTTCACATATTTTCTTATTTTTTGTTCTTGCTAAAATTAACAGTTTTGGTTGCGATAATTTAACACCCGCAATTTTAAATTATAGTACATTGGCTATTGCTATTTTGTGCTTTTAAAAGCCCTTGAAGTGATTGTAGGTTTTCTAGTTCTAATATTTAATTATACCCCACAATATGGCGTAATAATAAGTAATAAGCTGCTTTGATAGTTAAGTGCAATATATGATTTAAATTAGCTTCGTACGAAAATAAAAATTTTTATTTTTGTCGACTGAGAAACATAAGAGCCGTGTTTTATTTGTCTGATAAAATCGTTTTAAATACATCGATTTCAAAGGTGCAGTCAAAGGAAAATATCTTATATTTATAACGTGTGTTATTTTTCTCAAAACTTATTTATCTCATGCGAGTTATTTTGTCCAAAACTCTACTTCATATAACCTCTGCTTGAATAGTTCATTCCATAACTTCAGCAGCAATAATCGCTTTATTTTCAACACTTTATCTACACTTCTATTGTCTTAATTTCCATTCATTTGCCATTTTCATTAAACTCGTAATAACAATAATTGTTATATAATTTTTTTTTCTTCTTTTTAATTTCGTTCCAAACACGTCCAATGCTAATAACCAAACTAAATTTCAACTATTTGCCTTTAAATGAAACGTTTACCCTTCGCTTTGTTTAATTTAATTTTTTTTGTTTTTGCTGTGTTCAATTTCTGTGAAGACTTTGTTGTGGCAAACGAGGCAATTGCTGTTGTCGGTGGCGGTATATGCAACATTTGGTGAAGTGCAGCATATTATAATATAATTTTTATATTATGATTATGCAACTCACGACAATGACAATTCACGGCAGGACCTTTTGCTTGAACTATGTTTGAAAAAACACCAACCGCAAAGTAAATCCAAATTGTACACATAACAAGCGTAACGTGTTCCAGTCATTCGTTCTTATTTGGCTTAAGAGCACCGACATCAATGCGTCTATACCTTTTTTATAAAAACTTAAAGTTGAAGTTATATTTAGTTTGGATTTTTCTTTTAAGCTCGAGAAAAAAGCAGCAACGGAAGTGTTTAATTAAACATGGACATTTTTATTTCAACGGATTTCTACGTTTTATACATGTCAGTGTTTTATACTCAAATAGCTATCAAATCTACTACAGTGAACTCTGGATAATGTGAACTTCTACAAATCCGGCTGGTTAATTTTGCAGATTGTTAATATTTAAAAAGTCAAATAATTGTGTTGTATAATCTCTTTCTTTAATAAAGATATGCATTTTTTAAATTATTATTTATTTTAAGTCGATAACTGCAAAGAAAGAAATTTTGTTTTATTAGTTTTATTTTTAGTAAGAATATAATCTTAAATTTTACTAGTAAATCTTTCTTCTGCTTTGATTTAATCTTTTTTAGCTCATGCATACAATCAGCTTCATCGAATAGTTATTGTTACATTCAAATAGATTCTTTGCACCATTTTATAAATCAACTAAATCCATTTTCAAGTTTTTTCTGAGACTACTTAATGGAGTTTGGTGTTCAGGATCCCCTCTATTCGCGCAGAAGTGTTATTATTTTGCAATGTTCATATATTTTTTTTTGGTTTATATTATCGTGAGTTCACTGTACTTTTATTCTACCGTAATTTTTTACACTAACTTCTTTACAGTGCATAAAAGTGGCACATTATTTTATACCAAGCAATCGAATTTTTATATAAGAAGCTCTTACTTTCAAAGAGTCTCGTGCTAACACTAGTCTTTACTCTTGACTTTAGTGATATCAGACTATCGACTGGTAACTGTCGGCCTTCTTGTTTACCACGAAGTTAATTGAAATTGCTAGAATTTGTCTAAGAGTAAGATCCCCTATGGCATTCCTAAATCTTATGCTAGCCAGTGATGGACATTCATACACAATGTGCACTACCGTTTCAGCCTCTTGCAGGCACAGACTACAAGTATAATAATGATATAGAAGTGTATTGTTTTATAGTATTGTTAATTGTCTTCTAGTTAAAGCTAGTAAAAAGCAGTCGCCTTTTGTTAATGACTAACTTTTTGCCTCGAGAGTAATTTTTTAATTTCATGCAGAATAAAACACAATCAAATCTTAAATATTTTTTATACGTTAAATCAAGAAGCGCTTATTGGCAACTGTGACAAATCATTTAGAGCAACTGTGAAGCTTTTCTTGGTTTTGCCGTAAGTACGAGTACGGGAATGAAACAATTCAGTTGAGTCTAGTGAAGGGTATGTTATGTCTACAAGTTTACTTAAATGTCACATTAGTTCAACATCATTGCAGATCATGTGAATTTATTAAGAATATTTATTTTTCAACAGAACGAACAGTACAAGTCAGATAAAAACATCGATTTCAATTACAAAAGAGTTTAAAAGTGAAACTGATGTCAGTGGAGTTGACATGATACTCATTATTTATAACGAGTTTTTTTTGCAATACCCTGTTCTTTTATTAAGATTAAATTTGCGATTATACGAATACTTGTGCCTGGTAAAAGTGCCATGAAAATGAACACGTATACTTTCAAATGATTTCAGATTTTTAAGCAATAAATGTAATGACTTATTTTAAGAAAATTGCTACAACTTCAAATGGTACCCCAGCTACTCGTACTTTTTAATACTTTTAGAAGTAAAAAGTTTTATAAAAAAGATCGACTGAGTGAATGAAAAAAGCGAAACGCTAAAACCAATTATATGGCAACAGGTTTATTTATATCTTGTTACTTTAACCTAAAACAATTTTGAATGGCGGAAAGTTTTTAACAGGAGTTTGCGCTTTTTTTTTGTCTATTCGTACTTATTTATTTGTTATTGGAATCACAAACTATAAAACAGGTAAAATAATTTGTATCAAGTTAGTAACGAATTTCAGTAAATGCTACAGATAAACAGCTAAAATGTTTACGGTGTAAGAGATATTTCCATTACAGGAGAGATTTCTACGGTATAAGAGTTGTTAAAGATGATAATGAATCCGAGAAAATGCAATAGCTAAATTGTTAAAATATCTAGCAACGAATACGAGAAAATGTTACAGAAAAATCGTTAAAATATTAATTGTCAAAGAGATATTTGCAGCATTAAATATATACAAGGTATAAGAGCTACATGCCCATTAAACGGCATCTTGAACATAACGTATAATTTTGGTCTGAGAATAAAACCATGACATCAGAATGTAGTATCAAAATGAGATTGCGCTTCACATTGGGCGGTAGATGGAAGTAGAAGACTTTTGTTTGAGTTAAATAAATTAGTCAAGTCTGTATCCTGACTCAAAGAATCAGTGTTCAATGATTGGGACAGCATTCATATTATAAAACGGTAGTCGAAATATACAACAATTGCCGCGGAGAGAAAGAGAGATGGTCACCAAAGTATAAGATCCTAGTCAAAATATTAGGAAACCCTATTTTTTCTAATCCATAAATTTAAAAAATGTAAAGAATTGTTTCTTTTCGTTAATACTTTCCCCTACAAAAGCTCTAGCTTGATCCGCGCATGATATAAAAATATATTGTTACTTAAAATCAAAAGTGTAACTGCTAAGAAATTTAAAATTATTTTTTTTACTATTACAATTTTCTTTCCTCTTGCAGTGAGCGATAGTATAAATTACAGAGAATATAACAGTATGAGCAAGAATTACTTAATCTATTTGTAAAACTGAAGAAAATTTAGTATGTACTTTTTTATGGTTTTTCCTCTGAAGTCTTAACTTTAGAATTAGTGTACAAAAGTATTCATAAATCAATCTGGACTAACAATTCGTGCAGAAAAAAATTGCAATAAACTGAATATTGTTTTTTTAAACAAAAATTATTTAATATTAGTGCCAAATTTTTTAACATTACCAATGTTTAGTAAGGCTGCAAATTTTTATTACTAAATATCAACAATATTTATGCAAGAATATTGCGGAAACTGAAAAATGGTTGCACCACTACCATCTGTGGTTTCCATTCTATGAAAATAGTACTAAAACAACATTTTGATTTGCTGCAGTATTCTATAAATTTGTTTGTACAACTTATACAAATTTAGGAAACTCGCGGTAATAAATGCATTATCAACATCCGAAACAAATTCGAAATCATTTTTATTAAGTTTTACTTATTTTTTCAATGTTTAAAATCTATATATATAAAAGAGAGTGATGTTAGTTACTACGCTTATAACTGAAGAACGCCTGGGCCGATTTCGATGATGAGTACCAATTCGGTTAGGTCTCCACCCAAAAAAGGATAATACCCAAGAAAAGTCCGCAAATTTTCGCGAAAAAAAATTATGAAGAAAATTAATTTCCCCATACATTTTCTATGGAGCGATTCTACAATGCCATCTTAACTCAAGAACCCATAAAAATGAACATTATTTCAAATGCTGGTTCCGGTATTGCCAGTAGATGGCGGTGTGTGCATCAACTTCTGACAAACAGAACAGTTTTTCAAATTTTGAGCACCTTAAGACAATTATTGTAAATAAATTTGATTAAATACATTTATTGTAGATATATGTCTAGTACTGACGGAGACAGATATCAAATTATATCTGCATTTTTCATTTCAGTTTCATTGGTGGAGGGATATGATCAATGTATGTTTTAGTCCTAAATACATACATATACGTACATCTATAGTACAGATCATGGGTCATTTTTAGGCAAAAAAACGTTTGCCGGGTCAGCTAGTACTTAATTTTTTGACTTTGTTACTAATTTTTTTTAAACAAAAACAACGTTTTTGTAGAACTAACTGCAAAAATTCAACAACAGAACGGTACGACACAGAACGGCTAATGAGGCCTCAAGATTTCATTTTGTGCAAAGTACGGTTGTATAAAATGGTCTGGCATTTGCGTAATCCAAGATCATGACGGTACACCATATAGCTAAATTCAGAAATGTGGGTTTAACACGAAGCACAAAATGCTTATGAGGTAAATATTTGAAAAGATCACAGTATAAAATTGATTATAAGATTGAGCTTTGGGTATAAGAGAGTTTTTGTATCATAGAATTAAACTATAACTATAAGAAGTTTTAATATAAATATTGTCGTAGTATACAATATCTATTGAAATATAAAACTTTTAAGTGTTAATGATTAATATTATAGATAACTATAGCCTTCTCCGTAACAGATACTAATCACAGTAATACACTGACTGAGCACTGACATGTTTACTTCCTCTATCGGATGTTAGATGATAATTTTTGCGACATTTTCTTAAAAACCATTTACCAATAGCTCGGATATTTAAAACTATAAAAAAAATTTAAGTAAAAAAAAATCGAAAACCGAGTTTGGAACCAAAAACCCGGTTTGAAAAAACGCAATTTCAAAGCTCACTCAAAGCGCTGCATATCTAAAATTTATTGATTGGTGTTTTTGTTTCTATTTATTTTCCTTTTTTGTGTTGCAAACCTCTTCTCCTTCTCTCATTTCTTTCTAACAGATGTAGTGCTTAAAAATGTACAAACGTCTTATTTCGATTTAGTTTTTTTTCTTGTATTACTTTATTCGTTTTCAATACGTTAAAAGATCGTGACAAATTTAACCTAATGTCTGCAATTTATAGAAAAAAAAAAAAACAACTTTATGTAAGTAAAAAAAAAAATACTTTTATACTTCAAATATTAAAACAAAAAATATTTGTTTGACCAAAATGTTTAAAACAAAATATTTTGTACGATTATTTTAGTAAAATGTGTTTAAATGGTTACACAGCGAAGTTTTACAAACATTTAAATGTAACTAGAAATTCATTTGTTCATATGTATGTTTTAAGTGTATTAAAGTAATTTGATTGTTACTACAAATATAATTTATTACATGGCTGTATGTATGTATGTGTGTATCCTAAATTTGCCAGTTGTGGCAATTTAGTATAGCGTTGAATAAGGTGAGTCAATAAACACCATTAAAATGTTGGCAATTTAGCCAATTGTTACTTAAGTTTCTTAAGAAGCAACAATTATTATGTTGAAGCAACTACAAACTGAAAGCCATCAACGAACTGGGATTTTAAAATTCAAGCAAAAAAAAAAAAAATGTAAAATTTGCCCCTTGTAATGTACACTCTTTTTGGTTGTTGTCGTTTGTACAAATTTCTTTAGAGACACAGCCTTGAATAGAGTTAAAGGAAAACACAGTGTATTGGCTACAAGTAGTAATTGTTGACAGTTGAATGCACGTTGCATGTCAAATTTTGACAAAAAGATAAATGGTTCTGGTTTTGTATGAAAAATTGTCAGTGTAAATAGTAAAATGACTTGGATCAAAACTATGCATAACAGAGTAAAAACACAGCCGCATTTGCCACAATATTCAACATTAAATATGACCTTTTCATAAGTCCAAAACAAAAATCAAAGTACAAAAATTCTAACATACAATATTAGACGTTTCGATTGGCTGTTGCATTTACCATGAAATCGCAAATACTAGATCTATTTTGAATTCTTGTAGTTTTTAGAAGAAAAAATGCGGGTAAATTTTTAAATATCAATATACTAGTACATGTATCTGCGAGCGAGGGCTGGAAGAAAATTATTAACTTCAAAATAAGAACTTATTTGGCTATTCTAGATGCTACAAATATAAAGAACGAAAAATTACATTGCTGATGACGCATAGCCGAAACTGGGTTGCCTTCAAACGCAACTTGACAAGAGATAACGGAAATTCTACAAATATAAAGACTTCGTTCGTATGGCTTCAAAGAAAGTACAACGTATTAAGCAGATCCCGTTAATAGGGGTACATGACGTATGTGGAAAAGAACTCTTTATGGTTACTTTGAAAAAATGTAAAGTAGGTCCTCGTATGTGTAAAATTGGTTTATTTTCAAAAAAACATTTTTCAATGTTTGATAGATATCTTTTGAAAACCGCGAACAACAATATAATGAAAAATAGAGAAATAAAAACATGGCGCATGCGCCAATGGCTTTTTCTCCCAACTACCGTTTTTTGTTGTTGTTGTTCTTGTTGTTATTGTTACTTTTGGCTCCTTGGAGATTTCCATGAAAAAAGAAAAACAACAAATGTGTTGCAATTAAAGTTGTAACCTTTTTTCATGTATACGTTGCAGCTAAGCCCGCCTAATGTGTAGTTTGTAGTGTAAGTGTGTTGTTTGTATTACAACAAAATCTATTTTTGTTGTTCGATTTACTTGTTGTATTTTTACTCGTACTCATATGCGGAGGGTGTTAGTTTTATGCAACCATTTAGTTGCAAGAGATCACTTATGGTGTTATCTTTTAAGCAGATTATGCTGAATTTTAATAAAATAGTGTGGGAAACTTGATGGAGAACATACGACTTGTTGTTGTGCAAGTTGTAACTCCAAAACACACTTGTGAGATTATTTTTTTTTAAATTACAATTACTCAGCCTGAAAGTTATTCTTTGCAAAAAAATGTGAAAAAAACTCGAGGCAGAATGAAAGTTTTCAACGTTCTTCAATGGGTAAACTCATTACACTTGAATAGGTGGAGGGAGAATTCCACATGTAGACAGGCTAGAATGGTGCTCAAAGAGCCCCTCGGCAGGAAGGCCAGCAAGGTACTCGTGTATAATTGGGAAACTTCAAGTACCATCTGGCTAAGATGAAAGTCGTAGAAGATGATACTTGCAGACTATGCCTGGAAGAGGCTGAGACGGTAGCGCACATTGTGTGTGAATGTCCAGCACTGGCTAGCATAAGGCTTAAGACCACGGGCAGACACTTGTTAGATGTGAATGCCATGGGAGAACTAAGCCATAGACAAATGCTGGCAATTACAAACGACTCCGTAATGAGGAAGAGTGTCGACAGTTACCAGTCGACAGTCAGAAATCACTTTAGTCAAGACTAAAGGCTAGAGCTAGCACAAGACTCAATTGAAAGTAAGGTGGTTGTGATTACGGATCGGTTCCCTGAAATCAATTTGAGGAGCGAAATGGGGGTCGAAAAGGGACCCAGAAAGTAAGTGGTCTGCTTCGATATTCCCCCATACATTAATAATAAAAATAAAAAAGGAAAGAAAGTATTTTTCAAAATTATCACCATTCAAAATATCGTTTCAAAAACTTTCTTAAAAAAAAATCATGCTCTAAAAAATAACTTTAAAAAAGTATTAAAAATACCTTTAAAATTAATCGTATGTAATTTCTAAAAAGGTAGCAGCTGGAAAATTTGATTTAAAATGAAGAAAATTTCTCTTAATATATGCAATTTTTTTAAATACTTTAAAAAAATGTACTACTTAAATTGTACCTAAAAGTACCTTTTAAAAAAGTACCTTTTAAAAAGGTACCTTTTAATAGGTACTTTTTAAAAAGTGTCTTTTGAAAACTTAGCTTTTTTAAATAGTTTTATATATTTTATATGAACAAAGTATTTTTCATAAAATGAATCTTCTGCAGTAGATGTTAATAAAAAGTAAGATTTAACAAAAAAAAATTGCAAAAAAAACCTTTAAAAAACTAGTTAAAAAAATCAAAAAGTAGCTTTAAAAAAGTAGTACACTGAAAAATTTGCTTTAAAAATGTAGCTTTTAAAAATTATACTTAAAATGTCCCTCTTACAAAAATTGCGTTTTATGAAAAGTCCAAAAATTATTTTTTTAAAAATTTCCTTGCAAAAATTATTTTGTAAAAATCGCACTTAAGAAATTTTACAAAAACTTACAAAAGTCCTTTTTAAAAGTCCACCGAAAAAGTTGCTAAAAAAATAGTTTTAAAAAAGTATACTTCAAAATCCTTTTTTTATAAAACTATTTGTTCAAATTAACTTGTCAAATAAGTGTCTTTTTTAAAAGTACTTTTTTTTATAAAATTTTGTGCGGAAAATATAACTTTTTTTATAAATAATTTTTTTTAAGGATAAAAGAAGTAATATTAAGAGAGATACCTTTGAAGAGACCCTTTCAAAAAAGTACCATTTAAATATTACCTTTTAAAAAAGTACATGCCTAGAACGCAGTAAAAGGACAACCTGTTCAATAGATTACTTTTTAAAATGGTACTTTTTTAAAAGTTTCAACTTTAAAAAATGTGCCTTTTTAAAATAAGTAGCCCTTTTACAAGAGTATTTTTTTAAGTGGCTTTTAAAAAATGGTACTTATTTATAAAAGTGCATTTTTTAAAACTTTCGATATAAGAGATTTCATTTTAGAAAAGTATATGTACTTTTTTAGAAAGCAGTTTTACAAGTACTTAAAAAAACCTTAAAAAAGGTACATTTAATAAGCACCCTTGTGAAAAAAGTTATTTTATCTAACTAAAAGTCTGATTAAAGCGATTTTCAAAAAAATAGTTTACTTGAAAAAGGTACCATATAAAACAATGTGCTTAAAAAATATAGTTTTTCAAAACAACTGTTTAAAAGAGATCCTTAAAATATAATTTAAAAATTCCATCAAAATAACATAAGTACGTATGTACATATGTATGTATGTTTTCAAAAGGAAAGTACGAAAGGAAAAAATTCTAGTTTATAAAATTTTGTGAGAAACTATTGAATTTTGTGATTATTGTCTCACATTAAAGATGTTGTATCAGAAAATTAGATCATTTTAAGCTTATAATTTAACAAAAAGCGCAATTTCCCCGAGGAATTTCTTCTTAAAAAGATCTAATCACGACTGATCATAACTCTTAATTATAGCGATATATTTTTCAAATTCCCATAACAAAATCGCACGTACGAGCAAATACACATTTATACAGGTTTATGTCAGTTACAATAACAAAAGACTTAAGAAACATACTTGTCAACTATGGTCTCTTTTCAACTGTAAAATGTTTAAAGATTTTTTTGTTGCTTTCCTTTTGTTAAATATTTTTCTCAGGCCTCAAAAAAAGTCAACTGTTTTCCTAAAAAACCAACAATCATTTCAAAACAAAAAAGAAAAACGAAAATGTTTTCTCTAAGGAAATTGTCAACAATTTGTACACCAATTATGGCAAATTGTGTTAAAACATAAACGCCGACGGATTAGATAAAATATATAAAACATTGCAGACGACTAAGCGGCTACACGAACGCTATTGAGCTGAACATTTTAGAAAAAATCATACAATATGAACACAATATATATAAAACATATAAATTGCATGCAAGAAAGAACATCTGCAACATGTTAGTTGCAACTTGCCACAAATACAACAACAAATAAATAAAAACTCTAAATAATAATAATAATAAAAACAATACATGTAACATGTCATATAAAAGTCTAAAGGAGAAAAACTAGGCAACAACTTTAAACATGATAAAGCAAATGATATGTAGAAAAAGCAAAAAAAGCCGTGCGTCTGTCTGTTCGATCCTCTTTACGTTCATAAAATACCAAATTCAGTTTTGCATATTTTTAACTCTTAGAAAACAAAAACAAAACCCCCAAGCGATGTAAAAGAAATCATAATACTTACAAGGAACTTTCGTCTTTGCAAGACTTGAAGATACACGAGAACTTTGTATGTATTCGTTTGTATGTAATTGTGAGGCAAACTCTATTGGTCATTTATCCTGACAAGTTGTACTTTTACAGTGGTTAACGTCGGGGTTTCAAGTAGTCAGAATCAGTTACAAAGCCAACGATAATTAAAATTTTGGTAGAGATGTTTTAAAGCTGGCACTTTTTTTATTATACTGAACTTGTTACTGGAGGACATACTGATCAGAAATAAGACGGTATGATTAAGCACTGCTAATGAATGGGATCACAGGCTATGAGCATATTCCAGCATCATTGGGATTCGGATTAATAATCCTGGCCTCTTGGACTACACCAGTCCGAAATCTTGCTTCTTGAGGGACTTTATACAAATGGCTTCAAGTAGAGTAATGGAGTAGGCATTGGTGTCTATATAGGAGAACGAGGGGTTAATATACCCTTCCGCTTTCTCAATGAATGTAGTACTCTGCAGTCTGAAATATTAATATTACAAAATATTTGGTAGATATATTCGAGTCTTCCCTGACAGTCACGTCGTAATAAAATCTCTTATTCGACATCTAAACTGGTCTCGGCATGCTGGGGATACATAATAAAACCCAGGCATTCACAAATGGCCCTATGATTTATGTATGGCTATGGTACCTATATGAGCAGTTACATCGCCAATAAGCTCGCAAAGAGGAGAGCAAGGCATTTTTCTCGGACTGCGACAGGCTAATTGACAATGCTTTTTATAATACGGCTTAGTCTAAGTGGAGGGAATAACCCACAGGATGGAACACGAAGCTATTTTAGCCTACATTACACAAGGTTCGAATGAAAAATCTTCTATGATTTCAGAAAGCGCAACTAAGGGATATCGTTGAACTGGATAATGCAGATCGGCAGTTAAGCCCATAGAATGGAATTGGCTGCAAATGGTTATAGTGAGGATGAAGAGGAGACGATATTTCTTGTCCTGTACTTATGTCTTTACCAACATGCGCATAATCATAAGCGCAGGTCCTTCAAGCTCTTCGAACTATTAGAGGGGATACTAAATTGAATAGTTATTTTCTTTTCGTTTCACCTTTCGATATTTTCTTATTCTGTTTTCAGGTAACACCAAGAGATCAGATTCACGGACCTATTTGAGTCTGTCAAATTAAAGTCGTCATAAAAGTGAAGGATGGTTTCTTATCAATTCCAATTTTTCAAAAAAAAAACCGTTGTTACAACCGAAAAAGATGGCGTAGTATTAGAAAAGCATAATATTACCAATGATTACCTATGCCTTTCTATAATGGTAACCAAGAGTATAACAAATACATTATCAGATGACCCTCAACAAGGTACATCGCATAGTCTGCTTGAAAGTAAGGGAGCACTGAGAACGTGCACCACCGAAGATACTCCTCTGCATATCGCAGTTAAAACGACGGCTTTACATGATTACATTGGACGGGGTAGAAAGTGATTCCTGCAATCTCAGTCAGGAGGAACAGGAAACATCAGAACTTTTGAAAGTGTAAATATTTTTTTCTGTTTTTAAGTGGCCAGGTATTTTAAGAATGTTTGCCTAGACGTTTGGAGCCCTCTCTATAATAACAGCAAACGATTTTCTTGTTGTTAAAAAACAAACAGCTCTAACGTAAGCATATAGTTGCTCCACTGTCAACAGGAGAATGCGCAAACATTTAACTAGGCTCACAAAAGACCAATATACCTACTTATTACACACACAAAATGAAAACAAGTTAGGGAAATAAATGTAAAGCATCTTAACACAAAACAAGTGGTTTGTAGAAATTTTTCATATCAAAAGACAAATGACTAGTTGGGTCGCTAGCAGGAAAGCTGGCTGAGTGGCATGGATGGTAAGTTGGCCGTTTGTCACGTCGACCGAAAGGTTTGTTTTTATTACGGCAACAAACACTTAAGATCAGTCAGCGACAAGCATGGCGACATTTTTGTCAAATGGTTTTTTATTTTTCGCTGTTTTCTTTCTGTTTTTGCCCCAATAGTATGTTACGTGCATCAGCGGCACTTTTAAGTTGTAACGCAAAAAAAAAAGCAAACTGTTAGCTGCTTTCTAACTGCAACAACAAATTGCCATGGTTGTTCAAGCAAAAAAAGAAAATATGGTACATTAAATAGCAGCAGCCGAAAAAGCAGCCAAACAGTTTACTAATTACCCTATGGGGAGTTCCGTAAGAATAAAACTCCTTTAAGCTGTGAAGCCTTTAAGCCACAAATGTTCAACAACAACGCGCACTCGCAGACACACTTTCGTACGTTCATAGTCATAGATCAACTGGAAAATATGTATGTATCAATGCAAGGACTGGAATAAAATTTAAGTGGTCTTGTGGAGACATGCTTATGTGCAAGTAACCGTAACTGTCGTAATGCCAAGAGGACAACGTGCAAAAACGGTAGCTTAAGATCTATTCAAGAAAAACTAATAATAAATAAGACAAAATGTAAAGCATAACAAAATCAAACTGGATTAAACCTTAATAACTTTTATAGTCACTCTATATTCACAGTAGTTGGTCGTTCTATCTAGCGGTCAGTTTGCAAAGTTTAAGCTTAAGCGTATATGGCCAGCCAAAGTCAACTCAATACTTCAAACTCATTCAAAGCTAGCTCATTCATTTTTCTTGTACTCCTTGGTGCAGACCAGACAAAAAACGCAACACCACCGACTGTTTGAAAAGCTGGGCTGGTGTTTTCAGGCAGTTAAATGACTGACTAACTCTTAGACGGACTTAAGAAGTTTGTTGTATTTAATAAAGTGAACGTAAGTAGTGATATTTATACCACAAGTACTGGACAGACAGGTCAATAGACACACAGCCATTGGTGTGTTCTTGTGTACTCGCACTCACTTCTTGAACGTAGTATAAAAGTGTCGGTATTTGTCAAAATGTCAATTGCGGCGACATATTCACTTGATCAACAACCAAAACCAGCAACCTCATACATTTTAGTTTAGCCGTTGATACAACGCAGTAGTCACAGTTTTAGTAGCAGTTGTCGCAGTGGCAGCAGTAGATATTATTTTAGTTTTGTCACTCTACTCCTGGGTTTCTTAAGTGCGAATCTGTACCACAAATGCGTTATTTGATTATTTGGTTATTTTACAACGACTAAAGGTGACCAGCTGTTTAATAATGTAACGCACCCATTTATTTGTTTTTTTAATATTCTTTTAGGAAAGAGATAGTTTTCATATGTAGCAAGTTTTACAAACTTTTAGGTTGTTTCTACACATTTCAATATAAATATAAGTTCAATTCTTAAAACCATTGTATCGTTGTATTGATGGTATTATCGTATAATTTATAATAGTGTAAACGAGGTGTTGGTAATTTTCTTTGAAAACTTTAGCAAAACATTTCAAATGTTTCCTAAATGTTGTATGTATTAAATATAAAGCTATTAATCTGACATGAATTTCTACGTCCTGACAGCAAGAAGGAAAAGTAATAAGTTTTCGTTAAATTTATTACAATTTACAAAACGTAAAGTGTATTTCAGTACATTATGTAACAAAGCAAGTGGCTTTTAAATTGAAAAAAGTCGTGTTTTTTTTTGTAGAAACAAAGTTTTTCTTCAAATAAAATTATTTTATAGAATGTAAGTTTTACTTTTTTAAAATTTATGGCCAGAGCTTTTTCAAGCTCTTTTCCTTTAACCAAAATGACGTTTTGTGTTCTTTTAAGAGACAATGAATTTTAAAAGGAAATATTTTATTTGAGAAAAGCTGTTAAAAAAGCTTTCCTTCAAAAAGCTTTTTTGAAAGTAAAGCTTTTTTGATGAAAAATAACTTTTTATTATAAAACTGTTATAAACATTTTTTAAACGTTTTTTAAAAGTTTGTTTTTGTGAAAAAAGCTAAATGGTGGAAGACTTTTTAAGGGTTAAAACTTTTTATAAAAGATGTGCTTGTTATGCATTTGAATATTTTAATTGATAAAATGGAAGCAAGCTCTTTTTAACAGAGAGTACTTTGAGAACTTTTGTTGGCATTAACCTGCCTTAGTCACAGAGTTTTATGTGGAAGTTAACGTGATACCCTCTGTTAACCCAAGAAAAGATACACACAATTCTTTAATTTATAAATGAAAGATTAATTTAGTTTATTATACATGTGACTTGAAAGAGATTAAGAAAAGGAATGAATAATATCAGTTATATTAACAAACTGTTATACATATGTATATAAGATTAGTTGTATGCATTTGGGTTGCAAAGTAAGGTTGCATTTTTTCTTACAATCTCCCGCTCAAACCAAATGCAAACTTGAAAGTTATTAATAAAACAATTATTTAATTGCAAGTTTTAGTAATTTACAACAATACAAATGTTTGTGCTTTGTTAAAATTTTAGTTAAAATGTCTGCTGCATTTTCGTTGGTTGTAACATACTGTATATCGATCTCCTTGTTGCCGTATTTTTCTCTTATGTAGTGGTAACGGATATCAATATGTTTGCTTTTCTTCTGTACTGTGGGATTTTTAACCAGAAAGGCTGCACTTTGATTATCGCAAAGTATAGGAGTAGGTGATACAATATAGTCGTCAAACCCCATTTCATGAAGTAGACACCGATGGAAAATAGTTTCTTTTGCGCCCTGGCATATAGCGACGTACTCAGCTTCCATCGTACTTAGAGCAACCACAGATTGTTTTCGTGATTCCCATGCAATAGGACCACCTGCCATAAATATTACAAAACCTGAATAGGACTTTCGATCACTCGAATCGCTTCCCCAATCAGAATCTGTGAAACATTCAAAATTTTTTAAATTATTATAAAAAGTAATTTTACCTATTGGATTTTTCTTTAGGTATCTGAAGACATATTTGGCCGTTGCAAAATGTTCTTTATGTGGGTGTGTGTTGAACTGTGACAATTTCGATACCACATGCATCAAATCAGGTCGCGTTATTACAGCTAAATACATCAATGCTCCAATTAGACTTTGGTACGTTTTTGTATCCAAGTCATTACATTTTCCTTCACACTTCTTAAGCACCATACCACTTGGCCATGGAGTGGCTGCAGGTTTGCAATCTGACATACCCCATCTTTCTAGCAATTCTTCAGTGTATCGTTTTTGGTGAATACTTATGTCACCTCTTAAGCCATCTCGATTAATTTCCATACCCAAATAGAATGAAATTGCACCTTTATTTACTGCCTTTACATGTTTGTTTAAGTTTTCAAAAATATTCTGCATCTCTCTCTCACTAGAACATGCCAATAACATATCGTCGACGTAAATGGCAATGAAGCTTAAGTTAGTACCATTTCGTTTTATGTAGACACAGGTGTCGGATTTACAACGCATGTAACCCATATTTAGCAAAATGTCGTTCACCTTCCTATTCCACTCTCGGCCAGCCTGCTTCAAACCGTAGAGGGCTTTATTAAGTTTACAAACTTTATTTGGGTGCTTTTCATCCTCAAACATTTTTGGCTGTACCATGTACACATCGTCTTCTAAGTCCCCATTCAAATAAGCTGCCTCAATATCGATGTGATTAACTAGCAATTTGTGTCTAGCGGCCAGTGCCAAAAGTAACCGTATAGTGGAATGTCTAACAACTGGTGCAAATGTTTCCTGGTAGTCGATGTTGTGTTTTTGCGAACATCCATGTGCAACTAACCTTGCCTTATATTTTTCTATAGCACCGTTTGGCGAACGTTTTACAGCAAAAACCCATTTGCATCCTATTACATTTTTTTCTTTAGGCCTATCTACTAACTGCCACGTTTTATTATTTACTAAGGAATTATACTCTTGTAGCATAGCATTTTTCCACTTCTCACAATTGTCTGAATTAAGTGCTTCATTTACAGAATTAGGGTTCTCAATTATAGCATTTAACATTTCAGGCCCCCCTTCAGTAACATACACTTTGCGGGGTCTTCCTTTACCACCGGTTCTTAGGATTTTAGGTCTTCCTCTTTTTCTTTTATTATCAACAACAATTGTGTCTTCTCTATCAGATTCACTATCTATTGAACTCACCTGCTCTTCTTCATCATCAAATTCGTCATGTACTTGTTGAGAATCACTATCACCTTCAGTTGGTACTACAGCTTTATTATTAAAGTTTGTATTTTGTTTAAAAATATTTATATAAAGCATCTCTTGGTTATCATCTTCTGTAGGCAATTTCTCAAACGAATGTTCAAAAAATATGACGTCACGAGCAATAATAATTTGTTTTGTTTTGGGGTTATATAATCGGTACCCTTTAGTGTTTAACTGATATCCAACGAACTTAGTTTTTAACCCTTTTGGTAAAAATTTACTACCCTTAGCTTTAGGGCCTTTGCTTAAAACGACAGCATCACATCCAAACGTTTTCAAATGAAACACTGACGGTTGTTTACCCGACCATTTTTCGTAGGGTGTGATGTCACCAAGAACTTTTGTGGGTGATCTATTTCGAAGATATGTTGCCGTGTTTATTGCTTCACCCCACAAGCTTTGTGGTAACTTAGATTGTTCCAATAAACACCGAGCCATTTCGACTAGGGTTCTATTTGCCCTTTCTGCAACACCATTTTGTTGCGGCGAATAGCTTACAGTTGTCTGGTGTACTATTCCTTTCTTTGCAAAAAATTGTTTAAAATTAGAATTAACAAATTCCTTTCCGTTGTCGCTCCTAACAACTTTAATTTGACGGCCTGTCTGCTTCTCCGCGGTCGCAGCAAAATTAGTAAATGCTGTAAATGCATCACTTTTATTTTTGAGAAAATACGTTGAGACGTAACGAGAATAATCGTCTATAATAGTCATGAAATATGCCGATCCACCAACAGTTTTTACTCCAATTGGTCCGCATAAATCGGTATGCACTAGCTCTAACAAATCGTTTGTTTGAACGCTTAAATAGTTCGTGTACGGCTTCACAGAAATTTTATTGACAGCACATGTAACACACTCTATTTTGTTAGGCACTTTTAAATTTAATCCCTTTACCATATTTTTGGCTGATAACTTATTTAAATCACTTGCGTTAATGTGTCCATATCTATAATGCCATTTTTTAGTCATAATTTCTTCATTTATATTATTTACGCTTTCAATATCTTTAATTATATCCATTTTCGCAATAAACAAACCTTCACATAAATCAGCTGTCAGAATATTTTCTTTTTGTTTACTTTTAATAAAAGCTGTATTGCCTTGAAAAATAACAGAGTGACCTGCTTTTAAAATTTTGTTTATCGAAATAAAATTAGAATGCAATTTAGGAACATACCAAACATTATGTAAAGTAAGCTTACAAAATTTTGTTCTTATTTTTACATCACCAATTCCTTCTGCATTTATGTTCTCACCAGATGCTAATACGATTTTTTGTTTTGACTCTGTTAATTTAGAAAAATATTCTTTTGTCTTGCACATATGGGATGTTGCTCCGCTGTCTAAAATGAACTTTTCTGTTAACTTGTTAGTGTTCTCAAATGATGAAAATGCAAAATCGGTTTGCTCATCCTCTTTGCACTGAGAGCGAAAATGGCCCTTTTTGCCGCAGCGAAAACATTTAATGTTATTAACATTAGAATCAAAAAGCTTTTTATCGTTTCGATGTTGATCACTTTTTACACGAGTTTGCCGTTGGTTTGTATAGTTGATGGTCTTGTTAAACTTCTTATTTCTTTTACTTTCATTTTTAGGATTTGCTGCAAATACTGTTTCATTTTGGTTATAATTTTTGTTTAACTGACGCAACTCTTCTTCCAATATTTTTGAAATTAATTTGTCATACTTAGGCAAATTATCCCTGCTTTCAATAGCAATAACGAAGCTTTCCATCTCATCAGGTAGACTGCACAAAAGCAAGATTGACAGCAAATCATCATTTAACACAATCCCAATTTCTTTAAGTTCATCAACAACTGAACTAAAATCGTTTATTTGTGAGGCAAATTTTTGATTTATGTTAAACTTGAACCGTACAAGTTTTTTAAACAAATTGACTTTTCTTGATGCGGTATCTGCTTTATACAATGCGCTTAAAACATTCCAGGCACTTTTCGCGGTACTACAATTTTTAATGTGAATTAATTCACTTGGCTTCACACTTAACATTATGGTTGCAAGGGCTTTCGAATCATTTAGAGTCCATTTAGTTGCTTCTGCGTCTGTCTTCGGAATATCGTCATCAATCGTATTCCACAGATCTAATGTAATCAGTAAGCTCTTCACCTGAATACACCATGTGTTGTAGTTGTCGCCATTGAGTTTTTCAATACATGCTACACCGGTTGCCATTCTTGAGCCTTATTGTGTAGTTAGGTAAAACAATGAAAAATCTTAAACACGTTGACCGCGTCGTTTATAACCTCAAACTTTATTTGAAACCTTTTCAATTATGGTTAATAGGTACCTGGGCCCATAACCTTTGTTGGCATTAACCTGCCTTAGTCACAGAGTTTTATGTGGAAGTTAACGTGATACCCTCTGTTAACCCAAGAAAAGATACACACAATTCTTTAATTTATAAATGAAAGATTAATTTAGTTTATTATACATGTGACTTGAAAGAGATTAAGAAAAGGAATGAATAATATCAGTTATATTAACAAACTGTTATACATATGTATATAAGATTAGTTGTATGCATTTGGGTTGCAAAGTAAGGTTGCATTTTTTCTTACAACTTTATTTAATATTAAAAATGTTTTTTAACAAATATAAAATTGATTCTAAAAAGATATTTATCTAGGAATTTTCCTTCTTGAAAGTATTTTATAATATTCCGCCTTTTTACTGCGATAAATACTTTCGAGTGTTAACATATTTTTTTTTTATAAAAACAACATTTTTATGTAGATCTTTTTTACAAAAGTTAAAATAAAATCAGCTGCAATTATGTTTTTGCAATAAATTTCGTTTTTAATGCAAGATCCCATTTTCCATTAAATAAATAATAGTTTTAAAAACTTTAGCATCTGAAGGTTAAATAAGATTTATTTCCAAAAATTAAATTCTTAAAAAAAAAAAAATTTTCAAAATGCTTTTCTCTTTTCTATTTATTACTAAGGATCTAATTTATAAAACAACGCAACGCCAGAATTTATATGGAAATCGAAATTAATTCCAAATATCTTATAATTTGTTTATTGTTTTGCATACAAATTTGTGGGTTTTTGAAAAGTAAAGCAACCCTTCATATTTTGTGGCGTTGTTTTGTAAAACGAAAGCAAATTTTTGAATTTTTTTTCTTGTTTTCCATTTCGATTCTATTATTTGTTATTATTATTAAAAATAAATAAATAAATACTTTCTTTCCTTTTTTATTTTTATTATTAATGTATGGAGGGATATCGAAGCAGACCACTTACTTTGTGGGTCCCTTTTCGACCCCCATTTCGCTCCTCAAATTGATTTCAGGGAACCGATCCGTAATCACAACCACCTTACTTTCAATTGAGTCTCGTGCTAGCCCTAGCCTTTACTCTTGACTAAAGTGATTCCAGACTGTCGACTGGTAACTGTCGACACTCTTCCTCATCACGGAGTCTTTTGTAATTGCTAGCATTTGTCTAAGGCTTAGTTCCCCCATGCCATTCACATCTAACAAGTGTCTGCCCGTGGTCTTAAGCCTTATGCTAGATAGTGCTGGACATTCACACACAATGTGTGCTACCGTCTCAGCCTCTTCCAGGCATAGTCTGCAAGTATCATATTCTACGACTTTCATCTTAGCCAGATGGTACTTGAAGTTTCCATGTCCTGTCACTAACGCAGTGATCCAGCTTAAAGTAGCCCTATTATATCCGAGCACCTTGCTGGTATTCCTGCCGAGTGGCTCTTTGAGCACCATTCGAGCCTGTCTACATGTGGTATTCTCCCTCCACCTATTCAGGTGTAATGAGTTTACCCATTGAAGAACTTTAGCTCGCACTATGCCATTTCCCAGGGCAACCCTGGGTTCTCGTCCACAGAAATCCACATCAGATCCCCTTTTTGCTAGTTCGTCTGCTGCTTCATTTCCAGCTATGCCTATGTGTCCCTTAACCCACATCAACGTTACCTCATTCAACGAGGCACATCTGTTTAGTTTCAGAACACATTCCAGCACCAATTTGGAATACACGTTCACTTGCATCATGCGTTTTATAACTGACTGATTGTCAAGTGCAATGAGAATCGGCTTTCAAGCAAGTGATCCAACGCATGCAGCAACCCAAGCAGTTATGCCTGGTAAACTGACACGTACCTCCCCAGACGCAGACTACAGGACAACTTCAGCTCAACTGAGAATACACCTGCTCCTGCCCTGCCACTCATAAGAGAACCATCAGTAAAATTCGTTCTCCATACACTCATTGTGTATTATGCCTTCCGCAATGAGTGTCCGATGGTGCCTCTCGACTACCTTTTTTCTACTCATTCGTTCCATCGGCATCTGAGCAGCCCTAACCTCTTTCCCAACGAGGTCCAGGATACTCTTATGCCCGATGTTCGGCCCAAAGCTATGCCAAACCGCATCGCTCCTCATTCGCAAAGCTGACAATTCGGCCGTTGACCTAATGAATAAGTCCAATGGCAGCAATCCCAACATTGCCTCGATTGCCTGTGTTGGCGCCGTGCGCATTGCACCACTTATACCAATGCAGGCAACCCTCTGAATCCCATCCCACTTACGCTTAATTGTGCCCTGAGAGGCCTTCGGCCACCACACCACGGCTGCGTAAGTTATAATGGGTCGCACCATCATTGTGTAAATCCAGAATGTAGCCTTCGGCGAGATTCCCCACCTACGGCCACACACTCGTTGACATTGATGCATAATCCGTTTTGCTTTCCTGACCTTTGTTTCGATGTTTTCATTCCAGGTAAGTTCCTTATCCAAGGTAACGCCCAGATAATTCACCTTCCTGGACACATTTACTTCCGATCCGAAAAGCATTAAGGCTTCACATTCGATTCTAGCGTTGCGTTGTATTTTATAAAATCACGGACTCAAGATTTTTGCGTAAATATTTTTTTGGACGAAAAATTATTTGTAGCAGAGCTTACAGTATTTGTATTTTGCAAGTTTTGTCAAAATTTCCTTGTATTTTTATTACCCCTGTTTTGGTTAAAAATTCAATTCAAAAGTTGTTTAAATTAATGACTATGCAGATTTTGTTCAGCAGATTTTTTGTTTGTTATTTTAGTACTTTTCCAGCTGGTCACATTATTTATTAACCCTACTTCGTAAGTAGGTTTCAAAACTTCTTCACATGTTTTTTTTTTGTTAAATTTTTACATAAATTTACTTTTTGCCATGTAGCCGATTTTACAAACATCAAGGCAGTAGGTTTTATTTATTTGCAAGCAATTGTTGTTGCTTTATTTTTTGCTACTGAGGCTGAAGCTGATCCAGCCACTACTAGCACCACCAGTGCCACCGCTGGCAAACAACAGTTTGTAAAGTGTTGATTGACGCTTTGATAACATACTGTCTTGATATTGATATTGAACGCAAGAAAAACTCGTACAATATTTTTAACGATGACGACGCTTTTCAGTCGCTTAATCGTAAAGTGTCAATAGTCAATCGGCTAAGATTTTTCAACTGTCAAATTAAAAAATAATATTTTAACGTGTGGTGGTTATAGTTGCTTTTTTTTTATTGTTATACGTATTAACAGTTTCAATAACGTAACATTACTTCGGTTGGAAAATAGTTTTATTTGTTTTAATTTTCATTTTAATTTTCTTATTCAGTGACGACCGTTCGAAATAATACTGCATTGGAAATAAAATTAAATAATAAAAAAGCAATTGATCGATTTTATGGTATTTGAATTTCAATTTATTTGATTCATAATTTAACGACTTTGACAAAAAAATTAAATAAATAAATAATGAGACTGAAAAATAAACACTAACTGCCAGAGTGGAATTATTTTTTGCTTAATGTTCAAGAATGTTCTCAGCTGCCAACAAATCAAATGTTTTTAAATATGCAAGCTCCATATTCCAAGTTTTTGTTGGCCTCAAACATTTATTTACCTTTTCTCAACAGCATGTTTCTAACTAACAGCTGATCTTTCTATTAACAAACTCTCTTCAAGAAATGCAAATGCCGAAAAGCAGCCTTAAGAATGATCACTGATCTCTCTTCTCTGCATATCGAAGTTAAACGGACAGCAGCCAATGCGACTTGAAGGCTACCCAATCGAGCTCATCTTAAGAAGGCAAAGATTCTGGACGCCGTCACCGATAAGATGAATAGAACGCGAAATTTGTTCAAGCACTTTAAAGTAAACATCAATGAATGCTTAGTTTGGGAAAATAATGAAATAATAGATCAGGGCCAACAGTTTAAGTACACTAATGGGAGACAGCATTGCTGGGGTAGGGCCACAATTCAGAAAAGCCGTTGCGATGGGATAAACGGCTTCCAAATTTTAGGCGGCGGTGCATGTCTTAGAGCTCAGTGCTAGAGAATGTTTACTTGGAACAAGTAACTCTCGGAGAGTCAGGCAGTTTCAAAATCATAAGCAAAGCACTCATTCCAATAAAAGTTTGCCTTTTACCTTAGCAGCAAGAAATTCAAGTATAATATGAGTACAGGGACTTGAGCGGAACGAAGTCAATGAAGTGGCTGGCTAACTAAAAATGACGCGGGCATTCCTTTTATAGGCCCAGAATCTTTATGCCAATTCACTATAGCACAGTGCACAAGGGGGAGGGGAGGGTTGGTGTATTTTAGCACCCCTAAACTAAAAGCCCTACTTTCAAAACACCGATACACATATATGTTTCTTGGATCCACTCAGGCTAACTACCTTGTCAGAATCTTGTAGATTTGTTTCTATTGGACAGTGTAATAAGATCATATGATTTTGTATAACTACAGAAAATGGCATTTTTAGAACCAATGTAACTTATTGTATCTGCTTCATTCTTAATGCGAGAAATAAAATAATATGTTTTAAATTATTTATAAGATACCTACTTATAAATATAAACACTGCGGGATAAGCATTATAACTACAAATTTTAAAATATGTCGAGCACAACAGAGTGTATAAAATTCTTAATTAAGATCAATGCAGAAAGTTCAAGTTAATTCCATTTCCTAATACAAAAATAAATCACTTGCAGGCTTACGAGTAACATAAAATGCTACTGCCCACACTGAAAATCTCAATAAATTCTTAAGCAACAACGCACGGTTTCACGATCGTACAATCAATCAATATCAAAGAATAAACTTGGACTGAATGTGTTTTCCTTTGCCAGCTACCATGCGGATTTTTCATTGTACAATGACTATAAAATCACACGAAATAAAAATAGAATCTATTATCAAACAAATGCATGACTAAATCATGAATCAATTAATAACAATAACAATGCCGGGGGCTCCTTGCTGCAACACTACTACACTTATCTGCTCTGGTTTATATTTAAAAAGTAACAAATGAAAATAAATATATAAAAATAACTACTAAAGGAAACAATTACAATCGTAATGCTAGAGATTTCATATCGGTAACATTTCATTATACAAATTTAGAAGAAAAAGACTTTTAAAAATTTTTTGTAATGGGACGTGTTCGTGTCTCAAGTCTTTTGTTTTGTTTTGAAATGTCTTGTTACCATTATTATTAATATTGTTTTTGTTGTAATTTTGTTATTGTTTTCTTAGTTAATAGTCATATTAAATTTAAATTTTAATTGACAACAAATTATAAATAAACAATGGCATTATAAAGACTGCAACGTATTGATTTCAATCATTTAACTTTATTTTTTAATTTTTAACAAATTCTGATTTTCCGCTACAATTATTGTTTACTGCATATAATAATTATAAGTTACAAAACTCAAAATAATTCACGGTCATCCCATGACAGTTGCATTTTAATAAAATCTTTTCGTTATTGCAAGAATTTCAAATAAACATATTTTTATTGCATTTTTATGTTTTTTTTGTGTGTGCTGATTTGCAAGTTTAAAAGAACATGAAAACCTTTGGCGCTTAAACAGAATTATGGAAACATAAATCGTGTTTTGTCGCGATTCGGATACAATATGAATTTAATTGTTGTTGTTATTATTGCTGCTGTTAAGCATTTGTTGCATGTCGTGCTTAGTAGCAATATGTAGGAAAATATAAAAAACAACAATATGAAATGTATTTGACGTTGTTTTATTTTATGAAAGAAAAATATGTTCAACACTTTTGCTGTTTACTGTGGCATTTAATGATAGATTTATGAGTTATAATTTACTTTAATGAAATTTTTGTATATAACTTCGTTTTTCTATATTTGTTAAGTTACAATTACTAGTTTGCGATTACATGTAATATGTATGCCAATAATGAAAATAAAAAAAAAATTATATTGAAATTAAAATTAAAAATTATGTTTTCGTACAGTTCTTAAATATCCTAACAGAAGCTTGTTTAAGCATTTTGAAAAAATCTTAGATAAAACAATTGAGAACAATAGAAACACAGCATGATGTTTTCTTGTCGTTGTTGTGTTAAATTAATTGCAATTTATGAGTGACATATTTAATATGACACCATTCAATATATATTAATTTTATGCTTTTGCAAATAATACACGCTGAGACAATCAAGAAGTAACTATTTTAGTGGCGCTTGCTAGCAAAACTTTTCAGTTTTCGTAAATTTCCTACAAATTATAAATGTAAAAAAAAGTTTCATTAAAAATGTTGGCTTTATAAATTTTTAGATAACAGTCCAAAAGGTGGCACCAACTATATACTTTCAGGAATGTTATGTTATGTTATGTTATGTTACGTTACGTTACGTTATGTTATGTTATGTTACGTTATGTTATGTTATGTTATGTTATGTTATGTTATGTTATGTTATGTTATGTTATGTTATGTTATGTTATGTTATGTTATGTTATGTTATGTTATGTTATGTTATGTTATGTTATGTTATGTTATGTTATGTTATGTTATGTTATGTTATGTTATGTTATGTTATGTTATGTTATGTTATGTTATGTTATGTTATGTTATGTTATGTTATGTTATGTTATGTTATGTTATGTTATGTTATGTTATGTTATGTTATGTTATGTTATGTTATGTTATGTTATGTTATGTTATGTTATGTTATGTTATGTTATGTTATGTTATGTTATGTTATGTTATGTTATGTTATGGTATGTTATGTTATGTTATGTTATGTTACAGACATATTTTCGCGGCTTTTGGAAAATTTATGTTTATTAGTGGCAGTTCAACATCGACTGTCCAAAGTTTGGTAAAGAGAAGATTTCTAAATAAGCTTCGGGCTGTTGCGGAGAACTCACTAAGTTGGAAAAAAAATCTTAGTTGGGGACGAGGACCATTTTTTATAAATGAGGGGTCAACGCACATGAAAATAAACAGGTGGCAATAGTTTCACAAAAGCTTCTGTTTGATAGCAATAGCAATAGCTTTTGGACCGAAATAAACGACATGTACGTGAACGACTTGTAGTTCTAGCATGACTGCCCTGTGTGCCGCACAGCGAATGCAACAGGGGATCATTTTCTTAACCGCTTGGAATTTATTATAATCCCTTTTAGAGGTGAACCGACATGGCTCCCAGCTGAATTCGCAGTTCTCTGCCATTCCGACTAAATTTGGACGCCTTGGATTCATGTCAGCGTGTAACAGTGTGGCCTTAGGCCTTTTCTTATAAAAAAAGAGAAACGACCATTTATCTTTATATATCGGAAGGCCTTTTAGGATTAAAAAATACTCCTTAAATGGCAATTGTATTTTTAGTGAATGCTATCCACTTTGCAACCCTACTCTTATTTCATCTTTCTACTAATTTTTGAATACCTCTCACTTTTTTTCCGCCGCCAAATATAAAAATGGAACCACTGTTCATTTTAAAGGATACATAAATTATATATGGAATTCCTTTTAGCTCTAAGATATCTTTTATTTTCAAAAGTCCTCATTGAGATTTCTTTTCAATATATGGCATCTTTCTCTGATCCATAAATAAGCCTTGAACTCTCTTGCTATGTATTCGTCAAAGCTAAGGAATTTTACAATTACATTTACTATTAAATGCTCTTTCCTATTTTTTAGAATTCTTATGTTATGAAACGAACATTTACAACTAGTAATATTTCAATATTGAAAAAACTAACGTTGACTATTAACCTCTTTGAAAGAGATGTGTAAAACAGCCTCTTTTTTGTTCCACAAACTCCTTCTAAAACAAGTGTATAAACAAATATTTATGCATTAAATTAATATGATATTTATTGTTAATACTCGGAAGAGTATGAGACTGGCTGGTACATGGCCAGGTATATTAATGACTTTATTACAGATATCTTGTAGATTCTATAAAGCGTTCTCTTCTTTTTAACCACCAATACGACGTCAGTATGAGGTTCAATTGCGCTGTGATAAATTTTTAGCAAATATTATCATTATTATTATTTTAGTTTTTGTTTTTGTTTTGAGTTAAAGAAAAAGAAAATAAGTAATTTTAACACACTACCCACACATTCGTTTGAAACCAAGAAAATTCAAAAATTCAACAGAAAATCAAATTGAGCAATTTGTTAGGGTATATTTTATATGCTGGACAAAAATATTATACCCATTTTATGAGTAAAAGTAGTTTCCAATAAGGGCGAGTGTAATAAATATGAGCTCATGTGTAATAAACACGGTATCGTTCAAAAGTCTGCTTCAGCTTCCTACGGCGCCACGGATCATAAAGTTCAAATGAATGATTCTGGCGAATAGATCCGGTGAAATTCGAGTAATGGCTTGGACCATGTTGACAACAAAACATAGGGGGTGAAATCCCATCGAAACATATTAACATGTCTATTGTGGCGTTTGCCATTTAAAATGTAGAACCACATGTCGTCACCGTTCATATCGTTGAATTCGTACCAACAGAAAATTGGTTATCACTGATGCATTGACAATGATGGCTCCACCAACGTAAGGTTCGAAATTTACACCAACCAGTAAGTTCTTGGTACTTAATTACTTTCCTACCAGTAAGTTGGTATCGCCTCATATATGGAAAATTCACATCAGGTGTTAAAGTTGACCTTTTGGAAAAAATACGACACGTTCCGCAGGCTACTCAGTGAAATAAATTGTGCTGTTTATCATCAAAATCTACAGCCGAATTTAAGTTTGTAAAAGTGTCAGTCCTTCTTTCGGCGTCGAATCTATCTCCTTGGGGTCTTTTGCAAACTTTCACATTGGAGAGACTTTTTAGAAGGGTTCTCATATTTATCGCAAAGTGGGCGCAACATGCTTAACGTTTGTGCTAACGAGCAATTGTTTTGATAATAACTTGGTGATTTTGCATCAGTGCCTGAATGGCTTAAACAGAGCTCCACATCAACCCGCTCTTGTTGGAAACCTCTTAGCAGTAGGATAATATCCATATATGAGTACATGTATATGTAGATTCACATAATTTTGTGTATAAATAATTTTAGGCACATGTGTTAACATGTTTTCTATACACAAGCATGTTGATGCTTTTAAAAGCAGTTCAGTTTAAAAGAAGAAACCAAAACAGAAAGGAATCACAAAAAATTATAATGAAGACATCAAACTAGGCACTGCCTACTTTTTTTCTTAACAAATTTTTTAGAACAGCAAAATCACCACAGTGTAGAGAAAAACAGATTTAGATTTGAAAAAAGAAGAGGTGTTGTTTCATGGATTTCTTAAGCAACAATTTAATGGTTCGATCATACAGGCAAACAAACAAACACACTTGCTCTGCTCATAGTAGGTTTTCACTTCTTATTATATTGTTTTGGTTGTGTTTGTGAATGAATGAAAAAGTACAAACACTTTAAGGCCTAAAGCTGAACACATGTTCGGAATTCATTAATTCAAAATGATTCATAGTTGAAAGTTTAATTGATGCTAAAAAGCTTGCGAGCAAATTGTGCAATAAATTTTAAATTTGCAATATAAAAAGAATTATTTAATGAATATAACTTAACTTGTTTAGGTAATGAGGCAAGTTTTGCGCTAAGTATTATTTTTGTTTCTCTCAAAAAGTTTCTTACGCTGTTTTTTGCTGATGCAGAATTTAAGTTTTTAAATATATTTTAAATATAAAAAGTAGTAACGTTCACTAGTATTAACAACTCAATATTACTTAGCCTATCATTGCAGTATTTGAAGGTTCTATTTAATATAAAAAAATTAATACAAAAATATGTCTAGTCTTTTCATAAAATGGATAATGGCATGAATGCAGAGTGGCTAGAGAAGAGACAGTTAACCCGCCTCTGATTATTGCGAGTTTCAACCGATATTTTATTGAGGAAGTGGTAAGACCTGGTTGGGAAAATAAAAAATTTCTAGAGCTTGGATATTCACACAAAACATGGTTGTGTTAACCATAATTTAAGAGAAACATATTATCATTGAAATATATGACTGTATTAAAATTAAGACTTTAGGTACTCCTAGAATGATAGAAAAACTAAAGTTTTACAAATGCTTAATAGACAACGCGCTAAACATTTAAGCCACAGCACCCTCTTACTTTGGTTAAACACCAAGAGAATCTTACATATTCTCTCTATTACGAACATTTTATGGTTAGGGTTATTATTATATATTTGTACAGTTAAAATATTTCGTTTTTGGTTAGAGTTTTAGTAAAAATTTTATAGAGCAATTTTTACGGATGGAAATCATTTAATGATTAACTATTTTCATACAACCACCATATGTTTGTCATAACAATATATTGTTGTAGACCACATGATATGGTGGTCGTAACCATGCTACTGCCATGCCTTTTCTTTGCGTGTAGTTACCATTTTAGCTGCAGTGCAGCAAACAATGTTAGTGATGCCTTAATAAAATCAAGAAGAAAAATATGCATGTTTTCACACAAAATTCAATTCGAATATATTATACAGTCAGAATATAGAGTACAGTCAGTTGGCCATCTTTAATATCGCTGACATGTCCGCATGTAGGGCGCTACATTTTCTTGGGATTCTGAAAAACATGTCGACCACCAATTCTACTAAATAGTTACCTCCGTCTACTCCGTTATCCCATTTGGATCCATTTGTGTATACGTCCAGATGGTCCGAATAGGGTTTCGCTTACTCTGTTGAACCAGGATTTTCCGAGGTTGAGGAGTTAAATTTCTTCGAGAGGAAAGATTTCGAAGTTATGTAGTCTCTGAAGCCAATGGATTCAATTCGGCCTAAAAAATACAGGAATGTCCCCATAGTGTATGGTTCAATTAATTGGTTACGATTAACCGAACCGGTATATTTAGTGCCAGCGTTTTGGACAGTAGATCCATCGGTAACCAGTTCAGCACTGCAAAAAATGTAATTGGAATCGCCGTACTGCTTAAGATTTTAACGAGAAATCGATTGGAAGATACCAAAGCCCCATAGCACATAACTGGCTTAGTAGTCGCATCGAAAAGCTAGTTAACGTTATAGGGACTCATTCCATATGACGTTTCTATATCTTCCTTGCCTTAGTTGCTCTGGCCTCCAGGTTGCGTTTCCAAAATATTTGGATATCCGAATATAATAGCGAATTTAATTACTTTATTCTAATTAAACAGAAAATGTATCGAAAATATGAAATGTTAAGAAGAATTCTCGATTTCTATTTTCATCATTGGTTTGATTAAATTGTTGATGCTTACAATAGATAATTACTCAGTAGAAAGAAACAGCCAACACAGAATGCTAGCCATTCTGCTAGGGTATAATAAGTTGCACTATTCAAAAAATAATTGCATTAATAATAAACATTTTCTTCCTAAACTTGAGCCTGAATGCACCATTTGCTTAATTACATAAGCCACTATTTTATGATAAAAACAATTATGGTATATTATAAAATTTTTCCTTTAGAAAACAAAGTAAGGTAGATAATCTCCTCAATAATGAAAATAATTTCAAATACTTCTCAAGTTTGCTTTCAACACCTTTAAAATTGTTTGTGATTTAAAAACAAACTGATATAACAAAAAAATCGATATGAATTTCAATTAAATTAATTTTCAAAGTTTTTTTTATTTTTGGTTTGTTTTTTTAATTAAACTCATAAATCTCTAAAGGCTGTAGTAAGTTTTATTACACAGCCTCTACATTTTCTCATGCACATATTTATTTTCTACCAAGTTTTTATTAACTTTTATTCACTTAAAACATGTTCCAAATATATCAAAATGTCATAAATATGTCATGTTCTCGTATGTAATCGACCACATATAAAAAAGCCCACTAAACAGAGAACGATTATATTAACAATTTAAACAAAAAACCCCACAAAAAAACAAACTTACAGTAAAAAATTTAAAAATAAAACTAAACTTTAACTGATCTAAGAAAGAAAAAATTAAATTAATTGTCAAAATTATAAATAAACAAAACTGATAAAAATTTTAATAAGAAACTGTTCAAAACGCCTGATCTCTGCGGCATGTGCAAAACACCCCACTAACGTGTTTAATTAACTTTCAAACAAAGAGAAAAAACGAAACAACACAAACAATTCTAACAAATGGAAATTTTCTATAATATGAATTATCATTTTTTATAGATCTTTAAAGAATTTTGTTTAAATAAATTATTAAAACAATAAGTTAACAGTAGTTGATTGTTGTTTTCTGTTTTACTCTCAATTCATGGTTTTTCTTGATTTTTTAATTCACCAATCAATAGAAACAAAAATATATCCAGCCACCAACTAACAGCTTTATGAATTATTGACTTTGAACTTTGATTTCATTTTCTTTACTCGATTTTTTTGTTATCACGTCAGTGTATGTATTACTGCTATTGGTGCTGTTGTTTTTGTGTTACACAGCCATGTTCTGTAACAATTTGTTTAATAACTCCTACAATTTATATTTATTTATTGAATTTCATCTGGCTGTAACAACAATTTAAAAAAAAAAACGCAATGCTAAAAAAAGAAGAAAAAAAAAAACAAAATGCAGCTGCATTTCAATTGAAAATTGGTCAGTATTAATTCATAAATTTGAAGCTAAACAAAAAAAAATGTTTTTAACCAAATGTTGTTAACATTGGCCATCAGCCATGGGTTTCAAGACAAATTGTTTAAATAAAAAAAAAATGTTATTAAATAAATATGAATTCTTTCAATTTTTCTTTTTGTTAAAAAATATAATTGCATGTATGGCAAATGTTTGTGTCTTAACTCTTTTGTTTTCTTTGGATTAATTAATTTGGAAATAAAAAAAAGCTTAATTGCAGTTGATAATTTTGTTTAAACTAATTAATTGATTTCAATTTATTGCCTTTAATATAAAACCGGGTATTTACAGGAATTCGTTTCGGCAGGAAATTTGGTTGGCCTTGGGAATATTGTACTAAAGGTGTTGAGTTTTGTTTGGCGGACTTTTAATTTCTTTGTAGAACTAAATACGGCTCTTAATGAATTATCAATTTATTGCAAATTTCTGCTATCCTAGAAGCAGAAATTTCGAAATTTTTTTTGAGTTGCAAAAAAAAATTAAGTGAAAATAAATTAACAAAAATTAGATTTTCATAATCGCTTATGGATCGTGTCGCACTTTTCACTAACATAACCAAGCTGTTTCTTACATTGCATACTCTGTGTCAGTACTTGAGAACAATGTATTATAAAATTCACTACGAGGGTTAGCTGAGGCATACTGGGATTAATGAATTTTAATTTTAAGCGTACAACCAAATTTTTGAACTCTTTTCTTATAAGATGAAGTGGATGGTTCGATGTTAAATTGGAAGAAAACTTGCTGGGTGTCATATATAACCAAAGTACTGGTAAATGTGAAAAGTCAGTGTATGTATTATTTATGAATATGTTATGCATATCAACATCAATATCGACAGTAACTGTTTTTGGTTGTTTACAACCAGGTGAACCTCGTGTTGATTAGCGTTGTGTATGGTTAGTATGGTAGTTCTTGTTTAGCGGTACCGATGAAAAGTCGTGAAGTTGAAGCCGATCAAAGTCTGATTTATTGCGCATGGCTGGGATTTGGCTGCTTCAGAATTTATTATATACATTCGCAATCTTTCTGGCCTCACGTACATAGGTGTTAGAAGATTGTTTACCGAATCAGTCAACAGATATTGGATATTCGACACATGAAGTGGATTGCGCTTATTTCACAACTTGCTGATCAATTGTAAAATTAGTTTGACAGCAATGGCTGCAAATATTCAAGAGATTTAACCAACTCTGCCAGACCACATACTCTTATACGTTCTTGTCCTGAAAATCCAGTGTGCTGTTGCATGTACTAAATATATTTTTCAGATCGCGAAAGAAGGATTCAAGTGTTTCGGGTTTTTTAAACGGTGTAAGAGAAGATCCCATTCACTTCATCTTTTTACTATTTATGCGACTCATATTTGACCAAATATAGAATACAATTCTCATCTATTTTGGAGCTTCTTGACTGCACAGAGGAGATGATGAAAATGGTTATTGGTGACAGTAAAATGTGGGTTCCTTGTTATTGCCCTGTCGTTGCTACAATGGTATATGCTGTAATGCAATTAAGGAACTAGTTCCTGGTGCCCGAACAAATATAAGTATAACCAGTTCCTTATGAAGAGCTAATTCGTTCATGGTAGATTGGGCAGTGGACCATTGAACACACTAGAGGGAAGATTCAGAATAAACTTCCTGCCGAAATTTATCTTACCACTTTCAATGTAGAAATAGCGGAAAAGCTATTCGACCAGTTATTTGGTTGTTCGCGTTTAAGCGGAATACGCTTTATGGAATGCTTTGAAAGTCCAGTTTTAATTTTTTTACTTATTTAGTTGCGCGAAACTTATACAATTTGACATAGTGCTACGAATACCTCGTGGTAAAATAAGGTGCTAGCGTTTAGAGACGTTAAAATGGATTTTCAAAGTTGTTCTTCTTATTTTATTTGTACGAAAGAAATGGCAGAACATACACACACGGGCAAATCTCATTGTCTCTTTGCATACTCAACATTTGAAGTTCGCAGATACCCTCAACCGACGTAATGGCGCACATCAAGAATATAGCATCGCCATATTGGCCTTTGGTTAGAATGTTGTTCTCTTCTGGTGCAATACTTTCCTGGATTTACGCTAAGATACCTCAAAACGAGCGATATGCAAAGAATTAGTTCTCCTTACAGAATAATACTTTGTCCCTGCAGGAATTTACATATTCAATAGTTTTCATGCTGAAGGTATGGTGTAGGGTTGCTTGACGGTAGTTGTTCTCGGCGCGGCGACCAGGAAGATATTTAATGCATAATAGACAGGAACGTATTTCTGAAGTTTTTAAAAACAAATTTGTCAGTATCTTTCATTATCAAACATGCAGCATATATTGCTCGCTTAATGATCTACACTATTCATTTTCAACATCTATAAACCCTTTTCAATGCCCTGATCTAAATACAATTAATCAAATGCTGAATTTTTTAAAACGGGTTAACCGGGTTTTTATTGATTTCAAAAACCGAAACCGTACCTACTCCTGCTATCCTGCTTAACATAAACTTTTCAAGGTCCAACATAAAGCATTCATTGCATGAGTCAGGGTCATCTGTGAGTTTTGGTCCAAACTAAACAATGCAAAATCAATTCCAAATCCTATATTTATTGAATATTTTATGATTAATCAGGCTGGTCATTGAACGCAACATTTGAAAAATATTATCTTAATGATTCTCCATAAAACTCGAATGCAGTAAGTGGAATCACTTTAATTTTTGTGATTATAAACATGTGTGAGTATTGACATTTTGAACCGCAGGAATAAAGTCAACAATCGATACAATGATTTATATTTTCCAAAAAAAAAAAGAATTGGCACATGTCTGCCTGCATTTATATCACAAACACACAGACGTGTGCTAATAATTTGAATGTTCAAACTCACACTTTTACACCACAGAAATTATTTTATTTTTTGTTAACAAAAGTAAAATTTATGTTGCTTGTTACAATTGGTTGACAATATGTCTTGCAGTGACATGTAAATGATATTAAACAAAATGTTTTTGATTTTTGTTTTCGTTATTTCTTCCACTCTAATGCTTTTATCTCGCACATAAATGCAGAAGAAAAAATGTGACAAAATCTGTAAGCAATTGGCCTCTATTGATTGCCAATACTCAAAACACTTTGATTTTAGAATTTATTGTAAAAATTCAATAAAAAAAAGTGACTAATCATGCAAAAGTTATAAATCATTAGGAATTGAAAAAATCAGGGATAATAAACGAAAATATCATAAATTTGTTTAGGCAACGATAAGAGAGTTTCTTTCTAAAGTGTTTTATTTTGCTTCAAACACCCATAAGTTTCCGAAAATGAATCATGAGCTGAATAAATGCTGAAACATCATGTTTTAACATTTTATTTGTTAGTTATTAAGTTTTTGTTTTTTATTATATTTTGTTACGCTCCATACATAGCACAAGTTACACTGTACAACACCAAATAATGGCTGTTATTTAGTGGTGCTTTGCTCATTATTATAGCGAATCGGCATAGAAAATCTTAAAATCCTCACATTTGAGGTATAAACAGTGCTAAGCAATTTTATGTAAAACACTAAGAGCAACATTTTTGTAGAACATTGGAACCCATTATTTCTTCGCTGTATACGCCCCTCTCTTGAATAAGGGTAAAAATCTTCTCTTATGCTTGTATATAGAAGGCTGACATGTTCTATAAAGTACTTGTTATAAAGTACTTGTTATAAAATAAGTCTTCGCAGGCACAGAAGCTCAAAATTGAACTTGAACGCCAGAAATAAGTCAGAACTTAAAATACTCTTCAGGCTTTATTTTGTTCTTATGCAAAATTAGTGCGAAAGTAGCCAATAAAACCTGACTTTATAAGGATAGTTGGTATTAATATATATCTAAAGTAAAATTTCACTATAAGTCACCCACCATACAAAAGAAAGCTGTAGATATAATATTTGTAATAGGATGAAAATACCAAAGTTTCGGGATTTAACTTTACAAAAACCTGTTCACATATAATTTTATCCGATGTTACGGCTCGACCGCTAAGTACAACTACGGGGAATTCTTGAAATCTTCTCTATATTCATGCTGGAAGCTATGGAAATTCCTAATAATTCAGTAAAATTTTACTAAACCCCTGTGCTACTGCTCTGCTCTCTTATGTGCGATCTTTCAAGTTATAACCACCACAAAAAAACTACTCTTTCTTTATTTTTTGTGGTAATTTTTTTACGAGTTCATTAAGAGCAAACTCACATTTGCTAAAAACAAAACACATACAATTTTTATTGTTGTACGTAGAAAAATGTTAGAATCTTGCGCTTAGATAAATAACAAAAGAAAAAAAAACATTATTAAGATTCTGCTGTTTCTACGCTTTGTGTGCTAAGAAAACTACAGCACATAAATAATACAACAAAGTCTAAGCAAAATCCCCATAAAAAGGAAGTTCCTAAAAGCAATACCAACATAACGACACGTACGAAATGCAAAATAAACAAAAAATTCATAAAATTCACAAAAAAGTTACACTTGTTATTATTTGAAACGACAAACAGATTAAAGACAAAAAGCACCATACGGCTCATATGCAAATGCATTATTAAAATACTAAAACTTACTATAGACGTGTAAATATGGCTGGAATCTTGTTAATGTTGGGCAGTTTCTCTCTAAGATTTTGTTTGTTTTTATAATCGCAGTTGTTTGTTAAAGCGCTTATTATGAATGTTCTTGAATAAGAAAAACATTAAGGATTAACGCATCTGCAGCAAGTCAACTAAACTAGAAAATGTTAAACTTTTAACCTTTCAGTTTTCTGTTACTTTTATTTCTATCTTCCATTCTGGGAAGTTGTAGTTTTTCCTAGATTTTCTCATCATAAAGTTATGTGTATTTGGGCATTTTGTTTGCTTATTAAGCGTAGGCTGATAACACTTTTACGTTTTGCAGAAATTTTGTAAAGTATAAATATGAAAGAATTAAATTAAATGGGCAAAAACGAAAAATCTAAATTCGTGTAATGTGTGTCTCTTTCCCGTTGGCAGACATTGATCATTTCAAGAGCAATAAACAGTGACATAAACAAAAGACTTAAGACATAAACTTTGCGATGCCTTTTGAATACGTAAAAAGGGTGGAATTTGAAGTTCGAGTACGAAAAGGGAAAATGAGAAACTAAGGAAAGTGAGAAACTGGTAGTGGAAAAGGTATCATAGAAGGAGTTTCTGTTTCGTAAAAAAGTTTATTTCAAGCAAATTTTCTTACAAAAGAAGTACTTTCCACAAAAGTACCTTTTGCAAGATATTTCTTAAAAATGCAAATTTAATAGAAGGAAAATGAAAGAAGTACCCTTACAAGTAGGACATTAAAAATAATACTTGTTAAAAAAGTACTTTTTTATACAAAAACGTTTAAAAAAGATTAACAAAAAGTTAGGTTTATCTTGTAAGAAAAGAACTATTAGAGAACTAACTTTTTTAAAAAAAAGTAGTTCTATTGAAATTGTGTTTTCTGCAAACCTCCTTTAAAACCACCTCCTCCAAAATAATACTAATTAAAAAAGTACCCTGTCATAAAAGTACATTTTAACAAGGAAACCTTTTACGTCACGTTTCGACCGCAGAAAATAAAAGAACTATTGCATATATTTTTCTGCTTGAGCGCAAATTTATGACATTTTCCTTTCGTCATTTTCCAGCACGATTGTGAAGTTGTTGCTGATTCTATACTACTCGTATATCGTGATTGAGAGAGACAATGGATCGACCGGTCTATATACGGATAAGACACCTGTTGCGTTAAAACTTTGCTTCTGTTCCATTGCATTAAATTTCGAATCAGCTTCGCTTTCTTCAGCTTCATAATTTTCTTTTGACGAAATTATTTTATAAACTTTTAAGAAATTTCTACATTCTTAATGGGGCAGATGTATAATTACATGAATCTTACACACCTTTCGATTTAAGGCGGAGGTGCTATTTCCTATTTCGCCAATGAAAGCCAATATAGATTTTCATAATCAGGTAAACATAATTTTTTTTTAGTATTCAATAATAACTCTTCCCTTCTGCCTGAAAATGGTACAATAAGATAATTTGTCAGAATATTAAAACAAAAAGACAGTTGACGAACACATTGCTGTTACATTGTTGCACACACAAAAATACACAACATTAGTTTTTAAATATCTCGGTTTTTGTAATTAATTAATGCGATTTCTACGCTAAGTTGATAAGGCAGGCGATGCCAGGAAATTCAATGAACATCAATCACCAAAAGATGTTTTTAGAAAATGTACAAAAAATATTCACTTTGTGCAGTTTTCCACACAAGGGTAAGATGAAGTTTAATAGAAAAAATTAAAAAACAGGAACTTCTACATTCATTTTAAGAAAGTTTTTGTTTAATAGTTTTCTTCTACTGTGAGCATTAAAAATATAAGACTTTCTAGAAAGGTGGCAAATATTTAAAAAGTCTTATTCGACTATTTGTAGCATTTACCTGCAGTATGGCATTTTTGAATAAATGTCTATAAACCGAATGTATTTTCAATATTTACATTTGCACTTTAAAAATAATTCCCAATTTGTTTATTGATTTTAAGCAAATTTAGTTCAAAACTCTAATAACACTTAGAAATAATATTTCATTACATTTAACAATGGCTGAAAATTGTATGTTAATGGCAAAATAATGCAAATTATATGAATTTTTTTAAACCATAAAATTATGTTTTATTTATGCTTAATTCTCCATTTTTTCATATTCTTTTAAATAATATTTGCAATTCATAGCTACATTGAAAGTGTGTGGAAAATTGCCAAAACTAAGATGAAAAGTAGAAAAAAACACATAAACTTAAATTACAATAGATTTTTAGTATGAGTATTAATATCAAAGCCAATAATGCCGCACACACGATTATATACTCTCAGCTTAAGATAAATTCATACATGTAGTTAAATGTATTAGCCATGAAAACAATTGGCCAGTTAAGGAGGCAAACACCGAAACCCCATCAACAACAGCAGAAACAAAAATTAAATGCTAATAACAATATTGTACTCATTTCATTTGATATTGGTCTACCGACAGATGGATAGATCGATAGACAGACAAATGGTTGAACAATTTTGAAGGGGAGAATAGTAATGGGCATCATGTTGCACAGTGTGGCATAGAGTATAATATTAACGGCCTTTGATTAAAATATCTAAAGCGTCTGTTTATTAGCGCCTTAAAAATATTCTGTTTTGAATACTTCATTGAGTATTTAAAACCATTGAAATCTTTCTATTGTCTCGTTTTAAAAACTCAAACTTAATAAAACAGAAGGTTTGATATGATCCACCGACCGGCACTATGATACCTTATGGATCTTCTGTGCCTCAAAATATTAGATTAATAAAGGTCAGTACTGAAATCAAAGAAGCCCGTTTAAAAACACGTCTTCTATCACTCATTAAGAAAATATATTCCCGAAAAATGTGTGTCATTACTTCATCCTTTTCAATTTATAAATGAGACAAAAGAGAACTAATCAGATTTCTCAGAATACAATAGTAATAAATTCGAAGGTCATTTCTATTTAATTCCAAATTCTTTTGTATAAGTAGGTTTTAATAAAGGATTTAAGAGCTTAATTTACCACACCAGAATCCATATAATAAGTTGAGCGATTATTCAGAAAGCAACTCTGGCGAAAGCTGTTCAGTGAGAGAGAAAATATACTGTACAATAACAAACTCAAGGCACATCAATAAGATGAATGCATCAGTAAAATAACTATATTTTATATTTCATGGCAATAGTTAATCTCTATATAAACAAAAGAATGGTAGATGTAAAATTCACCGGTTAGTAAATTTTTTTGAAATACGTTTTATTTAATTAATTTCTCTCCTCTTTTCTAAATTCACAAACACAAGGTTAAAAAAAAAGAACACTTTTGCACATAAACACAAATATAAAAATAAAGCCTAGTTCCTATTCAAAAAGTTCGGCCGGTAAATATACTGAGATCAAAATGAGGGTGTTTGGTCTCTGGTATGCGAACTCGAAATACCAGTCGATTTCAAGTTTTAATACAGACTTTCTTGTGTATATGGAGCCCTGTGTGGGTTGAAATATTTGTCTCCATTGCTTTTGGGAATTATCTGAAGGAACTGCAGTTAAACAAGGATGCCTCGCAAGGGGTAGACAATCAATATCTGGAGGTACTCCTAATATGGATGGCCAAAGAGTTGAACAAGAAATACGAAACTCAATGAGAGTAAATTACAAATCGATTGCATGGAAGCAATTTGCGGAAAGAGGGGGACGAAAATGGGCCTGCTTCGATATCCCCCCTACATTAAATAATAAAATACTAAATTTCAGCTTTATACCTGTAGCGGAAATGTCCCATACGAATCAAGAGCACCCTATTCTCGCAACCCAAAAAGTTTACTCTTTAACATTTTCCTGATCACTTATTCCCTAAGACCTACCTGTGAGACAATTTTCTCTAGCTATAGTAGAAGTTTCTCCCGTGATATTGATGAGTATGTCAGTGAATAGGTACTAAAATATGAACTATTTACAACTTCATATCTCAGGATGCTTTCTTTTTGTAAAACTAGCATACTTCACCAAATGAGGTTTCCTGTACATAGAGACCTTAAGTTTCGAGCTCCATTATTTTATAATTCAACGAACGCATACTGTGTGCGTAAACCTTAATTTGGCCAGGCGTACTACCTAAATTGCATAAGAGTGAATACCAAAGTCCATAATTAAATTTTAAAACTTAATATCCTCAATTATGCTACATGCCGGAAAAAATATCTCTAAAATAGCTCGAACCATGGCATTAACTGCAAAAAAAAAATTATCAAAATTATTTTCGTCAATTTAATTTAGCAACTAACAATCTTTCTCGTCAAAAATAACTTAAAAAATTTTTCGGTTTTTCTCTATTCGTGCCACTGTGCGTCATATAAAGAATTTCTGCTGGGAAAACAAGCGAAAAACGAAAAAATATTCTGCTCTATTGCAATATAATTAACGTCATCAATTGCCACTCATAACACAATTTAAGTAAGTCCGGTATTCAGACAGTCATATTTATATTCGTCTGTTCGTCTGTCAGTCAGTTCATTGAAAAGGCAGCCAACCCCCTCCATTTACAGCCAATTGACCAGCTGAGTTGATACAATTCGACCCAATCGTTTCAACAAAATTATAATTTTTTATTCTTATATTTTTACTATCGTCTTTATCGGTTTTTGCACAGCAGGAGTTTGCTTGGTGTTTCTGTTTGCTGTTGTTAGTTTGTGTTTTTTTTTTCTTTTTTAAATTTATTTTTCGTGGCAAGACACTGTTTAGCAACACTTTGTTACATACAATAGCAACACTTATGAAATATTTTAAATTAACATACGATCACAATGAGCTTTAGCTCTCATAGAAATATCAAAGAAATAATATTATTATTATTATTAATTTAAATGATAATAAAAAACATGTTTATTACAATCTAAAGTTATTAATGAAAAGGCATTAGATCTGCTCAGACGAAACCAAAGTTGGTATTTTACTCAATCAGGAAAGTGCAGTGGGGGTTTTAATTCAAATTTCTATTTAATAATAGGATTTACTATTATTAAATGTTGATTATGAGTAGAAATTTATTTCAACAAAATATGCAACTTGATCTTAACTTTTCTATTCAAAGTCAACAGTAGAGTCGACTTTAAATTTCTTGTCAGATTCTGCAGTCTCGAAAAAAAGGCATGGGATTTTTTTAATTTTATGCTTCATGCGCAAGTTCTTACAACAATTTAGATGAAGTTTAACAAGTATTTTCTTGGAATAGGAAGTATGGCAAACTCGTGTAGTCTTTCTTGTAATTACTAGCATTTGTTAAAGGCTTAGATATATCTCATGGCATTCACATTCAAGAGGTGTCTGCCCGTGGTACTTAGCCTGATGCTCACCAGTGCTGGACTTTCACGTACGATAACGCTATCGTCTCAGCCTATTCTAACCGCAGTCTGCAAGTATGATCTTTTTCTATTTGAAGATTCTAGCTTAAAGTTCCCTCAATATATCTAAGCACCTTACTGACCATCTTGCAGTGGAACTTTTTGTGCACCATTTAGGCCTGGGTACATGTGGTATCCTCGCTCTACCTTTTCATGTTTAATGAGTCTACCCATTGTAGGACCGTAGCTCTCACCAGGGTATTCCCCAGTGCAAGTCTGGGTTCTGATCCAAAGTAATTCATAGCAGCTTTTTTCCCAAGTGTACCTACGTGTCCTCTAATTCTTATCAATGTAATTTCATTCACCGAGCCACATCTATTTGGTGTTAGAACACATTCCAGTACTAGCTTAGAGTACCCGTTCACTTGCCTCATGCGTTTTATAGCCAACTGATTATCAAGTGCAATGAGAACCTATCATCTATGCACTCAACTTTCCAGCAGGTGATACAACGCATGCAGCAACTCAATCAATTTTGTCTAGTAAAGGGATACGCGCTCCCCCAGATGTAGGTACAGGAGAGAACCATCAGTAAAAATACTGATGTCGTTCTCCATACAATAATTGTGCATAACACCTTTCGCAGTTAGTATCCGATGCAGATTAACAGTATCATTTCAATATTTTGACAATCAGTTTTGTCATTATAGCTCGATATGGTTATTCAATTTAAACTCCTTAAGCACATGGATGTTGTACAACTGCAGACAACAGCACTAACGCAAAAGTCGTCAAGTTGAACTATTGAAAAACACATATTTAGTTGAGTGCCACATTTTTACGAAGAATAGCAATGTTGTCGGCCCGTCTGGTGTTTTGTTGACTTAGGGGAGTTGGCTGCTTCTAAAATGAAAGGTTTATTTTGAATTTGGATACCCAGTCTCAGATAATCGACTTTAAGGGGCTACCGTATCAGTCGTAACGTGAGCATAATGCGCCCCTTATCCACAAAATATCTGGCGATCACATGACGATTAGATTTAATAACTGTGTCAATTTTCTTCAATCACAGAATATGAACGACTAGAACGAGAAAAATTATCAGCCACAGTACGATTCGGAGTTATACTCTTCCTGCTGATGTCACTTCGTAAACGAGTACTACTGCTAACATTTTTGAAATTTTCGCGCATGATGTTTTTATTAGGAAGACACCATTCTGCATCGTTGTTTATATATTTATTATGCTTAGAAGTCTAACAGATTCAGAATTCAAGCTTGAGTGACTATGAAATTTCGTCTACTACCGTTACTTGAATGTAGGATGCAAAACGAAATAATATTCGACATAAAAATATTTATATTATAATTTATAAGAATCAGTATAAGTATTTAACTTTGGTTTTCTTTAACTGTCAGTGTTATGAAAAATAGAGCTTTTGCAATTAGAAACATAAAACGGTTAAAGTTCAAAGTCACTGGCGCACACACGCCAGTAAAACTTATTTAAAACAAAATTCAAATACTTTTTCATAAAAACGTTTTGTTTTTATTTATTATTTATTTTAAGGTTTTTGCATAAATGCACGTGTAAGTATTATTATTATTATGAGTATTATTGTGGCATGAAATTGATTTCGTTGAAAAGATAAAAACTTATTAATAAATAAAAACTGCAGACAAAAAACAAACAACTCAACAGAGATTAATGTTTTTTCGACTACTTCGTAACTGGAAAAAATGATTAATTTTAGGAAGTAATTAAATGGTGTAAAAAATATAAATTAATATAGAGTTTATTGGAATAAAAATATTTAATTAATTTAATATTTCCAGTAAGTCATGAGTGTTTCTGAAGTGTTAAAATAGTTTTTAACCAAATAAGGAACCCACGTGGAGTTGTGTGGCTTTTAGATTTTTTCCTTTTTTTTTAGGTATTTGCCAAAAGGTTATTATTATTTTTTTAAATTTTGAAAAAATATGTTCACCATACTTATTATTGTTTTTTGTCTTAGAAAAATTCTGATCATTTTCGTCTTTTGCCTTTATTTTAGTTTCCATTACAATTTTAAAACTAAATGCTATTTTCACAAATATGGTAATGAACATATGTAAACATTTGTACCATGACATTTCTATGGAGAAACAAGCATAAATGCAATATTCGTACTGACATATTCAAATAAGCAAAATGTTTACAATTTTGTGCTTGTGTCTTAAGTCTTTTGTTTTTCATTCACATATTTTTTTTATTAGAAATTAACATAATAGGTTTTTACACTTCACTGGAGATGAAAAACTTTAAAAATTTATAAAGAAATTTAAGAGTTAGTTTTTAAAGGACATGTGTTAATCTTGGTAAAACAAAACATTACTCACTGTGCATTTTGTCCTTGAAAGATAAAGAAATCAGATCAGCTTTAAATTTATAATGGTTAAAAATATTAGCTAGTATGTGGTTTTAAGATGTTATTAGCTGAAGAAATTTTAAATGCAACAACCAGAGAGACAAATGTAATTCCCTATAAGACTTCGAAACCTCTATTTGGGTGTTTTAGTTCTGTGGTAAGTTCAAAGTTTGTTAAGAGAATTAAATTTCTTTTAATTTTTCTTGTAAAAGAAGAGGGTTGAAGAGGGCAAAATGTAATATAAAGGTTTCATTATTAATATTAAAATATTATTCGATATTAATACGGTTATTTGTGATTTGGCGGAAGTATCACACAGGCAAACGTATAAATCACTTAAACTAAAACATCCTTCCAGATGAAATTAAAACTAAGCAAATATTGAATATTATTGAGGCTTTCTAAAACGATATTTTAGATAATAAAATTGAGGTAGAGACGTAAAACTGCAGTTTTTTTTATTGAGAGATAATATGGCGCCATCCACTCACCACGTCATTCCAAGTATCACTGTAGTGAAACCTCCACGACACTCCCGCCTTTAAACCGTTGAGATTGTCGGCGACTGGTTATTTCAATTGCAGTTGCCCAATGAATGTTCGACTAAACATATTATTACATGAATATCATCAAGATCCGAAAAGCCAGGAATTGATTGATGAATAACAATCGGGTAGACAGTATTCAGTGATACTATTAAAAGAGTTAATATCCAAATGCCGCATTCCAAGAAGTGGTAAATAAAAATACTGATTTGTGGTAAATAATTTCTTAGATAGTTCCCTTGTTTTTTAAATCACTTTATGCATTATTTCTTCAAGACGAAAGCGTAGGAGGAAGTAGGCGGCATATTGGCTTTCTGGTAAGTTACCACCCAGAAATAACTATTGCTTCGCCAGCAGTAGAATTGCTTCACAAGTATGACTGATGATGGCAAACAAATTATTAATCGATTAATTAATTATTTAACTGAGATGTTAAATTACCATAAATTACGGTATTAAAAAAAAACAAAAATTATTTTATTAAATTTCTTTAATTGATTCAGATTTTAAGAATTAAAGAAAAATAATTTAGAAAGACACTTTGTAGTCAATTTATTACTTTTTCGCTGTTTTTGTTCAGAAGACTTGTGATGAGACTATAAAATAAGTACTGTCGTCTGAATTTACAACCATTTCGTTTCATACATCTGTCATAATCGTCTAGCAAATTTTGGAAACAATTTTTTTTTAATTCTGCGCTTTACTAAAGTCAATGCTGCCAATGCAAATTATTGTTCCATATTCCTATATCGGCGATCAAGCTGGCTAAAAATGGCTCTTTTTATTTGATTCGCCACTAAATGCAAGAACTAGTACCTTGGGAATAATTACGGCTCTTTTCAAAAGTCTGGTTTAAATTTAAGAATTTTTTGAAATATTTTGCAGTCTTACAGTCTTACAAAACCTTGGAATTAAAGCGACAGCTTACAGATCGAAAATTATTTCGGCTCTTCATGAGCGTATACTTTTTTACGATTTTCAAGACCTGAGGGGTGTATCCGTTATCGGCACCATTATTAAAAATCGTGAAAATAGTGAACCAAAAAATTTAAAAAAAAACGAAGATCAAGGTGATAATCCACTCATCACAATTGACTCAAAATATTTTATTAAAGAAAATGTGGGCAAAAGCAACATTTTTAAATTTGTTGTTTTATTGAAGACTACACTTTCTTTTAGAATGACAAACTAACTTTTTTATTTAAAATGGTATTTTGATTTTTAAACCATTAAGGCATTAATTACTATCAATCGAAATTTAAAGAACACTATTTAAAAATGGTGTCCATTTCATTTCATTTAAATTAATATTTTCTAACTAAATGACTTTTTTCAATTCACCCACTAAAAAATATACAAATATTCATTAAATATTTCTATAAAAAATTTTGACTTTGCTTTTTATTTTGCTTCTGTTTGTTGTCACCCTGACGTATGACTCCAAACTTACAAACACGTAAAATTGCTTGCAACAATGGCATACAGATTCTATTTGAAAAATTGTTAACAATTTTGCCAGCAAAAAACTATAAACACCAAGTACTGGCAATCATACGAAACCTATAAATACCTTAAGAATTAACGCTAAATGATTTATTTCTTTAAAGAATTAAGGCTGCATTTTTTTTTTTATTTCTTGTCCTCCTTTTACATTATGTTGCTGTTATTTATTTGCTATTTTGTGCTGTACAAAAACAAAACCAGACACACAAATAAATCGGAAAATAAAATTAATAGTGATTTTTCAAAGTGACGTTTTGACTATTGTCAAGATCAAATCAACAAGACAATAAAAACAATCAAACGCGGCTCGTTTCATTTGTAAAAATGAACCTTAAGTAGACTAATTTTAATTGGTTTTAAAGTTTTAGTAATAAATGTTTGCAAATGCTTAATAAAACTTTTCTGCGTGTCTCTAAGCTAAAACAAATAAAGAACAAACTGTAAATTTAAACAATAAACTTAAGCGGCATTTCAGTGTTTGTCAAACAAATAAAAACTTTTAACTTCTTTTAAATACAAAACCTTGGCCCATTTAAAAACATAAATCAAGAACTTTAAAATGTTTTATTTGAATTCGGCTTGTTTTCTGTTTGGAAGTCATTTTGATACAGCTTTGAACTAAATATAAACTTGACCTCCGGTTTAATAAACTTTGTCAATGTTTAGTTCTTTTTTATTTTTGTAAATGATTCATACTTAAGTGCTGCTCTCCAAAAACTTTTGGCAAATATATTAAAAAAGTTTGCTTCTTAAATCTTTGGTTTTCCCAGTATTGACTTTAATGGTGATCTTTATTGAATTTTATGCTGATAAATGTTGCTTTTTAAATTCACAATTATTTAATGTCATTAAATAAATATAAAATGCATTTTAATTTTCTAAAAGTCAAATCGTTAGAGAAGGAAGGGGAAATTAAATGTGAGATGCCGGTCTTTAATTCAGGAGAGTTTAGGGGGTTTGAATCGGTAATTTTTTATAAATAAAATTTGTCGCTGCAATCAAATATTTGAAGGTAACGCTGAAGATTTTTCAATATATCTTAAACGTCTTAAAAGATTCTTAAAAATTTATTTTATACAAATATCGTATTAAAGAGGTCCTTTTTTTCAAAGGTACATGTTTGTTTATGTTCCAATACGACATGGTTTAAACTTCCGAGAGGCATATTTTCCAATGACTCTACCACATAACTCTGCCTAAATTTCAGAGATAGCTTAAGGTCAATGTTGATATATAGAAACAATTGATTAACAATTTAACCGATGATGGCTCCACCAACTTTGTTTTCGAAGAAGTCCCTTAATGCCTCTAGCCCGAAATCTCCACTTAACAATATTCTAGTGGACCTCGACAGGTGTTACCTCATATACGGAAATTTTGTGTACAAACTTCGTTACTCATCCAAAAATTTGCAGTCACCGTCATTTGGAATCACTGACTGAATATAAGGCAACAATTTTAACAGCAAACAATATGGCCACCCTAGACCGCTAACGTAGATTTGTTCTTATTAAAATTATTGGGCACTGCCCTTTACCCGCGCATTGCAATAATTTACATGTATAAATCCTGGTTATTAAGCAGCAAAGTAGAAACAAGGAATAAACTCATTAACATAACCGATATTTGTAAGAAGCCCAGATTAGAGTAAAAAATACAAACAAACATCATATAATAAAACGTTAGGTGATAAATTTTAAATATTAACCGATGTTAGTCGAGGATAAAAAACTAAAATACTTTCCTGTCAATAAGGCTGTGATAACCGATTTTAACCTCTAGCTCTATACAGAAAAAAACTGTACACATTAACATTGTCGTTAATTACTGTGTACTTTGTATTTCTATGTGTGCATGTGTCTGTTTGTGTTTAATAGTCAGTTTTCAATATTGACATTTGTGGTGGCCTCAAAAGACAACTTAAATTGCTAATGGCTAAAATGTGCTCAAGGTGCTCTAACAATCTCTGTGTAACCTTAAAATGGTTTGTGCAAAGATAATTTTCTTGTTCTCCCATGTTCTTGTACTTAACCATTATTTTGTGTAAACATTTTATCGTTACATATATTTACCATTAATTTAAGTATGTTTTCTTTGTTGTTTCTTTTTCCTTCCAAAAACCAGAAGTCTTGGCTAAAATATGTCTAAACACATGTGCCCACACAGACACTACTCACTTGTATTGGGGTTTTACTCTAGCGAATATTCTAATTACTGTGCCTGCCTATGCATGTATCGTTATGCTTTAAGATAGACGATTACTGTCTATTTGCATTGATGTTTTGGATGAGAATGCACCAAAGTTGTGCGAGTACTATTTGTGCTTGTTGTTTAAGTCTTTCGTTTCATATGGGTTCGCTTGTTAGTTCATCCAATTGGCGGTGATTGTTGTGTAACATCACTTATGATTTTGTTTTTATTTTATTGAATTTATGTGTTTAACATTATTCTGTGAAAGCCATGGATTTTAACTTTGCAGCTACTTTAAGCTTTATGATTTAGTTGGGAACAATTTTATTCTTCAAGAGTTCATTTAGTCCTAATTCTATAATTAGGAAAATAATTATGAAATCACTAATTTAAATGATCGATGGCTTAATATGACTAATAACTTTCAGGGGTGCTCTCCTAAAATAAATTTGAGTTAAATCTTTGTCTTAATTTCATGGCATTATTGAATATTATGTCAATTATAATTGAAGTTAAAATTTACGTTTCAACAAAAGTGCATCCAAATATTCCATATCTCATTTGTTAGAAATTGGTAAAAGCATTGCTAAGTATTCTATAACTATTTCATATAACTTTGTCGAACTAGTATTATTTTAAGTAATTTAAGTTTTTAGGCATTACTTCGGTTTTTTTATTCTTTCTAAAATATTAAATTCTATTAGACAACTAGCTGAATGGAATGTATTTTCTATGCTTCTATCAATATTCTTCGTGTCTTTTGTACTCATATTTTGTTTATTTAATGTTGAGGTAACCATAAATTAAGAGTAAGATTTTGTGATTGAATTATATGGTTGTAAACAAATGATATCATTACGGTAGATAATAATAATATGGTTATTTTAAAACGATCGAAAATCAAAGATATTATGTTACTATTTAGCAGTGGCTGAGGTACGAACACTGTCGACTAAAGCCTCGAAGACTCAAATAATCAAAACGTAAACCACTTGACCCATGGCACCCTGATACTTTGATTAAATACGAAGAAAATTTTACATATTGTGTGTTATAAGAATATTGTATTGATACACTTATTGTATTACTTTTGCATAGTTAAACTACTCTGTTTGTCGTTAGGAATCGTTACTGCAAAGAATTGTCGACAAATTTTGTGACTGTCGAATAGTTAAAAGTTAGTGAATTGCTACTGCTAAGGCATCAAATATTGATAAGTTACGAAGTAGACACTCTATATTACTACAACTAATCGTCTGCGCTCAAGGGAACATATGAAATTAGAATATTCAACGGGATTTAAATATTCTCACAGCCCAAGAAAAAATTTAAATTAAATTTTGCAAATACTTAATAACATTTTCAGCTTATCCCAAATTCTATGCCCGCGATTTGCTGCATTTTGGGGGACACCAGTGATTAAGCAAAATCGATAGCCTGAGCCTTGCGATAGGACTCTTTTAATCGATTCTAAAGTAGTCTAAGATTTGAACACAATAACTTCATTACTGCAATGGTGGCAAATATAATTTAGCGTTTAAGAAGTATAATTTTCCTCACAAAAGGTTCAATAATAAAAAAAAGTATTTGAAACAATACTACAGCTGAGAGGAAACCAACAAGATGTGAGTTACGACAACTAACTTAGCTATTGTCGTAGAAATTTGATTAATGAATAAACAAAATTTAGTTTAATTCTGTTGGCTGTCTACATAGGTTGGTTTGATATGCATTCTTAGTCGTACTTCTCGTTTGCACTCAACCCGTTAAAAGCTAATTGATTAAAAAATAAAACTGTTAATCTAAACAATTGTTGACCTCATTTTGCAGAATATAAAAATGGTTTTTATAGTTTTGAAAAGTTTTCCGAAAATATTAAAACCACTTGACTAAATTAACAGTTGCATGCGATTGACCATATACGAATTTTGTATACTTCAGTTTCTTTGCCAGAAATTCAATCTTAAAATAAATTAATTTATATCAGATATTTTGCGATTCCGTTTACTTCAACACTTAGTTTTGCATTTCACAACTAATAATTCTTTGCTTTGATTGGATTTATGTATCTCACTTTATGTTATTTGCCAATAAGTTAATGTATTTATGGTCTTATGTTTGTTTTTTTTTTTATTATAAACTAAAATCCGTATTTGTTGTGTGTTGTATGTGTGTATATGTAAACGAGTATTTGTATGTATGTGTGCATGTATATGAACACGTTAAAGTCAACAAATTGTTGTAATAATTACCACATGACAATACCTTGTTTTGTTAAATAAAAACAAAAAGAGATTTTATTTATAAAATGGAATGTGTTTATTTGTTAAACAAATAACACATGAAACAACAGCAGTACCAACAACAAAAACAACCAGTAATAATGCATTACTTATAGTTTTTATTAAACAAGACCAAACACACGATAAAACATCAAGTCAATGGGTGGCACAAAACTTGAGTTGTACCATTCGCGTTTCACTTTGAAAAAACATAAGAACGAAAACAGTAGAGACGGATTGGGGATATGGCCAGATGAATGTATAGACAGAGACAGACATGTAAACAATAGAGCTAAAATATTCGCAACTGAGAGCTGAATAAAAAAAAAAAGAAATACATACACACATGCGACAGTAAACAAGCAGCAATTAAATTTTTCCTAACACGCGATGGCACGCAAAAATGTTACAAGTAAATAAGAAAATTCAAGCCAAAACTCATCAGGAAAAAAACTCAATGAAAAACGCCTTTGAAGTGGAAGTGGCGACAAAAACCTGTGATGTTGTTTAAGCCATATTTAGACTATAATATTTTTGATTAGATTTTCTAGAAGCAAAATATAAAAAAAGACAGTCAGTATCGGTTGTAGCTTTTTTTTAGTTTAGACTACACCACATTGTAGAATCGGGTAGATTAAGGAATAAAAGGAACAGCTGATGGCAAAGCAATACATACATATATAATTTTTTACTTAGGTTTCTTTAAAATATGCCCCAAAAATATAAAATTCTTTTTTCCTGATAATAAAGCAATTAAATATCAGTTTGGAAGTGGGTTTCTTTAAAATTTGGGCGTAAACTATTTTTCTTTTGCTTTTCTATACATGTGGTTGCAAATATTTAAATGATTAAAAAAGTAAAAATAGACATTAGACTGCCAAATTTTCATCCATATCCTCTCTCAATGTCGAACATTTTTGTACAAATTTAAGTTTACACTATACTACTTGTATTATACTACAAGGAAAATTTTAAAATGTTAATCTTATTACATGTGTGACAATGTAAAACGGGCTTGAAGAAGATGATGACAATGTGACAACGCCACTCATACAAAGTGATGATGGCAAATACATGCTAAGTCCTCTTAAGTTGTGTGTGTGCATTTTATGTAGCTGTTGTCAGTGAGTGGAGCTTCGAGTGATAAACATTGACTGCAAATACAAATAGTGCATAAATAAACAAGATTGTAGATGCTGAAATGATAAGCGCCACGCTTAAGTAAATAAAGACAACTTAAGCAAGTCATTCAGATACACAGAGCCTCCAGCTATGAGCGTGTGGTCGCCAAACATTCTATACATTTTATGTGGTCGTTGAATATTTAAGGATCTATCAAACTATAAATTTTCAAGGCAAATTTTTACAACTCCTCACTAAGCATTACACCTTTTTTTTGCCTCTGATCCACTTGCTTCTTAATACTTTTAGATTCCGCAAACAAGTATTTCTTTTTAATGGCAACTATTTAAATTTAAATTACTGTCACCAGGTTACACGTAACAACTTCTACAAGAGGACATTTAGTGGCAGGCAATTTTTTTGTTAAGAAATTTTAAAGCCATGTAAAACCGAAATGATTGAAATGATGCCAACACAATTAGCTTTTACTAACTAAAGAGATATTATTAAAATTACGGTTAGTAGCAGTTTGTAGAACTAGAAAGTAGAACATACATATATCACCAGTGTTTTAAATGCTAGCGGCGAAATAACAAATGCACACAAAAATATCTGCACTCTGCCATTGAATTCGCTAAGTTTTCTCAACAACGATTTGCTGTTACTGTGCTGTTAAAAGTAAATACAGACCAGCAATAGCATAGCAAAACCAAAGATGTTTGCTGTCACAAAACAGCACTTTCTTGACAATTTATTTATGCTGTTACTCTGCTCGCACGTACTGTTGAAAATACGACAGCAACGAAGACAGCAATAATAGTAAGAGCATTGTGAAATGGCTTTGCACTAATAAGAAATACAAATAATTGGATTTATTATGTTTTAAGTACCGGCAATTCCATTGTAATATTGGTCTTTTCCATCAGTTTTCTTTTCTTAGTATTCAAGTAGGGTACAAAATGAACCATTATCGCAGCAGAATTTATGACAGGACAAAATACATCAGTAAGTATTACGGATTTCTTTAATTATTTTGATTATATCTTTTTAAGTGAACACCTAGCAAGGGAAGGAGAGGTGACAGCAAAATTGTGGCACTGCAGTGCATTTTTCAGCCCAATAATCAAAAAGCGGGTAACTCATCCGTTTATGAAACTTATCTTCTACTAAATATCCTTCGAAACATAACCCTGGGTAAAAAAGGGCATTTTAAAAAAGTACTAATTAAAAATAAAAAAACTAGAATTTGAAAAGGGTAGTTTTTTTCTGAAACGTACCAAATGAAAGGGCAACTTTTAAGGAATGCATTAAAGAAAAATTATTCCTCAAATACTTTCATAAAAATTAATATTAAAACACTTTTTGAAGTTCTTTTAATATTTACCTGTAAAATAAAAACTATTTAAAATATAATAATAAATAGAATGTAATTAGTTTCGTAAAAGGCACACCAATTAAAAAGTTCCTATCGAAAAAGTACTTTTTAAAAAATTGTAATAACAATGTGCTTTCAAAAAGAACATGATAGTTAAATACTTTTTAATAAAAATTCATAAAAAATTCCCAATCTAAAGAAAGTATCTTTGATAAAGGGTGTTTAAAAAAAGATCGAAAACAACAATTGCAAAAAATGCCTTTCTTTTAGTAATTACATTTAAATAAAAAATCTTTTCTAAAACAATACCTTTCTTATAATAGTTAGCTGTTAAAAAAGTACCTTTTTATAGAAGTAGCTATTACAAAATTAGTAAAAAAATTAAATTCAAAAAAGTACACCTTATAAAATGCCTATTCAAAAACTACTTTAAAAAATAAGGTACTTATTAAATTATAAAAGCGCTCGTATATTTAATATATCACAGTTAATAAGTATATTTTAAGGTAGATTTACCCGTGATAAAAGTACTTCTTAAGAAATGCTAATTTAAAATACCAAAAAAAAAACACTTTGTTGAAGAAAAAATAAAAAGGTGCTTTAAAAAGAAAGTACTTTTCAAAATTAATTTTACAAAAAACAATTTAGAAACGTATCTTAAAAAAAGTGAAAACAAAAAAGTACCCATTTCAAAAAGTACCGCTTATAAAAGGACCTTGCAAAAAAATTATCTCTAAAAGAGTAATTTTTAAGCAATACTTTTAAAAAAGTGTCTTCAAAAAAGTATATAAATGAAAATGTACTTTTTAAAAGGAGTACCTTCTAAACATGTCATTTAGAACCATTATTACAACTTTCCTTCCAGGTTCTTGGTAGTAAAACGTAACTTTAGCTAAAGTAAGGAATAAAGAAAGATACCTTTCAATCTTTCAATATTGTCAAGGCGAACTGTAGTGCTCCAGGCCTAGGCTAGGCCTAATGCACACAGTGTTTATATTACACGAAACCATTTACGCTGTCCATCACATTTTAGTTACTGAATTACTGACTCACTCATTAATATTAGGTTATGCAATTCCACTGTAGCTAGAGTACTGAAAATTTGGTATACAGGTAGGTTTTTGGAGAATATGTAATTAGAAAAATTTCAAAAAGTTAGCTTTTTATTGAGGGTGACTAAGATGCCCCTAATATATGAGCGACCTTCGCTATAAACTTTAAGTTAATAGAGGTTTTATACATACGTACAAATATATATATTTATAAATAAAATAACTTGAAAAACAAGGAGCCAGATCTGCACACAAACATAAAATAAGGCCAAGTTCCCATCCAAGCATTTCGACAGTTAAAAGTACTGAGATCACAATGGGAACCAAGTTCTTGATATGTACAATATCATCTCATTTCTATTCAACTTGCTAGCTTGGCAATATCTTTTGTTATTATTATAGTATGGAATAAAATGATTATAACAACGAATAACATCTTAACTTTTGATATTGGCAAGTTGTAATAATGGCCCTTAATAATGGCCCAAAAATACTTTTAAGAAAACTTAAAAACGCTTTTTGGAAAAGTTGCGGATTAATGCTTCTCACAGACTTGACCCTCTGTGCGATTTCCTGCCTCCATTACATCATCCTGCATCATTTACAACATTTGCTTTAGAATCGCCAAACGTTTTTGCAAATTACTTTTCTAAAACCATAATCTTTTGTCGAAATATCAATAGTTGGCTCTTTGCGTTTTCCAATCGTTTAGTAAATGTTTTTACAGATTCGGTTTTCCTAAACCTTCAATATAAATATGCTTCTGTTAACGAAATAAAAATTGATTTGAAAACCTACGCTTTCTGTTCATTAATGAATGTTGTTGCAACCAAAAACACACTTACTTGCACTCTCATATGGTTGGGATTGTTGCAAACCATCTATGGCTATCTAAGAAATAATATCAACCGAAATAAATCGAAAAAAAAAACAGTCATCATCATAAAAAAAATACATTTACGACTATTTATCCATTCAGACGACTCCAAAGTGATTTGGTACTTTGGTAGGCAACAAACTTCAGTTTGCTAAATGGCAGACAATTGTTTCTAGAAGCAAATAGTCTCTGCTGTTTAAGACAGAATTGAATTGATGATGATTAAACTTTAAAAATGGGTACATTTGCAAAACAGTGGAGAGCATACAACTAGCAGAAAATACTCGAAAAGTATGTAAAGTTCTTTCGATTAAGTGTTAACATTTTTAAATTATCAGGAGATCAATTAAAATCTTTATACCTTCAGGAGTTATTGATTAAGCTTTGCTTGTTCCTATCTGCTTCAAGTGTCTTAATTATATTCATTTTGCCCTTTTCTGTTCTGTGCTTAAAATTGATTTCCTTTAAAATGATTGTATGTTGTATTTGCTATATTTTTTACCAACTTTCGGTAGACATTTGCCGACTTTAGACTCACTAGAGTAACCAGCATCAACCACGCATTTATTTTTCCGTTTGTTGTTTGCAATACAAACATTTTATGAAAAACAAATCAATAAAAGGTGTTGATAATGGTTTCATTTTTTATTATTTGTTCATGTTTCTCTGCTAAGAAAAAAAGAAAATCAATCGTTTTTTTTTAAGATGCGAACATTTGACTTCAATTTCCGTTGTAATATTCTCTTGAAGTGACATTAGGAGAAAAGCTAAATAAATACCATGAATACGTCTGGTTAAAGTTGCCAATTGGAATAGCTGAAAATTTTTGTTGCAAAGTTCTAATAAAATCGGAAGTAAAAGATGTGTTTCGCATTATTATCTAGTCCACTGCTGTGTTTAAAATTGTTCCAACAAAAGTTCATAATTTTTTTCTATTAGAAAAAGCAAAAAAAATTTATATAAAATTTGAATATTCGAAAGATTGAGCAATAAAAAAATGTATTCGAATAACTTATGAAATTAAAAAACGAATACATATTAATTAATATATTTTTTATTAAATACAAAAAACCATTCATCCCTAAAGATCAACAAATAATCTTTCCCAATATCTATTTCAAGCCACCGTCGGAAAAACACATCAAGAATCAATTTTAAAAAGCAATTTTGCTAACGTTAATGTAAAAAGATATTTTTTACTAAGTAGTTTTAAAAAATGATTCGAATATTCGGCAAAAATGATTCGATTAATTTTTTACGCAAAATTACAAAACTTAATTTGTTTGATCAAAAATGAAAAAAAATCGCTAACGGCCTGATACTCATTGTAATGTAAATTTATTGTGGGTACCAAAATTATGCAGTGACATGACACCCCCGACCTCACTACATGATGAGTGCTACCTGACTGTTCCACATTAAAAGGATTGTACCGCTTATTGTTCTCCTCAGGCTTTCTCCAGTGCAAATGAGCAGGATAGCGTAAGTTACTGCCTGTAAAGTTATTGGTTATTTTCCCATTGGAAATAGCCCTCTGGAAATTTTGTCGTACTACTCCCGTCCCAGTGGCGCCTTTTTCCTATTTCGAGATGTCAGTAAACCACAATTGCTCGGCATCTATGTGTCACGCAGATTGACTGCTAGAAATTAGGACTTCAAGTTCCATTATTATACCTAAGGCATAAGTGGGACATGTTGACCGTAATCTACACACAGATGAGTCAATACACCTAGTCAAGCACAGCTCATGTTGTAATCAGTGTTTCGTTTTAATTACAGTTTATGTGTGTCATCTAAATAAGACTTACAATGAGTCTACATGTCTGATCAGGTTATATTTTCTAGAACAAAACGATCTAAAAAACAAATGCCCCAGGCAGCAAACTAACTCGAAAATTCTAGAGCAGTGCTATACATAATTTACCGTTTTGCCAAATTTAAAAATAATGATTTTTCTTATGCCATTCACATTTTCTAATTTGCTAGCTGTGCTTAAGGTTGTACAACTGAAACGTCATTTATATTCCTCATATTTGTTTATTATCCTTGCGATTAGATAGATTGCAACTTAAATAAGAAAACAGCAAAATAATATCTGGAACATTTAGTTTTGTTAAATACGAATTTTCCATCGCTGCATTTCCTATGAGACCTTTGAAGACATCTCGTCATCTCATACGTGTGAATATTTTTTATTATGCTGAAAAAAGCCTGGTGTCAATATACATGATGATGAAGATTATAATTGCTTAATATTCAAATTCAATATTTTTTCTATATGTTTGCTGTAACTGTTGTGAAGATCAAACCCAACGATTGAAAACGTTGGCGAGTCGTAGTGTGAATGGAAAATTTTGCGACATCAAATTGATATTTTTTTTTAAACTTACAAAAATATTTTTGTGCCAAATACTGTTTTTTTTTACCGAAATTGATTTTAATGCTACTTTTGACTTTAAGATTTGGATTTTTATTTTGGTACAACATGATTTTCATGTAAATTCAATTCTCACGTTTGTTTTACATTTTGTAATTGTTTAACTAAATATGACAGATGCGAGGGTAGGTCTAAAATAAACTGGCCTGTCAAAGGATGCACAAAAGCATTTGTGAAAAATATAATCCTTTTTGTCTCAGGCGATAACTGAGAAAATCTTTTGCCACTTCTTATTTTTTAAAAATTTGAATTGAAAAAGTAATATCCATATGCCTGTCGATATGATTTTAAACTCAAAAAGAACTTTATTTTGGAAGGGTTGAAAATTCGCGGGGGGAATTGTATTTTAAGCTAAAATCAGAATATTAGTAAAATGTTGTTTTTGTAAAATGTTCAGGAATATTTAAAAGTGGTAAGGGCGTTGACTATTAAGGATTCGATGCATTTAGTCGCCTGAACGGCGGATGATGGAACGGTAGCATTTTTGCCATCCAAGATTCAATGTAAGAAAACTTGTTTTGATCATTTTTAAAGACGTATTTTTCTCTTAAGTTTTGTGGACACATTCAAACTCAACTAAAATTGATTTTAAAACCAAAATATAAGCTGCGATATTCTTCAATTACGCCAACCATATAATTAGTAACTTTTCTGTGGGTTTGGCGCAAGGATCATATTAACTTAAGCTTGGGACTATCTTTAATTTTGCTTTGGCCCAACCAACTATTAGTAAAAGTTTCTTAAAATTTTAGATACGATAAATACCAACACATAAGTTGCGATATTTTGGTTAAATTTCAAATGCCGGTAAGTGAAACAATGTGGTGCAAACAAGTTTTTTTTATGAACTAGTTATTCTGAAATTACAGGGTGTATAAACGGAATCCATATTAAAATAATTGGCCCCTTGCAAAAGCTCTCAACATTTCTATTTTCAGCATAAAGGCAATTTAATCTTGTTGCGAAAACTATCGATATTTGAGGTGTTTAATGCCCTTCCGAAACCGCTTGGCATACGCAGGGTATTTATTCATTTCGGCAATTAAAATTTCGAATTGTTGTAATGTTGCTTTTTAGTTTTTAATTTATATTCTTAAAATATTTTCAACTTCGTTGTTAACAATGACGAATATTTTTTTGCCGTTGTTGCCTTCGCCTCAAAATAGAATATATCGATATATTTTCGATATATTTTCGATATATGTCAATACCACCACCGGTGATTCCGATGTGTGGTTTTTATATCGTTTTAAAGCGAGAACGACAAGAGGAATAGGCCCGATAATCTGCAATAATAATATGATTTGTTAACAAGCATATAATTTTATCATGACATGTGGCTCTTAGATTATAGTTACCTTAACCATGTTTTTTTATCGAGTTAAATTTTTTATGAAAACAGCATTGCATAATCGTAATAATAATAATCATAATTTGTGTAAATAAAAAAGGAAATTGGTGTTGGAGTTATTATATTATTTTTATAAAGCAAAAATACTTTGCTTGTGTTTATTATAGTTTTTTTGGCCTCTTATTATTATTTTATTACAAAAAGTTGTATTAAATAATCTATTAAAATATTTGGTTGCGGTAAGAATTTTTGTAAAAATTTTTTTGTTGAAGCCAACTCTGGTGCAATTTTTATGGTTGCAAAGCACCTAATGATTAAATGTGAAAAATAAGTTGCTTAACATATTTTTAAATAACCGTAATATGTTTTTCACAATTACATATTGTTGCAATGAACATAAAATAGTTGTCGTGATCATACCAGAAGCATGCTTTTTTTTTAGAAAAGTTTTAACACTAAAAACAATTAAGGGACGTTTGTTTTCGAGTTACGAGTAATTCACCAACACTTAGTTTTAGAATTTCCCCACTGCTGCGACCTATTTCGAATCAAAACCACGTCATATATCTGAACTATTATGCTTTCTTTGTTTTTAAAGCGGCTATCAGCCGACTCTAAATTTTTAATAATTTCTCAATTTACTCGTTTAAGCTTTCCAGCAACGAAACATTTGAACGTTCACTGATATTGAAGCAGCTCTCGCGCGTCAGATCGCAAAGTTTTGGAACAGCCTGCGCTTACTGCGTTTTTTTTTCTCTGCACAGCTTCAAACAAACTTTTTATTAAAATTTTAAGCATAAATTAAATTAAAACAAACAATAAATTTATTGCTATAATTTTTTTTTTACAATTGCATCAATGTTTTTATTATTATTATTTTTGTTACATGATCTGTTTGCAGCTTCTCTTCTGCATTCGGCTGGTGTGTTGTTCCTTTATGTAGATTCTGAAAAATAAACACAAATAATTCCTTAGATAGATTTCTATTGTTATTAAAAAATTTGTTGTGTGTTTTTGTTGTTTTTGTTATTTTTATGATTTTTATCAATTAGCTAAAGTCACGCCTTGTTGCTTGGGTTCGCTGGCTGGCTGATTTGTTTGTTGGTACTTGTCATAAATAATTTTATTGTGACAAAAAGTAATATTTTTTCTTTCAGATTTGTTAAGAAAAAAAAAGAAAAGAAAAGATTTTCATATATTGGTGTTCAAGAAACCGTATTCCATTGGAATAACTTGAACTGCAGCGGGATTGAATTGATTTCTCGTCTACTTTTTTTTATGTCACACGGCCATTTGACACTCAACATTGTATTTGAATTACATGTGTTTCTGGGATTTTGGTTTCGTTGTTGTTGTCTTGTAAAATATATACTTTGTTGTTCAGTTGTTTGTTGTTGTTGCTCTATTTAGATTACATGCCATTTTGTTCCAATTGACATTTAACACATTTCATAAATTATAAAAAAAATTGTTTTTATGAAAAGTATTAACTGAAATATTAAAGAGTTCACTATAATGAACAGTCCGTGCTTGTATGCAACCCTGGCTGATATTGACACCTTTTACACGCATTTATTGTTCGTAAAACTTCGACTAAGAAAACTATACGAAACAATTTATATAGATAGAACGCTTGTTATTGATTTATGCATTTATTTGTTTTAAACAAAAGAAGCCAAATAATAAAAGCTTTCAAGTGAAATAATTACTTTTGTAAATTTAAGGGACTAAAAAGAAGTGTTAAAAATTAAATAAGTTTCTTTAAAATACATTTGTTTTTCTTGCATGCAATGGTAGACCAGTTAGAATAAAATTGTTGTTATAGTTTTCCAGTACCCCAAATATATAGTACCCCAAATAAGGTCTAGTCCTTATCCAAAAATTTCGGCTATTAAAATTACTGAGATCAAAATGAGGACCCAGTTCATCATATGCGCAATACCATCCCATTTCTAGGCAACTTGCTAGCTTGAAAAAAATGTTTCTATAGGACACCGAACCCCTAAAATAAATTTCAAAATGTAAGAGAGTGTGTTGTACATTGTATATCCCCCCAGAGGGATATCATCTTGGTGATTTTCACGCCTTAATGAATTGCTATTGGGGGAAACAGGGGTACTAGTTCCTGAGGCTTGTCTGGAGCCAGAAACTGGAAGAAGGTATGACTTCTAAGTTCTAAGAAAACATAGGCTTCGCCTATGGTAAAGCTCGTAAGTCGGGTGTGTACGTTACGGTAGATGTAAGTGATGCCTGTCTTATTGATTTGTATTGTATCAGAATTTGTGTTTGCGGATGACAGGTAGATGTTATAGGCAAAACTTTTTTCCCACGTAGGCACCTGTGATTGGAATTTGGTAGCAGGCCGGGTGTCTTGGTGTATATTAGACGATTGTCATTACTAATTTATTGCGTCAGATTTGTGGTGCGGACGGCATTTAATTGGTTTCAAATTGGTTGTTGGTGTGGCTTCTTCGGGGGTGCATTTGGTGGATATGGTTTACACACAAAGCGGGGAGGTTCACTGTAGGACCGATGTGGCATTGCATTGCAACGCAGAGCTGTCAATAGTTATTCGTTGACAGCAGGAGATTAGATAGCTCCGAACCCCTCAGCAAGGGGTGGGACCGGGGGCCTGACAGCCTCAGTCCTTATTTGCTATCCATGGGATGTGCATGAGTGCTATTCCGGTAGTGCAATCCGCTTAGGGGCGTTAGTTTGGCCGCTTAATATCACACTCGTGGTTAGACCACCGTGAGGTTGAGCCGTCGTTGGCAGGTACTCACGCAAATGTAACGCATCTGCACATTGTATATGCAATAGGTATTATCGAGATAAATTATATTTCGGAGCTTTAATGGTTGCAGCTTAAAAATAGGCCGATTAATATTTTAAATAACGATTACAATTCTTTGTGTTTACGTAACAGAGCAACAATAATTTTTTAAAATTAACAAATATCTTTGATTATTGAAATTGTAATTTATTTTTACGATTTAATATTCATAAGTCTTATTTGTTTATTTGTTCGTTTTCAACAGCCCAGAGATGAATTAATGTTCTAGTAAATAAGGTAAATAATCTATAAATCAGGCGCGGATCTAGGAGGGAGCAAGAATGGATTACCTCCCCTCTAAAATTAAGAAAAATAAACGAAAACTTTTGCAAGTTTTTGTTTCCTTTCAAAATTTTACTCACAAAAAAAAATCCCAAGATGGGCTTGCGCCTGCTATAGATTTTATTTTTAAATTCTCTTTGTAAATTTTGTGTGCGGCTGTGGAAAAATTTTGTACCAAAAAAACCTTGAAGCAACTATTAAGCTGATATAAATGCCACAATATCGATATGAGTTTCCTAACTTCAGTAAGTCTTTTCTGGTTTCGTTTGTGGCATTCAAATATATTTATGAGAACCAATGAAGAAATGCATGTACGAGTGTGTTGCAAATGTTGTTACACATGCGTTCATATGGAATTCTGTTGTTTATGATGGTTTTTCTTCTTTTCCCCGCCGTCTTTGGTCTGGTTTATCATATCGACATTTATCTCAAGTTATTATTTACAAACACACATGTATTGCGTATGAGTTGTTCGTATTTGTGGTCAGTATAAGCCAAGTTCTGAAAGGTGTTGAGGATACAAATTGTGTGTTATTCAAATGTTTGGAATCTCTGCTTAGTGTATTAAATAGGAAATCGTTTGTTCTTCGCCCGATTAACACTCTAGGATTAAATAGTTTGAGTCGACTTTTTTATTTTTCCAACATATGCAAAAGCTTTTAATAAATTTAGTTTTTTTATTTGTATTTGCCGCAGCAATGCTCATATTATCCTCACAATCTGTAAATATGTGAGCAAAAGTTATTTATTTTAGCCATTAAAAGATAATAACGAAAAATAACTATTGTATTGAATATCGTAGAAGGAAATATGTGTTATTAATGTAAGCGAATTAAGTTTTTCTTAAGGAGAGCAAATATTTTTAAACAAGGACGAGTTGTTAAAATAAAATCTATTCTCGCCTTTTATATGGAAATATTATTGTTAGCACTTTTTCGAATATTCCTTTTCTACATGCGAATCTTTATATGAACGTGGCCAATTTAACGTTTTGTATTTTATCGTCTATAAGTTCAAATGATTTTTATGCAGACCAAGATAATTAACTGATCCATATTTTGCAGACTTTTTTCTGATAGTGGGGGTTTTTAATAATTTAAATTTGTCGGTTTGTACTTTTAAGCAAAATGTGAAACAAAAAAACACACACCATATTAAACAGTGAAAATTGCTTGGCTCTGCATTAGTGTGTTGCGTAAACAGCTGTTAGAATTAGACTACATGACATTAAGCAGAGCCAAAATTTCGAAAAAATTAAAAAAATTTCTTGAGCGATAAAAACCTGTAAAAATTATACAGCCGCAAGAAAGCGATACAAGTTAATAAAATAGCTAAAAATAAAAAAAGGCGTTAAATAAATAATAAAATCGCTTGCATAAAATAGGAAATATTGGCCAATAATTAAAAAGAACTGATATGTGAAGCGGAAGTTTTTGCTATAACATTAAATTGGCCACAATCTTTTCGATAACAGCCTTGGCATTCTTCTGAAGTAAGGTTAGGTTTACAGGCCGTCTGTAGCATAGGCTCACGTGGGTCCGCATGTACTTATGTTTTACCTGCAAAATAAGAAAGAGGGCACAACAGAATATCAATAGGTAGAAAGTAAAAGAAGACTAAATAGATTAGAGAAGCTAAGTAGAAAGGGTATAGAGTGGAAAGCTTGAAGAGCTCATATTGCCATTATAACCTTGGCGGTGTGGACTCGATTTCGAACCAGGCGTCACTCCTGATGAAGGAATATAGTTCATAAGTTTCGACCAAGGTCCTTCTCCCGAGATATGTCTAGCGTTGGTCTGCTAGAACTCGTTAGAGGCAGAGAGGATTGAGTACTGTCTCTTCCTCCTGCTCACTTCGACAGCTTCGACAGTAGTCGTTTCCTGGCAACCTCATTCTTGTGGCGTGATAGCCAATTATGGACTAACTTAATCACAAATTCCGAAACTTTAGCAGATTTCTGATTCGAACCCTGTCTAGTTTGAAACAGATTAGCTTAGTGTGCCTGCATGTTAAATCTTTCCACTATCTAGCCTGAGCCATATCATACAAAGCGTCATCAATTAGCCTTTTGTAGACCGGGGGAGAAATGCCAAAGGCTCGCTTATGGAGTACTAGAGGTAACGGTAATCAGAGCATGAACAGTCGTCATATGACAATCCCCAATTCTCTACACTTGCGTTTAACTGAGAGATCTTCTCTTGTCAGTTTGCGACTACAAAGGTGGGTTCTGAGCCTCTAATTACGATTACTAAATTAAAGTTAATTACAAAATCTGCTTTACCTTCACTTTTTATTTTAGTGTCCGAACTGCGGTATACCGCACAACATAACAATTACCCTGTTACTGTGCAAAAAAATCCCAACTTTCTTACAGCGGTTTCCGGTAGTGGAAACATAAAAATATACATATGTGTATTGACGTTTTGAAAGCTTACCTCTGTTTTTTATTTTAGAGGTAGTGGTGCATTGACTATTAAGCATTCGATGGCTTTAGTCGCATGGATTTTTACCTTAGCCGCTGCCAATCATTAACATAAATTTTCTAATTTGTACTAGTTCCTATTCATACTAGTATATATCACTGCGCTCTTCTTTCCGCAGTATCACTATATAGCTCTTATTAGCCAACGCAAAAATAACTAATAAAATGCTATACATATTAGCTTCAAGGAATGCGCCTACATTACAGCAGAGGCTCTGCAGCGCTGTTCTAAAAATTAACATAACGCGTAGTTGTTAAACACTGAAGCTGTTCTATACCTCAGCTCACCACCTGTCTCCTTTAGTCTAGCCCTATCTAGAGTTACTTTCCTTAAAAAAAAGTAGTCTTAGCAGCACAGCGTCGCATGCCACAAAGCACAACAAATTTTATAATTATAATTAACATAAAAAAAATTTAATGGATACTAAAGAAATCTTTTCTGTGTCATATAACCAACCATTGATTAATTTCTTTCTTCAAAAAAACATGCTATATATAAAGAGGACTAAGACCGAATGGAATCCTTAAAATATCGCCCAAAAATTGACTAATGTATAAAAATCAGAAAAAGCGACTGAAAGCTGATGAAGTTTTCTAAAATGCTAACAATGTTCATTAAACACGGTAAAGTGCCCTGAGGGAAGTTAAGGTTAGAAAATTATTTTTATTACTAATTAGTTTTATTCAAGTAATCGCGAATTGTTACCAAATAAAATTTAGTCCTTCATTCTTTTTATTGTTCCTCTATATTTAAAAAAAAGGTACTCTTAAGTTATTGATGGCTATCCGCATACGAAAAACTCACATTCAAATCGACTGACATTACTTCCATTAAGTGTAAAACAACAACAACTTTTACAACTCCTGCTTGATAAATATACTTGTAGATTGTTGGTCTAAATAAAACAAATCATAAATTGCATATTGATGGCAACATGGAAGTCATCCACTCAACCATCCAGCCATCCGTTAGAGGTGGTGGTATGCCATGCATCGTGTCGCTCTTCGCTAAGACACATCTATGGATTAACTTTTGTAATCTTTCTTGCCAGTGCCTTACACCGTCACGTACGCATTACAACTCAACATCATCAACTCACATAAGCCTTAAATGTCGATATTTGTAAAATATGTCGATCGAGTATGTACGAGTGCTACAGGCAAGTACCACAATATGAAGTTTAACGTACAACAAACAACAATTTAATTAAAGCAATATCACATCTATTATTTATAAATCCTTTGGTGTTTTTGTTTAAGCAAACATTTTTTTTTGTTTGCCTCTGATGCTGTAATTTTGCCAAAAGCCTTTTATTTGTTAATAAGCTTAAAACGTGAACGTATTCGCATTAAAGTGTTTGTTTGTGTAACTGTGTTTGGTTGGAGTAACTTTTGATTTAAGTATAAGTTTTTTCTTTAAACGTCATTTAACACGAAACGTTAGAAGCCTTAATCATTTTTTTAAATAATACGATAAAGCGATACTGAGGCTGGTGTCTAAGCCAATGATGATGATGACGATAGTTTATTTTTTTATTTTTATTTATTTCATGCACTCGTGTAATGAATATTTTGTTGAGATTGTCTGCTTAATGGGACCGACATTCAAGTTTTTCCAGAACTGCCAAAGAGAACTGAATTAGCTTTCTGCTTGATTTATAATTCAAAAACAGTCTTTTGAACCTCAAATTGTGGAAAAATTTTTAAACAAAGAATGATATGTGAATATTTTTAACTAATTTAAATGTTATATGAACAACTATCAGTGAGGATTAAATATGAGCTCTGAAGTACAAAGCTGGGAACGCTCTGAGTTATCAGCGGCTCACTTGGTTTAGTTGTGTGAAAAGTTCATTTGAACTAGTTCGTTCATGTGCTATAGAACTTTATTTTTTAAATTGAAACATAAAGTACATGGGAATGGGTTATGTATAAAAAAAACCTTATGGAAAATTACATTTCCCTTTCTTTGCGAGTATTTATGTACTGGCGTGATCGGATATGCTATTCGACCGGTTTTTCGGTATTATAGAGGTCGAATTTTTTTGAAACGGGAATTTTTCGAAAGTCGAGTAAGCTGGATTTTTCGCTTTACAAAACTCGGTTGTCGATTCTTTTCTTTTAATTTTTTTTACTTGACTAAACCTCTTAGTTCAAGTTCTGTTATCCCAGAGTAAAGGCTTTTGATATTTTTTTAGTATTTTAGCAAGAGTCAGCAAAATGTTCATATTGCCACCAATACGACCTTGTAGAGTAAGGACGAAATGATAACTTGAATTTTCAAAGTTGAATGTTTGAACAACTGTTATAATCCAAGCTCGTCGGCACCAGCAGCCGACATGCTGTTATATAGTCAGAAGGTAGTACTCTTGTGGTAAAATACCATCCTGTAGTTCATACTACAGAATAACACTTTGACCTCACAAGTAATTCTCGTATTTACTGGCTCTTTAGCAAATGAAACAAAGGTCGTGCCGGAGTCATAATTTAGGGTCGTTTGTCGGCTGTTGATGTCGGCGAATTCGTATATACGAGTATATAAAACATAATAGACAGTAACCGAAACAGGACTTACTAAATTTTCAAATTTTCAAACTATTCGAAAACCGATTTTTGAAAAATGTCGAGTAATCGATCACCCTAGCACGTTCTCCATTTTCGAAAGTTTCAATGACGATTTGGCATACAGGCGAATGAATGCAGAGTATAATCTTCCTTTAATGCAGTGGTAGATGGGAGCTTGGACTTTAAGTGAACACGTAAGCTCTAAGTGGGAAATTTTGATCGTCAAAATAGGAAAGGTCACGAGTAGGAACTGTCTTGTACAGTAATTAAATTGGTTGGAAAGTTGTATAGAATATTCTTAAGTCATCTTTACTCCACGCGTTGTCTACATTAATATTATAGGCAGAAAGAATTTTGTTATCGCACTGCGTTATTGATCACCACTGCCTTACTAGCCCAATTGTCAAACGATACTCTGATTCACATCAGTGACACGCTATTTTTTGTGGGCTGTCTACACTCCAAATGCGGAGTTGTTTGTGATTAACGATAAGAGGAAAATGTTCAATAGTGAAAATGAGTTTTTCTTTCGTGTCGTGATTCATCCTTCCCAATCCTAAGCTGTCAGATATTAACTTGTTTTTGTTTTTGTTGGTAAAATTTTTTAATGGAATTTTAAAAAGAGATCCATAAATTTTATATACATAAAAAATAATTAGCAGTTTTTTCAATAACGAATTAAAGTTTCTGATAAATGTTCCTTACATCTACAATATCGGTAAACGCTGTAACTCAAAAGTCTTAACCAAATCTAGTTTTCAAAAATCGTATTCCCCTTTAAAAGTCGTATTTGCATCAAAAATATTCCAAAATTTAATTTCTCACAAAAATATATTCCGTTTTGCTAAAATCACTTTCAAAAATTCATTTTAATTAATTGTTGGTCCCATTGATGGAAATGCATATAAAGTGTACTGCTGCTAATGGTGACATTTCAAACACTCATATTAGTGCTTTACGAGATATATTTATGGCGAAAACAAATTTATGGTATAAACGCGATTTAAAAGTTTTTGCCTGCCATTATTTTCCATAAACGTGTAATTGATTACTACTGTTGAGATGAGTACGAGTGTTATAATGACTTGTGTGCGAGTAGCTTTTAACACGAGTTTGATCATACATTTTTAAAATTTTAATCGACTCGGAATACCAACAAAACTGTGAGAAGTTAATGAAGGAAGTAATTAAAATGAAAATTAATTTTAAACCGTCGAAATTTGGAAGGATGCCCAGAAGAGAAAATTAAGAAAATTAAGAACTTGGCAAAAGAAAAAAAAACAATACAGAAGTTGCATGTGTTTGTATGTTACGCGTTAGAGTGATAAGGTTGAAGTTTTAAATGTGATTAAATATGACGAGTATCGTATGGTGCAACCTACACTTGTGCCAAACATGTTGCCAAAAGTTTTCCAAATTTAAAATACTGAAAATATATCTGCAGACTGTAATCAATAAACCCTGCTTCCTTTGATACAGCTTGTCGTATCGGAGTGTACTGTCAGAAGTTCTGGCTTATACCTCCAGTTGGTGGGTGGCGGCTGGTAACAGGTTCATATCTCTGCTAGGAATCTGGGTAAATAAGTCGGGCGGGGAAAAGATAACACTATCTTATAAAAATGCGTAATCCACAGCAACTGCGAGCGATGTGTGGCCAAGACTGTGTTTGATTTCCAGTATACGAACTCTGAATACTAGTCGATCTCCAGTTTTACTACAGACTTACTCGTGTATATGGAGCTCTGTGGGCGTAGATGGACATATTTTTCTCCATTACATGGATGACTTAGGAAACCTCGCAAAGGGCCGAAAAACTACGGTTTTAATTGGTCAAGAGGGGAATCCGGAAGAGATGAACAACACTGTCTCGCGATGGGTGGATAGGTCAATCTTTAAAGGCAGGCATTTCTCAGTCGTTGTACCGTATGATTCTGACAGGAATGGATAATGAAGCCTCGCAAGAGGTGAAGAGGTTAATCTCTGTAGGCATTTCGGTGTTTATTGCCTAATGGAGGAATTCTAAAAAGATGGAATATAAGGCCTCGCAAGTAGTGGACGTGTCAGTCCCGAAAGATACTTCTGCGATAGAGGCTTAGACACTTGTTGAATTTGAATGCCATGGTGGACTTAAGCTTTAGACAAATGCTAGCAAATGACAAGAGACTCCGTCATAAGGAAGTAGGTCGACAGTCACCAGTCTGAAAGCACGAGACTTGAATGAGAGTAAAGTAATCGTAAATTACAAATCGGTTGCCTAAAATCAAATCGTGGAAAGAAATGTAACAAAAAAGGAGTCATAAAGCTAGCGGTCTGCTTCGATATCTCCTCTAAATTCTAATAGAAAACTTGTAAGTAAAATTGTAACAACATTTAGTTTTTCGCCTTGTGTAGTGCAACATTTTTTGAAGCACTACGAAACTAAAACATTTAATGTGTGGGAAATAAGTCATGACCCCAGTATACCTTCAAATTGGATTTATATACGTTAGCAACTACCACAGCCGCACATTAGTCGATCTAAATAAAAAGAAAACACAGTTGAAAGCCCCAAGGACATATTTGGTTATTTTATCGTACAACAATTGTGAAAATAAACAAAGCAACGACATAGTTACCTTATCATTTTGACGCGTATGTTACATAAAACAATTTAATTAATCCAGATTATACGTCCGTTGCCACCAGTAAAAAAATTTATACTTATGCAATTTTCCTAGAGTTTCTTTCTCTTTTACCCAATAACTTATAAACGCTTTAAAATCGGTTGGTGGAGCCGACTTTACAAATTGTGATTTTTGACTCAAAATAATCAAAATAATTTTGAGACCAATTTATAGTTGTTTTTGGGTCAAATAATTATTGCAAATAAAGCAATTTGTTCATGTCATCGTTCATGTTGTCAATGACCAGCATACACACATATACTTTTTTTCTTTTTGGTAACTCAAAGTCTTGATGAATGATGAATGTTCGAACTTTGTATGCTCGTCTGTGTGTGTGATACTTTTCCTATAAATTGTCAGATATTTTCGATACTGGTTTCTTTTATAGCAAATTATAACATAAACTTTTAACCTCTTTAAGTTAAATTACTGACCAAATTTACTCAACACCCCCAATAGCTAAACACGATTTTGTGGATATAAATTTGTAACAACTCACCACAAGAGTGAGTGGTGTTACGAAACAATGTTTGCCGTTTGTTGTTGTACATATTACTTCGTTGAAACAATAACTTTTTTATGTTCGCGAAAAATTAAAAAAAGAAACCACAGAAGTTACTCACACTCGTAGAGTACGAGTAGCACGAAACTGGCTGTAATGGTCCTAAACACGTGCAACAACATCTTGCTGTTTTGAGGTGTTCTTGAAAGTGTTTGTTGCTTTTTGGTGGACAAGTACACAATAGTGTGGCTGTAACGTGTTTGTTTTTACTGTTTGTGGTTGGAGTGATGTTGTTGTTCGCAGAACAAGAGATTTTAAACTATAAATTAATTTTGGATTTAAATTTGCAATTGTTTAGTTTATTGAAAAGGGCTCGATGTCACGGACTAAGTGTGTTGTTTGCTATCTATGCCAATCTGCAATAATTTATAGAAGAATTAATTCAGGAGTTGTTAAAATGTTGTGGTAAAGCAACAGCGGGAGTTTATTCAAGGCCCTCACTTCATCAAGCTGAATTGTTTAGAAACTAATATGAAGGACAAATAGTATTATTATTGACAAAAATATTGATTCTTCGGGCAAGTGATAAGGATATGTTAATAAAACCAAAGTAAATAAGTATGACACAATGGACCGGGTCGGGACCCGTACAAAAAAAGTCACTCACCCCTAGCATGGAAGATGTTTCAATAACAATTCTAGAACGCCGATTCACATTTTTTGCTGCGTCCATAAACGCAGCGCATTTCGTTTACTATGTCACTATTTTATGGCGGATCAAAACATATAGGAAGATTTTAAATGGCTTCAATTTCATTCTGGGTGGTTTTCCAGTCGGACATCATCTAGATACAACCTCTGAAATCTCGGATTTTCCCCCAATAAAACAATTGTTTTGCAAATCACCTGATAGCCCTCCAAATGCTGTATAATCCGGGTCTTTAAAATACTTACTTCTCGGCTCTTTCAATAGGATGCCTCGTTTCTTTCTGATCAAATTCTACATATCACTTATGGTGAACCTTCTCCTATAATATGGAATTCTTTAACGGTAAGAAACTTCTCTTAAAGCTATATAAATTAAGCTTCTAGTATATGTGGGCGGCATCTGTCAAAGCGCTTGTTGGTTGTACAGTCTCTGATTCCAATTCACTATGGCCGAACTAAAATTGTCGTTTAGAAGAGGACTACAATATTGATCGAGAACTAATTGTTAAAAGTGTTATTGATCGAACACCGATGTACACTTGCGGAATTATCGTACATGAGATGATCAGTACTTAAAAACAAAACGTTGGTGAAATCACCCCCGTCACTGGCAAGCATGACATATCAATAGTGACCATAGCGGATATGGTAGAAATGTAGTTTTAGCAGAATTACATAACGAACACATCGTTGGACATTCTACACGAAGCTGCAGAGGGTGTGAACTTACCATCATCGCTCAAATTCAGCTGGATCTATGTGGGAGATTCATTTATATTTTTGTACTTCTTGTAACCATTTCAATTTCGATGCGGCCTTGTCGGAGGCCTCTTTGTAATTAATTCTTATATTGTTATTATTATTATACATTTATATTGTTATAGCTATCTGTTTATGGCTCCTGCAGCCATGTGTAAATATAAAATTCGGAGAAATGTTAAAAATCGAGATGTTTGACGAATTTCTCTGTCATAAATAAGGCCCCTGACTTCCACAAAAGGATGATGGTCTTACCATCAGTTGAACATATTGTACTTACTATAACTCTTACATGTATTTCTATAGGTAGTAATCAACCGTTTGCCAGGGAGTTTGGGTCGAATAACCCGGGTTTTAGCTTTGACAAAACCGGTTTTTTAAATTTTTCTATAAATTTATTTACTTGACTAAGACCTGTAGTACATGATCTCTTCACCCAGTATTGTCACCAATACCATTTTGTACAAAAAGAGACTGGCGATTCGAATAGAGGTGAGAGAATAAGTTGTTTCAATTTATTGGTACTAAGTGACTCAACGTACAGGAACAATAGTCATTGTCAATTTGCGAACTCAACGTTTATAGATTTATTTTCTGTAAAAGCAAGCTCGCCTCCACACCAGCTGCCGACCATGTTTGCCTGTGGTCAGAGTGTAATTATCTCGTAGTGCCATGCTCTCCAGCCTTCTGAACAAAACACAGAAAACCAAAAGATATACAAAGAATTATTGCTCATTGCAAAATAACACTTTGTCCCCACAGATATTTGCCGTATTCGATGGTTCTTTATCAAGAGAAACAAAAATGGTCATGTTGGCGTCATGGTGTAGGGTTGTTTATCGGCTGTTGGTATCGGTGAATTCGTAGGTATATAAAACACCATAGACATGAACGTAAAAGAAATTTTTATTAAATGTACGTATTTTCAGTAGGCCTTTGATCACTAAACCTACAGCAGATATTGTTTGCTTAACGATCATCTCCCACATCTATAAGCCCTTCTCAACTTCTCAATGCGCCGATCTTAATTAAAATTTTAAAAAGCTAAAAAATTTATAATGAAAGAAGTTATAATGAAAGAATAAGCAAAAGTTTAATTAAAAGGAACAAAGTATTTACTACATTCAAAACAGAGGAAACCAAAATCATAATAACAACCCATACCTCCTGTATTTCCTGATGAACTTTTGTTCATATGAAATACGAACTATTTTTTGTTGTTTATTTTTAAGCAAAATAACCCGAGGCAAGATTCTTAACAACTAAATTAAATAATTACATGAAATATTCCTTAATAATTCTTAAATTTGTAAATGGCAAAATTTGTGGCCGCAGCAGAACTCCAAAGAAGATGACTTTTGTCCATGTGTGTACTTTAAAAAGCAATAAATATTAAACAAATACTGAACTTTTTGTGTCGATTTTCGGAATATGAAATTGTTTAACTTGTTGAATACTGTTTTTTTGATTTTAAAAGCCGAAACTGGGGTTTTTAAAATTTCAAATATTTAAACTATTCAACAATCGGTTTTCGGAAAAGTAGAATAATTGATCACCCTACTTGCTGTCGTATAAACTTAACTATCCAGAATTTGGGTTTGAATCACTGCTACGAGATTACTTTCCCGAGTGGTACCACACTGCCTACAACTGCGACGTACCAATACACCAAGAAGACAGGTATTCTGGAAGTAGTTTAAATAAGTTAATAGAGACGCGTATCTTTGAAATACAGTGGCCTCTGCTGTTCGTATCCCACCAATCTAAAATAAAAACAAACACTTTTTTAACATAATAACCCCTTCCTTTGAATAGTTTCTGTTACCTTTTTTTATTTTAAAGATTTGAACTTGTTACTCCTTTAAGCTTCTGTTGATAAACATACTTACGTTTTGAACAATGATTCAAAGAATATGTGAATGATTCAGGCTTTGAAATGTGTTGCTCACTTATTTAGTTACTAAAACTTTTAATTAAATTTAACAAAAAAATGATTTTTTACTTCAGTAACCATAAATTGGTCACTGTACAAAAGGCAGACCCAAAAGAACAACAAAAATAAAATATTTATTTTCTATATGACTTTTAAAAATTGAGTATTTAAAAAACCATTTGTAAATGTTGCTGCTGTTGCAAAACAAAAAAAAATCCATTAACATTCTCGGGGGGTCTCCTAATTTATAACTTTAACAAAAAGTGCATTTGAATATTTGTTAAAAAAATCTTGCTTTGCTCTTTTGAGGGAGTTTTTTTTCGCTTTAAAATAATGAAGCGAAAACATTAATTTTCATTAAATTTTCTGGCAAAGAGAGTTTATGGCACACGACATACACACAGACGTGGTTTTTTTTTTTATTAATGTTTACTAAGGAACAAAAAACTATTCTTCCAAAAGCTCGATTCCTACTTCCTATTCCTATTCATGTGAAGACTTTACTTTGGTGTTCTCTGCGTGGATAGAACCACATGCCCTTCCAGTCTATACTGTTAGATTTGGGGCCAAAGGAATTGTTTATTATTTATTGCTTTTTCAAACCTATGGACGAATGATATTACGGCCCTAAATTCACACTAAACTGGCCCTAAATTCACACTAAACTGTCAACTTAGAATCGGAGACGGCACTAAAGCTGATATCTGGGTGTGTTTTAAGCGCTCCAGTGGACGAAAAAAAAATTGACAGACACGGCTAAAACAACATAACCATCATCGGAAAAATTAAACAACCAACTTTGCTTCAAACTTTATATCGGTCATTATATACATACTTGCGCCAGTAAATAAACACCCTTTCGAAAAACTCACATGCTGCTGCAGATGCGCCGTAATCAATTATTGATTTGTCTTTTCTCTCGTTATGCTTTCGAATAACATTTGAATAACGTTGCTGCTATAATAACATTTTTGCAATGAAATTGTAATTCACAAAACTGAACGTATAGCAAAAGTAAAAATAAGCCATATTCTAACAGATTTTTATTTGCAGTCACCAATATTAGGAATTGAAATATGAGTTCAATCAGGATCCACCGCAACAAAAAAAAAAAAAAAAAATGATTTGATCATTGAATTTTACAATTTTACGAACCATCTTTTCACAGTAAATACGTTTTTACTACCACAAGTAATGACCGTCTATCGAAATAAAAACTATCTGCTGCTTTTCACTGTGGACGGAAGTAACACTGATGAACAAAACTCAGCAAATTGAAAGTAAAAACATTAATAAACAAACAAAAGTTATAAAATTTAATTAAGAAACATATATGTATGAGTTTTATAGCAATTTTTTACAAAATATTAACATCACTGAACTGCCGCGACTTTAAACTTTTAATAAAAACTTTAGGCTTTCAAAAGTGCAGCGCATTCAATCGAGCCACATTATTTCACTTTCGCCAACTTCTTATCATTATCGGTAGCGAAACATCTGTGCTAATTGTCATGTGTGAGCGCAATTAAAAAAATATTTCCACTTAAAACTACTCGCTCTGCATAAAAGTCTCATAAATACACAAAGTAGTTGGTAATTAGTTCAAAATTAGTTGGATAAATAACTGATGAAAGATTCTGTTGGCGATAATTTGAATTATATCAATATGATTTTAGAAAGAAAAGACAAATAAAAGACAACGTGGTCATTAATTAATTAGAATGTCATCTAGTTGTCTGCTTTGAATAATATCCCAATCATATAAATGATAAAATTTGTATGTGAAAGTATGAGTTTCATAGAGGCGGCTATCTGAAGGTGAAATTTTTCTGTTTTTTCTAATAGCTCTGAAAGTATGACTTTCTGCAAAAATTGTTTTATACAAAAGTTAAAGCTGACAAAATTTCCTACAAAAGTGCTCTAAGATAGTTTTACGTAAGACCAACTATTTTGGAGTTATAAAGCCAAAAAAATACAAGAAATCGCTTCATTTATAAACTTAATAAAATTATAATAAATCTAGAGGGAAGGATCCCTAAGTCCATTTTCAAATATTCCGGTAATTATTTTATTGTAAACACCATTTGCCTTTGAAATTTTCAAAATTTAACCAAAAGGGTTTCCCAATTACGACGGGCCAATGTTGAAATTTCAGAAGCTACCTAAGGATTTTTTTAGTTGCCAGGCCCATGTGTACCACACTCTGTGGAATATCACTTTATTTATATGTCCGTCGTAACTTTACACTGTGGCACCAATTCGATTGTTGCAATTTTTAGTGACCCTCTCGCATAGACTCGTCTGAATTAAGGCAATTTCCTGCAAGGGCATGACAGTTAATTCGTATAAATCTCCAACTAAAGAAAATGACACAAAAAAAATTCTATCAGGGTGAAATCGTTTGATTTTGGTGGTAAATTCACACAACTACATATAACCTTACCCACAAGTAGAACATTGTAGTATTCTCTGCTGGAACTATATATCATTTATGCCTTCATTGTTCAATTCGGCCCAAAAGAAATTGTTTATTAATGAGAGTTGTACCGGCTACGAATTAGTTCGTTCGATTGAGAGATTATTTCGGAAAGGTGATAGCAAATTTACAACGAGAAATTTTCAATTCATGTGTAGGACACACCAAAAATATTGTGTGTTGTTTTTTTAATTGCCGTAAAGTTTCTACCACCTTTCTGAAATAATCTCTCAACTGAACGAGTTCGTAACCGTAGCCAACACTAATCTATTATCAATAATCTGCAGCGCCTGTCCTTGAAGGTAATAGCGTCACAAATATAGTGTTCTAGAACGTGCGGTCCAATGATGCGCTTGGCCTAGAATTCATTTTCAACTGGTAAATCTCGAATTGGTAATTTGTGTTGCTATTCTACTGGTTGGCAGCTACAGACTGCCTAAAGGTTGGATAAAGCATAATTGCGATACAGGAGTGCATATGTATATGTTTGCAGAAGTTTAAATATTATTTTTAAATAAAACAGCTGTCCATACAAGGAAGACATACCTACAAGGGAGGTAATTCTTGAGTTCATCTCATAACAGACGAATCGATTTTGGGTGCTAACACATGACCTGAATGTTGGCATTTTACTAACGATCATGGGTGCACAGGCCCATTGAGAAAGCGGTGTTTCTAATGCGGTCATTTCATTTAAAATATAAACATTTTCAAAAATATAAAATAGAAGTATTTAATCTGTGATTTAGGAGGCCAGTAATTAGCATTGAATAGGTTTGCGGAATACATAGAGCATCTCTGCTTATAAATAATTAAGGGACCATTAATATAACAATTCACATTGAAATCCTTCTATGTTTTTTTGTCGGAAGTGATTATTTTAGCGAGAGATTTCTGTTATATATTCGTCAAAGATAATAGAATAGAAATACTAGAAAATAATCTCTACCTTGTGAAAATAAAGGAAAAATACTAGAAAACTATTTGCACACTCGTCGCTGCGCAAAATAGCACTAACAAGAACGTTTAGTCTATCAAAATATTGATGCTGATTTTATTTATTTTTTATTTTTAATTTTACTTCTGATAAAAAAATCTTTATTTTTATTAAATAGGAAATCCGATATGGTTTTTTATGAGTCTTGTTCTCTTATCTAGCGGCTTGCAGTTTCTGTTTGTGGTTCAATGTTGTTTAACACACAAATTTTCATGGAAACATAAAATATTAATAAATTGCCTCGTGCTTCATTTACTTGCAAAACCATTAAAACGCATATTAAACATAAAATTTATGCTACCAATTTTTAAATATGACTTTGTGAAATAACAAATAAAAGAAAAAATATGAAAACATGTAGCCACAACATAAACTCGCATATAAGTGGAAACTGAGTAGATATTTAACTGGGCAAAACAAGAAATAAATAAAAAAATTTGGCAAAAATAGAGAGATAAATTATGTTTAAATATTTCCATTTATTTTAGACATTTTGTGTATTTTATTGGTCATATACATCATAAGATACTGGTAAGATCGTGTTGCATATTTCTTGATTTGAAAATTTATTGATTGCCGAAATGGTTTGACTTGTGCTAAATCTATCGAATATTGTTTATAAATCGATTTGTAGGGAAAAAATACGTTTTAAATTGATGTTAATTTGGTATTTATGTAAACGCTTTTTTTATTATTAATATTTTTTATTTATGCATATTTCGGTTGTGGCATTATATATGTATATGTAAGTGGGCATACGTTTGCCATTTTATCAAATGGCAATATATTAGGGTGATCGGCAAAGTCATTCGACCGCAGTAGAATACCCATGCAGACCGCTTACTTTATGGGTCCCTTTTCTTATATCTTCTATCTTAAAATTGACTTCAGTCAACCGATTTATAATTATTATATTTACTACTAATCTTTGCTTTTGACAGTAGTTATTTAGACCGTGGATTGGTAACTGCCTGCTCTTTTTCTCATCACGAATATGGCATTCACACCTACCAAGTATCTGGGTGTCGTCCTAATGCTCATGCTAGCTAGTGCTGGAGACTTACATACAATGTCAGCTATCGTATCAGCCTCTTTCTCAGGAGTATCATTGAAGACTGACACGTCCACCCCTACGTGGTTTTCTTTCCCAACTCCTCAAAATTCCTCACGGTCCAACGCTTTAGGAGTACTTTCCTTCACATATTTCGCATACTAGAGGCCAACCATCCGCTTCGCCAAGCATCCCTCACGAATACTGTTTCCCCGTGAATTATGAATTTTTATAAGACGGTGTTAGCTTCTCCCCGCTTGACGTATTTAGCCAGACTCCTAGCATAGACAGGAACCTGTTACCGGCCGCCATTACGAGAAAGTTGCGGCCTTTCGAATGTTGAATAACCCATGTTTTTTGCTTTGACAAACACGGTTTTCGATTTTTTCTTTAAATTTTATTACTTGACTTAAACTTAGACTGCACATTCTCTACTACTACTGCAAAGGCTTTTCATTTTATCAAGTCTCTTATTAAATAGACACAAATACGCATGAACATCTCATTGTGAATTTGCTTAATCAACGTTTAAAGAACTATTTGCAGGCGCGAAACTGGGGGGATTTACGTCAATATTTTGCTTCGCAGACAATTATGACTCTCCTAAAAAAGCTAAACCTTGATTTTTGCGTTTTTATGATACTCGACTTAATTCAATTGACTTCTTTGACACATTTTTAGCGCAGTTTTATTTTCAGTCTTACCAGGGATTCACTAAATACTTTCTTTAATATGTGGATGATGATACTGTATGAACACAGCAATTTTTTTTAACGAAACTATTACGATGAATGTATGTATATTCGTCTACTAGATAACCGCAATACAGATAAGTTCCCGGGACCTTGTGTTCGGGAAAATACTGCCGAATAGCCAGCAGTTAAGTTCTATTTGGAAGACCTTTTATTCCGAAAAGTACAGTTATATCCAAAGAATGTGAAATATTTTCGAGAGACCTTCTACTACGGTCGGAAGATGAATCGGTAAAGCTCTCGGACTACAATTAAAGTGGGGTTCTTGTAACTACAGTTCATACGGTAGCGATAACTGCTTCTCTTTTCACGGCGAAACCTCCACACTATGTCCAGTATTTATCACAAACTAAATGAGAATTATAACGCATAAATACCGTGTGTATTGTATTTCGTAATACCTTGGCTGCCTAGTATTAATAATGTGCTTGTGTCAGACCAGTATGTTAGCTACGTATTACTAATGTTTGTGTGCTGATTTGCATATCGGGTGTGTGTATGTTCTCAAATTTTTAACAGCACATTAAAATTTTCCAACACAAGCCTGGGTCGCAAAAGATCAATTAAATTTTTTGTTCCAATACAGCATATAAAAAGTGTGACCATTATGACTATGCATCACCTACCCACTGACCTTCGAAAAGCTCTATTTTCTTAATCGCATTCTATCGGCGAAAGCTTTCCCAATTACATCGGCATGGCATAATATATAGCAAATATAATTGCTAAACATTTTTATCTTCTTTCATTCGGAAGTCATTACATTAATTCCAAATTTAATTTTGTTGTAAATTACAGCTTCATAAGAATGTATAAGACTTCAAAAGATTCTTCGCAATAATAAACAGCCTCCTTTGCTAACATTAATCAATTATGTTTATTTTCCCTCCAATACAATCAATTACCTCAAACACTAAATCAATGAATGAATGCTCTCAAGACCCAGTTGTAACACTAACCTACTGTAAGACACACAAACAACACAACACCCAGACAGACGGACAGATGTACGGGCAAATGAACACAGTGTTTTTATGCCAGATGCACTAAATAAAATGTAAAACTACTGCAGCAGAAGAACTAAAGAAGTAAAGAAACTCAAATTCTGCACAAAAAGTACGAGCTTTACTATTTAAGCCTAATGGTTGGCTTAAATAGTCTTTTAAGCTCCTCCGGTGTGGCTTCAATAACAAAAAATGTTTTTAATTTCACTTGAAACGTGAGTTAAGCCATTTACGAATAAAAGTTTAAAATCCAGCAACGAACTAACAAATAATGAGCGGTCATGCATTTTATTACAAGTGTTTGGATATCTTTCTTTTTTTTTTTTTTGCTCCCAGTCTTTGTTGCAAAATCAATGGAAATTCTTTATAGCGCTATTTATTTTCGCGCTGACAAAGAGTGGTTTATGCTATAGAAGAATACTTTGTAAAAGTTCTAATTAGTAGGTTTGTACTTGAAAAAGATCTTTTCAATTATAATTATTTTCTAACATAAAGATGAGTTGAGATGATTCTTGATTTGATATTCCGACAGGGTGTTTTGATGTAGAATTTTGGAACGAATTTTCATTATCCCTTCTCAAGTTGACAATTCGTTCCAAAATTCTACATGAGTTGAGATATTTTTTTAATATATGCTCGAGAAGAGAAAACAGTGTCTACGTCTATGACAAAAATTACTCGCCTTCATTGTTGGATGCTTTTAAATACTTTTTTTACTCAAGTCCAGCGTCCAGCTCTAATGCAGTTTTCTCCAATGACAATAACAAAATAAAAATTAATAACAATAAAATATTGTTTTTGGTCTTTTATTTCAAGAAAGGAAAAAAACGGCATAAAACGCGCAAGATTATTTTTAAATTAATTCTCACAAACAACATCTAACATCTTTAGTCAGTTTAGGTGAGCAGATCGCATACAGCGAGTTCACACGGAGGCCATCCGGCCCATTATGATCCCCTGATGACCATGTGGAATCATTGACCAGTTCACAATGTTACAATGAATAATATATTCGTTACTCAATAAAATCTCTCTGATATGGACAACTTGATTGAGCAATATGTCACACAGCTTGCGTCTATTTGTTTTTTGCTATTAAAGTATTAGTGATCGACGTAAGCGTTAATAATGCTGATCGTGCGATTTAACAGAATTCGCACGAATAAAAATTAGCGACCGTTAAGGGACTATTTTCCTGTGGCTCTCGGGTCCATTTGACACCAATCAAATTCAACTAGAAATGGTAACAAAACCATCTTTCAAATAATGCCAATTTCATAGCAACTGACAGTTTTTAGGTATGAAAACCTTTTTTATTCTCAATCAATATTCTTCGGAGTAGGTAGAAACTTTTGATAATATTTTTTTTAATAAAATTTGACAAATAATACTTTTCTGAACTTGAAGTCTAGAACACTGAATCGCCTTAAAATGACTCACTGTCCGTAACAGAAACAAAAATTAATTTCAGTAACATGACCTGGCATTATTTTACGCAACCATCCCATGCAGCAAAATATTGTGCGCATATATGCAATTAAATCGGCATGGCCAATAATATAATAATAGTCCATTTAAATATATTTTATTTTATTTCAAGCTCTACCATATTGTTTAGTTTTTATATTTATATCGTTTTTACTTTTAAGTTTTATTCATTATTTTAAAGATTTATGGTCATGTATGCGTAGCGAAACATGTTAATTTAGCAAAAGTCTTTTGGCTGCAGCTCCTATGTCCATATCAGCTTTACGTTACAATTTAGAATGAAACTACGAGTTTCATTTGCACACTTATTTTGTCGAATTCTTTTATAACTTTATTTTTTTTTGTCTGTTTTTAACTTACATGTTCATGTAATCATGGAGACCTAAATAACTGATAGAGTTTTCCGTTTAATTTTTGTATGTTTTTCTGCAGTTTTTTTAGTTGTTTTTCGCATTTAGATTTTCTATGTTCACAAATATAGCAAAAGGTTAAGTTACTATTAATAAGAAAAGCGCTTTAAAGCAAATCGCTGTTGTTAGGGGATTTTTGGTTCCATTTTTTCTTTCAAAATTTAGTTTCATTTTATTTATTTAATTTTTATCATATTTTTTTTTTTTTTTTTGGTTCTTTACATTTCGGCTAAAGTGCTAGGAGGGGGGTATGGACAAGTCGTAAAATTGTTATAACTTACGTTTAAAGTTTTGTAATGAATAATATTAAATTTAGTCCCGGTTATTGTATGTTAATTGTTGCTTTTTGTCGGTTCGTTTTGTTCACCTTGTTGTAGTTACGTCAAAATTTTTGCAAGAATTAAATAATAAAAGAAAAAAATATGATCATGCAACATAAAATATAATACATTTTTTGGTATTCGGTACACTGTGCAAAAGTATTGTCAGAGGCAATGTATTACTTTATGAGTTTTGCACTTTTATTTGAAAGTTGATATTCGTTACCGGTAGACACAAGCCACCCAAGAGGATCTAAATGAAGAGTATATATCAGACTGACTAGACGGCTTGTTTTGGAAAGCTTTTAGCCACGTTTGGATTGAAGAATTGATTTTCTTTAACAAATTTGTAAAGAATAATTTATTAGTTGGAGAGCAACTCCATGTATCTTCCTCACTCTCGCTGAGGAAAAGTATAAACTTCTCTAATGCAACAATACCTTTGAGGAAAGCTATCAAAAGGTGGAAAAAATGTGGTCGAATAATGCCCTAAAGCTTTAACAACAGCTTAAAAAAATACATAGGAAACACTTTTCCATCATCATATTAGCCATTTATCTTAAAAACGGCTTAAGTCACTTTGTTTTTAAATATTTAGAGATATATAAGGGTTTGCGCTTTATTTGTTATCTGTATTTGTTATCGCAGGATACTTAAACTTTTCTCGGTATAAATAATTGCGTTAGGTTGTTAAAAAAATCACTATTAATCATTACGTTAAATTGACTTAAGTCACTTTTACTATAAAAGGCTTGGAAAAATTACTGACATAATTTAATTTTTCCCGACATATTTTATTGAATTGAATGATGGATAAATTATATTCAATTCAATTTTAATTATGTTCCTTTTCTTCCAATAATTCCATAGAAGTTGGTCCCTTGAAAAAATCGTTTAATTCGTAAACATTTTTGAATGTTTTTGTGCTTTGCTTTTTAAATTAAGCCTTCATATATATGTAGGTGCAACAGACCAACAATTCAACAGGGTTTTGAGGAACAGAATATGAGAGGTAGACGATTGAATATAACTTCCAAACGGTTAGAGTTTATTACCAAAAAAAAAAAATGTTTGATATTTCAAGCTAAGGAAGTTAGACCGTTCGATGCCCATCAAATCGGCCTAGAACATCCCTGCTATCTGTTAAAGTGTACAGGATAATCACAAGGCAGCGGATTTCTTACCGTATACAATTTTTGGTCGGAGTTTGGACCGAAAGCCATATAAGACATAACTGGCTCTGGAATATGAAGTTAATGACCGTAGACAAACTTAAACATCGTTTATGTGAAAATCTTCAAACCAAATGAGAAAGCTTACAGAAACCCCAAAACAAAAACATTAAAGTTTTAACAAAAAGCCCCCACAGCAAACAAGTTGCTATTTTATTTATAGCTACGGTTTTCATGGAGATTTTGTGCCTGCGGCACATCAAAATTCTTTAAATACGACATTATTAGAGCCATCACATGAATGCACGATTTAGTGGTCCAGTACACTGCTTAAAGGGATACACAGCAAAAGCCCAACGGTGGTCTCTTGCGGAGGAGGCTGAAATGGCCTTTTATTGTAGACTGTGTAATGTAGCCCCGCTGGTCGTTTTCTTGTTTGGTTTTTAGAAGTCACAATCCTATGCCAATATATTTCCGCACACACAGCAACTTTTATGCCATTTCTACCTCAACCCATCCTGAACGGAATCTTTAGCTCAGCTCAAAAGTCCTGTAGAGTTTAAGACACTAAAAAATGCTTAGGAATGCGATAATTTTAACCTTTAAAATTTAGCTTTATAATGTAGCCACTTCCGTCAACGGCCTGTTTTAGCTCCGGTAGCAAGGCAAGTTGCTAACAGGTGGACTCAAGGGTAAAATCATGAGTTTTCAATTCAGTATCGGATATCAAACTCTCTGGAAAAATATTTGTTGTTTGTTTTTGGCACTTTTTTATTCATGATTCCGCTATGTCTGTTATCGATTTGCCTCGGCGCGGTAGTGTTCGCAGCAACGTCCTACTGATTGTACTGCCTCAGGTAATGCACTTCTGTTTTAACTCCTTGATATTTCTCTAACTGCATTTTAAATTTGAATACTTTGTATAATTATCAAGTTTAATTCTAGTTAATAACAAAAACACAAAGTTCTGTAAGCAACGAAATATATGAAATGCGAACCAAACGAACAAAAAACATGGCATGATTTTTGGCAGCTATCAGAGTTTGTTTGCCACAAAATTATCTAAACTCTTGTGTTCTCGTATTCGTATTTATGGACGTAACGTACAAGTACTAGTAAATTAAAAATATACAAACATTTATTGTATGAACGCCTATGAATTTTTGTTTATGGCTTGTGACCGACCTGCTATGATGGCGCTGTGTTTCAATTTTGTATTTATTTGAAATCGCAAAGAAAACAAAACTTACAATTTAAGCTGCACTCAGGCTAGAAAGAACTATTTAAAACTAACTAACCAACTGACCACGCCATTTAGTCAGTGTGATTTGAAGGCACTGCAGAACTAATGAAACTATTTTTTTGTTAAAGCTTAAAAATAGTTTTTGTTGGCAACAAATGAGTGTAAGCAACAGGTGTCATACTTAGATTTTTTCTAAATACAAATAATATTTTTTTTTGTTTGAGCGCAGTCGCATTAACTGTACAAAAGTATGAAAATATTTCCTATCGCTTTTAAGTAATCGCCTGGCGACTATTTAATGAGCACTCTACTAATGGAATTGGGCAATTAAATACGACAAGTTATTGGCAAATTTGTAGTATTTAAAGTTGAACTAAAGACTTACAATTTAACTTTTATTGTTCAAGTTTTGTGGCCTTTAATTTTAAACTGATTAAGGTTGATGACTTTAAGAAATCAGTTTCGGTTAAGGAGTCCTATTGTATTGAAGATGCCAATTTGCTTGGAGCTATCTGGCCCATACTTATGTCGGGATTTCATTAGGGCGGTGGGATTAATTAAAAATCACACCATTTCCCTCTTCCCCTGTAGCAAAAGACAGCAATATTTGCCATTTCTAAGCATTGAAATGTATTATAAGCAAACATCTGCAGTTATTAGACCCATGAGATTAATCGGGAATGATATATTTAATTGAGATGAAACGGGTTGATTCTACGTATCTGACCGGAAACACACGATCTCATTTCCGCATGTATGCATTTTCTATAATTGGTTTAACATGTTTTAAAATATCTTATTTTTTATTATATGTAAAGAATAAAACTTGGTTGTGGCATTTGCAAAACAGCCATGTTATGTTCTCTGCAACAATATGTTGTTGTAGTAAACTTATATTGGTTACTCAAAAACATTTTAATCGTTATATTAGTTGGGGTGAACAATTTAGTATTTACGTTTAATCCTTAAATGATTTCCATTTCACAATATTTAATTCCGATTCAAAAAGGCATATATATTCTGGACTCTGATATGCAGGGAAGTTCAGTTAACGATGTTCATCTGTCTGTCTGTCCGATGTTTCTGACGGCACGAGACAAGCTACAATCTTGAATATCAGACCACTTCATCAGTGGCTTTGGGTTAAATGGTCGCTATTTAAAATCAGAAATATCGGTCCACAAGTTCGCGAGATATGGAAAATATATTCAGGGTTTTTTGGTATTACAGAGAAACGCTTATAGAAAAGCCCATAACAATTGCACGTACCACATTTAACTTTCGAGCTCAAATTTCAAAAACTAACAAGGTAGTCCAAATTCCACCGAAATTGTACCGAAAACTCTTAATTTTATCACATGTTAGAAATTTTATTAAAAAATCGAATTCCGGTCTATTATCTACAATACACAAAATAATCGAGAATTTATAAAAACTTGATCAGAAAAAAATAATAGAGCCGTAATTTAGAAAAGCAGTTAGGAGATGTGATACCTCCTTACTGCTCGGAGATGCTCATATTAAACGAAAGGAGAGTTTAAATATAAAATAAGACGACTAAAACCGGTGGCCAAAATTAAAGATAGCAAACAATCCTTTGCACCGCACTGCATTTATAAGTGTTAGTAAAGTTCCGACGGTAGCATCTGCAAAACTTCGGTCTCACATTCAGGAGCTAGAGTGGCGAATAAAGATTGAGCCATCAAAATGTGCGCATGCAACATTTTTCCTGAGAAAAAACTATCCGCCTGTAACAATAACAAATACCACTATTCCAGCGAAAACTCATGTTAAGTATTGGTAGATACTCCTTCTTTTTTGTTTATTAAGATTATATAAAATAAAATTTAAGTTTAGAAAAAAATCCTTGGCACTAGGCAAAATATTGAGTACATTTTGAGTAGTTCATACTTTTGTGAAGGGTATATATGATTCGGCACAGTCGAATATATAGCTCACTTACATGTTTTATAACAATTACGTTAATTTCGAGGATAGGGTTCGTACAAATTGATATAACCTTGCGGCCATAGGATCTATAAAGTCTCTCATGATCAACTTAATCTCTGTAGCATGTGTCAGGCATTTTTCCGCTAATTTAATACTAAAGTGTGTTTTAGGCTTATTGTGCAACAAATAGCTGCACGAATACATACGAAAAGGTATTTGTTTTAATTGAATAAAACAAATAATTAAAGTGTCAATGTGCTTAAAGAATGCATTTTTAGGGTATTTTTCCAATAAACATAAAATAGAAACTGTCATTTTGTTTAAACGCCAGCCTGAATGATACAATATTTTTGCGCACTAAGTGTTAAAAACAATTGAATTCAAAACGAAATGAAATGAACAAATACAATGACTGGGTGCTTGCTTATGTTCTTGGCAATGCTGTGTTTTTGTTATTGTTGGTTTTTATTATGATCAACGCAAATGTGATTTAAATCTTAATTGCTGTAGCTAATCAACTTTTAAATATATAAATTAAATTATATTTCTACCTTTTGCCCTTGCTGCTGCTTATAGAACAATGGAATAAATTAATAGTTTTAAAATTAACAATAATGAAGCTCGCAAACACTTTCAAACTATTGTTCTTTTTTTTACATCGTCTTTGTGCTTTTTTTTATTTACCTGATCCAGCAAGAAAAAATTCCGAAATTTCGGTGCATTGTGAATTCAGGTGAGTTAGAGAAGAAATAGTTATGGTAGCCGTAATATCACAGGCGCATATTAAATAGTCGATCAGGTTTCCATCCCCTTATTTTGAATTTTCCCCCCTTTTGAGTGAATATTTTTAATGCCTACTGTTTGTCATCCTTCTGAAGATGGTGTTTTATAGACATGATTCTGAACTTTCAGTGTACTATGCTGATGGTTTCTTCATCTAATAAAGGATTGTTTTACGAAGACGTTTCCAGTAAGGGCGGTTCTATATTGACAGTATGGTGGCAAGTCCAAATGATATAAGTGAAATTTTATTATCAATATGAGTGGACCTTAGCGCGCATTACACCTATTTGACGGTGATCGGGGTTACCCTTCACAGTCGATTCTCCAACGGCTCTTGAACTTATTTCAGCTGGTGGGCTAAGTAATTGGTATCGTCGCTACGCACAGAGTAATTAAAAACGCAAACTCTCGAATTCACGCTACCGCACAAGGCTGCGGCGTACATTTGGACGATGTCACGTTCCATATTTAACTTGTTTTTTTTTTATTAACCTAAGTTGTTTTATAAGCACAGTGTGTAATGACAAATATCGAGGCTTCTTGTTTTGGACGAATTTACTGGTAAACCATTTCAGATGAACTCAGATGATCTAAACATACGATGCTTAACTTCACATCTGATACACTTTTACACTAAAGCTTTTCACTTGTTCAAAAAATTTGCTTGTAGTTGCTACAATTTTAAATTCAACTTAACATTCGTAATGTTGCCAATTTTTTGCAACTGTCGTTTCTTTATTTAAATGTGTCTTCCGCTACTATCGCCCAATTTGGGACATTGTATTATTTCCTGATCATAAGCCTTCGAGTTTGTAATTCTATTTAAATTATTTCAATTTTTAATTATAATTTCCAAAGGAATTTGCCTAAATGTGAACACTTCAGTTATTTTCAAAAAATTTTTACGTACAACTAAATTAATAAAATAAATGTCTATTAATACGTAAATAACTAGTTTTATTATGGTTTAATTTTTGATTCTATGGAATGCGAAGGCAATTAAAACGTATGTATTTAAAGTAAATTATTATTTGTTCTTTTCAATAAAGAATAATGCCACATGTATATGTGTGTGTATTTATTTGAAACTTTACGTTTTGTTTATCTGTAATAAAATATTTAATTGCTTGTAAGCTTTTAAAAGTGTTTTGCATATTTTTTCTCTTGACAGAACAAAAGACTTCAGCCACAAACTTGATGCTCGATTTCTGATTAAATCCTTCAGAAAATTTGAACTAATCAAATTAATATTTTTAAAAGTGGCAGATGTGAGCTTATATATCTTGTATTAATTATTTAAAACTGTTGCTACTATTTCCGCTTTTGAATGGCTTTTTACAGGTATATAAAATTTCTTTGCTTTGTATGAAATTTATTAATAAACAGTGATGAGCAAAACTAAATTACGGACTGGAACGTGGTCTTACAGTTATTGCGTATTACTTTACTATCTTCAATTTCCCATAAATTTTCTATGGTATTGAGATCAGGCGATTGTTCTAGCTACTTTTAACTTGCATTTAAGTATTAACGAATCACTCTTTTCTACATATAGCTGAGTGTTTGGGTTCCTTATTATGTTAATATCTCCACTTAAAACTTTTATTATCAGCATATGAAAGCACTACGTTTTGAAGAATGTCTGTGTATATAAGCCGATCCATAGCACCAATTATTTTATGAATTGAACCGTTTTCATAACCATTAAAACATCCTCGGCCATAAAATTTTTATCTCCAGTTTCCGTGGTATAGCGTGGATTAAGACGTTGTCATTTTGGTCTACGAACCAACTTATAACCGTCAGAACATTTTAAATTAAGTTTCGATTAGTACGGTCTTCCACTATGCCGTTACCCAGACTAAATATCGATAACGACCAGAAAAAGTGGCCTACATTAAATGGGGTCTACACAAAAAGAGTCTGCTGCAGGACAACGTCTGCCCCAACAAATACGTCTTAATATAAGGTGAGTAATAATTAAATTTGTGGCTTATTTCATTTTAGATGCTTTAGATTATATGATGAGCGATCTTAGGCAAATATAATCCTTTTCTCTACATATTTTATTTAATAAATATCAAATTCAGGAATTCCATAAATTGTGAGATGCATCGCTATGCTAACAAGCAAAAATGGAATATGGGGGATGACACTAGATCACACGAAATCGGCCATATGGCAAACTAAACAGTATTTTTTTAATTTTTGTGATTAGCCCGCACAGATTCAAGATTCGCTTGTTTATCACTTCAGATTCTTTATTCAGTTAGCGTTCCCCATAGGAATCCTATTCAAACCATTTAATCCGTTACTTAATGGTCATGTGAAATAAGTGATTGTTGTTTTTGTTCTCTAAAAGTATATGATACCATTAGAAGGCCAAATTTTGAATGTTTAACTTTGTGTACACATTTTAAAACATCCTCTATGCAAGACAATGCGAGCTTAGTTTTGCATTCGTAATTGTCTTTTAACAAATATAAAAATCTCTGCTGTTTGAGAACTTTAATTACACTGTATAACAAAATAGGATTTTTTGTTATAGCTACACCTCATACCTAATATAAATATAAAGACTAATGTGTTTTACTATAACAATTCGCTAAAATAAACGCCAGGATACACATACATTCTTTGGGTCTCCTCTGTTGGAGCCTTGATATAAAATTTGGTTTTTGTTGAAAAGTGTTATTTCAAAAATATAATTTACTCTTCCACTCACAAGTTTGAACTTACAAATAATAACTTTGGTGACTAATTGCAGTTTATAGTTTTTTTAATTAAAATTTTTATAATTAAACAAGGTTACTGAAAAAATTAATGCGAATTGAAATAAATTTTTATGGTGCTCAAAGCCAAAACAAAAGATTATTTTGGCATAATCTGGCAATAAAGAAGTAAAAAGAAACGAACGGTTATTAAAAAATCCAAATTAATTATTAATACTTTTAATTAAAAAATTTCATTTAAGAGCAAATAATTAATAAAAAATGTTTGAATACATATAAAATTGCACCACAGCAATAGTTGCACATATTTAACCCTAAATTTAATGTTTAATGGGAACAATTTTTTGCGCCGTTTTTGGTCGGTTGAATGAGTTCACTTTGCCAGAGCTACAAGCCATACCTAAGCAAATCCGCTTATGCACCTTACGTAAGGCAATTAAATTCTAATTTGAATTATTGGTTTTAGTGTTCACACTTATGCAATTTAACTTACTTATTTAGCATTCGATACCTGAAAATATTTAGTTAGTAAATTTTATTATATTTTTTTGACCTTTTAATTAAATTTATCTCAATAACTTTTATAAAATTCTTTTGGTTATTAACTTACTTCAATATTTCGCTACGCCTTTGTGTAGCATCATCAGGAAACAAAATTTATTATAAAAATTACCATTAAATAAGAAATTAAAAGTTTTTAAGAATCAGACATAGTGCTTTGAAAATTATTGAACTAAAATTTTGTTAATTTGGAAAATTGGAGAGAAATTCGGTTGAAAATTAATTAATTACTTTTAAAAATTGTGTAAAATTTGCTAAGCGTCAATTTGACCTGCCATTTCTTTTTTTAATTTGTATATATAGAGTTTGAGTACTGAAGAATAAAATGTAACCGGATTGGTAATGGAGGCATATTGTTGAATTTGCCTTGATATTGTCAATCTACAGCGCCAGAGTCGCAGGGGAAAATTGACCAAAATTATGTTAAAATTAAGAATTAAATGCTTATTTTTATTAATTGATTTCTTGTATGGTAAATTCATGTCAATGAAGGCTTTGAGTAAATTTCCTAATTGCGCATATCTGAACATAGTAATCAGCTTTATGCCATTAGATATCACTTCACTTACTCGCAGGTTTAGAAAAAGCAAAGTTGAAAGTATGGCTGCCTTATACGCTAAAACCTTATTTAGAAGTCATCAAAGGGGCATAGAGACCCTCAAAATGATCACGATTCAATTAGTTAAATAAAAGTAACTGTTGTTTGTGATTCCTCTTTACGATCCACCTTGATTGTATTGCTATTCAAAGGATTGTATTGCCATCCGTTTATATGTTATAAACTTTCTTGTATTTGTTTCACACTAGATTCAAGAAATTATTATAAATCATAACAAAAGTAGGTGACATCATGAGAATTTTAGAATCCTCTCTTTTTCCACATTCCGAAGGAAGACAGTTCGAAAATACCCGCCGAAGACTTCCGATAACTAATAACACATACTCTAAATGATTTGAAACGTCAGGAAAGCTACAATTATTTTTAACCCCCCAGATTAGGTTAATCTACCCCCATTTTAACTGTGGATCTAAACTTCAATGAACTACCAAAATCAAAGATAAAACCACGCTACAACTAGCAACTAGAAAATTTAAAACTATTGACATCTAATCAAGCCGGTACCGTGGTAGCCTCAGGGACACAACTGTCACACTGGTTATTTGTTCAGTCTTTGGGGGAGATGGGTAAACAGCTAAGCGCTCCAAAGCAGTGGTGTATGGCTAAAGAGGCATTAAATTGTCAATGGTAAAGCCGGAGTTTATAAAGTCAAGGCAGCTATGGGCCAAATTAATTTTTTTGATAGGTCGGTGCTGACGTTAATCTGGACCAGACTTCTCCCCAATGCAAGAATTGAATATGGCTGATATGTAAGTGCGTCATGAAAGTGTTACGCATCCAAGCTTATAAAACGTCATTCATTGTAACCTTGGTTAACGCTTGCAAAATCGCTCCGTTAATTAAAGAGGTGAATAAAAGAATGAAACAACACAAAAACATGTAGGAACAACAATAACATGCCAGGTTATTTTGTGGGCTCAAAAAGACCAATTGGCAGCAGAATGGATATGTTAAAGTTTAAATTTTTAACTAAAAAAAGGAAACAACGCTTTCAGGAAAATGTTATATACAATTTAACGATGCCGCCCATATACTCGTATAGAGTAACTTACATTTCGAGCACACTTACAAATGATATCAATACATAAATAAGTGCGAGCAAATATTAACGATTTTGAACAGATATTGAAATCAATGTTTGGAAAATTTCAATTTCATTTCTCTGAAAATGTAATAAACAAACAGCACCAGAAATCACTTTTAACATAACAACAAAGTAAAACATGAAGCAGTCACAAATCTCTAGAAACCCAAATAAATTTTTAACCTGAAGCTAACAATTCGTGACACATTTAACCCAATGAACTGTATGTTGCAGACACTTTCCAGTGTGGAAGTAAATATTTACGTCGACGCTTGCATAGGTACTTAAACAACAGACACACACACACACTCACTCACTCACCTACACGCAGACCAAACAGTGAACAACTTGAAAGGAAGAGTTAAAAACGATTTAAATCAATGAAAGTGTTCAATCAAGCTAAAAACATAAACATGCAAAGAAACATGCCGCAGGGGCCAAACTGTGTGGTAACAGCAACTCAGGAATAGAAAAACACAAATAATACAAATGCTGCTGGGACCGTTTAGTGGCCTGGTCACATTTAAAATGAGTCAATAAGCACAAAACTTTTCAGATCTAGTCCTTATTTCGTTTTACAACTCTAACTTAAAATCCAATATCCCTTGGTTCTATCCCTCCCTCCGCTTATTTGTATAGAAAGAAACGAAAATCGTCTTTTTAGAGCTGAAAGCAGATTTTGTTTTGTGTTTTAGAGGTGAGAGGTTCGTCGTGTTGACAGGTTGCGTGTTAAAGATTATGAAAGCTTGTTATTTAATAATCACGGCGTTGAACAAATAAAACAACACAAAACAATAAGAAATGAAAAGGGCAGTCAGTCGGAAGAAACTTATAAATTGCACAATTTATTACTGATTTTTTGGCATAAAAAATTAACATTTATTTTTAAAGTTTGCATCTGCAAGTTTTGCGTACTGAGAAAAGGTTAGTGGCTGACAAATGTCAATTTTGTAAAAAATGAAGAAATTGTTTTTGTTGTTTTTTTAAATGTATTCAATGAGTCGTTAATTCCTGGAGTTACAGATAACTTTCGTCATCGCTTGTCGTTCCAAATGAGTGCTAAATATCTGTATCAAAAGACCTGCCGGCAAATCATATCAGCAACGCCGCGCGATGGTCTCAAGATTGCGCAGCTAGGTGTGTGAATTTAATTTTTTTGGTCAGCATAATCGCCTAAATTTGTTCATAATTGGGAGAATTGTGCGTAAATTTTAGCAAGCCGGGTCTGTAGTAAATTCGAAAACCCCTGTGCACACTCGCTCAGTTGGTTCTGCTTTGGTTCGCGATAGTTTGGCAGAAGTCTTGTCAACCTCAACTCGTCGTCCTGCCCAACATTTAAACAATTGAATAAAGATTTGAATTTATTTATTAATGGTGACTTTACAAAGAAAATCATCTGCAGCGACGAGGCACACTTTAACCTCAGTGGAATCGTTAACAAGCAGAATTGCCGCATTTGGTCAAATGACAATCCACGAGTGATTGTTAGAAAGCCGATGCATCCACAAAGATTGATAGTGTGGTATGGGTTATAGGCTGGAACGCCGCCATGCTTCTTCGAAAATGATGTCGGCAAGCAATTACCGCTATCGCGAAATGATAACGGACTTCGTGTGACCAGAAATTGAATTAGACAATATGTGGTTCTAACAAGATGGTGCCACTCGTCTCACAGCCAAGGAAATAACAGCTATTTACCGCGTGAAATCATGATCATGTGATTTGACACCGTTCGACTTCTTTTTTTGTTGAGATATTTAAAAGAAGAAGCGTAAGTTAATATGCCAAGAACAATTCAAGAGATAAAGGATGAGCTATGACATGGAAACCCAATTATGCCTCAAAGTCACTGAAAACGTTAACCATCGGAGAGAGGTATGCCACCAAAGCAACGACAAGCATTTAATTGATAATTTTTTTTCACAATTTTCAGAACTTTGAAATTTTTGTTAAATGAAATTGCTTATGTAAGACACAAATTTATCAAATTTTTCTTTGCTCTCTTATTCATATTCATATTTAAGAGGCCTTAAATAAAATCTTGATCAATAGCTGAAAGTGAATTCTGTAATCAAGACTGTCTGTCAGTATTTGCTTGTCTCACAACCAGATCAAATCAGAGTATCCACCACCGTCACTGCGAGCCTTTCCGGAGGGTTCTCGCATTATTCAAAATCGTATTGTGAACAATTATATTTTTTCTCTTCCCCTTATTACGTGGGAAAAGTATTGTGAAGATAAAATATATTTTTCTTCCCTTGGTTCCAATTCATTACGGGATATAAGTGATTTCATGAATATTTTCTAATAATATGAGGAGAAAAAAATCAAATATGGATCAACATTGTACTTCTTGCAGTAATTTTAAGGTTGCCAATTGTATGCAATCCTGTCCATTTTCTAATATTACAATGCCACTGTAAAAGTTTTCTGCTGATGTGCAATGATCGTTTATAGCTGTCGTTCAGTATTAATTCGTTTCTTTTGCTGGAAAAATTGAATCCAATGCTTGCCACATTCATTTCTTATACCCAATACAAAACTCTCAGATGCAATTAGTACAGGCACATTACCGTAAATCATCATGTTCTTTTCAATAATTCTATGGTTTTCAAATAAAATATTTCAAAACCCTTTTTCGTTACTATCAGGTGTAGGTGCGTATGCTTGGATAATACTTTTTGGGTTTTTTGTTTATCTTTTGTAAAATAGTTCTATTAGAGTGCGGAAAAAATTGTTGACCGCAGTTGTATTTCTTAAAAGTAACAACGCAATGATTTGTATTATATCAGGAACAATACATCCTACAGTCATTTGATTTTCATTGTCCAGAGTTCCGATACTATGTCTCGCTTATTCCGAGAATGACTTCCTTCATTCAGTATTTTAAATTCTTGGGCTGTGTTTATAAATTTTTCTTCTTCGTACATTTCACGTGGCTATATTAAGGGCATATGTTAGTTAACCTTCGGAGATTCTTAGCATCCTTTCAGTAAAATTAATAAAATATTTTCCCAAATTATGTATGTACTCCTTGCTAGGATGGGTAAATATGAAACTGTCTTTGTGCAATTAATAATATCTTCCACTAAAGCTACCAAATTTGATTGACTTTATATTGAGGCATCGTGTAATTGCAGTTTTATCGCCTTGATATAACAATATAAAAATTAAGTTTTTATTTAAACTATAGCACTGTCTAAATTTCGAATCAAAGGTAAAAAGTAACGAAATTGCAATTATGAGTCCATCACAAATTTCGCAGAACGGCTTAAAATATGTTGCTTGCCTACTTAAATAGATTCGTAATATATGTTTCTAATTAAACCTCTAGGTCAAGGGTCATTACTCAGAAATAAAAGGCAATTCCAAATTAATTCACTGACAAAAAGAATTAATCATAGGCAAAATAAGATAATTTCTACCTTTTGGACTTTAGTTTATGTATGGGATGGTTTTACTTTGTTCAAATAAATATTTTAGAAATCATTTTAATAATTTTTTTGTAGGACATTGCTCTTTAACTTAAATATGACAACAGAAAGCGTAAAATATATTATTTATAAAGTTTTTTATTTTTTACTTGTAGAATTTTTTTTGTTAAATTACATGTCTTTTGTATTATTATCCTCCTAGCTCGTAGAATTCACTGCCTCAGAAATTTTTCTTTGAACAAACGCAACCAAATAAGTAAAAAGCTTCAAATTAACACAAAAATCTGCTCCACTTAAGCACAAGCTGAAATTAGTTTTGCGTGTTATTTATAATAGAACGAATTAGAACAGTGACGTGGAATACATGCTGTTTTAGTAATTTACAAGTAGCCAAACACATGTCATTGACTAGATTTTTAAAATTAACAAACCAAATCAATACAGATGGCGAGTATACGAGAAAATAAAGCACAAAAACAGTTTCAATATAAATAAATGCATCTGTAAGTAAACGACATGCGCAAAATTGTAATAAAGAGATATTTTTGGTCGGTCGTACAATGAAAATGTAAATAGGAATTGGCTGCATGTGTCTTAAGTCTTTTGTTTTGCTATGATTTTTTGTTTTATATACTTTTTTAATACGTTTGTTTGTTTGTCAGTGATTGTTTACAAAATGAAATGGAATGAAATAAGTTATTGCAGTAAATTTTTCTTCTTTTGCTACGGAATGATGACAAAAACAACAGCGCACAACATTTAAATATTACAGCAATTTCAATCATGTCATTTTTATAAATTCTTGCAAATATTTTATATTTTTCTTAAGGTTTTTTCACTATCTCTCGCTTTTGGTTGGTTTGTAGTTTTTAGGATTTAAACTTTTTGATGGAGGTTTTTGTGATTTTGAACTGCATATACAACAACAAAAACAACAACAAAAACTAAAAATTTTACATATTTTCTGAGTTTTGTTGGTTTAATATTGCAACATGTGTCTGCTGTCAGTGCGATATTTTGTTTGTTTTTTCTTATTTGGACGACCTCTTCTACATTGTGTCTTAGTAAATATTGAGTGGCTTTTTTCATGTTTATGACTTTAAATGCAGGGGGGTTTCCTTAAGCTTTGGTCTTATTGTGCAAATTTTATTTGCTTTTTTCTATTCTTGAGATGGCTGAGCTCTAATGTGTTTTCGTAGGTCTATTATTTTGTCTGCTTGTTACTTTGTTTGGTTTATTGTATTGCTGCAGTGATTTACTATGGGTTTGATAGTTCTTGCGTTTGAACCACTTTGAATTGCAAATTTTGGTAGGATTTTCCCTTCATTGTATACTCTAGCTTCTGCTTTAATCTAAATGACTAAGCTTTCCGATTTGTAGGACTACATTTGTAAAAGTTTGCAAAAAAGCAAATAAAAATTTTAGTTCTTAAAAAAATTTTAATTGAATTTTTAATACTCAGTCTGTGATCTCTGCTAAAGCTAAAAATATGCCGAAGTAGTTTATATGCCGCACGAGCGTAATGTGTTCTAAAAACAAATGTTCCTAGACTTAAAATAAGATCTTTCCTTTCTTTTGCTTTAAAAGTTTTTAGCAACTGACGGGAGGAAGATGATCCCAAGCTTTAATCAAGGTGTCATTCCATCACGAAAGTTTCAATATAAATTCAATAGAGCCATAATTTTCTGATATGCTCTTCCTCGATTGTGTTTTGAGTTCGGAAATTCTATCAAAGCGCAGGTAATATTGCCCACCAAAATTCATATTTCTTCTTGTACACTTACCAAAATGACTAATGTTGGATATTTATTGTACATTTACACCATCAAACTGTGGATACAATGTAACTGTTACCTCTGCAACCACTTTTGGTAATTTCAGCTAAACGAAAACAAACAAAAAAAAAGGAAAAGATGACAAGTCATAAATTGTGGTTAGTGAACACGGTAGTTAAGTGCAAAGGGAAAAATGTTTTACAGATTTAAAATAAAAAACAATAACATAACAAAAATTGTCTTTTAATGTACCTTTATTTAAATTGCAGTCACGGCGGAAAAAACACTCTATTCTAGATTCACTTTTGATGTTCCTAACAGAAACCAAAACAGGCAAAATTGTGTTGAAAACTAAATGGTTTTTTGTGGTTTTTGGCCAGATGGCAAAACTTTGTTTCGTTTGTTTGAGCAAAATAAGGAAAATATAAAATAGCTTTTACCGCAAGGATTTGTTAAATGTAGACATATCATTAATTATGGCTTAAACTAGAAAAAAATCATAGTATTGTAAATTTAATGAATATCTTCCTGTTTTTCCTCCTCCCCCTTACCAAGTAAATGGTTAAGCTTTAATATTCAATCAGACCAACATATTAACCTGTTAATAATGATTTTTACTTACGTTCATGTGGGCATGCAGCAAATGTTTATGAACATCAAGCTAAAGACCTTGAAGCAATTTTCCTTTGACCAAATAATAGAGATTTTCTCTAATGATTTGTTTAGGTTTTGAGGAAAACTCTGCAATTTTTATTTACTTTTGCGGATGTACTGCTTCTTTTGCTTGACCATAAACTAAACAGAATTACGCTTCAGTTTAATAGTGCAATTACAGTCCAAATACGGGTTCAAGCAAAAAATAAAAAAAAAAATTTTAAATCGAAACTAAAAATTCTGCCATGAATTTCTACCTCAACTTGGGTGGCTTACTTTGGAGGTTAAAATTCAGACATATCAACAGAGAAGAAAAACGCTTTTAAACACATACATACGTATGTTGTTTTTAGTGAAGTTTGCTGCATAAGTACAAGTATTTACTTCTAATACGAAATTTAAGACTTTGGATTAATTATCCATTTTAATTTTTATGAATGTATTCGTTTCATTATTTTATTTTATTTTATTTTATTTTTTTTATTATTTTTTTTTACCAAAAATAAATCAAAATAAGTAGATAAAGTTTTGTGTCTTAAGTCTTTTGTTTTGCTTAGCAGTTTGGTGTCGCTGTTGCTTGTTTATTTGCTGTCACTGAGAGGTTGTGCATGCTTGAGTTGTTACATGACAGTTATAAGAGAGATCATAAGAATAATTTAAAACGATTTTCATTTTGAAAAATAAATACAGACTGAGGTCATAGATACTGCAGAGTATTTAATGTAATATGAAAATATGACAAGATCTTTGTCAAGTAAAAAAAAAAACTGTTACATCAAATTGACACAATTTGTGTTATTTTTTATTATTTGGGAGTTTCTCGCAATTAAGACTATGCTAATAGTAGTAATAGACATATAAATATTTCTCCTCAACCTCCTAGAAATTATCAAAAATCAATTCCCAAGTAAAAATGATGTTTATTTTAAACATTTCCCTTGTATTTTACAAAATAAGTGATCTAAAATAATACTGGCAAAATAGCTATCATGCTATTATTTTAAAAATCTTAAGTCCACATTAACCCAATTCATTCAAATTGGACTTCCAATAACCAATGTGATCTAGAATTACAAAAAATGCACTGCTTACGAACACATTAAGTCCTTCAATCAATAATTAAAGAGTATTAGAGATAAATATGTATTTTAGAGAAAATTGTATTTTAGTTAAGTGCATGTATAGTATATAATTTTTGGGTGGCATGATTGGAAAGCAAGACCTAACAAATCCTAATAAATCAAAAGATAAAGACCGCTCCAGGTAGTTCATGTAACTTATACAGGGTGTCCGCCGGGAAGGTATACTACTTTGTTTGTTTATAATTTTTGATTAAATGAAAGAGAATGGATCGTATATAGATAAATGTTTTATTTAATGTCGATAATTATGTATGGAATAAATGTCCGGCTCTGTTAGCCTCACAAATGCGAGCCCTTTTGAACATATTTGTATTCTGCTTATTCTATTCTGTTCATGACTATTCTGTTTATTCACATATCTATTCAAATGAAAATGTGCCCCGTCACTCATTATGATTTTGTCATTAAAATCGTGGTTGTCATGGGCGAGCTCCAGCATCCTATTGGCATACGTACGGCGGCATAAACGGTCTTCTGGAAGATGCTCTTGTGTCAACTGAATCTTAAATGGAAACAAATGAAAATCTTTGTGCAAAATTGTGGCCAAAGTTGTTCTTTGAACACCAAGCTTCTGAGCACGATGTCGAATTGAGATTGATGGATTGTTTTGAACACTTTCTTGAACAGCAGTAATCTTTTCAGCCGATCTTGCAGCACGTTGTGGTCCATGCTTGGGCCTATCAGCTGCAGTCCCTCTTTCTTCGAAATCATTCACTACACGATAAATAGTACGTCTTGTTCGCACGTTGTTTCTCCTAAAAATTTCACGTAACTTTCTCATCCTCACTTTGATAAAATATTTTAACGATTAAAACTGTCAAGACTAATGTTTCCCAAATTGGCGGCTAAACAAAGTAGTATACCTTCCCGGCGGACGCCCTGTATACTAATTTGAAAATCCTACTTACTTTTATATATAAAAAAATAAAAATCCTAACAAATAATTGCACCAATTAGAAATTAACTCTTAAAAATATAATCAGTCTTTTATTAAATAAATAAATAAAAATTAAATATCAAACGGAAGTAGAATAAATTACTTAACTGTAGTATTTCAGCTTCTATAGTGTTAAAAAACTAATTTAAATCCGTCGTTAAATGAATTTTCATTATCTTTTTTGCATTGTTTTCCATGGTTGTCAGTCAACGGATAATCCGTTTAAATCGGGAACGATTTCAATGAATTTAAATAAAGAGACATTTTAGAAACATACCGAATTCCTTTGAAATCTTGCTACATGGTACAAAATTATAAGCACATCCTTTCCTACTTAACATAATATTGTATCCGGAAAGCTGCGAAGAAGAAAGATCTTTGTTTTGAAATTGTTTGAAGAAAAATGCCATCTATCAGGCTTCACTAGCTAAGCTTTTAGGAGAAACTATGGTAGTTAATTTGTAATTCCCTCAAGACCGTAATTTGAGATATTAAAACAACCAAAACCGTTTGTGGCTTTATTTATATTATATAAATATATTTATTTTGCAATACTACGCGTTTTTTGGTGCTGGGGCTTAAGTAAATAGCGCATTAATCATTCAACGGCTTTAATCGCCTAATTTTAAACGACAATGGCACCCAATAAGTAACATAGAGTAGGCTGTTATGTATTAGTTTGCTTTGTTCATAAACATATATATCACAGCGCCCTCCTTCGATGGTATAACTTTTTAGAATGAAATCCCCAGCGAACTAAAATAATTAATAAAATGTCTATTCTAGCTTCAAGTAACGCGACTCTTTAATACCGGAGGCACTGTAACACTGTTCTAAAAATAAAAATAGCGCGCAATCGCTGAGTTGTTAAAGATTGAAAAATTTTATATATTGAGCCTATTAAGAACATCTTATGGTTAGCGTTATCGTATTGTTTTTGTATAGGTAAAATACTTTGTGTGTTTGTGGTTAGAGTTTTTTATAAAATTGTATTGTTCAGCTCAACCGTTTTGCCATTTTTATGAATGGATCTGTTTTAAGGAAGAAATGTATTCAGTAAGAAACTTAACGCCACAAATGTACCGCTTAAAATGTTTACAATATATGCTCGCCACAACGCCAAATTGTTGTTGACAATATAATGTAGTTAGCGAAGCCAGAAAATATAAATAGGTTGATGGAGTGTAAGAAAAAATTATCATATTAAAAATGCCACGTTTTGACGATCATATACCCATATAACTGTCCCAAATATCGATTCTGTTCAGACAAGTTCAGTTAATTTGCAGCAAGCAAAAAGCCAATTAGAACTTTTGTTATAGAAACTTTATCAATAATATTAAATAACTTAAGCTTATTTGAGAGAAAATTACACCAACCATTTACTCCTTATAGGAAAAAACTTCAAAAAACTTCACATGTTAAACAAGTTCTTATTAAATAATTAACAAAAAATAACTGCTTTACATGACACAAATGTCTTGAATGCGTTAAAAACACAACGACACATGGCACAAAGTCTTTGATAAATATTTACGATACAATTTAACTCAAACACTAAGACAGGCAGCAACTAGGCGGAAACTGCTGATAAATTATGAAAAATTAAAACAAAAAACACACATATTTTGAAAATAAAATTGCCAGTCTCTTAGTTTGCAATTAAAAACCAATAATAATTTAAATGATTTGACAAATAGTTTTAAATACTGCTGCACACGGCGCACAAACACACTTAACTTAAAAACTAGAAAGAAACAAAATAAAATTTGAAATAACTTGTAGCAGAAGCAGTTATTGAACAACTTAATAATAAATAAAAAAAAAATACAAGCCAGTAGACTTTCTAAATTGTTAAATAAATTCGTTATTATTATGTTCAAATCATTCGAAATGGTTTGGTTTAACAAATCTAAATTTAAATTTGAAAAAAAAAACAAAAGACTTAAGCAACAAACATTTGTTTGCTATTATTCACCTGAGTTGTTTAACTCGTTTAATGACAATTTAAACAACGACATCAATAATTTGTTTATACATAAATATATCATTTTGTTAGCACTTCATTTATCACTTTTGTTTTTCATATTATTTGCAAATAAATCATCATTTGCTTAAATTAGTTTTTTTTTAAGGCTGATCGTTTTTGTTGTTACGCTCACTCTCTCATTTATGCTTAATGCCAACAAATCAATCAAAATTATACAGTTTATATCGACTTCTTGTTAGCATGGTAAGTACGTCTGTCGTATACACACACGTCCAGCCATCATCTGTTTTGACTTTAAGGATTTTATCATTTTTCTATAAGTCATTTGTTTTAATTTTTCCTGCAACACTCGCTCTACTTGTTCACATAAATCGATGATCGTTGGTAAAAATGGAAAACAAGAAAGATTGGTACACATTTTTTTCCCTTATCTCCCATCATGACTTAGTTTAAATAGATGTTTGATTAGCTTGGTAATTTATTTGAATATGAGGGGTGTTCCATATAGAGAGAGTTGGAAATTTTGTATTTAAGAGGCAACAATAATCAATGTTAAAAATATACGATCGATAGACGCAAACAAAGAGGCAGGGAAAACACAGCTATTCCCAAAATCTATTCAAAATGTTTGTATTAAAATAAATGTCTACAGCTCCCCAATATCATTGAATATGACACAGAGTTCGAGCAATTTTAAATTTCCCACGTGTTCTCTAGAGCAACAGGTGCTTTACGTAATATTAACGCAAGTTTTCCCTGAGTGACTAAAATCACATTTACAAAAAACGTATGAAATGACTTAATTGCTGCACTAGAATCTCAACAGCCAATCTTTACATTATCTTTCAGTGTCTAAAATCCTCTGTATGAACTACAAATAGCTGAATTTGAATACTAAACTTCACTTGTTAAATTGTAAAATATTATCAACTTGTCATGCCACATATTGCCGGTATATTTTTGTTGCACTGCTTTTTCTTATCTCTACACATTTATGAAAACTGATGAATACTTAAGTTGTATTTTGTAAAAATTGTTTTGCCCCAGGCACAATATAGACATAAATATATTAAAACAACATGTACGGCAGGAAGATATAACTTATAAACGCATGGCAGAACTGTAGGCTAGAGGCACGAATACTGAAGCAAACATGAAGATAGCTCTGTGGCTACTTGTTACTACTCACTCAAGATGTTGACATATGCTGCCACTATTTTATAATAATTATAGTTTTTTAAACTTATTTACTGCGGCCGCTTAGGCGGACTAACAAACTAAATAAACCAGTTAATGACAGGCATCATAGTTTCAAAAAGACAATCGCAAAAAAGAGGCGCTATTTAGTTTAAACTGTTTTAGAATGTGTTAAAATAAAGGATGCTACCTGTCAACACATCTTTGCCAACTGGCTGTAACTAAAAAAATCAATACAAACATATAAATATACATATTTAAAATTTACATAATGAAAATGAACTGAGAAAATCTGCAGAGAATATAAAATATAAAATTTTCAATAAGTTTTGGTTGGTATTAAAATCTCTTAAATGTAAAAGTATTACTGGCAAATAAAAAATTTTATTGAATGATATTTAAGTGACGATCAATAAAATATTAAAGTGAAGTGAGAAAATTTCTTGTTTATTTTTACAACACTGCAAATAGCCATGAAGCCATACCCAGTGGCACATTGGTGGTGTTACGCAATTCATGTAAAATTCGTGATCAACTAATAAGAAAAAACATTTTTATAGAAGACAGTTTCATGTTAGTTAAATTGTAGCACAACACAAAAGCAAAATATTTTAAAAGCAATGAAAGTTTTTGTGAAACCACATGATAATGATAAATGTTAGGGAATGGTGTGAATGCGACTGATTTGGTTTATTGAAATAAAATTATCCAATACATCGAACATTTTACTCGAATTAAAACATTATGTTGCATGCATAGACTTGTCTAGTTGGAATCGTCCCTAACATTCCGTTCGCCGACATCAAAACTTCAATAGCAACCTTAATGATTTCCAAACGTTCCTCGGTCGTTCAAAATATTAATACTGCCAGATCGCAAAAACAGATTGACATTAAATTACAAAACTGTCGTAACCCAGTTGAAAAATACTTTTTCAATAACCTTAAATGACCTTAAATAGCGCTAATTGTTTCAAAGACGTATAGTCTATGTGAAATGAAATGGCTAGACATCAATATACGAATATAAATTAATTAAAATTACAATCAAATAACAAAATTTAAACAATAATTTACGAGTTAACATGATGAAAATGAAAAGAGCGCAGACGCATTGAAAATTAAATTTAAATTTATTGCGTATGTTTTCATAAAAATATAATTAGGAAATTGTAAAAATATAAATAAAGAACACCTACGCACACTGTTTATTTTTGCCTCGACAACGTTTCTAAGTTGATGCTGTTGTTGCATAACGAATGAAATAAAATCGAACAACAATGAGTCACTTTTACAATTTGAACATTAGACAGTTAGACTTTGGATAATTTACCGAGATCGGGGCATGTGAGAAATGAGGTAGTCTGTGTGAGTGTGTTTACGTTGATAAAATAGATCGCATATGCAATATTGGTACATTTATTTAAATTTCAATGCCTAGAGGCCACGCATTATTAAAAGTGCAACAGACACCGTGGGAAATTTGAAAAGGGACGCAAGATAGCAAAACAGTTTTATATGCCTTGGAAGGTTTATGGCATTTTAAATTTTTAACTCGAACAAAGATAGTAGGGCCGAAACGATGAAAATATGTGTACCCAAAAGGGGCGTTGGTCTGATCTTCATGACATCTTTAATCATTTTAATTGGAACCTTTTTTTAGTTAATAATATCAACGCTATGGAGACATAATAAACATAATTTTGTTTAGAATGAAATCTTGCTTTACTTGTCAAATTGCAGTTTGATTCCAAGTGGAAGTATAAAAGGTCAAAATAAATATATCGTTAATGATTTACTTTACAAAAGAGCGAGGTCTTTGAGTACCAAAGTCGCTAAAAAGCTTTGTAGGAGCCTGCTGAAACTCTTAGTTCTTCTCGAAGTAGTAATAGCTTCTGGCCATTTATTAAAAGTGTAAAGAATAATGTTTGGTCCCCCATTTCAACTCTTATAAAAGCAAACTTTTGGTTGAATTATTTACAAGTAACTCTTGCGTACCAGAAAGCAATCAAGCACTGCCAGTAATCAACTGGCCGGACGGCATTCCAGCATTTGTCTTGAAACATTGCACTTCAGCGTTAGATTATATCATGCGTGTGATGTTTCCATGTGTTTGAAGGTTGCTAATGTAACATGAAGCTCTAGAAATTTACCGTCCGATTACCGACCGTTGCAATCTCTTTTGTTCTTTATGAAGTTATGGAGATAGTTATGATCTAACAATTTACATATTGACCGCCACTATGGTTTCTGTAGAGGACGCTCTACGGCATGACAGGTCTTAGAAAGATGGTGGCGTGTCCTAAACCATTTCGGCGAAAGTAAAGTGATGGCTCTTGATATCTCTAAGACATTTGATGACGTTTGATGGAGGCTTGGTGCACTACTTGCTTTTCCTTGCTCGATTAATTCCAAGCTATTTCAGTGATCACACTATACGAGTTGTTATGCGGTTTCATGAAAGGGTTTCAAGATCAATCTTCTATATCGAACATTCAATCCTATCTATTCTTTTGCAGCATTTGTCTATCGTTTTCATTCCATTCCATTCATTCCAATTCATTCCATTCATTCCAAAAGGCCAAGCCTTTAGAAAATTGGACAAACCAGGCGCAATATATGATATGCTCAACCTCAAGATCTTCTGATAATCTCTATGGGGTCCTGCGAATAGGTTCGATTTTAATGTACGTAAGACCCAATAGATTATGTTGCTTTATCTGCATAGTAATAGGTAGATTAAGGAATCAGAAGTTGTTTAAAAGAAACGTTCAAGTGCTTTAGAGATACTTCAATCCGTCCGAAAATGAAATACAACTCTAATATAAATATATGGGCTGGTGCTTCATAGTATATTTAGTAACTTTTCGACCACGTACGAGGGAAAGCGAAGATACTTATCGGTGACATACTTATCGGAGTATCCAACCCTATTCACTCACCGAAACATCGACACAATGTGGCTTATGTTTGAATCTGATGTCAAATTTTAGATGCGGCCTCAGATATCTCCAATGCTTTCCCGCTAATAACTTTGTATTCTATATATTCTGCTCTCGTAACTCTTCAAATGCCCCATCTTTTGTTTGTTTTTTAAATTCTTGATAGCCACTGATTTACCACTTTACCTCGGCGATAATGCAGTAATATCGAACATATCGTTATATATTTTCAGTACAAAGTTCTACGAAAAATTAATTTATATCGAACCATACTCTAAAGGTGGTTTCGGTAATCAGTTAGTTTAAGATGAGTAGCGGACTAGGCTTCTGCATTTGATCCGAGGAACTAGGGCAAGTCAGCCCTATTTCAGGTTTATATAACGAGCTCCTTATTACAAGGTTCGACGGGGAACCGAGAAACAAAAGAAACTTTTAGTTTAGGAAAATACATTTAAAATTAAAGTGTCATTTTCGTTCCCGCCCACTTTGTTTAATCAATTTGTGCGTAGTGTGCAAACACAAGCCTTATGAGTTTTTATACACTTGTACTACACTCACATTTTTGTATGTGTGTTCAAGTATAGTACATATGTATATTTATTTACCCACAATTGTTGTTGGTGGTGTTGGCAATTATTTATATTTTTTTATTAAAAATTTAAATTAAAATGTTGTTTATAACTTATAAAATGCCTTGTTTGTTTCTACAGATTTCATGAAACTCAATTCTCAAACCACAGACACTTTTCCATAACACTCATTCGCATTGCATGTTTATTGGTAATTTTTGTAATGTGTTTGAATAAAATATTAATACATTAGTAATATATTAACGACTGAGACCAACAAATAATGTATCAATAAAATTCAAAGTCGACAAGAACAAACTTTATTAAAAAAAAAAAAAATAAAAAATAAAAAAAATTATTAAAATATTTTGTCATAAAACATTTATGATTTGGAGTATAAAACAAGTATTAAAAATAGTAATCTTAGATAATAGAAATATGTTGCGAAAAGTCTAGTGTGTTACTAGTATGTAGATTCCCAACTGATATCGAATAAAAGATAACGACAGAGATCTGGTATTGAACTGCAATTAGACAAGGTGGACATATGTGAGTTACGAAATATAAATCATTTCTTCCAGCAGAATATTTATACATATGTTAATTAATTGTTATAATAGTTAAACAATTTATAATGCATGGGAACAAAATAGAAAATATTTTGTTACAACAAATAATTGCACGCAATAAATATAAATATGCAAATATTTTGGTTGAAGTAAATAATTATATTTAGACTGAAGTTGGAAAAAGTTCCCACCGTTAATTAATTTTGCGAGTAACACTTTGCTAATTGACATTCAATTTAAAATCTCTAACAAAAGAAAAGTAAAATGAAAAAAAAATTTGAAATTTAATTAACTTTTTAATTGACTCAAATAAATATTTGACTAAATTAGATTTTAAATAATTTTTTAATTATTAAATAACTGAGTGAAATGCTTAATTCCCATATTGTGTGTTCGAATTGATCCCATTAAAAACTTAATTAGATTTTAACCTAAAATTAAACAGGTCTTTAATAGGCTGTATTATTTTTTTTGTGCATGTCTAAATTGTTAATCGACTATACTTTTGAAGAAATATGATCGAAAAATTATAGAAATCCTTTGAAAAATTGTTTCACCGTTCGCGGCTTTGTTTGACACAAAATTTTAAATTCGACTTTCTTTTTAAATTTACTTAGTAACTAATACTTTCTACAATTTCCATACAACCCTTATTTGTGGTCAAGGTTCTCAATTATTTGAAAAATTATTTGAATTAAATATTCCAAGAAATCCTCTTTCAACCATTGAGCTTAATCGTCGGTTTGAAGCTATATCGCGAGCAAGATCATGAGAATCCATATTTGAGACCAAGTGCTGTTTCAATGCTTCAGTTGAAGCAATATGATCATAAATATTCTTAAGATCAAAAGTTTCATAACTGAGCACGGATAAATCTGCAAAATTCCTACGTTTAGGTAATATTGACACTGGTTTTGTTGCACTTAAAACATTTGAATATTGCATACGGCCACGAGTTTTAAGATTGACCGCCAACAATATTTGTTTAACAAAAGTAACAACCTTTACAAAAATCAATATTATCATCCGGACACCCCCAGATAACTCACGGACCTAAATGTAGGACCGAATTCAAAATTAAAAAAAAACTGAACCTTTCAAAAAAACAAACAAAGAAAACCGAATTGCTTTAAAACCCGAAATTTTACAGAAAAATTTCAAGAACTACGAAATATTGCTAAAATTTTAAATTTACAACAAATTCGAATACACAAATTTTGTTTTTGTCAAAAAGTTCAAATTCAATGAAAAACCGAAATTTTACACAAGAAACCCAAAATCAAAAAAATTATGTTTAACAAACATATCAAGACCTTGCAAACATATAAAATCACAAATTCACCACAAGTGGTGAATTAAAAAAAATTACAAAATTCACCAAAATATTTAAAAATTATAAATTTTATCGAAAATCTGAACAATACAAAAAAAACGAAATTTTACCATAAATTGGGAATTCAGCAAAATCCGAAATTTCACCACAACACCAAACTATAGCTCAAGAATTCTTAATCACAAAACTATCCAAAAACTAAACTAAAAACTAAACTAAAAACTAAACTAAAAACAAAACTATTCCAAAAAATCAAAAAATTCGAAATTTCGCCAAAATTATAAACTCACCACGATCTCGAAAATTTAATATAAAATCGAAAAACTTGAGTAACAAATTTAATTGCTGAAAAATCAATATTTAATAAAAAATCGAAATTCTAACAAAAACTACGTAAAGAACAGATTCACCAAATATTAAAAATACACCTGAAAAATTTAATTTCACCAAAACACCGAAAATTCAATAAATTTGTATTTTACAAAATTTTAACAAATTCTATGTTAAACAAATATATATATATATATATATATATATATAAATCAATTTTCTTCTCAAATGGGGAATTCAGTAAAAAAATAAAAAAAATCTTCAATAAATTTATATATTCTAAAAATTTATAAACTTTAATAATTGATTTGAATAATTTTATTTAGGCTTAAGTTCGTTTATTATTCCAATTAAGAAAGAAAAATTTACAATTTATACGATATTTTTTATAAAATAGTTAACTTTTGAATACTAGCAGAATGGAATATATTTTCTGTGCCGCTATATACATCATCATTTATATCGGTGGCTCTCCGCTTTCTTTTTTGAAGGACATACTTACTCCATGATTATTTTGTTAAGCATTTCCGCAAGTACCTTGCTAGCTGGGGTACTAGTATTGTAGAACACATAGCAGTGATCCTCACGGCATGGCTTCTTGGCAAGCTTTTCATAGCCTGATAGTTGCTTAACTTTACCGCCACCTGCTTTCCTCTTCCACTTAACTCTTCAGTATTCTGTGGATCTTCCTTGTTGAAGCTCTTTCTTCAAAGCAAGATATTCTTCAAGTGATATCTTTCTTCAACAGAAAGGGATGGGAAACCCCTAAAGTAACTGCTTTCAGTAATAAGAGCATTTTAGTTTGATATGTCATGCAAAACTTAGATTACTTTTTAAAGAATTATTTCCGAACATACAATAATCAAAATTATAAGTTTAATATGCATTATTAAGCTTATTACGAGGGCATCATAAAATGTCGGCAAAAAGAGTTAATTTTATACAAAAATGCCAAGAATTTTGTTCATAGTTTCCCTGCATGCACGAGAAGTCATTATTAAATTAATGACTATAATCAGCAAAGCTGATGTATGTGATGTCGATGATATTGTGACAACATATTCATATTAATTATAATTATGTACTCGGCTACTGTTTTTAGCATATTCAAGTCACAACATCACATCATCATCCGTGTTGTGTTCTGCTTTTAAAATAAATAATTGCAACAACAAAATTAAACAGGTCTTTAGAATTTACTTGCAAATTTTGTTCACAACTTGATGTAAAAACATTTACAACTTCCCTTAGACTAGTTACATGCTGATAGTCTTAACATTGAGGCAGAGTCAGTGTTCGACCATCATGGCGATAATTCAATTTGCATATTACAGAACAAAAAATATCAGTTTTGTATGTTTTGCTTTTAATTCTTTTAATTACACACTTTGTGCGCTTTTGAAATCTGGCCTTTAAATTATTTTTTATTAAAAGTTTCTCTTTTGTCTCTAGTATTTATGATTCAGAACTATGTAACGGTTCTAACAAAATTCTTGTTTCTTATAAAAATTCTACATTTAATTCAAATTTATAAGAGACTTCAATGGTTTGTATTCATAAACCCACGTTTAATACGGAATTTACATCATCATAGTGACATCGCTTGTGTTACTCATTGTACACTGACTGGGTTAAAGAGATTAATTGAAGTGAAGCGACAATCAAACTGAAATTTTATTACTTTGCAATACAAATTTATGGAAAATAATTAACGCATAAGCTGTGCAGTTTTATTGATTTAATGGATATTCAGACATATTTTATTTAATCTAGCTTAAGAAGCTTTACTCTAATGAATTTGTGCCGTAATATTTATTAGTCTCAGCTGCAGCAAAATATTAACACCAGTTCCCACAAGAGTTGTTTCAGTCACGAACTAATTCGTTTAGTTGAGATTTCTCTTTTTCAACAACTACAAAAAGAAAACCCTATTTATTCTGCTCTCCCATACGCAAGAATATTGCTTATTGTTTTTGTAGTTGTTGTAAAGTTGTTAACATCTTTCTGAAATAATCTCTCAATTGAACGAACTAGTTCATGACTGACACAAGTCTGGATCTAACGCCGGAAGTGACGCCATGATGCATTATTGAAGTTTTGACATGCCTGGCCTCTAATTTCGTAAGATTTACGCCGCCGGCGTAATTCTCTGCGTTAAGCCGCTAAGCTACCCGCAATTGCCAAAGACTTGAAATGCTGTCTTGTATATGAAATGAGAGCAAAGTAAATCGATTGTCAATAGAATAAATAAGAGAATCTATTAAAAATAAACATTTTCTCCAACGGAAATTTCAACAGCTTTTTGTTTTCTATAAAATGCTAAAGCTCTATCCACATCTAATGAATGCAATTTAAGGCTTGAATTAAAAAATGAAACAACAAATTCAGAACTTTTTGTTTTAGATTTTGGTCATCTAATGTTTTTAAAGCAGAGGCTTGGAAGTAAAGGCTTCGCATTGTTATTATAGTTTAAGAGTTCTTGATTTTTAATGCCAAGACTTTCCGTGGTTGTACATCAGAATGAAGTTGGTTGCAAAGAACAAATGTACAGAAGAAAACTAGAGCATATCAGACGAAGTAGGGCGCCAACAACTACTTCTTTGCCAGTTAATCCACGGCTCATAGGTGATGATACTTTTGTGATTACAAAGGGTATATCGCAATAACAGAATTAATTGAAACTGTCTCATTGGATTAGCCGCACATTAGCTTCGAGTTAAATATTATTATCTCTAAAATATCTCACATTTGCTCAGGTTGGTGAAAAAACGAAAGCCTCTGGACTTCCAACATACTAGGACTTTATGACGAAAACTAGAAAATTCAATTCCATGCCTATGACTAATATTCGGTCATGATAATCGTTCTGCTAAACATGCTAAAGTGAATGTAGGCAAAGTCACCTTTAAGACGTGGATCTATAGCGGTGGAATAATACTTTCCCTTAACTCCAAACAACCTAAAAAATAATATTTGCCTTAATGGTAATTTAAAAATTTTAAGTTAATCCGCCTGGCTTTAAGAGACCTCAGTGCAGGTGCTTCAAATTTAACATTAATCGTATGCGGCAAACTTGATCAAAGCTATATTTCGGTAACCTCATTTCTCATATGATTTAAAGACGTCTTTCATATATTCTTATGTTAAAGGATTTTTACGCCAAACACTAAATTTTCAACGTTTTGTTGAAAGAATGGTAAAAAATTTGCTCCAGTTATAAAAGAGCTCAATCATTTCGCTACGTATGTTTTACATAGCTTCACAAAAAAGGTCCAACGATGTTTGGTTGCCTATTTACGAGCCTACAAGAAATTAAAGAACGTTTCTATTAATAAATCAATTGTTTCACGGGCTCTTTCACGTTAAGGGAATTCAATTATGGTAGACTAAAGTCAGTAATTGTGGCCCATTATGTGTAACGTTCTTGGCAGCATAGTTTTTAAAGAAATATGAACCCACAATTCCCCCAGTCCATTAAGTACATCAAACAGAGACTTTATCTGGATAATGGTTTTTCAGTTATGGCTTTCGGAGTATCTTCACTCCAAATGCGACAACAATTTTGTTTACTGCTAAGCCTATTGAACCAAAACTGAGTGTTATCACTAAACGGAATATTTTCAAAATAAATTCGCACAATTTGCAAGCGTTGTTTAGGTCAGTCTATTCATGATGAAATCGCAAACAAAACTAAACACAGCTGTCAAAATCGCCACATTACCAACCAGTGTTGACAACTGAAAGTTCTGTGATTCTAATAAAACACCCTTTACTTCTTTCAAAATTGTCGTTGTATATTTCCAATCGGGTTAGTGAGTAAATGTTAAGTCGAGTAAGATAGTTTCCATAAAACCAGGCGAGGATATCGCTTTGTCTTCCAGATGAGGAATTGTCATATGAAAGAAGGTATTTGTCTTTGTCTTTGCGTACCTGCTTAAGTGTTAATTACACCAATTTAACTTCAAATTCTAATAAATTTGAAAACACACTTTAAAAATTTATTAATTCTGCTGCAAATTTGACTTTATCGTCTTAATTAAATTAATATGAATTTAATAACTTAATATTTATAATTAAACTTTTAATATCCACAACATAAGCGAAAATATTATAGAAGAACTAGTTATTAAAATATTAAATTTTTGTCGTAGTTTCTTGTCTTCTTATTAAAATATCTCGCATCATCTGTCGTACTCCGACTTCGTCGTTATTTAAGCTGGATTCTTAGTTGTAGTCGTAATACTTACTTCAAATTTAATCGCAGTTTGCACAGTTTTCTTGTTAATGATTAAAGGTATGAGATGCTTGTATTTGATACTAAACAGGAATTTAGAGAAAAATTCATATAAGTGCTTAGAGCAACAACAACACCAACAGGAACAACAAGAACAACTGCATCAGCTAGTGTACGTTTATTATTAATATTATTTTAAACTCGTTTGCTGTTAACTGAGTTACATGTGTAAAAGCTTAAAGGAATTTAGTTTCCAATATATTGTCTCCTCTAGGAAATTGTTGGCATGAACAGTTACTTCAAGGTATTTAAATAACAAAAATATATAACATTTTATACATTTCTGTTTGTTTCCCTTGATATTCCGACAGGGTGAATTGATGTAGATTTTTGAGGAAAATTCGTTCCAAAAAATCGACAAAAAGAAATTACATTTAACGTAATCTCACAGTGAGATTTCCTGAAATAATGGAAATTTGTCCAAATAATAAATTTTATAGCAAAGAGCTTCTGATAAAGGTGGGACGAGTTTAAAATGGAACAAAACCAGCTGTTTGTAGAGTATTAAAGAAACGTTTTATTTACATGAATGAGGCTCTACTTTCCATGACTCTGCCTTATAGATCCGACTAAATTTGTGATATGGTCTGGGTTAGGCCGACTTTGGCTCCATTCACATTAGGGTAATCGATTATTTGACTTTCCCCAAAAGCCGGTTTCCCAATAGATTGAATACTTGCAATTTAAAACCTCATATTTTGTGTCAATAAATACAAATTTATTTAAAAAAGTACAGCTTTGAAACCCCAATTTGCTATCCATATTCAAATTGCTAGCACCTTAATGTAAAAGGTTTTATTGATGGCACTGTGAAATTTTTGCTGACATTCGACCGCTATAGGCCTGTAAAAACTGATAAAAGAATTTCGTCCATAACTTGATTTAGCACATATTTGCGAATTTAGAAAACCTGGGATAATTTATGTTGTCACGACATCTTGTCGTTTAATTCGGGCCAACAGAAATTACTTAGCAACGATCTGTAACTTTTGCCGTTGACGCTGATAACTTGACAAACGTTGTTTTTAAGAAAATGCCGACCAATGAAGACGCCAGCTCTAAATTCGCACCAAGCATTAAATTTTTGTGGACGAATTGCCAACTGGTGAATATGGTGTAAGTTGGCATCAGATATGACAATTTTGCTTGCTTTCAGAGCCATTCATTCGCAAATGTGCCTTGTCTCCGCTCAAAATGATTTTACGGCAAAAATTGGAATCTTCTTCTAAAAGTGTATTAAGACGTGCTGCTTAATCGTGTAAATGGCGTTAATGGCTGCATAAAAAGAAGATAATTGACAGACGCCGCCAAAACAATAAAATTGACAAAAAATTAACATTGCCATGCCCTTATTGGAAAACCATGTATATGTTTACAACTAAGAAGTTTGGAAGCTTTAGAGGTGGAGTGCCTTCAATGACAACTGTAAAGGTATCTTAACGCTACAACATCCCTCAGAACAATCGGCGATTATCCGATTTCTGAAGTAAAGGGTGTCTCAATAAGAGTGAACTATGGAAATCGTTGCTGCATAAAAGCCATTCTTTTATGCACGCTGTGGCAATTAGTGCCATCCTGCTGAATTCAGATGGCCTCCAGATCCATGCTGTCCAGTTGAGGTAACAAGAATGGCGTTAAATGAACGCTTTCTTATTTTCGTTTTCAAGAGACCGACCTGTACGTCGATGCAGAGAAGACCTATGACCAATACACATCGACACATTAGAAGCACTTTTTTTACTGCAAATTCAGTGAAGCTTGCGAGCGGTCTTAGCATAATAGGCTTACACAGTAATAATGCGTTATTTTTTGATGTATGCAACAGTTCATAAATATCGCCGTTGTAACTTTCACGAAAAAAATTCCATGATAATTAAATACTGCATATTACTCTGAAACATCCTATATCCAAGCTTGGCCACCTTATCGGCACAGGTAATCAACTACAGGAAAAGTATATTGTGAACAAGCACTTGCGACAACTCATTAGGCACAAATATTTTTCAAAAACACTTGTTTTATAAATATATAGATTGTATTCACATTACATTGGAACTTAGCGTTTTGATAATCGAAATGTTTGTAAAGCTATAAAGATTTTGATATGTCCATAGAAGATAAACGTCCAAATTTACCATAATTCAGTTATTACCGAATCCAGCATAAGAAGACATGCAAAGAAGTATGTGGTATGAAATCTTGATTTTTTCTTATAAAAATTATCTATCTAAATGTGTTTTTTACCACAACAAGAAAACACTGCTTCACAACCTGCCTTTAGTGGCTTAATTCAAACTAGACTCAATGGCTGTTTTCATATGGCAGTTAAGACACAAGGTCTCTATAAATTTAAGTGCCTGTTTAGTGTTTATTTTTTATTTTTACTCTACTAAAGTTAAACAACTTATTATGGCTGTATTCTTTATCATGACTTTTACTATGATGGCAAAAACAGCAACTACGATAACGAAGATAATGATGAAGAGAACATGTCTGACATTATGCTTTAATGTGGCATCAGCATCAACGATTTCTTAAAATTTATCATAATTAGTGGACTCTTTGTTTGACAGCAAGTGGTCGATCTTTTTTCTTAAGGACATTTCCTTTCGATATGATTTTAACTTTTAAAAAATTATAATAAAGAGCAATAAGGCTTAAGTAAGAGAATAAATGCTTTAAAAACGCCATTGAAATGTCACAGACTCTCTTATTTGTTTTTTATAGTCAATACTGATCACACTTTAGCTTTTTTTCTTTTGAATTTATTTTGCTGTTAACAAAGTTTTTCCATTACGAATACATATTTCATTTAGAGGATAAAAATAATTCTGTAGTCTGTTGATTTTCTCACCCTATTAACAAAAACAAATAACTCAACTTTTGTTGATCTCTGAACTTTGCTGCTCTTTTTGTCGTTAGAAAACAAACACACAACCTAAAACACCTACAATCTCTACTACCTATGTTGAGTTAAACAATTTTCGCACTTAAAACAAGGTGGGGATTAGTTTTTTCTTTTGTAATTTGTAAATTTTATTTAAAAGTTACAACAACAATTTTATAGTAATTCAAAGATTGGATAATACAGCTTTGTTGGTTTTGTTGATGAAGATTTTGGAGGAAATGAGTCATTATTTCGAAGAGTTGTGAAAATAATAATTAAATAAGCTCATGATATATGGAAGAATGGTAACTTAGATTATTAACTCAGGAAACAAAGATCATCAGGTTGGTTAAAGCTTTCCTATTTTTTTCTGAAACCCCTACTTTTTTCCCAAAATATAAACGCTTAAAGTAATTAAGAGTTGTTTTGAATAAAGCGAAAGCAAGTTATTATTAAATGTAGGGGAATTATGGAAGCAGAACTCTTTTTAATGGGTACCTTTACGACTCCTACTTTCATCGAATTGATTTTATGTATCCGATTTGTATTTTACGACTACCTTATTAGCATTCAAGTCTTGTGCTACCACTAGCCTTTACTCTCGACTGTAATGACATCAGACTGTCTTTCCTTCTTTCTCATCACGGAGTCTCTTGTAATTGCTAGCATTTGTGTAAAGTTTAGCTCCACCATAGCATTCACATTTAACAAGTGCCTGCCCGTGCTAGACATTCACACACAATATGTGCTACCGTCTAATCCTCTTCCGCAGGAGTATCTTGGGAGACTTAACCGTCCGCCTCCTTCGAGTTATTTTTTCATCCCTTCAGAATTCCTCCATTGCCCAATAAACGCCGGAGTTCCTACAGCGATAAACCTCTCCAACCCCTTGCGGGGCTTGATTGTCCATCCTTATCAGAATCTCTCCGCCCAACGTCTTAAAAGTGTCTTTTAAGATTAACGCGTCCACCCCTCGCGAGGTAGTTTGGTCCATTTTGTTCGAATTCCTGCTTTGGCTAATTAAACCCGTAGGTTCTTCTTCGATTAACCGCTCCGTCTCTTGCGAGACTACATGAAAAAATAATCTAATTCTATGTTGCTAGACTTTCCGTAGACACAGGAACCTATTACTGGCCGCCACCATGTGGTGGTAAAAACTAGAGCTTCTGACAGTGCACTCAGTTACGGCAAGGATTATCTGTGCCAGCTGACGGCCTTTGTTTCAATGAGTCTCGTGCTAATACTAGCATTAACTCTTGACTGTAATGATTTCAGACTTGATTTCAGACTGTTGACAGGTAATTGTTGACATTCGGCCTCATCACGGAGTCTCTTTTAATTGCTAGCATTTGTGTAAGGCTTAGGTACCCCATGGCATTTACATTAAATGAGTGTCTGACTGCAGGTCTAAGCCTTATTCTAGCCGGTGTTGGACATTCACACACAAAGTGCACTACCGTCGTAGCCTATTGCTCAGGAGTAACTTTGGAAACTCACCCACTCACTGCTTGCAAGGGTTTCTTATCTATATCTTCAGAATTCCTCCATTAGCCAATTGACTCTGGAGTTCCTGCATAGATTAACCTCCACCGCTTGGCGGAAAAGAAGGTAATGCACGCAAAGGAAAAACATGATTTTGGCATGGTTCCGACAAATATATCATGTTTTCTACAATAATATATAATTGTGGCAAACATATTATTGTTACTTAAAAATATTTTAATCATACACTAGTTATTATCAAATTACCCTGTCGGTATATATTATCAAGAATTAAACTTAAGAGTTCTGTTAGATGAGGGACTTGTTAGACGAAGGTTTTTTTGTTTTGCTAATAGGCCTTAATCTATAACTTTAAGTAAAAATTGCTTTATTCATGGTTGAGAGCTGACAAATAGTCCTATAAAATGTTTATAATGATTTTTGACGTGCGCCCCATAATTTTGGATTTACAAAGCCAAGAATAAAAAACAAAACAAAATAAAAACGTTTGCTTTTTCTATGATTTTCAGAAGATTATATTATTATTGTCTATAATAATAATATGATTTGATTACAAGTATATAATTTAATCATAATATGTTGCGATTAGATTATGACTATCTTCACCATGTTTTATGTTTGCTAGTGGGAACAAGAGAGATAGAGACAGAGAGAGCAAGGTGGAAAGTATGCGATAAAATGACTCCCTGCAAGTAGTAATGGTCTTCTTAGTTACTTAGTTCAGGTCATTAAGATAGAGTATGCTTTTTAATTCTCTTTCAACAAATATCTAGTTATTAAAAAACACCATTCTTTACTTGCATGGTATGGCAAATTGTATTCATTCTAATAAAGTTGTCAGTTTCAGCCAAATAAATGAATTTGTTTTCCCTTTCAAAATAAATAATAATAAGTTACAACGTTACAACAATATAATTTTGTATTTTTTCTCCACTCAAGTTATTTGATTATTTAATTTAATCAGAACTTTAGGCAGTTTATGACATTAACGAATTTTGTTTGAAAAACTTACACCTCGTATTTCTAATTGGCAATTATATCAAGGTTTCTTATGTAGCTCCAGTGCTCTCCAGTTGTATCGAAGATATAGCAGACAGTTGTGCTGTTGTGGCAAGGAGACAAACACAAATGGTTGAATCGAATATAAATTTAAACAAAAAAATTCATATAATTTTATATTAAAACCCATAATTTTTCACTACAAATGCAAAAGTACAGAGAAGTAACACAACACCAAATGAAATTAATGATTATTTTGCATGCAAGTCTCATTTTAACAACTTGAAACAAATATATTGATACAAACAGTATTAGATTTTTTCTCTTTTGGTAGAAATAAATAACCTTTGCGTGGAAAAGTCTATTGATACCTGATATAAGCTTTAGTGTATTAAAATAGGCAGCTCGGTCCTATAAGTTATACAGCTTAAGTTTTGTCGTTATTTTATTGTTTCGAAAATTGAAGGTTGATTATAAATGTCGTATGGTCCATTTCAGGAGGACTCATCAGACCATTAGTGGGGACTAGAAGGCCGCACAATATTAATGAAAAGTAGCGGTTGTGTCTGAGATGATACTCTGGATACCCTGGTGGGTGTTTTCAGCTCTTTGGCATTGTTTTTGATAACAACCATAATAGCCCTTTAAATCTCACAGTACAAAGAAATGAATTAAGTTGCGAGATGCAATAATTTAATTTAAATAAATTTTTTTTCCGCCGATATTATTTTTCATTTCTTGATGTTGTTTTTTCAGTGCTTCCCGTTTGGAATTTGCTGCAGTTATTTATTTATTAGGTTACGTTAGGTAGCTCCGCTGATTCGGTCCCTTCGTGTTACCTGCTTAGAATGAGAAGAATAAAAAAAGTAAAGAAGAAAGGAAGGAGGAAAGTGGTTAGTATAGAGATTCGGGGTATTTTAGTGTCGGTGCTCTTTATGAAGTACAATTTACCCTGTATTCGGACGTCCGATATCTCGGTGAGGCCTTTGCTAGCCTTTAACCTCAACCCAAAATGAGCTTGGCGTAGGGCGTCTAATATACGACAGAGGCGTCAGCTGGTACAAAGGTATTGCTGGTCCTAACTGAGTGCACTGTAAGAAGTTCTAATTTTGAACTCCTCGTGGTCGCGACCGGTAACAGGTTCCTGTCAAGCGGAGAAAAGTTAACGCCCTCTTATAAAAAAAACGCAGGATGCGTTGCTAAGAGGGATGCCCTTGGGTGCGAACCCTGGACACCAGTCGATTTCCAGTTTTAATACAAACTTACTTGTTCATATAGAGCTCTGTGTGAGTGAACATCTTTTTCTCCATTACTCGTGGTAATTATATAAATCCCTAAAGGAACTCTGGTTTTATTTGGCCAAGAGAAAGGATCCGCTGGAGATGAACGAGAATGCCCGGCGAAGAGTGGAGTGGTTAATTTCTAAATCTACTTGTACCGTGGGCATTCGAATGAGATAGGCAAGAATACCTTGCAAGAGGTGGACCTGTCAATCTCCAAAGATACTACCAAGGATGAATCCGAGACGGTAGCGTACATTGTGTGTGAATAAAAGTGAATGCCATGGATGATCTAAGACTTAGAATACTGCTAGCAATTGCAAGAGACTCCGAAATGAGGAAGAATGCCGAGAGTTACCAGTTGACAGTCTAAAATCCCTACAGTCAAGACTAAAGGCTAGTGGTAGTGCGAGACTCAATGGAAGTAAGAGAGTCACAAATTACAAATCGCTTGTCTGAAATCAATGTAAGAAACGAAGGGGTCGAAAAGGCACCCATAAAGTCAGCGATCTTGTTCGATAATATATATGCAGGAGGGACCCGCAGGTGGTGAACTACCGCCTGCTGTTCCTCTTCGTCTTGTCGACTTCTACAGAAGTCATTTACAGACAACTTCGTTCGCTTGGCATAATTACCGAATCTGCAATGCTAGGTAATCGTTGCCATAATATCTCTTTATTGCGTTTTTAGATCTATGTCTAGAGCTCGGTCTAAACTGAGCCAAATTTGCTTAGTGTTTCTATGTGGAACTCTTCCCACCACCTGGCCTCATGCGCATCATATAACGCTTTATTATTTGGCTTTTTGCAAGCCTAGAAATATCGCAGAATTCATCAAAGGTTGAGTCCTGCAGTCTTGCCAGGTTATCGGCCATATAATTGTCCATATTCGCTTGTTTTCCATGCACCCATCAAATTAAATTGTTGATTTTTACTTTTTTGGAGTAAAGCAATAATATTACAATTTTGAAAAAATCAAAATTTATTTATTTTCAAAACGAAATAGGCTAATATTTTTTAGTGTTGTATTTAGCCTTGAACCCATCTTTGGGACATTCCATAATTTTCCCTTTTAGATGTTAGCAGAATATATTACGATATTGTGTTCATTGCAATACCTAATCCTGGACTAGAAAAAAATAAAATTTTCCATTGGCTATAATTTGCTTCAAATATTTTATAAATTAAAACTTTTAACTGATAAAATTATTGTTCAGCTTTTACTATCTTTTTTAATAAAAGACAAAATCGAAATTTTATTTATTTTTCATGACGAAGGAAGAAAAATTAAAACCAGTTTTAATTAATAAAACTCCTGCTGTTTCTAACTGTCACAATCACACTGTTTAAGAGTTTTATTTATGCACTTGGCCGATTATTGTGATTATGTTTAGTTCAATATCGTGGCAGCTTCCTGGCACTGATTTACATGTCATGTTACGGGCTTTGGTTAAAAAAAAAGAATTTATTTAAATGGCTTTTTTAACAGGGATAGTAAATGGCCTATAAAACTATCATAGCACTTGCACCGTAGGTTGGATGTCAAATAAATAAATCAACAATTTAAAGAAACATAAAGTTAATGTCAAAGGGTCATTCACTGATACTGAAATTATAATAATAAAACACAAGATTATACCCCGTAATACTAGACGGATTGAGTGTTTGAGTAATTTTAAGATTGTAGCCCTTTTGGCGCTTAAACGCTTATTTATATAATTAATAATATTTTTATTTTATGAGGCCTTCAAGTAGATCAAGTTACTTTGCTGGAGAACAAATATTCTGCTAAGAAACACCTTTCACAAAAAAAAATTTAAAACAAATGTGTTTTGTAACAATCAACTTTAATTGCTTTCGAACAAAAATTTAACAAATAAAATTTTTAGTATGATTTGATTTTTGTTAATTAAAAAACGCATAAATTTGTTAATTTTATTATTCATGGCCCCAATAAATTGGCGATTACGATTTTTTTTAAATGAAATGTTGTCATTGCTCTAACAAAACTTACAAGTTTTCGAATTGAAGCGTCATAACTTTGGTATTAGGATGCATTATTATGGTCTAGACATAAGGCTAATCTGGGGTGAAGATATCGCGAGTGGAGATAAATACTCGAAAGAAAATTCAAGACATCATCACCTGCAAATTTGTACGAAATATTAAAAGTGAAACTCATGTAGCGATTTTGTGATTCTGAACAGTTGCAGTTAATGTTTCTGATGACATTTTTAAACTATTGTGAATGCAGTGTCTACCAACGCAAATAAGATGGTCTCAACGTCAGATACAATTTCTGGTTCCAATAATTAAAAGTGACTTGTAATACCGTAAGTTGTGGAAATAAGGATTGCTGGCGTGGCCTCTTTTGGCAATTGAACATTTTTCAACATTCAAAGGAACAAGAAATACTATGGATCTTATTATTCTCACTTTGGCGGTATCGTATTATACGATACATTGGCCAATCGAACAAAAATGAAGAACGTGCCTTACGCAAAAACTCTCAGGTATAAATAGCAAGTTTATTAAAACGCGTTTGATCATTTGAGATAAATTCATCACTGCTGAGCTAAAGTGTTTTTTGCTGTACAGGTGTAAGTAACAGTAGTAAAATTGGAGGGTTGCCTTTATTTTAAGGTCGCATATAGAAGAGGTCAAAAGAGTCAGATCAGGTGAAATTATGTATCTCTTACACCGTTTCAAAAATATAGGCACTTCAGTGCTATTGCAATGGTTATTCAAAAATATAAAATGCAAAGTATGAACTATGTACAGGAATATTTTCTTACATTTGATTTTTGATTTAATATTCCGACAAATTTGATGTAGATATTTAGCGATGTGCCGTCTTCAGTTTCATATTTCTGTCGCTTATCTCTTTATTATATTTCTTTGACTTGTTATTAAAAGTTTAATTAATTAACTTTTAAACTCTAGGTCTTTAGTAAAAGAATTGTATTTCTTAAGTTATCAAGAAGTCCCTAATCAATGCCTGCTATTTCCGCCGCTACATTTCTGTTCGAAAAAAAAAATTGGAGAAATATTTCCGCCATTGATATTTCCGAGTCAATGTTTTGCTCGGTTGAATATATAAAGTATTACCACAGTTTGCTTAAAACTAACCCTCCGGCGGGTCAAAGTCACCTGCTGGAACCAAATGCCCAAAAATAATTTAAAAAATAACTGAGCGACCAACGTTGATTTATGCATGTGTTCACAATGAACTATTGCCCAAATTTTGGAAAATTTAAATTCTCCCAAGAAATTATTTTTGGGCATTTCGTTCATTCGAAATAGAAGTAGTTAACAACTGTCCGAAATTCCGGGTGATTGTGCATTCTTTACTTTGGGCAATTCTTTTGAATTTTTTGACATATTACGCAAACGTCTTGGATGATTATTCGTATTTGAATGTGGGCGATTTTCACTTGCGAGATTATTTATACAGAACATAAAATCTGGTCGTGGCGTGGTCGCGAAAACTATATTATGTTCTCTCTAACAATATATGGTTTTGACAAATTTATTGGGGCATTGGGAATTGAAAAAACAAAGATTTAAAGATTATTTCAAGTAAATGTGGCCAGCCGTTACGTCGTAGGTGGTCCACCCGTGACTTCCAATTTTGGTATACTTTTTCCCGTATTTCGATTGGTATCTCACCAATGTCAAGTGCAGTGTGCTCTGTTCCAGAGCTGGAGCTCTGACTGGCTTGACCCCGTACACGAGAAACTTCAAGTATCCTCACAAAAAATAGTCTAGGACTGATCCAAAACGTGCGCTTAGTTGGTCACCAAACTCACCACAATTGGTTCATGTGGCACCGTTTTGTTAAAACCAGTTGTCAAGCGAGTCCATTCATCTTAGCACGGTACCTTGCTCCATTGACTGCAACGTTGCGATTTTTGTCGTTTCCTAAGAAGTACGGCCCTATAGTGTCGCCGGCCTTCAAACCGCACCAAGCTGTGCATCTTTCACGTTGCATTGGCAGTTCTAGAACTGCCCCGGGTTACTTCCATGATTAGGAAGCGTAGTTTATTTGCTAGTCTATTCATGATGTAATGGCAAATTTTATTGAGCAAATTTGGCATTGCCACATGCCACGAATCTTTTTTTAAGCTGAAAAAATCAACAACGAAGAGCCAAATAGCAGAAAAATTTTTAGTTGTGATTATTAATTGATTACCATCTACGCTTTTATAATTTTTATGGTATTTCTAATCAAACGCAAAGCAGTTTAACTATACAAATACACATTCTATACAATTTCGCTTTGTTGCTTATTCTATTTATGATTTTATTACACCGTATAATTCAATCATAATACATTGCTCTTATATTATGGTTATCTCAATCATGTTTTATTTCTTTTGATGCATTCAGTGTATAGTGCAGGCACACTTTTAATTATCGGCTATTTAAGAAAACATCATTTAAAGTTTATGATTCAAAATATTTAAAAAACTGTCGACTTTTATAAAGTAACGTCATATTGGTGGGCTTTGGAAGCATCCTCGTATATTTTTTGTTTAATCTAATTAAGATTGATTGATTTCCGGAACATAATTGCGTTACTGATTATCTATAAAATACTTTGTTTATAAAAAATATTATTGACTACAAACAGCGAATGAAATTCTTTAATAAATATTTAAAGATGTCATGCTGTTCAGGCAATTAGTGGGAGTGCCCTCAGGTAGAGCTGGCAAAGAAATATTGATCCCTTAACACATTTCAGACAACCTGTAGAGACTTTGATTTTACAATTTACTGTGTTACTATTTGCTAAATTAAAAAATTAAACAAAAAAAACGAAATAGAAAAAGAAGCTGGGAGCAACAACATTCAACCATCTTTAAGATTTGTCATCTGTTCCGTCTTAAAATTGCAGTTGCAATTATTGCAGTTGTCACTAGTGTTGTTGTACGACATGTTGTTTAGAATATCATGGCATTTCCATTACAGCTAAAACAAGCCGATCGTCAACTCTAGTTGTCAATTTAGCTGTTTGCTACTGTATTACGATTTATCACCTTCATGCCATTTAATATATTGAAGTTACTCTTTCTTCATGTGGTTTTAAAATTTATTAAAGACAAACAAAAAAAACATTTTTAAATGATGAATGATGACTGGTTACACACACTATACATGATGGCTGTTGTGGTTTACTGGCCGTTTTTTTAGTTGATTTCTTTATGCCACATCTACCTACCAGCGGGCATCACAAATCAGAAATAATATTTTTCCTTTGCCTTTTTCGTCTGTTGCACTAAATTGATTTATTTAATTTATTAGCTCGAATTGTCTTTTAGGTTTCATTAAGGCACCTACACATACACATTTCATTACGCTTCATATAGGTACCAACCACATTTTATTTTGATGTTGATTTATTCTTTTGTAATTGCGTACTTTCATAAATGAATCATCAGCATCAGTTTCATTGTACCAGTGTAAGTGTGAGTTCGATTGACATTACTAATCGAAATGGTTAAAAGCAAAGGCATTTTAAATAAAAGAAGAAACTGTGGTCAATTGAATATCCAATCATATAAATATTCAATCCCATAAATGGAGAGAAATCTAGGTGAAATGAAATTATTAACAACTTATAGCCCTAGGTGCGGTGCTGCACAGACTCACTTATACTGCACTTCGTTCACCGGGCATTTCCAGCATGAAAACTGGGGATATGATCGTCCATACACGGATACTCAATCTCTTTGAGAATAAACAGAACATTTTGCTTTCTGATGGTTAAAAAGCGACTCTAGCGTGGCAATCTATTGACCGTGTAAAACGGACTCTACCACGTCCCCATTTTTCGCACTGGCAAATATTTAAACCAATCTTTCCTTATCTTGTGCGTGGCAAAGTATGTGTCGTAAATCGAATAAAAATTATGGCATCGTTGTACAAAATCATAATAGTACCAGTGGTCACACATGCCTCTCTAGCATGGTGGTATGTAGAACAATTGCAGGCTTAGATGATCCTCAACGAGGTTTATCGGATACCCTGCTTGAATTTATTGGAAGCAATAAGAATGTGCCCCACATCAGCCTCAAGAATAATTAATTGACTCACTCCCCTGGCCTGTGGCAATCTGATTGGGTACCCACGGTTTCTGGACGCTGTTGGAACTCTCCATGTCTTGCGATCTTCGATAAGTTGAATGGAAAGCTAAACTTTTCCAAGCATTTTAAAGTGTTCATAAGTAAACGCTCAGCTAAGGGAAATTAGTAGAGTATTACTCACAATTATGGTACACAGATGGGTCCAATGATGATGTTAGTAATGCTGGCGGGATATACATTTCCGAAAAAAAGTTGCAATGGAAAAAACGGCTACCATCTCTCAGGCGGAGGTCTACGCCTTAGATCTCTGTGCTAAAGAATGCTTATGTAGCGGTACATAAGGTGTTAAAATATGAATTCATTTGGGAAGCCAGGTAGCTTTAAAATCATTTGAAATCTACTCATTCCAATGAAAGTTGGTATCAAGGAAGTTATATATTATAATGTGGGTAAAGGGATATGAGGCGCATGCTGGCAAAGAAAAGGCAAACTTATTGCCCAGAAAGGGAGCAAACACTGCTTTTATAGGTCCAAAATCCTTCTTTGGACTAAACGATGGCTTGATAATGAATTCAATACGCGAAGGAGAAAAACAAGGCATGCGGCAGTCGAAAAGACTTATTAACCCCGAAGGCGTGTAGGTAGAGGCCATTCTATATTAAACTCGACACTATAGACTTGACTATGAATACATGACATTAATAAAATAAGTGAGTTAGAAAATTACTCCGTCAAGAATTCTAGAATTATTATAATTAGGCGCGAAGATATACAATAAATCCATCAGGTCACTAATAATAAAGGAATCTTCCTTTATTCTTTTAATGTATCCAAGCAGGTAAAAAGACGACAAATGGATAAGGTATTATTGACATTGGGAAAAATGTGTCTAAAGTGTAAACCTAGTAAGGCAACACTCAAAGCAAAAACGGGCTCTCGAGACAAAAATAACGATCGTGCTTTAGGCGAATATTGCGATGGACACAATCGAGTGCACAATTTTGAACTTGGGCAAGAAGTTCGAGTAAAGTGGATCAATATATAACGTGAATATACGTGAAAATATCTCAGCATGCTTGGCCAAGGCGTTCTGACGTGAATCTTGAACTAGTTCGTGACAATATGGCGCACGGACTAGGGTCATAGGAACATGATTTTGAAAATTTGACTCGTTCTTTACCTTAGAAGTTCCATACTGACGACCCCTTATATTGCAACACTACTGTGCTTTATAGAATGCAAACCTTGGAGAATATCTCACCATACAATTTATTTAAATTCTATGATCTTGTACATGTTTTTCTTACCTATCAGTGATTTTGAAGTAATTTTCCACAGCCAGTATGGTCAATCCAAGAAACATTCATAGTCTCAGTTAGCGCAATTAAGAGAAGCTTGTACAAGCAATTGGTTAACTAACGAAAAAATGATTAATTGATAAACTGCCGCATACAAAAAAGGATGAACGAACATAATCAGCTGTAGAAAAATCTACAATTAATGAAAAAAAAACTTAAATTTTAATTTACTATTTAATCCGCTGATCACCTCTTACCCCGTGTATTAGATCACACAAAACTTAAAGAAGAAATTAAAAAAAAAAACTTTAACCTATGCGTGCTTACATTTTAATGAAGTTGTGACGCACTTGCTCCATATTTCATTTAATAAAAAGGAGAACTGAAACTGAGACCTAAATACAACAACAGCTTCAAATTTAAAAATAAAAATGAAACGTGTGCGTGATGTCGATTGTGATCAGTTGAAAATATTATTTTTAATATCACAGCTTTAGAGTTCTCATTCGTATGTTGAGCGAGTAGTGTAATACCAAACTAAGTTAAATTCTATTCTGCCAAAACGAACACAAAGTTCCTCACACCAATATCCAAATGGATATAGGAGAAATTTTTTAAATGCGGATAAAATTTATATAACATGAGAAATGATTTATAGACTGAGCAATTAAGCACGTGTGATAAAGTTGGTATCAAAATTTACAAGACACACATACATACTTACCAATATAGACACATGAACATTATGAAACACATACACACTGTTAAGAAATCTTTGAATATTCTATTTGCGAACTGTTGGCAGTTTTAAGAGAATGAATTCTTTAATTTTTATGATATCTTAATTATGATGAACATTTTCAACAGAATAAGAAAAAATAATTCGACAATAAAGATACGTAAATATTGACTGTGAGCAATCTTTTAATTTTTTGTAAAACATTCAATTTTTAACTAATATTCACCTTAAGGCCAAGAAAATAATAATTTTGTTAACTTTAAAAAAATAATTTCCAAATTATACATGAAAATATATTTACATGAATATCATTAAAACATTGTGTAGAACGTAGTGAAACAAAGCGTGTGCAACGAATAATAAAATATTCGAATTATCCTGCAACTCTTTTAAAAGGCTTAAATTGAATACAGAATGAGTAGCAGCAAAAAGTCGACTACCAAAGCAGAGAATAGTTTTTGGAACCGTAATTAAACAAAGTAACATAATACATTTGTAGCCAATTTGCTTATCACCCCAAGGAATAGAATAATAAAAGTATTTCTATGTCGTCCTCAAACAATATCATACATGAGCATAATATGGTCGTAATGTATCCTAATATGTCAAAGGTGTTGTGGGGTAAGTGGTTAGTGGGTACTTGTCATCAGAGGCACTGAAAGACGCCACTGCATAGACGCTTATATATTAAGGTAGGATTTATTTAGATATGGATTTGTGATTACCGGTTAAAAGAGCACGTTGAAATGATAGAACTTTATGAATTATCACAGTGAGTGGTTCACAGTGCAAACATGGCGTACAATGCATTTGCTCATTTGGCACCAGATGTGGTGGTCCTTCAAAGTCGTCTATATAATGTTTCGTAGCCAAGTTTTTAATGATAAATTATCAGCCAACACCCAAATAGGATATAGGAATGTGAGAATAGCTAAAAACATTGTCACTCTCTGTAAAAGGGAGTAGGAGAATTAGAGTCAGACTACTTATCACCGTGCACAAGATCTGGGAGTGCCGCCGACATTCAGAATTTTTGCAGTAAGACTTACGGCCTATACTAGGCAGATCGATTATTCAAAATTTTTTAAAAACCAGTTTTCGAATTATTCGAATATTTAAAAAGTGTGAAAACCTGGTTTCGGTTTGTAAAATTCGGTTGTAAAATCAGAAATAATACGGTAAAAAAAAAACTTTTACGTACATAGTTACAACGAATTTCTGTCATCCCTTATCAAGTTTGGGATTTCGTTCTCCAAAGAAACAAAAAATCTTTTGAAATTTCTTCCTGTCCATTGTGTTTTATATACCAGCAGCTGACCAACTATTCTACACTATGAATCCAGCACGACCAGGTTTGCTTTTCTTTTCTTAAAAGCCTTTTAATATAGGAAATACCTGTGTTTATGACGTGATTTGGTCTACTGGCAGGAGAGTATTACACAACAAGAGAACTATATTCTGACCTCAGGTCAACATGATGGTTATATACTATTGATGTAGTCCATTATGTCGACTGTTGGTATTGGCGAACTTGTATTTGTATCAAATATTTCTTCACATGTTGAGTAGGATGACTTTTGTCCGCATGTGTATGTTATGTCACTAAATAAAAATATATCTCAAAAGCACAAGTTTCAATTTATCATCCCTATTCAAAACCGTAGCACCTTATTACAGAAAGTGGTATTGGGGCCACCGTGAACATTTTGCTGACTCTTTTAAATAGAATTCACTAAAATCCTAAAAAACATGTAAGGCATTTAAATTTGTACTATAAGTTTTAGTTAATAAAAAAAAAAAAAATAAGAATTCAAAACCAGAAAACCGGTTTCTTCAAACCAAAAACCCTGTTAATTGGGTATTCAAAAAACCACCGTTTCAAGGAATTCGAACGCAAAAACCTTTTGTTTAGGCAGGCGGCATCATTTGCTAATTTCTCATGAACCGAATTGAATGATATGGACGTAGGCGCTATGTGATGTTAACAGAACACAACGAGCATACCAAGTGACATTCTGCATTAAGGAATTGATGGTGGGATTATTACTCTCTTAGTTGAAGCGAATTGGCCACCATTATCGTGCGAAGTGACCAGCTAGCCGTTTCTTGTCGATAGATTCCTTCAAAGTAAAAAAAAAAATATCATCGCAAAAATTTGGCCGGATTTATGCGGCAGAAGTATTGTGAACAAAACCTCTCCGCTCCGTAGAGCCACATATATTGAGTATTTTTAATAAACATAAAATTCGGTTATTATTTCAGGCCCGGCTTTTATATGACTTTAAATATTTTTTTTTTTATTTTTTTTTTTTTTGCCTACAAAATTTGGAAGCTTTTTCACAAATAACTGAAATCTTAACTTTTAGTTATATATTTTATTTTTGGATTTAAAAGAATCTTACTTCTGAAATCTTATTCATTATTTAAGAAAGCACGAACACAATATCCTGTACTATATTGAGGATACATTTGTACTCCCTTCCCAAGTTATACTCTTAATGAATTGTTCTTCGCTCACAGTAGAACATTCAACAAAGCATCAACCAGATAGAGTTTGGTTGACAAGAAATCAAAAGAATTGTGCTGTTTGCTTAAAAAACAGCGAACAGAAAATGACAAACATAATAAAATAAAAAATAAAGTCTGATGCCAAGGCAGCAAACAAAAAATAGGGAAAACAAAACATCCTGTACAAAGTGATTCAACTGTAATAAACTTAAATGATTTGAACTTAAGTTACAGTCTGATGATTATGATTATGGGTTGCTGTGTCAGGAGGAAGACATGCGTAGGATGCTTTTATTGTTTTCCATGTCTATATGAGTATGATGGATATTTATACTTTTTTCTTCAACATAATCGACATCTTCCTGTGGCTTAAACAAATCATAATGCAAAAAATTCTGACAATTTTGTCTTATTTATTTTGAGCGAATAATGCATTATTTTATTTATCATTAAAGTCAAAAAGATTATAGGATTTTTTTTTAATAGTAATAATGATTGTCTTGTCTTGTCCAAAAATAACTTATTTTCACTTACTAATTTGTCGTGAATGAGGGAGAAATTCCAACAAATTGGTAATTTGGTTAAATTAACTTCCGAAACGATATCATGAAATATATGAAAAAAATAGCGCATAGCACATCGAACTGTGCCTAAAAATAAGTTTAAAATAATTTTAAGAGTACCTGTGCTTAAGTAGTTAGCGCGTTGACAATTAAGCAATCGACGGGATTAGACTCCTGGGTTCGTACCCCAGCCGCTGTCAATAAGTATGACACTAGTATATATCATAGCGTCCTCCTTCGCTGGTAGCATTCTATAGTACCAAATTGTCGGCAAAGTAAAATAATAAATAAAATTAGTTATAATATAGCTTCAAGTTATGCACGAACATAACATCAGAGGCGCTGCTATACGGTTCTAAAACTAAACATAACGCGCAAGTGCAGAGATGTAAATACTTAAACTTTTCTGTTCTTTTACTACATTATCTGACTTCTCTAATCTTTCGCTTTCATAAAATTATATGTAGGCATTCGTTTTGGTGTAATTTTCCTCTAAAAAAAAAAGAAAATTATTATAAGAAATCCTGCCGATACCACAACATTCTCCTGTAAGTCGAATCCTGTGTTCGCAAAGACCTGAATACGAATACCTGTCGAAGACTCGAGAATGAATCCCCACGTAGCTGCCGGTAAACATTAAATGTTTATTGTAAATTATTTAAAACTTAAATAAAGATGCACAATTACTTTGACTTTTTCAAACAAATTGCGTTGTAACTTAAGGTTTGTGGAACTTTAAGTTGACCCACCGTATACCACTGAGCAAGTAGTGCGTAAAGTAAAACCACATTACAAATCTTCGTTTGTTTTGACTAACAGCGTCCCTCTGTTTTCTGCTCATTCTATCCGGCGCAAATGTACTTGCAAGTTTGAATGTATCGCCAGAGTAGTAGCCGATTACGCACCTGCACAACTTCAGCCGCCTCTTTCCTTTGGCTTTAAGTTTAAGTTTGTTTAACAAAACCAGTGCAATCAAATAAATAAATAAAGTTACATTGTAATAATTTTTGCTGATACCATTTGACTTATTTTACGATCAATTAAAAATGTTAAACCATAAAGTTATAGACCTTAATTCAATTCACAAAAACTTTGTTTGCTGACTTTACATCCACACATATGCGTTGCTAATCCAATTATTATATATAACAAATTTTAATGGCTCAGCTTACAGCAAAGTCGTGTAGAAATCCTACTACAGACATTTCCATATTAACATTAGTTATCGTAAACTATTAATTGAAATTAATTTAATGATTCATAACTTTTAATCATTCAAAATGTGACAAGAAAAAATTTTCAATAAATAAAAAATGCGGCAACTTAACACTTTTGACGCGATATTCGAATGATTAGTCTTCAGTTTAGAAATACGAAAGCAATCTGAGAATATATTTGCTTTCAAGGCAGGCTTATAATTTCAGTGTTAGTAGCTGGAGGAAGAATACTAGGAGTATTGTATTGGATTCCCCTTTTTAAGGATAATTTAAATGTTCACAAAACTTATTCCGTGCATATCGATTCAATGGCAAAATACTTTGTTACTCCCTGAACTTTCGGGCACATATCCAACCGTCTTCGTTGACTTGGCAAAAAGAGGTCGTTGCATATATTCTGTTTAGTGTACCCGAGTACTTTTTGTTATTGTTGTTACTTTTTGTCTTTGTTTTGGCTGCAAGACAGCAATTTATTCAAGTCAGAAAATATCAAACGGAGAAATAAAAACCAAAATTGAAATTAAAGGTTTCATGATGTTAAACCATAATTTATCTTGGCGATAATGACAATGGCGCCATATTTTTTAAACACAATCCGCTAAAAACATTTGAAATATACACACACACACATAGCATTAGCCATACACACACGCACACACACACATTATTATGTTTGATACAGCAAATGTAACACCAAACAACATTCACAACAACACTCGCATTCTCATTCTTAAAGGCCAGCACCCGCACATTAGCAGCTTTAGATTTTTTCGTAGAAACTAGAAATTGTTTGAATATTATTTAGAATATCTTGAGTGTGCGAATTGTACTTAAATTTATTGGCCAAGTTTTATTTTATATTTTTAGTTTTGAAATTTGTTTTCATTATTGTCTCTCACAACTTGATGACTTTTAATGGCAGTCGCTTTTGTGACTTGATGAAAAATGAAATAAATGGATAAATTTCTGGGCCAAAGTCTGAGTAACGTCTAGAACACAGCAAATCATTGCGAAGGTCTTTAAGTTAAAAAAAGAACCACTTTTAGTAAATTATCAGACGCATGAGCAGTTGTAGAAATAGAGATAAATTATTTTTTTATTTAGATTCTATCACACAATTTGTCGTTAAATTATTTATTTAAAGACACAATCAATAGCAACTTTTGGATTATAAGTTAATTAAAAGAATAATTTACTGGACTATGACTAAAAAGTCACAATCAAAGTTTCTTTAATTTCAATTAAAATTTTAATTAAAATAATACGAACATAAATGCACATTAAATAATTTTATTGCAAAATTACCAGCAGACAAGTCTTCAGCAACTTTCATAAAAACAAGAATGCAATAATTTTTAACCGCAAAGTTCTTGCCAATTCTTTGCGACGACACTTGCAATGTGATTCGCCATTGGGTTACAATACTACGAGTATGTGTAAGTTATGATGAAATAAAATATGCAGTCATAAGCAATGAAAATAATAAATATTAGTAGTGTTTGTTAATTTATATGTGTGAAAAGGCAATTAAATGTTTTTTTTTACTAGAGTAACGTGAACTTATATTTCACTATATAAGTAAGTAAAATTAAATTGTGATTTACAGTAAATTAATTTTTATTTTTTTTGGAAATAATTCTCTAGCTTGTAAAGCATTACAAATATTTAATAGAATTTTAAAGGCTTTAAGAAATTATTAAACTACGGAAGACGGGTGCGTTGCAATTTTAGAAAATGTTCAATAATCCTGGAAGGAATGCCATTTTGTTAAATTACTTAAACACTCCTTACGATTACAGAAATTTAGATGTTGTTGCATTTTCCCAATATGAATTTCTATAACTTCGTAAGGTAACCAAATTTCCCAAATACAGCCTATTTTCGGGAACTTAGGGAGTTTTAATAAAATAAACCATGGTCGGCAAGAAAAGAAAAATCCGACGTGTCCAAATAGCTCCTAAATCAACAATGGTAACGAACACATTTACTTGCGGTTAAATTCCAAGACTCTTAAGACTATATTAAGAAAGGTGAAGGTGAAGCAAGCGCCTCTACTCATGCTTATTTTCCAAAGAGCTGTATGATATAAAGTAAATTGTAAAGTGCCTCAACTCTGCTTATGTGAAATTTTGGATATAGAAAGTTTTTTGCTTAAGTCTTTTGTTTTGTGAATTAGGATCATGTGAGTTTTTGTTATATTGTGCCTTAACAGCGAAAATAACGAATGTGGCGTACATTTTGAAATTAATTTCGGATGCAAAACTGCCCTACAGTCTTCAACATTTCATATGGTAAAATATTTAACAGGAACAGATATACAAGCCTTTAAATTTTAACGAAAACAACATCCGCAAAACTAATTTACTGACATAGAAAATCTAAGCAACACCGCAGAATTAGCAAAATAAACAAATGAATTCAGTGTAAAGGGCAGTGAGTAGTTACATATGTAACAGTTCTCTATCACGCTCACGTTAAAAATATTATGAATGCTCGACCTCCTTTTTTTTGCTCATGCTCTTTTAAATATAATAAAAAATTAACTAGGATTACAACAACTGATACTCACACTCAAAAAAGTTAAATATACTACAGCAGCAGAATTGAATGCATGCACGTCATCAGCATTCCCTGAAGCTTTTTACTAAGCAGTGTTTATTGCAAATTGACCGAATGGTATTGCATACATCCTCAGGTGTGGAAATTGGTACCGACTAAAACAGTGAATACTTAAGAGGTTATTCAAGGATAATTTCTTTTGGCAGGTTCCCCCAAATCCTGTGAAGAGTACAAAGTTATGATTACCAAAATGATAAATTATTAATTTTAGTACAGAAGGATGCTTCAGCTGTAATTACACGCTAAAAATGGTTTGCAACGAATACCACAACACTATGCAAAATTAAAAAAAAATTAACAAGCGGGGGTAATCATATTTCAATTAGAGTTTCTGGATGTCCGGATTGGAAAAAGCTTTGTACAAGTGGTTTTTTAAACACAGTAATCTTCTAAAATTTTTAATCTAAAATCGCCCCAATTTCATGGAAAAATTACGAACGAGCCGAGGCCTTTAAAGCAAGTAACGGCTGGTTTGCAAATTTTAAGAATCGCCACAGTAAAAGTTTTTTGTAAAAAGCTTTGAAATAATGGTGCATCTGTAAATCCTATTATAGAGAGATGTCAAAAGAAAAATAGGCCAAAACATTTTTCACTCTCATTCTCCCAACAGCATGAATTTCTATTGGTTGCGTTAAGCGAGGTTACATTGTAGTTGCTAACAACAAACAATCTTATAATTATTAATAAGGCTTACATTTTGGATTTTTTTTAACTTATAGACCTTTAGGGACTGGACCCAAAGCCAAGCTAAAATTACTTCCGATTTTTGGCCAGCCAACTTTTTCAGTACATACAACACGCCCATAAAAAGAGAAAATACATATTAGTGCATTGCTGCGACTGTTACATAAAGAGAAACAAGCAATTACTTCTGGGAATGCCTTCTAGAATCGTGGCCAGGTCACTACGTGTATTAAGTACCAAAATCCATATATATTTAAAGACATGTATAGTACCACGTACTTAAACACGAAAGTGGCCTTCAATGTCGTTGCATTTACATTATATTCGGTTTCATTACTTGCCACGGTATTTCCAACACGGCCAATTAGCAGGTTTTATGTTACATTCGAATAAAAATGATAGAAAATTATATTCGAAATATAACCAAACTCATTACAATTATATGTGTTTTGTTTTATATTTATGTTCCCTTAGACATTTTGAATGGCCGTGAATTTACAGGACACAGTTGTGTTTTTAATTAGAGTTCATGTTGGCAGCTAGATTAACATCTGATATTTACCAGAGAAAGTCTTATAATCTCTTCATATCGTTCGCATTGATCCATCTTAGTGTATGCAGAAGTTAAACAATTGCCCTGCAAGTACAATTTTTGAATCTTATTCGTACTTTATGTCGTAATAACTTGTTGTATAAGTATAAATGTGGTTTACCAATTGGTAAATTTAGAATTGAAGTTTTCATTCAGGTTTACTTTAAAGTTTAAACTCAAAATCAACATGCTAAAAACTTTCATAAGGAGAGACTATATTCTAATCACTTCTTATGAAATTTATAAAAAAGAAAAACTATAAAATTTTAGGATCATCCACAATTATTTGTGACGAAATGATGGTTATTGGCCGGTTGCAAACCATTCTCAACCTCCACTAAAGCCATCTTTGTATTTATTGTTCTTCTAAATATTATCGTAGTTAAACATAAAGATATGACACTGTTTATATTTATGACTCTCATACCACATACATGGCCAGCACTGTAGGTGGCAATTGCAGGCGAGCACATAGCCCAAGCGCAGTTAAATAACAGCAAAGAAGCAAAAACAAAACAAAAATACACTTTAATGCACATGTATGATTCCATGTTTGTAAGCTTTTATATGCAACACATATTTTGTCAATTGCAACATGTGCAGCAATTAATATTGATTAAGCTTGCAATTAAGCCTAAAGCAAATAAAGACAACAGCAGCAGCAGCAGCAGCATTAAACAAAAAAACTAAACAATATTAAACAAAAAATATAGTTTCAAATAAAAATATGAGAAACTACTTAAGAAAATTGTACTTGTAGGTACAAATACAACAACAAAAACAAATTCGACACAATATGCAACAACATACAACAACACGGTTGATATTCTATTATTCGTATGTTGATTTTAACAGTTGCCAAAGTGGGTGTTAAAACATTTGCTAAAAATAATAAAAATTAGAAATAAAAATCAGCAAAAAGAAAAAAAAGAAAAAAGCAGAAAAAATCGCATCAAGTACAAGTCCAAAATGCCAAGTTTGGTTTAAAATTCGTAACGATATTGTAGTCAAAAACACACAAAAAACCTACTCGCAGCAACATATTGCAATTGCCACACAATCACACAACTAATATAAATTCAACTACACACTTGCAATTTCTATGATTCAATAGCGACTGACTATTCTCCAGCTCGATGAGAATTTAGGAAATTGTCTGATTTCCTTACCCCCACAGATGCGAACACAAAACTCATAATCGTCTAACAAATATTAGTTGTTAGTTACACCTGTGATGTATCTTGCAGTCTGTTTGTGGCCAAACTAAGTTGTAAATTTATTTTATGGCTTTGTTTTATGCAAATTCGTTTCGACAATATAAAAATTGATTGTGTTAAATATAAATTTTGCTGTTTTTTTCTTCTTTAGAAAATGTATTTTTCTTTTCATTTTAGTTGTACGATTATTTGGCAATAAATTAATTTAATTCTATTTAGTAAACTTCAAGCCTACATTGCTAAAAACAACTTCAAAAGATAAATGGTTATTGCGCAATATTTATTTCCTCTATAAAACAATATTATGGAGACAAGTGTAAGATAGGCAATATTTGTTTTATTCTTCGCGATGGTGGGCTTAAATTTATCATTGACAATATTTGGAGAGAACAACGCACAATAACGTAACTGCTTAAACTGATGGATTGATCGTTTTAAGATATTGTCACTATTTCATTATTTCACACAGAAAAGCTACTTGAAGCGACGCATTATTGATTAAAATACGTTCATTGTCCAAACTAGAGCAGAGAGTAGATAAATCCAACGCGGACAAAACTGATTTATAGTGACCACCGAATTTGTAAATGAGAGAATGAATCAATCTTTGCAACGTAACTTTGAAGTCGGTAAAAAAAATCGGTGCTCCTAAAAATATGCAAAGGTAATTTTTTTAACTTTGCATCGCTGTGAAGGGCAAATCAGTAATGCCAACTCGACCTATTTTGCGTATTTTACTCATCTCTACTACTTTCCGAGAAAAATCGACCAGTTTTATTGTTACCCGAAATGATTTTATCTAATCCAGTCTAGAATAAATTTTTTAGATCGTGTCTAAGCAAAGCTCAAAACGCTGCGTTGGCAACACTTTCAAACAGCTGTTGCTTTTTTTTGTCAATCTAGCTTTAATGACACTAATAAGAAGGGGAAAAGAGCAGCAATTGTAAACAAATTTGTAATGTTACCAACAAAACATATGTATATTACATAAGTCCTTAAAAAAGGATAATTTTGTTGATAAAATATTTAAAGTTGCTTAAAAGTGAAAGTAAAATTAATTTTCCTCCCTATAAAACAAACAAAAAATTCACTATGACCAGAAATATTCCAAATTCAGCGAAAAGCATAAATATTTCGCAGGTGTATTATAGACTTCCTTACAAAAATATTTCTTATTCAGAGAACTCAACTAAGATTTGTCGGACACTACATCGTTTTTAAATCGTATCTCTACCTCTACGACAGACTTTGGGCCAGATTATAAATAATTTGGAAGTAAATCTGAGAGTTCTTAATTAATTAATTTCATTTCAAAAGCGAGCTGCGCGGTGTCGAACTAAAAAAGGTTGCCTAGACATGAGATTGTGCTGTGCGTAGCCAGCACTAGGTCCTGATTTTGATATCAGTCCTTTTAAACGGCTGCAATGTTTAGCCAGGCACGTGGCCTTATTTTCACATTTATGTTTTTGTACAGATCTGTCTCTTTTTATCCAAGTAATTTTTTATAAATGTATAAATATTTATGTGTATGTACAAAACTTCCTATAAGTTCAAGTTTACAGATGGTTTCGATATATCAAACTTTAGGTCACAACCATGATTGAATTACATGGATGTGAACAAATCATACTATTGATGGTGATAATAATATGGTCCGCAGCAGCTAAGGTACCAACACAAGTGACTAAAGCCATCCAAAGGTTAATAGTCAATGCGATAATCACTTAAGCCGCTGCACTCTCATGCTTTGATTAAATACCGCAATATTTTATTTTTTTCGAACATTTTATGGTTACAGTTATTATATTATTTTTGTATAGGTAAAATATTTCTCTGTACTTAGAATTTTACCAAATATTTTATTGCTCAACTCACCCATGTTGCAGTTTTTATGGATAGAAGTCATTTATTGAGTAAATGTATCGCAATTAAAGTAATTTTTAATATGTTTTTCAATAACCATTGTATATTTATAATGACTCTGCCACATGAATTCCTAATGACTCTGCCACATGAATCAGGTTGAGTTTGGACAAAGACCCTGGTTATATCAACTTTGAGGGAATCGGTAAATTTCGGGTAATTCGCATAAATCAGCGGCTTTAGAAAACCCTACAAGAAAAAGGCTAGCCGACTCAAATGGTTTGATCTTAGTGGCCCAGGTACCTCATCTCCATGAAAGCTAACCACACTCTTAAGTGGCTGACGAAGATTTACACTGTGATGTTCCTTACAAATTAAATCCGTATTTCGTCTAGTACAAAATTGGTTTTCATTTATCACCAATGTTTTTTCCATCACCAAACTGTATGACATATTCCCTCACATATGTAAATATATATTAGAGAAACGTTGTACGGAATCTATATAGCAAGGGTTTCGAGAATTGGACGCGTCACATCTGGCATCACGGTGGAAACCCCTGCTATATAGATTCGGTACAAGGTACTTCTCTCGTATAATAAAAGTGTCTCATGCCAATGTCCATCCCAATTCCAAAAAGATGCGGCTTTTTGAAATGTTTTCTTCATCCCATACATGAATAACGTGGAATTCTTTAAATTATTAAAATAGATTTTGAAAGCAAACCAATTTGCAATCGGAAATTACTGTGACCTACAGCAATTTATTCGTTCATATTTTTTAATCTCTTCTCCTGGTCTGTATTTTGAGTAGAAATAATTTGAAGTTGCCTCAAAAATAATTCTCAATATCAAAAAAAGTTAATGGATTAATAATAAGTGCATTAAATCTTCAATAACATTTTTAATTAAATGATTTTCTCTTTCAATTTAAATACCTGCGATGGTGGTGTCAGTGTGTTAGTTTGAATCTCATAAATATATTTTTAAATAAATTTTTTTATTTATTTTATTTTTCTTGACTGCAACACATGACTTAAAAGTTTCATGATTTTAATATCAATCTGTCGCCGTTTAGAAAAGTGTTCGAATGTTGCAAATTAACATTTAAGTTAAAACATTTCTCTTTTGTCGTCTGTACGAGTTCAATTAGTTTTGCCATTAAAAAAAAGTATAAAGTTTATTGTTGGTAGTTATTTTTTATTTTATAATGAAATAAATATTCAAATAATTATTGCTAAATTTATATAAACTTTTAAGAGAGTAATAGAGTTTAAATGTTTGTTTCGTACGACTGGTACAAATTAATGTTAAGTGACAATTGTTTTATGGAAACAATTTAAATAACTGTTGACAGCAAACTTTAAAATTTTTACTGAGGTGTGTACTAGTCGTACAAATAATACGACTGTCTACGAGTACAAGAGTACATTAAAAATAAAAATACAAATTTATTTACAATTAACAATATGGAATCGAATTCCAAATTTTTGTTTTTTTGTTGTGCACAAATATTTACTTCTTAAGTCTTATTTAGTAAATTTTATAAAAAATTCGCCGCAATGATTCAGATGTGAACTCAATTTAAAATATCAAAGTTACCAATTTACAAAAGGTATGGAATATCTGTGAGATTTTTGAGGTCTAGCACATATTTACTCATATTGTTTTATGGCTCGATATCAGCATAAAGTGTAAATGTCTTAATATACGAATACTATCGAAAAAAGAATACTATATTTAACGTTTTTGTTTAAAAGGTAAAACGATGGTAGTAACAAAATTACACGACCTGGCAAAGAAAAAACCATCACACAATCTCTTTTATCGATCAAATACTAATTCAATTGGGGCAATTTCTTCGCTATAGTAAGAACCGTCCAACTCGAAAGAGACATCATTTGTAAAAGAAAAATCGTATACTTCTACTTCGGAGTCAGAGCAGCCCTGATCTAGTCCGCAGCATGCGTGTTCAAAACGCTATTATAAAAATGCAAAGTATTCTAATCTTCTGAAGATCATCAACAAAAAATTATACCGCAGCAACAGTTTGCCAGTAAACTTGTATTACTCATACGGCCCAGCTAGGAAAAGGTGCACTCATTTTCCAATCGAAAATATCTCAAGGCACTCGAAAAATTTTGCAGGAGAGTTTTTATTTGGCAATTAGTAACTTGTGATAAGGCTTACTTTATTGTAAATTATACTTTTTGTTCAAAGGTACTTTTTAATTAAAGTGCTTTTTGATAAACGTTGCTCTTTACTTGAAGTATTTTCCAATAAAAATTCTTTTTGAAGAGGAATGTTTATGCAACATTCCCTTTTTACTAAAGAGCCTAATTAGTAACTTTCGGAAAAAGATACCTTGTAATGAAAATACATTTTATGAAAGGAACTGTTTAACAAAAGGTAGTTTTTAAAGTAATAATATTTATATTTTTATAAAAAGTAATTTTCGAATTAAATACTATTTGCTAAAAGGTACTTAGGCACTTTTCTATACAAGGAAATTTTTGATAAATGTAGTAAAATGTACATTTTGATAAAAGATAAACTATTTTTGATGCTTTAATACTTTTTAATTTAAAAAAGGCATATGCCTTAAAAAGTACTTATTGATTAATATTCGTGGACATTTTCGATAAAAGGAATTTTTATATAAACATAGCTTTTATATGCATAATACATATATTTTTTATATATACAAGAAACTGTCCGAAAAACGTATAATACTTTTCAGAAAAAGTACTTTTTATTAAAAGGTACTTTTCGGTACTTTTTGCTAAATTGTAGTACTTGTCAAAAGTAATTTTAAAAATCACAATTGTATAAAAGTTTTACGCTTTGCAATTGGTTTAAAAGGTTTTTATTTATACAGCCTGCTATGTGGTTAAAGGGACTTCTTATAAGTTTTCGTTTAAAAGTTACTCTTTTGATTGAAAATACATATTTGCCAAAAAGGTTTTTATATACCAACACACGTGAAAATGGTTTACAAAAGGAAGTTTGGTAATGGTCGACAAAACGAAGTTTAATATAAAAGTAGCTTTTATATGTATAAAGGATATATTTTTATAAAAAGTACTTTTTGCCAATAATAAAAAGGAACTTTTTACCAAAAGGCTCATGTTGCGAAAAGAAAATTTTTGGTTTCATAAAAAGTACTTTTTGGTAAAAGGTACTTTTTGTTAAACGGAAGTGCTGCAAAATTAAATTTATATAAAAGTTTTTATTTCATCTAATAAATTTTTATAATAAAAATAATGTCTTGTTAAATATAAATTTTGAATAAAACTTGCTTTAACACAAAGTCTAATATTTTAGAAAAGTTTAGTTTTCTTTAAAGAGGACCTCCCATATGAAAACAGATTTATGTGGCTTAAATGCTTTTGATTAAAGATTTTGCTATTTGGTTAAAGGGACATTTTATAACTTTGCGTTTAAAAGGTGACTTTTGTTAAACCCTTTATTATAACTGCTGCTTTAAACATGACAACAAATTATTCGAAAGTTATAGAATTGTCTAGAACAATCTAGAACATTGTTCCACTTGTTGTCACCATTATCAATTTTCAGAGGTGATTGCTACGACGAACCTATTAATAGTAGAATTTTTAGTAGATACTTAATACCAACTTTTATTTTTATAGCACAACGAAATTTTCGCAAAGCTTACTGGACATTTTATTAAGCAGTTTTTAGACCGCCCGCGTATTTTTTACATCCAAATGATTTGGCATAAAAAACGTTGTAAATTTTATTAGAAATGTAATAAGACTCATTAGATCAAAGCCTTTAATGTTGTTGTTTAACCGTCTGTTTAAGTAATCAAACAAATCGAAGCCCACTAATATTTTTGAGATTTGTTTCTTTTAAACTGGCACTCTCTCGTTTACGCTAATTGAAACGATAATTTTAACAAAGTTGCATAAAACTGTCAATAAATTTTGGGCAAACATTAAATTGAAACACATTTTTAAATTGTACTCAGATGTAGATTCTTGCAAAGAAAACCAACAAACCAACTTCAAGACAAGTGGGTTGCTTAAAGCACGAAATTAAGAAAAAAAAAACAAAATAAACTGAACTGAAATACAAATATAATTATATTAATAAAAAAGATAGTCAATCTTTAGAAACCTTAAAATAAAGTTTCAAAAAAAAAAAATATGACTGAATGAAAAATCACATGCCTGCAGCATTTATTCGAACTTTAATAAATAATAAAAGTAAACGAAATAAAAAATAAGCAAAATGCAAATTTAAAGCAAAATCTCATATACAAATTGTTAATGCTATAAATACTATTTACAAGACATAAAATATTTTAAAATATAAAAAAAGAATATATGTTGCATTCAACCAAATGAGATGCAATTAGATAAAGAAATTAAAGCAGCGAATAAAAATTTACATAAATAATTTTAAATCACCACATGTTGATTACTAAATTGAATATTAATTCACTGGAAAAACTTTGTATTTCAAAGATAAAATGTTAAATCAATTTTATACTTACATACACACTTACATAAGTTAATATAAAGAATTTAACGAGCACTTGAAGACATTTGGATTTGTGAAACTAATAAAAATTTGTTTGCATTATGGAAAGATATCAAAGAGGCCTAGTGTAGGTTGTAGGCCCGCTTACGTTAGTAATTGTGTAGGTTTGACTAAATCGATGACATCCCCAAAATCATAAGTTATCGATAAAAAAGATTGTTTGCGACTTCGTGGAGAAAAGAAATTATAAGCTAAGTCAGTTTTGCACCGTTTGTGTAGATAGACAGTTAGAACTCCTTAGTACATTTAAACAACTTTAAGTCGGCCAATATATAGAAGAAATAAATAAGTGAATTTTCCAAGGCTTTGCAGTACAAATATTTTCTTTGCGCAGGAGTCCTATTATCTGTCACTGTTGCTTAGAGTTTAAAAAATGTTTAAAAATTAAAATTAAAATACTTTTTATAGAAACAACCAAAAGGCAAAACTAATAAGACTTTCAACCGTCGCTTTCCCCCATCGAACTGCGTTAGTAATTGACATGCGCTTAAACAATGGAAGCCTGTAAAGTGACCACATCTGGTTTTGCCTTCTCAAGTCCGATGGAATGATAACATCAAATGTACCATTAAAGCGCAGATTGTCCCTTTTGTTAGAAAAATGTCGTTAGGCATCACTCTAAAAGACGTTGCCGTATATAATATCCAATACCACCTACACTATTCCCATATCGACCTTATTTTAGATTCTGTTCCTTGGTAGTAACGCTGCCCACAAGGTTACAAAACTTTAACTATTATTAAATATACTTTAAATAATAAGGAGATGTTGGATTTGGCATGATGACGACAAACATATTATGATCTCTACAACAATATGTTTTTGTGGCAAACATATATAGTGGTTATTTGAAAACATTTTAAACTTTACTTTAGTTGCGAAACGATATAAAATGCAACATGGTTGACTTGAACAATAAGACTCAAATTAAAATTCTAACTACAAAGAAAAGGTTTTAACTTTACAAAAATATTATAATAACTCCTATCATAAAATGTTTTTAATATGCATAATATGATGAATTCTCTTTGTGTTTCATCAAAGTAAGAGGGTTAGTGCATTGGCTTTCCATGGCTTTATCATCTCTACTCATACCTCAGTCGCTGCCAATCAGTAACATCATTTCTTTTTTCTTGCCATCGTTCTAACAGACCCATATTATTATAAGCTGTAATAAAAATATGATTTGTTTACCAATATAATTAAATTATAATGGTGCCCTTATTTTTTTGCGTTTACTTGGTGTTCGAACTATGTGAAGTGTTGCCACGATTATGCGAACATTTTAAATTAAACTTTAATAAAAGTTATAATTTTTGAATTATTTTTCGTTATTTCTTTTATCGTTATCTCAAATATTTCATATCATTCTAATCTTCTCTTCTATAAAAAAGAATTCTTCAGTTTAGTCGGACTACAAATTTAGGTATGCAACTTTAATTTTTACCAATTAGATTATCCCATTAGTTTACACAATTATGATTACGATCAAACCCTTGAAAGCAAATTTGAAAAGAATTAAAAAGAAAAGAATGAAGCATAAATAGTTTTGTTGTTCCCCAAATTAATTACTTGCAACATAAAGTCAGAAAAGTATCCAGAAACGAGCAGGAGACTTCATTAAATCCGCTGCAAAATATTGCTATATCCACATGTATGTCCTCCTTTTAACACGAGGTTTAAAAGTTATTTTCTTAAGGAAAGATCAATGTAGTCGTACATTGTATAATTTAATATAAAAGGCTATCTGTAGTAAAGGATCTTGCAATTCCTATTTTTCTCGAAAAGTTAAAGACAACAAAACAGAAACAAACAAAAAAAGATTTGACTTGTAAACCACCCGCTAACAAACAGATAAAATAAAGTCAGCTTTCATCTTTCAAGTCTCATTATAACTTAAATGAAGATAAAATTACGAAAGAAAATACACACACACACACACACATGCCAATGCAAGCAACGTTGCCGGTTTCATAGCTGTAACTCAAAAATAGCAGTGACAAGTTGGTAAGTTTTTCTATGTTTTTTTTTCTCCTAGTTCGGTCGACATATAAACGAAAAAGGCAAAAATATAAGATATTAATCAAAAAATTTAAGCCCCTTACATTTCTATCATGATTAGGAGAGAAAGAGAACAGTTGAGAACAAAAAAATGTTCATTAACCCTTAAAAGGAACAAAACTCTGATCGGGAAGAAAATGCAATTTTCATAGAAGGTCAACTTTGAACATAATAAAGTATTTGATATAAATTGTTATTGAAAACGATAAGAGAATTTCAATATGAAATCGATCACAATTCGGTCCAAAAGAAGAACATGAGGCGTGTGGTTATCATCATCCCACATACAGCAATTGTGAACATTGCCATTCATTCATAAATGCATCCCCCGCTAAAGATAACTTTTCGAACAAAACTGGAATCCTCTTTCATACTCTTGTTTGGTCATGCTGTTTAGTTGTGTAAGTTACCATAGTAAGATGGTATCAGTGCCACTAAAGCAGCATATCGACCTGCCTCACTGGAAAACTTTTCACAATAAAAACCAAAAGCTTTAATTTTTTTCCAATACGACTGCATGGGTGCCATAATTCGCGTGAAACATTTTTCTTGAAACAGTTATAGGGGGACTAGTGCGCCCCTTAACCTGTTGTTGGTTTAAAAAATAAAAGTTAAATAACAACCAACGACCAGGAAAACGAGACAAGTGCATTTTTATATTTAATCGCATTGAAGTAACAGGGCCAAAAACAATTACCCACAATATTAGTTTGCTCATGCACTAAACGATATTTATTTATTTCAACTTTTATTTATTTATGGTATTAAAGCGGCTTAGAATAAAAAGAATTATTGTTATTTAATTAAAGATTTTGGCAAAACGATAAAATAATCTCCCTGATATAAATGACAATACGGGTTGCATTGAAAGTACTTAACTTAACCGTACGGTATCATAAGCACAGCATTGTGTACTGGGCAAGTAGATGTGTAGGTATATTTAAATGCGAGTGTTTAGAGGATCGCTAATGTTCTTTGGCAAACATTTAGTTTCATACAAAGCACAGTTGAAGTAATGCAGCTACTAATATTCTGGTTATTATTGCAAATCCTACTTAGCCTTCTACCAGCAGTGCTGGGCGAAAGAGACTCTCAATTGTACAGTGATCAATTGACACTTTATTTATTTTATTTATTTATTTATGAACTTTTAGTTTTAATTTTAATATATAGAACTTACATACCACTTATCTGGTTCAAGCTACCTGTTGTGGTATCGAAAATCTTCTCGTAATGACAAGAGTTTCACCCGTTTCAAAAATCTTCATAACTCACTTTTTAGAATAGATTTTTTAAAGCCTCAATGTTTCTTATAGCGTCAACCAAGCCAAATACGGTCAAAATTTGAAAACCTTCTCCTTTAAACTCGTATCTAGAAAACCAAGTTTTTTTTTCAGTTCAAAGTGTGTCATCGTTTTCACCATTTGACAATTTGTTGCTTGTAGTTTTGCTTAAAATCTTTTCAAACTTCACACGATCGCAGCATATACTGCATTAAACACGTTGCTATTAAATATCAACTATATAATCAGTTGTCATTAGGTGCATTACACTATGATTTGTGTCAATATTTTCTTTATCGAATAGCATAAATATTATTATTGTAAGAGCCAAAATTTACCATGTGTGAAGTTGTAGTTATTTCGAAGCTAAGTGGTGGGTTCAAAACCTGTGCTTAAATGCTATCTGTGAAATAGCTATAGCATAGAAAAAATACTGTATTTTGCTATAACTTCTATAAGTTTTATTAACATGAATTTTCTGTTACTGTACTAATGAACATACAGTCCACAATACAGCACCCACTATCGTTAGCTGATTTTTGCTATTGCTATGGTCGTACTGTTGAAAATACGAGAGCAACGAAACCAGCACCACATTGACAGCATTGTAAAATTGCACAGCAACCGTGCTTTGCACTAATAGTACATTTTTACATACACATAATTTGATTTATAATTTTTAAATACCAGAAATTCCATTGTAGCTTTTGATTAACCCTTAGTTTTCTTTTCTAAGTATTCAAGTAGGTAAAAGAATATCGAGAGTTTAAAAGGTGACAGCAAAAAATTTGGTATGGATGTGCAGTTCTCTTTTCTAGAAGACACAAAAACTACAGAGGCATTACTGTGAATTTATGGCTTCTGCTGCTGCTATTCAGAAATAAGTTTTAATAATTTTTAATTTGGCTTTAGCGTGCTATTAAAAACGATCGCAGCATAGAACAACGCAGTGTATGCTGTCATTATTTCAACTGTAGCTGTTGTATTTTTAATACAAGCTTCATAGCAATAGCAATTGGGTCTAGGAATTTTTTACCTCTGTTCACTACTCGATTTTTTAGAGGACTAAATTTATATATACAGCAGTCACTTTGTTTGGACGGTCACGTCTCTTATCAATAACATTATTGAATTGACAACTCTGCTTACATATAAATTTCCAGACTGTTGTATCATTTCAGAAGCCTAACAGTATCAGTCAAAGATTACTTAACATGCAGAGAAAGATTTATCCATGAAAAAATGTTTGAAATGTTTTCTGTTTTCCCGGAAGAAAATATGTTAGAGATGCTCGACGGTTTTTACATAATTACACTATATTCAGTGCTGAACAGTGCAGAAATTCAAATTGGGAAATTTATCTTCTCAGTTTCATTGTGGGCAAATCCACTGAGTGATGAAGAACCGTTATGGGTACAAAAGGTGTTTCCTGCCAGACAATGCCAAAAGAAGCGTAATAGTGGTTGCTGGTTTTAATTACTTTGCATGTGCAGCTATTAGCCAGTACCCACTTTGTGGTTAGAAGCCCCCAAGTGACTGTACTGCTTATTGTGTATGTAAGAGCATGTTAATTGGAAGCAGACTTTGGACTTGTATTTAGCTTCATTTATTGACATCGCTTCTTGACGATGATATAATTCAATATTCGCCGATTATTTCCCATATAACTTTACTTGTTGATAATAAAGCGATCGAAGCTTTATTCTCTTTTGCTCACTGGTCAATTGTTATGTTCAGAAACCTTCCTGGGATCTGCAAGAAAATATAAAGTGTAACACATCAGCACTACTACCATACACACACTACTACTGCACACACACACTAAATTTGCAATTAAACATAATTTTAACTTCAGTTTAAGTAAACTTTAAAATAAAACAATTTTAAAAACAATAAAACTCGCTAAGGTTGTCGGTTTAATTCAACCACTCAGGGTTTTCATATTTTCCACGTTATTAAAATATTAAAATAAAATAGAAAAAATAACAATAGTAATAAAATATAAATACTTTTTAGGAATACTTAAGCCGCAGTATTTAAATGTGTTCAATTAATTAATTCTCCTAAAATAAAATACGTTTTTCTTTGTGATTTCTTTTGTTGTTTTCTATTACAATAAAATGTGGTTTTTTAAACGATAATAACATTTGATATTAGACACGCACAAGTGATTTAAATAAAATATTTCAAAGTTTTCAAAGAAAAAAAAAACGAAAATGTTTGTAACAAGAAGTGTGGGTCGAACTCAAATTTGCCGTGTCAATTGGCTTAATTATAGCTTAGTTTTATTTCATTGAGGACTTTTAATATTTTTCAAAAGCGGGCCAGACATCAGCTGAGTGTAAGTTAATTAACATGCGATTCAAGAGATAATAAAATGTGAATAACTTTATTAAAATTTCGACGCACAGGCAATATTTGTATCATGTTGGATGAAGAAAGAAAGAGGATATTTACTCTGCATTGTTATGCAGAGATTTCCAGAAAGGGCCAGTCGGTATAGAAATTAAGTGAAACTAGCACTATGAATAGCAATGGTAAAAAGGAAGGACTTCAAAAAGACATTGACTCCGCAAGAGATAACAATATACTCAAATTGTACCTGTAGAGAATTGTGTCAGTGCCGTCCACGTCTTTATCTTTTAGTATTGGTCGATGTCATGAATGTTATTGCTTGCAAAGGCCGTCGGCCTGAAATAATCACCAAGTTGTACACACAAAGGAATAACATGGTTGAGGTAACCATGTTTCGGTCCTCAAAATATATTATTATGGTGGATGAAATGGCCGTTCATAGAACCATAAATTGAACTTAATTTGATTAAAATGTGGTCTCATTATATAATTTGTGTGACTCTAAAAAATCGTAACACATATAATTTTAGGTGACAATAAGATGATCGTACGGATTCATATTATGTTCATTTTTAAATACATTTGGATAATATAAATTATCTTTTAATGAGTTTCAAGGTGCGGCGATTTTTGTATATATTCTAATTATTTATTTATGTATACAAATATTTTATTGCATCTGAATGCACCAATTTATTATAATAAATATAAGAATTTAAGATTTCACTTATAAACAACTGATCTAACTAATGCACACTGGTTTAAATCGTTTTAAAAATGACGGTTAAGTCTTTTATGAGTGTTAGTCTTGACAAGAGCAAGTCCTTTCATAATATTTTATTTCTAAATACTTTATTTACTTGTACAATAAAAATATTTTATAGAATCAATGTGAATTATAATCTCTTTTACAGATAACACTCATGCGTAAAGAAATCAAAATAAACATTGTTTTTAATGTTAATTTTATTTACAGAGATTTTTAAAAATAAATTCTTAATTATAAAAAAACGGCATAAAAGTGTAATAAGAGTCAGCAAAACAAGAAGCCTTTTACGTTTTATTCACACTCAAACATTAAAAATACCCTGAATTTGGAGTATTTTTAAAACAACAACAATAATAATATTACAACAAGAAGTCCAGATAAAAAATTTATCAGCCGTAGACTAAATAACCTGAAGTTTGCGAATCCATTATATAATTTAGCTTTTAAATGTTTGAGGAAGAGTATATTTGAATTTATCTATAACCAATTAATTATTTCTTTACACTTTTTGAAAGAAAATTCAAAATTTTGCAATTTTGACTGCAGCAAAGACGTGCGACTTCGAACGAGGTGTGTGAAGTTTAATTTTGTCTGTTTTTATCCGATTCGTTGTTTAATTAAGAAAAAAAACGTAAATCAATTTAGCATCTCTTTGGAGTTGGTCTAACCCAGTGCACAATACTTGGACCAAACTCCTAAACTGAAGGGAAAACATTCAACCGAGTACGACAAGAAAATTGTTTCGAAAGCAAATATTGTATGATTGTTTCTGAGTCATACTCACAATTTTTTAGTTCTTACGGATTTAATGATTTAAGTATCACAATGTAAATCTCAGTTCTACTCTTTAACACAACCATGCCTTCCAAATTTCGCCAAAATGCTTCGAACAAGTTTGGGTAAATCTTTAGAAGTTCTTGTATGAGAAGGCGTAAATTGTTTAAACGCTTCAAAATATTCGATGCAAAAGTTTTTTTTTTTTTTAAAACCTGGGTCTTTTTCTATCACACTAGAAGTCGAAATTATAGATGAGGGTGAACAATATCAGTCTTAGAAATATGCACTCTGATGAGCACGAGCAGGAGATACCAACGAATCACGCAATTTATTTAAAAAAGTAGCATGTTTTTTTTTTTAATATTTAACAACTTTGCTAGTGTTTACCTACTGGTAGGAATTCGACATCTCTTAGTTCGTCTAATGTTCGTAAGAAACTTAATTAATAATAAAAAAAATGAAACCCCTTAACTTTTCGTGACGGGCTTAGCTACGCCAACAACCATTAGTGAACTATACGCAAACATGTGTGTTTTTTTTATTTTAAGACTTGAAAGATTTGTATGTACATTTAAATCCCTTCATTCATAAAAAAATGCATAGGCACTAAAAAAATATTCCTCCATTTATTTAGTACGGTTGCTTCGGTATCAAGTCGTCTAGCGCATGAAGTGCTTCTTATTATTTCCTAGTTGATAGTGAAAAACACATTTTCGAAGTCGACGAAAGTAAGTGTTACCATGACCGCCATTCGAGTGACGGTTCTGTTATGCTGCGTAGGCTGTTAATGTAATCAAAGCAGTACTAGTTGGGTCGGAAGCCTGCTTGTTGATTGCGGTTGCCAGTGAGGGTCTCTTTATAATGCTCATTTACCATGGAGAGCAGCTGTATTCTCCTCCAGTTTCTAAACAACGTTAAGTAGCTTTTTTTGGGAATCTTGATGACCATTCTCTAGATCTATATCCGTATTTGTTGTCTATAATCAGGGCATTTATAGTTGGTTCGGTGGTGAGCAGTTTTGGTTAGGCATTGTCAAGTCCTGCAATTTCTTCGTACTGGAGGCTCTTAATTGCTTCGTCTGGTACTTAATACGGCACGGTCTTGATGATGAAGGGAGTTGCATGTAGGGTAAGTGTGAGAAGGATATGTGCTAAGAATATTTTAGTAGTTATGTAATTAGATGTCAATTTGTTCGGTCTTCAATATTTGTAATTCTCCCTATTTATACCTCGTTTAATATTACATTTAAATACAATCTCATGCAACTCACGCGTGACTCCAAAAAAGCTTGACACTGCTCTTCTAAACTATTTAATGTTTTTGCAAATATAAATACTTCCAATGTGTAGATTTAATATCGCGCCATGCATGTGCAGTGAGAAACTAATTAATAATTATCGTTGCCCATATTAGGCAGCAAAAAACAAAAAAATACTCTTAAGCCCAATTGGAATAAACTACGATCTTATTGATTGATTTTCTTGTACAAATCATAAATTATAAAATAAAAGGCACAAAAAACAAACAGATCTCAATTGCTGTTCATAGCTTGGGAATTTTAAGCTCACGCTCGTATATATTCTAAAGTCTTGTTTATTTATTTAATACTTTAAAGTTACTTATTCAACAGCAAAAAATCAAAGTTTATAAATAATGCTAATGTAACACCTACGCTCGGAAAATACAAAAAAGCAACAAAGCAAAACATAAAGCATTTGTGTTTTTTTCATTTGGTCTAAGTACAAACTATTTATGTTGGTTTCTTTAAGCCTTCTTTGTTGAGAATTATCTGAGGAAGTGTGAAAATGTGTAAAGCTGTGGTGGTGTTAGATAAAAATAAAAAATGAAAAACTTAAATCTTAGTTTTTTGTTTGTTTGCTGGTTTTATAATTGGCGCATAATTGAAACAATGTTAAACAAACAAACATAAGTCTATGTCTGTGCTGGTGGTAGTTAGAAGAATTGCCAATCGGGGGCAACACACACACACACACAATTATATCAACCACAAAAGTATTGGGCAATATATTTAGCATGAATCATAGTTTTGAATTTGGTGTTACGTTTTCAATGTGATTGGAGGAGGATTTTACAACTGTCAAGAAAAACTTTTTTTTTTTAAATTTTTATTATTTATATGCAAAGTTTGTTGCTTAAGTCTTTTACGCTTTAATTTACCTGACTTGTGGTAAAATTATGAAGTCGTATTATTACAACTTGAATATTAGGTATAATGCAATGACTGTTTAAGTGGGTGAATTTATCGTGCACTTGTTATTTGTTTGGGCAATAAATTGGAAAATAGTTTATGTTTCTAAATAATTGAAAATTTGAGTAAAAGTTCATCACCTTAAAGTTTGAGCTACTTTAAAGCTATTGGTGCTGTTTCAGAAAACCTGGTCCCTTTCTTATTTAATCCAGACTCCTATAGTATAGGGTGTCTTTTATAAGTCGCACAGAACTTGAAATTGTAAAATCTAAAGCAAAAAAATTAAGATTTTAAAATGATTTTGGGCATTTCGCTTCTTCGAGCGTTTTTGGCCGTGTGTTACGAATAACGAGAACAGAGTTGGCCTCCTAGGTGTCAATTGTAGCTGGTTTATAAGCATAAGCTAGTGACTTCACGTGTCCCCACAGGAAATAATCGTAAGGTGGCACGACTTTGAAGGCCAATTGACAGGTCCATTGACCGAAATCAAATTATCGCCAAATGTAAACTTCTATTAGTTGATAGTTTCGGTCGCCGCATGGCACGTAACGCGAGCTCAGGCATTATTTGCGAAGAAATAAGAACTAGTAATGCGTGTAAACTGCACCAAAAGGTGCATATATCTGGATGGAGAAGGTGAGGTCTATTGGGGATTGTTTTCACTCCATTTGTGCCAATTTTGTTTTTTAACAAACCCGATGAGCCACATCATAAATAAATACAACATATATTTTTTAGCTTTATTAGCCTCTTTAAATTGGAAAATTCCTAGTTTTCTAAGACATCAACCGAAATAATGAAATTAATTTTTGGAAACAGAAAATAATGAACAATTTCAACTTGAAATCATTCATTGCTTGCCTAACAAGAGGGTTGCATAGATGAATAACACAACATCTGCAAAAAAATCGTTTGTTAGCTTTCCATATTTCCGTTTTTCTTTTTAAAACCAAACAATCCTCCTGCATCACCAAAGTCATGAACTTGGTTTTATAGCTGCCAAATATTTCCAACCATTCGATTATCAGATCATCGCAATTGATTTATTTTAAATAAATGCATAAAAAAAAGCCTTTAAAAATGGCTACTGTGTCTCGCATTTGAACTCGGCGAAAATCTGGTACTTTACGCGGCACCACAGGCACCACTGGGGCCTTTGAAATTCTGCCATATATAAATATATAAATATATTGATGTAAAGGAAGGCGTATTTTCTTCAGCTTCTAAATTGATTAGAAAGATCTTTTTAATAAAAGTGCAGAATTGCAAACGGCTGTCAATTAACAATTTCTTTGGAACATTCGAGACCATCGAAACAAATAGCAAACATTATTTAACTTACTTTACAACAGCCATTAGGCACCACGCAACTCTCCTCGTTTCTAAAATAATTTCAGAATGTATTGTAATCACCCAGATTTTGTTCTACTGGATTTAATTTGCACCAAAACAAAAAATGTCTGCGCTGCTAAATATTCAGTTTTTTGCTTAAGTCTTTTGTTTATTTTGCAAAAAAACCACCATGAGTAATCAACTTACTTGGCTTAATATTTTCCAGCCAATATATTTCTTCTACATTTATTTTTCTCCTTTATATGAAAAATGTTGCAGGATTTCTTTAAACGAAACCGAAATAATTCATTAAACGACTGGTAACATATTGTTATTGCTTTCAAACACCCATTAAGGTTGCAGCCAATTTATTTGTACTTCACTTTTCCTCTCCTTTACTTAAACATAATTTACAATCATTAATTTATAAATTGTCACGATTTTTGCATGGTTAATTTTTATTAACATTACAAAATGTAAACTGCAGAAAATACATGACCGAACAAATTAATCGCCGAACAAAATATTTAAATTAATTTTATGGTACAACAGGTTTTACTTTTTAAACGACAACACAAATACTCGCAAGTAAATAAAGAGGAAAATATGTTAAACATAATTGTGTGGAAAAATTTTATATGAAAATATGATAATTAGAAGTGACTATGAAAACGTTTAATTAAAAAATTATATACATTTTGTTAGCGATAATAGGGGCAGGTTCAAAGACAAGAGAGAGAAGAGCAAAAATATTACAGCCATTGTAATTTTACTGAACGTGCACGAGCTAAATTTTCGTTCAATACTAAAACATTCAAGCTAAAGGGATTCCCCTCTCGTAAATTATATAATGAATCAAATTGTTGAAAGGGGGCTGTCTTCAAGAGGTATTTTTGAGGTTAAGTTGTTATACGAGCAGCTATAGATCCAAAACCTTGTCAACTACAGCTCGAAGCCGAACGTTCTCAAAGAGCATTTTCTCGATGGATTGCCTTTGGAATGCTAAAATTTAAAACTCGTTTTTGCAAAACTTTTACTTTGTTTGAGGACAAACAATACAGAGGAAACTAGTATTTTTTAATTGACTGCATTACTTTGTTTGAAAAGTGAAAAAGTAAAGAAGACAGGTGGTGAAGTGGAGTGATAGAAAAGCTTCAATGTTTATCACCTCTGTACATACGCGTTATACTTATTTTTAGAACAGTGTTTCACTAGTTCTGATTTTATGCAAGTGCATATGTTTGAAGCTCCTATATCCTTATTATAATGAATTTAATTTATAAGAAATATAAACAGCCGCTATTATATACTATCAAAATTTATGTTACTCATTGCCATCATCTGTGGTTCAAACGCATGTAGCAAAAACCCTAACATGCTTAATAGTCCACACGGTAAGAACTTACACTAAAAAGGGTTCGTTCTGATAGGATCACGTTAGCTACCCCCAAAATATTGTGTGGAAAATCATAGAGTCTAGCATGCATCTCTAATAGCGTGTATGAAGATTTATTCCACGAAAGTCTTCTTTGAAGTCATCCTGAAAGAGGCGGCTGCCAAATGTATTATCTTAAAAACTACATGATGAGGGGCAGGTAGGGACTGTTGTGTCGGCAAGATGGGACTTTTTTCCCTTAAGCGACCCATTAATATGATGGAGAAAAGTAACAACTTCTATAAAATGTTTGCATATGTTCGTGGTTATAAAAAGGAATGGAAGAAAACTTCAGCATAGTTTACCTTAAAAAATGGCACCATTGAATGTTACAGGGATGGTATCTGAACTCTTAAAGGATCTGAACTACTATAAGTCTATGGAAAAAACACATTTATGTCATTGAAAGATGTTCTTATATAAATATTAGCTGGTACTACATAGGAAAGCGAATAGATATCCTCTCCGATAGTCAAGCTGCCATCAAGGCACTGATTTCATATCACTTCACCTCCAAACTATATTGGGAATACCGTATCAGAATAGGTAGCAGCAATTAGGTTACTCTTGACTGGGTTCCTGGACACATTGGGGTAAAAGGGAACGGAATAGCAGACGGACTGGGAGCAAGTACACCCATGGTTGGACCATAACGAATTTACGGACCGAGAGGAAATCTGGAAAGATCAAGAACATTGGGTTAACCTTTCCGGACTAAGACATGCGAAACTGGCAAATGGGATATATAACCAAAAACATTTTAACACTCTCATGTCTCTAAGTAAAAATAAATCAAGAATGTTAACAGGTTTTCTTACAGACCATAGTAGTTTCAGGAAGCATCTCAACAGCCTTGGCATTGAGAGCAGCAGCCTGTGCATATTTCTATTCCACACTACAATACACTCAAATGATGAGATAAAAATTATGCAGTTAAAATCCATGTTTTTTGTTTAATCGTGGGATTAACGTAACATTTTTCTCTCAAGTACCACCGCCATCCCTTATTGGGGCTAATGGCAGTCGCAGTGATTGGTATTATTTGTTATTTCGGCGTTTTTGCTACCACAAATAGAAATGCTGAAACTGAATATGAAGATGGGCTAGAAAATTATTTCACACCTGGAACCACTTTGTTGGCCACCTACATAGAAATACCTTGGACTTGGTGGCTGTACCATGATTTCATATCAAATTATTTGCCTATGTTACCCCAATAGAAATATTATGTAGAATTTTGTTTCCTTTTGTTTTACTCGAATTATGTTTACGCCTACAAAAGGTGCTTTTTTTCTAGATTTCACCATTGAGGTATTTCTCACTATGATCTGTATAAAATCCCAAATGATAAGTGTGTGTTAAGCGTGCACTTTTTAACCATCTGCAAGGGGGTAAAATTAACTTTGCAAAGGTCCCAGCTTTCCACAAGTAATAATTGAACCGATGTGTTATATACATGTTCCCAAATTTTGCTCTTAAAAATGACAAAATTTTTCCACTAACGGAGACGGTCGATTTTTGCATGTTGTTTTATATGCCCCCTTACTTAAAGTGGCGAAATTATTTTGCGAGCTCGTAGAGTAACTTGGTCATTTCAACGCTGTTCCACAATCGATCTGTCAATCTGCGGACGTTAATATCCAAATATGTCAGTGTGCTAATTTTTTAAGTAAATTGAATATTTCTTTTATTAATATTCAAAATAATTAAAAAAATTTCCCGAGAAATCGAAAAATCAACAGAAAAATTTAAAGAAAACCATTGCATGTACATGTGTTACCACTTTGGCATGCTGGGGTATGTTCCTTTGCAAAGAATATACAGAAAAAACAGCACGTTCCTTTCTAAATATATTGCACAGAAAACTGGAAAATATGTAACATTTTTTGCCATCAACTTAAAGTTCAGGTTGAAGTAATTTATCTTTATTGTATTTACTTATGATGGTAGGTGGTGAAGTAGAGGGAAAGTGTAAAAAACTCTGCGCGGTTTGTTCATTTTTATAACAGTGTTGCAGGCTCTCTGGTGTTATATGGGCAAATTACTTGAAACTTATATAGTCATTTCATTAATTATTTTACCCCGTCAACGATTTAGTACTATGGAGCGAATCCAACGAAGGACATATAGTAGTATTAATAGAAGAAGCTACATAGTATATATCAGACAAATTAATTAGCACCGTCAATGCGCAAAATATATTCCCTGAGACATTCACCTTCACATTGTTTTTACAAACAAGAGTTTCAATTCAGTTCATTTTTGTGCTCTAATTTAATTTATTTTTTTTATTTCCTTATAATCGTGAAATGCTTCTCACTTCGTGAGGGTTTGGATAATTTGAATAAAGTACTACCATTTTAAAAAAATAACTTCTTTAAGAAAGAAACACAATTTCCCTAAAAAAAATTTAAATTTAGCTAAAGAATCTAAATTTGAGCAGAGAATTTAAATTCAATTAAACCGAAATGCCCAGATTTCACAAAAATGCAATTTTCATCTAAAATCTGAAGCTTCAAAAAAAGGAATTTTTATGGCACAAGATCTAGATGTCAACAAACAATGGTTCTATCTTAAAAATGTATTTATCCCAAAAACAAAGACTCGGCCATAAATTCAGGAGGGTTTAACAACGTATCAACAAAAAACTTAAAAATAATATTGGTTTACAAAGTTCTCGCTGTTCGTTGTAAGAATATGTAGCTTTATTTATTACACTATGCAACTTAACAAAAATATTAAGGATTGCAGCAGAGGGGACCAACAAATTATGCCGGGTTTAAAAGTATACGCCTGGCATTTATATTAAGGAATTTGTATAGAAAATACTACAAGAAAAATTTTTGAGCAACATTTAACCCTCTAAAACTCCGCTGTATCGGTCTTTTTGTCTCTTTCATAAAATAGCTCATAAAACTCACCTTAATCAGGACTACAGCGTGCTGAAATGTTTTAGAAAAATATTTGTCATAAAATTCTTTAAAGTCTTGAGGGCTCAAAATTCAATTTGAACACCAGAAATAAAACAAAACTTAAAATTTGATTTTAAGTTAATTTCGTACTTATCTTTTACACCAACGTAAGGACGTGTAAGGATGCAAATTATAGCTTTGTGTATGATAATTGAATTGCGTCTAATATCCTGCTAATAAGCCTAAAAAATTTCCTAAAGTTTGACATGGATCTTCATCTTGGAGGTGTGCTCTTTTTATTCGCATTAATTTTTTTGTGACTTTCCTAAAAGTTTTTTTTTTAACGCCTACATCTAAATCGCCGGCTTTAATGTTCCCGAAGCCAATCTCTGGTTAAGAGACTGTATGCTCTCCATAAACTTTCGCGGGTAAGCGGCGACTTTCTTCAGCACTCTGCTGCATAAAAAATAAAGAAGCAAAATTTCTCCAAAAAACACGTTTTGGTGGATAATTGCGAAATTTTTGAACAGTCAGTAAACAGTCAAAAATTTAAGAAATCATTAAAAAGGTTATTATCGCAAACAAAAAAATCAGTTTTTTTTAATTGCATAAAAAAGAATAATTTACCAGGTAGTATAAAAATCACCCTGTAATAAACATTTGAGAAATTTTTAAATTATAGTCAACAACTCAGACTGATTTAGCAGCCAAACAAATTTTAGTTGTTGTTAAAATAGAGATGACAAATACTTTTAGGCACAAAACACTAAACATGGCGATGGGTCATGAAAGGTCCTTGCGTGAATTGCCATTGTCGTGAGTTGTATAACAGTCACAAAAGAGACGAAAAAAAGCAATACAATACAAATCCAGAGATAAATAAGACATATGAAATGTAAAAAACAAATATGTTGCAAATAAAATTGTCGAAACAAAAACAAGAAATCCATTTAATTATTTCTTTATAAAGGGCTGCTGCATTTGTTGCAACTAAAACTTGAGTCAAAATTTATTTGATGACAAACTAATTGGCAAATTGTCCTAAATTTTAATAAACCTAATTTTGTTTGTAACTTTATGCAGCCGAAGTGAGGCCGACCCACAAATATAAAAACGACCTTGTCTAATAATTTTTGTGATTATTTTAAGTTTTTTTTTTTACTCTTGCAATTTTGTTTAAAACGCTGCAATTTATCAAAAACATCAGACGGTAACGACACCAATGCCAACATGTAATTCATCATGACGGCTGCTGTTAAAGATGAAGTGTTGCAAAGTATCTTAAAGCTTTTGTTTGCCACAACTAAACTATCAAGTTGATTGTTTGATTTTTTGTGTTACAAAACAAAGCCCACAGATGATTTGTTAGTTTGTTGTTTGTTAGAGGCATAAATTATGGATTGTTAGCTAACAAAGTACAAAGAAGACGAAAATAAAAAAGAATTTTTGTTACCAAAATTTTTAGTTTGTTTCGTCTCCCACCCTCTCGCTATCACTCTTTCATTTTTTAACATGATTCGGAGCTCATAAGGTAGCATTATCGGTCGGTAAGTTTTTTTAATTTTTATTTCGGGCCATATTCAACTTTAAGGAGTCAAGGTTATTTAACTTACCAAGATCTCATTATAGTCATTATATATTTTTTTGCCGCTGATTTAACCCTTTTAATGCTACTGAGTTCTTCTTACGTCACAATTCGAAGCATTAAAACTAAATGGTAATATAAACAGTTTTTTCATGCGATATTGCTTTTGGCTTTCTTCATTTGACAAAAAATAAATTCTTTTAGTATCAGATGAAATCTAAAAGTGGCGTCTCTAGAAAACTGAAAGAGCAAATCATCTTGAAGTTTAACATTTCTGCCACAAGTCTAGTGAAAATTATGCATAACCAATTTTATACAAGGCACGTGTTCTTTTCTTAGTTGAACTAATTCGTCGTGCCCTGCTCATGCATTATATTGCGTTGTTTAATGGATGATTATTAGAACAAATTTCATTGTCTTGAGACAACAGCAAAGCACAACCCATATTGCGTCGATTTTTCTCGGAATAACTTTTGCGAAGCTTCAGAATATTCTCACTTTGAGAGCTGCAGAAGTTGTCCGGATGAGGAAGAGGAAAAGGCAGCACCTTTTCTGCGACTGCCTGGCTCTGCAAGATCGCAGGCTTAAAAGTTTTGGTCAACGATTTTTGCAGGACCTGGACTGTCTTAGGGATGCGACACTGATTAGCCTGACAAGTTTTGCGAGAAGCTTCAAGTGGTTTTTAGGGACTGCAGATCCTGGAGTTCTATAGTGGACTGTGGGGGTAGTAAGATGATCACGAGGGCATCGATATGGGTCTAAAGGCCTTCGAGTGAACTCGCTGTATGCGAGCTGCCCCCTAACCTAAACTCCTTCAAAAAAACCCTCTTAAAAATAAAATTAAAAGAGTTCCTATTTCGTCTAGCCAAAAGCGTTCGTCACTTACATGGGTTATTTTATTGGCTTGTTTATAATCGTTTCAGCATTGAATGTAATAATTACTTTATCACCTTCGATCCAAATTTTGCTGGTTCTTGCATTTTAACTTACGGTGCTTCGTTGTGTTTATAGAAAACAATCCTTTAGTCGTTAAGTTATCAAAGTGACGATTGCTTTTCTCCATGTGTGTACGTTGTGCCTTATAGTGCAAATAGCTCTGAAAAGTACAACTTTGAAAGTCCTATTTATCATCCCTATTCGAATTACTAGCAACTTGTTGTATAAAGTGGTATTGGAGTCACTTGAGCACTTTAGCTTACTAAGAAAAAATCATTGAGGAATATTAATTTTAGTCCAGTTTCGGACGAGTAAAGCAAGAGTTTCTATTGCTCGAGAAAATCGACTTCATAGCGCAAATTTTCTTGATGGTACATTTTGCTCCGGTTGAGTTATGTTTGCTTTAACTGATTGAAGTAAATGGTGTCAACTGTACCCTCACAGAGTCATGTGGACGCTGCGCAATGGGCCTTATTTATAGCCGGCAGATCTGCAGGGAACAACCTAAACAAAAAAAGTGCGATTTTTTATTATACAGAAATGGACATTCACCTCCGAGCCTCTAGACATTTTATTGAAAAAACATTATTCGTAGCAGCTCAGACGAGCTGAACTAACGCATGCATTTATTGAGAACCATGTTTAAAAATAACTACAAATTGCTCTAATGGTGGACTCATAATGGGTTAATAACTATTTGTTTGTAGTAAATTAAAACAAAATCCAATAAGAATTAACAGCATTTTTTCTAGATAAAAAAAAAATTTTAAATTACCGCCACAGTAGCTCCAACATTAAAAATCGTATATTGGTCGTTAATCGCCCTGATACTTTCCACCCCCTGTCTCTGCCATAATTTCAGCACGAACATTTAATTTAACGAAATAAAAACCTTTATTAAAATTTATTTTTTATACTGGCAAAACAAAAACAATTTTGTTTTAAAAGTTATACGGCTCTGGCGTTTTCTAATGTTTTTCTTTAACGTTTTTTGCGCAATGGCGATCATGACATCGAGTTAAACTCAAGTTGCATTTTTTCTTGTAACTCGTACTACATTATAAGTATTTTGTTATTTAATACTTAACTTAGTAACTATAAGCATTTAATAGTAATTTACCAATAAGATGAATTTGAAATGGAAATAGACAAAACCACAAATAATGAATTGGGGGGTGAGATACATAAGTTTTAACAAATTTTTATAAATTAAATCAAAAAACGTGATGTCTGAGATTTTTAATTAGATCGTAGTTTTTGGAAGCTGAAGCAAGAAACTATAGTTATTTTTTTACCAAATATTAAGAAGCACTAGAGAACTGATATACAAGTCATTTGCGGTAACATACTCATAACTCGTTTTATGAAATTTATACTTTTCAGGCATGGTGAGTTTTTAAATAAAGTTTTAATTAAAGTTCTGCCTATATGACATATTTACAATACGTCTATGCTGAATACTTTCTTTGAAGAAATAGAACTCTGGCACACAGTTAGCCAGGAAATTATTTTATAGTAATTGGGACAAAGTTTAAATTTGTAAGTTATGACGATCTGCTAGCAAGGGTGCGTTATGTATTATGTATATTTGTTAAGCTGTGTGAAAGCTTAATTTTATCGATTATAAAATGTCAAACTCATTTGTTATTTTTAATTAATTAAATCAAAACTTCAATCTGCTGCTTCTGATAGTTTTAATTAGTGGAATAGCTGCTGGAAATTCCATCATGATATTTTCTGGCATTTTTCAGAAATCAACAGAATATAAATATTTGCTATATAAGACGTTGAGTTTTTTTCCTAAAACATTGCTGATAACATTAAAATCGGAAGATGTAGCTATTCCTTTTATACAAAGAAAAACATGGTTTAAGTAAAAAGTATAAACGGATTTTATTTATGCGGTTGCTTTGGGTGTATTTTTAATGTAATTTTTAAGTACTCGGTACCGCACTGTGGGTTCAAATGCCACCTTGGTGGCGGCTTACTACAATTTTTATATAAAGTTTTCGTCTTTCTGCGTTCTACTGGATAAAATAATATAAAATTCTATATCACTAAGAGTAGTCGCTCCCATCTGTCTTCGAATTCTAAATTTAAAAGAAAAAATTATTATTTTTCTTAATTTAATATTTTACACAAAAATGCGTATCGACTTAGTTGGGCTTTAACTTTGAAGTTGAGTTTTCCGGAACGTATGGAATCTCAACTTGAAATTCCAAATTAATCAGAAAAATTTCTAATAATGTCTACATCAGCTTCAGCTCCTGCATGTTTCCAATGGCGAAATATTTTTCTTTATACTTCTTCAAAACAACATCATATAGATCATTTTTGCATATTTTTGTCGCTATACTCTCTGGCTTTCGTAAACCCAGAACTTCGCCGATAGTTACCGATATAGTTCTATAATAATATTTCTTTAATTTAAAAACTTCCGACATGTTTACTTTAACGATATGCAAAACAAAATAATATTTGTCAATATTGATGATACGTTACGTTGAACTATTGCAATTTTTAAAACAATCAAGCTCATTTTGATATTCTTCAACATTACACACGTTTACAGCGTGTATGTGCGACTAATTGTTGTAAACCAACAAACACCAACCCAATATTGAAATTAAATATTGATTCGTCTAGCAGTCGCTTCAGAATACTATAGATTGCTGAAAAATGCTATGGTTCAAATCTTTATTCTCTTTGGAAATTTTTGTAAAAGATGCGAACATGTTTTATTAAGATTTTCCAAACAAAAAATTCTTAAAATATTTCAAACAAAAGTTTTTGTCCAGCTTTTTCTGGCTTTCAGTAAATAGTTTACAATTTTTAGTTTATTAAAAAACACACACATTACTATTTCAATATTTCTTTGCTTTACTGTATAGTGTTTGTAATGTAACTAATTTTTTTACACTCCTTTATTACTGCAAGTGTGTTTCTCTCGTCCTTGTCTTTAGTACAACAATGCCATTTATATTTTTAAACACATTGCCAGTTTGTTTGAGGTTTTAACTAATTTTCTTGAGTGTTTTTTATTCCTAAACATGGAAATATTTATAATATATTTTTCGTAATAAAATGGAATTCTTATAATGTTCTTATATTGTTTAGAAAAAATGTATTTGTTCAATTCACAACCTCTCTTGTATTGCTTAAGGCTTATTAAAATACACTTTAATTTATTAACTTGTGAACAAGCTGTTGTATATTGGGTAGCTGTATCGGTACTTTGCCAACTGACAAAATATAATAATAAAATTGAATCATGTATGGGAGTTAGTAATTACAAACATTTCTACATAATTTGTAATTTTAATTTCAACAGGCTAAATTAGCAGCATAAATTCACTATAACCACGAACCACTGTAGATAAATTGATATAAAAATACTGGTATCTTTATATTACCCATATTTTCATTATTTATTCGGACAAAAAACATAGTTCCAGTTAGGGCCTCGATACAATATTTTTCATACATATTAAAGGGGATCGTATATCTCTAACAAGCTTTTCCATGCAAACTACCAACAACAAGCAAAAGCTATTCTAAAAAAATTAACAGGGAATTGTAAATGGAACTAATGTTTAAAAACTGTTTTTTATGGTACTGCCGTATCTCTTGAAAATTCATTCTCTTATGCTTCATAGCGCTTCATCAAACCGACCATTTCTCAATTTTGTCAATAAAACATGAATTTTTGAACTGCAATGAAAGTATACTTTTTTCACATACGAAGTTCGATCAGATGTTTACTTTTTTCGTCACTTTTTACAGAATCTGGGAGAGACTTTCTATAATGACGTATCAAAGCTGCTGATCAGACATTTAAAATACTTCTTGATCTTGGATGCCAATAGTAAAAACAACAATGCATATTATACGCCCAATAAACGTTTCTCTGGCCATAAGCTAATTTAAATTACATTGTATCATAAATTACTCCTCTTCTTGGCAGTATCGAAAATGCTAATTCATTTCTAAAATACGTATATTTCAAAGGATCCAAACGATTCTCTCTCTAAAGCTACGTAATGATTTTCAATTTTGTTTAAGATCCAAACATTTGTCTTAAATTTTAATAATAAAATCATGTCAAGGAAAAATACAAAAGGTTACCATAGAGTGACAAATACTTAAAGTATGATCGTGTAAAATAACTTATGTGCACACAGCTTGCTTCAGTGTAAAAGCGAAAAGGTGCTGAAAGTATGTATGACAACACATTTTGTTTTAGTGTAAAAAAGGGAGCTAATACAAGTAAGTGTACTGGATGTTAGAAAAATTATTATGCTAAAGCAACTTAATTCAAAACTGAAAATTTTTATAGGCGGAATGAATTTTCCTAACTGAAAAAATCCACAGATTTAAAGATACGCGCATACAAGTTGAAAAATAATCAAACATTTAGTTTTAAGTAAGTGAAAAAATAGTTACGTATGTGTTTGTGAGTTTGTTTTTGAGATTGCCAAAAACTAATTGAATAAATATAGAGCTTATGTTGTTTTTTAACCATCACCACGGTTCATATTTTCGAAATTTCTGCAATGTAGTTCGGTTTGGAAGTATCCGCAAACAATTATTTAATGGTATCGAAGACACAATATATTTTGTTAATTTAATGCAGACAGGAAAAATTGTTGTTGTGTTTCGTCTTTTCAATAATTTTAACGTGGGCGTTATGTTTTGTAGCCCACAAGTAGTAATTGAGTGATTAACGTCCATTTTTTCTGTGATTGATTCCCTTTTGGCTTCTAGTATGTTTCCTAAGTCTTTTGTTTTATGTTGCTTCAATATCTTCCTATAGTTCCTTGATAAGAACTTATATTATTTAAATTCTAGCATTAGCTAAATTTTTTTGAATAATTATCAATTTCATTTTCGACATAGCAGTATTTAATACAAGAATTTCTTTCGTTTTTGCTCATAAATCATCTCTTAATTTATTAAGAAAATATATTATTGATACATTTGTTTATTATTGTTGGTGTTTGATTGCTGTGTTTTTGTTGTATTTGTTTTTGTAGTTGTCATTAAGTTAAACATGACATGTCGCATGTTACACATTAGCGTTTTAACAAACTTATTGTACCAAAATCAACGACGGTATGAATGATTCCATATGAATGCGAACAGTATAAAATCATACGAATAGCTCGGAACATAAAGACACATATTGTGCTTTGAACGATTGGCTTGGAGTTCATGTAGTATCTCGTGCAAGAAATAGAAAAAATACATATCGACAGAGAGGCAGGCAGACACGTATTAGAGGTACATATTTTGGTATTTATATTTTTAACTAATTCATTTGTGTTTTAAATACTAAAAGTGTGAGTGTGTATCACTGTGTATGTTGGGTGATGATGTTGATGATGTTATCTCTTCCAAGGTATATACATATGTAAGTTGTGTCTTTTGAATGCCGCTAGCGATAAGACCTGAGCTACATATATACATATACATATTAAGCCATAGCAGTCATGACAACAATAATACAAACATGTGTTAAATCAATGTTGTCGACAACATTAAATTAGAGTCACATGTTTCCAAGATTTAGTTTGTAAAAATATCTCTTAGATTTGTCTGTGTGTTTGTGGGCTTTAGCATAATTTGTAAACAAATTAATGGTTTTAGCCTGAAGTCTTTAAAGTGTGTGTTTTTGGTGGTTTACACAAATAAATGCAGACAAATGTTCGACAAATTAAAAACAAATTAAACATCATTTTGAAAACTTCAATTCAAATCTCAGCGCATACCACAGCGAATCAATAGTAGTTGAAATCGTTTTGAAACAACTGCTATTTCTTCTTGTGGTTTTTGGGCAAACATTTTATGAAAATTTAAGCTTTTAACGCTGCAAACTAAGTGGCAGTTTTTCAATTTCAATTTTATAAAAATATTTATATTTCCAAATTGTAGTCATAAATTTCATGCGAAAGAAAAGGCAGCAAAAAGAACCAACATCAGGCTGTAGCAAATAAGAAACATTGCTGAAATATATTGAAATTTGAACAATGTTTAAATTAAATTCAATGGGGTTTTCTATGCGCTGGCTGTTAGTTGCAGCTACACACTATAACTACATCTGCAACCGTGTTGTGTGTAGTTTTTTTTTACTCTTGACAATTTTTTCATCTGTGTGGTTAACAAGCACTATCGGCTCTTAAATAGAGCCCCCTTCGCAACAAAATACATGGAATAAAAATTTAAAGAATAAAAGAAAAACCAACAACAACAACAGCAACGTTACACAAATACCAAAATCGTGACCAATTTGGTTTATTTACACGTACTGTACATGAATCTTTAAAACTATTTTGTATTTAAAATTTTTTTCCATTTGTTGTTTCCATTTAGTTGTGCAAAATATTTTTTTTCTCTTAATAGCCAGTGTATGACCAATACGGTCAGTTATGCCTGCACTTTTTGGTAAAACAATCAATTTCGGTTAAAATACAACAAACGAAATGAAACTTTAAATAAAAATCTGCCAGAAATAAAACGAAACATTTGATTTTATGAAAGACTAGTTAGTGAATGAGCTAATGAATGTTTTAAATACCGTGAGCGGCGTTTAATTGAAATGGACGGTAAAGTTTAATATTTATTTATCAACTTTTTGTTGTTGTCTCGCTGCTTAACATAACTGGGGTTTTTGTTAATTTTCTACAAAACATGAATGTTAACAGTTTAATTGTTTATTAAATGTTGTTGTTTATTGTTTTAGTTTATTTTTTTAATATTTTATTAAAATTGTTGTTAGCAGAGCTCAATTACATATGCAATTACATAATTACAGGTCATTGTAATGGGAATTCTTTGGAGGAGTAAAACACAACTCAATGTGTAAGATTGTAATTGATTAAATACAAACACAAAGACATTTAATTACAGTAGTAATGCTTGAACAATTTTTACTGCTTTATGTGATAAAATGCCATTTGCCATTAATTGCATATAACAAAGAACTTTAAAAGTAATCAAAACAATGCTGTAGGTCTAATAATTTATAATAATACAAAACAATGAAGCTAAATTGTTTTAAAAATGTAATAGAATTTTTTTAAATTACAAGTAATTACATGCCTAATTACAATTACCGAAAACATAATTCAGTTGAGCGCAATTAAAATTACAAGTAATGTAATTACACTTACTTATTTGAATTACACGCACATGCAAAACTGAAATATTGCTATCTCAGTATTTCATTTGGAACTAAAATTTTTTTATTTAAATTGTATTACAAGTACCTTGTAATTGCTATACTGAATTTTTAATTACATTTCATTGTAATTGAAATTGTAAAGAAAGAACTTCGGTTTTCCGGTCTATAGCTAGGATAAACTCATGGTTGCTGAGGGTAAATTTGCATAAGCAGTTTCGAAATTATATTTCAAAGGATTTGCCCTTTTTTCAATTAATATTTAGTTTAGATGGTAACTCGGTGGACAAGGAAATAAGATTATAAAATAACCTAAAATTAAAACAAGCTCTATGCGTATTCTAAAAGATTTTGTACATCTTGGTTCCCAACGGGATCGGTCACAATTAATCACTTCACTTCATCTAGATATAGGCCAGCAACAGTCTAACTTGCTTCTCTCTTTTCCCAGCTTTCGACGTGATCTGTGAGTATTACTTTATTATTCTTAGGGTGGGGTGGGTGGTGGGGTGGTATTTGGAACTCATGTTTTATCATTAGCATGTACTACTAACATTGGCTCGCTCTCTTATAGCAGTAAAATGACGAAATGCATCCAGGCATGCTCTTCCGCGAGGTTCTTTTGAAATTTTTAAACTAAAATAAAAATAAATTTATATCTTAAAATAAAAAGCGGTAGCTTAAAACCGTTTTGCTCGAGGTGTCCAAAATACCGCAAATGAAGACTTTGGATTTATTATGCTTATCATTTATTATCAATGAGAAATTGTTTCAGATTTAAAAGGTCTGATTATTTTACGCGGTATACTAGGGTTCCTTGCAATTTTTTTGAATGGGACCGTCATGAAAGAGGCCAATATATAACCAAAAAAGGCCCTACATCATAAGTTGGCCTGCAAAATTTATAACTTATAATCGATGTTTCCGGAAATAAATGAAGGCGTAATAGGAGAAGCTACTCGTACGATAATGATTTTAATTTATGACTATATTACATGTGTGCAGTATGATTTTCTTTTGTGTTAATTGAAACACAAACACGAAAGTTATGCTCGATGAATATTTTTCAGGTAAACTTAATGTGGAGCGAAATAAGAGAAAAGCGTGTGCCAGTTGCTCGTGTTTAGTAGCAAGTTTTTCTGCTAAATACATCCATTGAGCATCACTATTCGATACAAATTTAGCTGCTTTTTAATTCAGCGACTATTTGATAATCATTCCCAATAGAATTAAACAAGTTCACAAGGCCAGCAGACAAATTTTAAACCACAGAAATCTCCAATCTTCTTATTCTGCATCATTAGGAACATATTTAAAAAGCGCATTGAGTTCATTATGGAAAAAAATACCTTGAACTTTTCACTTACGAACGCTCTATTCCAGTTCACAATTTAAAATGAGTTCCATGAATTATTAGAAATTTCATTCTATATTTAACAGCTTCACATCAGCTTCTTGATCAACTGACAAAGAAAAAACTCCTAATTCATTGCGCCATCCAATTTGAGGCACGTACAAAGTCTATTGTTCTATATATCTGTTTCCAGCATGAGGCTGCTTAGTTGTGGTGTAAAAAATTAAAATGTTACACTTAACATCTTCAATCGAATATTGTAAAAGAAATAGAATAAAACAAATATGTTCAAGTAAAAACAGCAACGAAAACAATGGATTGTTTAGATGTCTGTTTACGGTCGATATAACAATTGGCCACCAAATATTTTATTTTAACCTTCAGGTGCTACTTTATGCAAACGTCTATAGCTTTTTGACTACCTCAATGATAAAACAACAACGAAAGCAATAGAGAAAAAAAAAGAACTTTCACAAGCGGGCCGCCTAAAGGTTTTTTTTTTATAAAAAAAATAAAAGTTTAAAAAATTTGTTTAAACGAAAATTTCCTTTAACCAAGAAATAGTTGATGTGCATTCCCGGTTTTTTCGACAAAGTCAACGAGTGCAACGTACATTTGCATATTGTATTTTTTTGTATTTTCAGTGAAGTTTGAAAAAAGAAAGATATGAAGAGAAACTATTGCACAATCAACAATTGTCGCCAGAGCGAGCACCTCAAGCGCATCTGCACTTTTATTTGCCAGTTTATTGCATCTGCTTGAAAAAACCGCGAACCACTAAAGGAGAGAGAAAAAAGTGTTACCAAGAAATACTATGCAACAAGTGTGATAACAATCAGCATCTATAGGCTAAACTAAAAACAGCCCAACAAATGCAACAAACTTAAATAAAATCGCAACAATTGCAACTAAAGCGAATAATAGTAAATCTAGGACGTCATCTTTATGCCACATTGCCAGCCGCTGCTCTATGCACAGCAAAAGGTCCATACAAAATGCAGCAACATCATAATCATTATCATCATTATCATCATTGTCGTCATCATCTCCCAGCCAGCAACCAAAAATATGATAATATGATAAAACTTTGAGGTGGTCAATAGAAATACAAAATAAGTTAACAGTGGGACAGACGGGTAAACTGAATTGATGCTGGTTATTTGAATTGTTTTACATCGATTTGGAAAGTTAGAGGATGGAACTGTAAAATTGTAAAGCTGTACACTTTTTGCCTTTATCTGCCTCTAAAGATTTATGTTTTAGATATTTTTTTTCAAGTTTTTTGTTGCCTGCAGTTCCTTGCGGAATTAAAGAAATAAATTTTGAAATGATTAGAAAATCCAAAGAAATATCAATATATTTGAGGGGGAGTTTCAGCAAAATTATCTATGCTTTAGATTGAGTATTGTGGCAGAGGAGATATTAGCAAATATCTGTTGATAAGTTAGTGGCAGGATGTAAAGTGACTTGGATTTCTTTGCATACTTTAGAAAACAAATTTAAATAAAAAAGGTATTTAATTAGAAGTGGCAATTTTTTTTAATGCCGGCATATTCCTACCAAGAGAAGCAATTGTCCATTAAAGAAATATTTACTTAGACAAATACCATCTGTCAGACAGGCCCTGTCATAAGTTCTGGCTTATACTTTCTCGTGATGGCGGCCGGTAACAGGTTCATCTCTCTGCTAAAAGTGGAGCCGAGAGAAATTAACACTGGCTTATAAAAATCCGTAATCCATGGTGGAATAGCATACGCCAGGAATGTGTGGCCAAGAAGATGATTGGTCTTCAATATACGATCTCTGGATATCAGTCGATCTTTAGTTTTAATACAGACTTACCCGTGCTTATGGAGATGCACTTCTTTTTCTCCATTACTTTTGGGAATTACTCTGATTTTAATTGGCCAAGGGAGGAATCCGAAATATATTGATTAGACCGCCTTGCGAGGAGTGGAGGAGTCGATCTCTTTGGACCGTGAGATTTAGAGAGGGATGGACATCGAAGCCTCGCAAGAGATGGAGAGGTTAATCTCTGTAGTAACTCCGGTGTTTATTGGCCAAAGAGGGAATTCTGTAGAGATGAACAAGAAAAACATCGTAAGGGGTAGACGCGTCAGGTTACGAAGGAGGAGGCTGAAACGGTAGCGCACATTATGCGTGAATGTCCAGCACTGGCTAGCATAAAACTCAGGATCACGGGCAGACACTGGTTAAATCTAAATGCCATGGTGGACCTAAGCCTAAGGCAAGTGCTAGCAATTGCAAGAGGACAGTTAGCAGCCGACAGTCACTAGTAAAGGCTAGAGGTAGCAGAAGACTCACTGAAAGTAAGGTAGCCATAAATTCCATGTCCGTTACCTGAAATCATTTCGTGGAAAGACGGGTGTCGAAAAGGGACCCATAAATTAAGTAGATTGCTTTGATATTCAGCCTATATTAATTCAAACATTTTCAATTCTCTTTTGAACTATTAAGTGTCAGCTCGTTGCATTTTCGACAAAATTAGACTCGATGTGGCCTCCAGCATAAGCAACCTACAATGGAGTAAGTTTGATCACATGTAATGGCTCTTCGCGGATTTCACGTGGATTTCCAGTACTTCAGAAGCGACCAATAACAACGGAAATGGAAATAGATTACGTCCCTTGACTTCGACAGCAATTCTCGTGGTCAAGTCTTTTATCAGAATTTGTAATAAAGGCCGCCGATTCATGTCCAGTTGCGTAGCACGTCGTCTGGTAAATACTCCGGGATCCATTACAACAACTCAAGCTATGGATGTGGTATTTTCAGCAGAACGGCTGCTGTGAGACCGCTCACACTTACCAGATAATCCTCGTGTGGTCCCATTCTCTTTAAGGTGAGCGGCTGAATGCCGTTGTGATTGCCTAGTTAGTGTTGGACGATAGGGAAATCTGCTCCGAAATTCACGGTGCACCAACTTTACCAATGAATTATTTCGTAAAAAAGTGGGAACAACTATATTCCACCATCCATGTTTTTTCGACGTGTATTTGGTATCTGTTCACTCATTATAGCATCCTACGTTGACTTCTGCGTCACGTTGTACATTAGGAACAGAAATTTGTTTGTTTTGTAAGTTTTTTATAGGGAGTATGCCGAGTTGCAACGCCTTCCAGCGACTTTCGAACTAAAACAAATTCTCTCCTTAATTCACATAACCTGTCAAAAGTACCCTACAGCCTTTTCGATATTTAGAAAACCTTTAAAATAATTATTTTTTCATCCTTTTTTTCGGCATTTTAGGTTTTTGAAAGGTATGGCACCACTGGTCACATGGTTTAAATGATTTTCTCGTAATAAAGAGTACTGATTATAATGTCGACAGGAGATCACGACTCGATTACTCTTGAGTAACAACAATCTTAGACTCTGCTGAATTTACACCAGCATCAAAAACTCAAGCTGAATACGCTGCTGTTCAAACTCCTGGCAACGGATTACTATTTAATAATTATTACATCTTTCAACAAGAAAAAGTAATTATAACTATTCAGTGAGTATTTAATTGGTCTTCTAATCTGAAGTATTTGCTTTTTGCAATTTCGTACAGAGTTTTTGTGGTGGTGTCAATATTTCAAGGGGTCCCTTGTGTAACAGATTCCTCAGTGATTACTTTTTCTTAAAACTTTATTTAATTTTTGTTGTAGATTTATTTCTTAAGTTGTTTGTTTTATTATTTCTTTTCTTTCTTATTGTGCAGTTGTTTCTTACTGTCTGTATGTCTGCATGTGTGGGTGGTTACTGTCTGCTGTTTAAAGTCATTATACATCACTAACTTATTGTACATGAAATCAAACGTACAAAAAAAAATTACTTTACACTGATTATTTCTAAATGAAAAGCAGCATGGAAAAAGAATTAATTCTTCAAAAAGCTGAAAGAGTTTACCAAACATTTAGTTTTACCCCAGCAAGTTCTAGACAAATTTAATCATTTATGCTACTGCCTTGTGGAGATGTGTTTGAATATAAATATTTATACGAGTAATGCGTATTAACGTAAAGATTAAGCTTTATATGTTTTAATACCACTTTAAGCGTAGGTTGTTCTGATGCATTGATGCCTAGTTTTTTGCTCATTCTTCAACTGGCAGCTGCTTCGTCTTGGCCTCTTCTTTCCATGGACAGCAGCAGTGTGTTTGTTTCATTTCATTATTATGGCAAGAAGTTGCTTGTTTTACCTTAATCTGTGTACGAAATTGTTTTATGTGTTCTGTATGTATGTGTGTGTGTGTGCGTTTGTGTGTTTGGCTGTGTGCTGTGTGCAACATCATCGACACTAGTTAATTTAAAATTGCATTGCACTGCAATTAATTTGATGGCAAACAGCATGTTAATACCGATGTACGATTAAACACATTTAAGCTTTAAACTACAACCACAAAAATAGTAAAAAAAGAAACCTAAAGTCATGTAATTGATGGTGGTAAATCAACAATATGTTCATGTCTATTGGCTTCTATCTACCCAGTGGGAATTTTTCCTTAACGTTGTGCCTAAAAGGTTTTTTTTTAGAGATTGCAAGTTATTCTGCTGAGACGTTGGTAATCGTGGTATCCGAAATAATGCCAAGTTGTGTCTAGAACTGATAAATTCCCAAATTATTTTACAGTTTTTGCTGTCGAAGAGGGATGACCGTTAATCTGCACCAAATTATTTCCTTTATAAGATCTGCTCTTAGCAATGAATTTCCTTGTAACTCATCATTCAATTAAGGGTTACAAGTAATTTTTTCAAACTCTTATCATGTCAGTTTTCCTGTATCCAATTGTTCACCGCCATGTGATTTTTAGCCGTCCTTGCCGCCTGCTGCCCTGCGGGTTCCACTTCGAAGCTACTTTAATTTTAATTAACGTCTTGTTATTCTTACTCCATAGATCTCTAATGGAATTATTATTCGCTTCACGTGAAATGCCCCAGAGGTTCGTGGGATAATTGCAATGAAAGAAAAGATCTTATGTATTGTATTTCTTGCTCATTTTCTTAATGTGTGCAGTAATTATGTGGACTTTAAGCTACCTTTTTGACTTATCTCTGGCATAATGTTGTCCATTGTGACTGAGAGGAGGATTGATGGTAGGGGATAGAAAGAAAAATGACACTGAAGATGCCGAAACCGGAGATCATCAAGCCTAAATCGACAAGTGAAATATCAAACGAAGAATAGCGCACAACCTTGTTTCACTTGAGCGCTAGTAGGGAAGGTTTTCACTCCATTGTCACGGATTTGTATGGTGGCGCTGTCGTAAATCCTACCTTGTCGGGCAAACTATTCATTGAAGCCAAAATAAGCCTAAAAACTAATCGTAAATAACCAGTTCTCGTACCCAGTATAATGCCTTTCGCTATGAATTCGGTTGTCTTAATTGTATACGCTCACTGATATAAAATTTCTTTAAAAAAATCGATTGATAAAAAATAAAATATTAGGAAAATGTAACAAATTAAAACGTAAATTAAAATATCTGAATGTTTTATTATATTATGGTTATGCTTGACTACATTATGGTTCTACGATGGTCCTAATTATTATCTACAAAAATATGTTATTTTTACAACCATATAATGCAATCATAATATGATTCCCTTAGATTATGGTTACCAAAAGCGTGGTTTTTGCTTGTAGAGAAATACATTTTTTAAAAGCCCTACAGACTTCATTTCCAATTGACTATGGAAATTTTTAGTCTTTAACTTTTTTTATTTTCAACCAAATCTATGATAAATAAAAAAACACATTTAGTTTCGTTTTCCACGCACAATCCTTGAAAAGAGCTACACACACTTTTGTTTTAAATGAAATTGAAATTAAAAGTCTAAGACAAGTGGTATGTTGTCAGCATATGTTAAATGTCTGCAATAACATTCAATTTATTTAATGTTTATTGTTATTGAAATCTTTTTACTTTGTTTTTGATTTTATTTACTTTTGCTCTGCAGACTTTTTCAGTAAAATACAGAAAATTGAAAGAAGTTGTTGCTGAACATTTCCGCTAATTACACTTGACGAATTAGATGTCATAAAACGTTAGACAAATCTTTTAAAACCAACTTAAATAAAATGTAGAATTTCAAAAAAAATCTTTTCTACAGACTTTGAAATAAAATTAAAAAACCAATGATGGATTATTTTTTTAATTAATTGTTTATGTTACACTTTAATATAAGTTATTAATGCTTGATTTTAATTAATATTTGTTTGAGGCGCCCTATGCGACCCTAGGACTTCTTGTACTAGTAATAATTTTTGTGAATTAATAAATAGAAACTAAAAGTGAAAAAAGTACTGTTTGCGAGGAAGTTCTTTTTAAAATACTATCGTTTGAAAATAGTGCCTCTTAAAAAGTAACTTTAAAAAGTAAATTTACAAAATTCTTACTCAATAAAAATCAATTCCCAAAAATGTTTTTTAAAAAATACATTTCAAAGAATGGACTTCTTCAAAAACTAACACAGAAACTTTTCTAAAGTTGTACTGTTCCTACTAAAAAAGAGGATCGGGTTTGTTTCGGATTCCATCACTATATTTAACTGTTCAAACTTTACCCGTGACTTCCTAATTTCCAGACAAAATTAGTCGATAGCCCTCAAATTTTGTAGAAACAATTGTCTAAAAATAATTTATAAAATCACCGAAAAATTTTAAATATTAGATCTAGAAGCGGAGCCATGGAGAGGGCAAATAACATTCGTTTCACCCCAACCTAAATATGTCCAATGTAGTATTGATTTTATCATTCGAAAAAGTACTAAATTTGAAGCAGAGATCACTAAGTGGTGCAAACGATGACAGATTGTCAAATCTGGCAACAGTGTATGCTTGCTCTCTTTGTGTTCCGTTTCAATTCAATTTAGCAGACAAATTTAGTTGCTTTTTTCCTGCAAATTTATTACTTGTTTCTTAATCACAAAACTAGTATCTCTATGACTTCGTTTTCAATATATGTCCATTAAGAATCTTTAATTTTAAGTTAAACTCTTTGCCCAATTGCTGTTTAACCTAAAGAGCAAGTATTACTAACAAGCACTTAAATATTTCATCATACATATTATACGATCAAAAAACCTTTAAAATCGAAAAATAAATGCTTTAAGCACTTAATGCCAGAAGTGCAATATAAAATCGAACATTCGTAAGAAATACGATGCGAGTACCTACTCAATTTTAATAAAAAAAAAATTGCCCAAGTTTTTGGGTGTTAAGATATTTTAATGTTGCCATTAAAACTTTTCAGACACACACACACACCCGCACTCACGCTCAAATAGCAAAAAAGAAGTGTTTATGACATCATTTCTTAAGCAATCATAACTTTTTAGCACAAAATCGACTGGTGTATTGGGCTGCAGTTAAATAAAACCTTTCATGAGCATGCCACTAAATTCATCCATTAAGCATGAATGCATGAATGAACTAACGAAAGCTGTTGCTGCTGCAACCATAAAGTTGTAACATTTGAACTATTTTAATAGAGTATTGAAATTGTTGGCTACAAATTTATCTAAAAATAAAAAAAAAAATATTATTAAGAAAATGGTGAAATGCACAATGACGTCTAATTAGTATTTTTAAGCTTCCACATGTTTATGCCACAATATCAATACATTGTGCTGGCTATTGAGAAGGCGGCTGCTGCCACTACTAGTTTGGTAAGTCATGGCTGGCTAAAAAGTTTTACTTCAGTTGCCAGGTATTGCTCTCGCTCAGACAGAGAGGTTTAGTAATGTTAACGCCAACATTTTTACGATCTTAAGTTTCGAAGTGGGTACAATAAAGGTGCATTTTTTTTCTCAACAAACAGACATATTGATATTCTAACACACAAACTTTATTGCTTTCACAGTGGGGCATATTAGTCAACAACCAATCGAACTAATGCACATTGTCTTCTATACTTTAAAACTTTAAGAGAAAAAAATGTCGTTAAGATCCTCGCAATACTCGTAGTTTTTAATACTTAAAATAAATATTATAAATAGATTTATTCATCAAATTAACGTATTTGTTTATTGATTTAATGTAATAAAACTTTCGTTCAATGTGTTACGTAGTGATGATTAAAAATGTGTATCTAACCATTTCTTTCTTTACTGACCTACATTTTTCAATCAGTTAGAATTAAATTTTAATAAAATAAAAAAAGTATTCAAAGTATTTGCAAATCTCAGAGGACCTCCAGGATGATACTGAATGCTGGGTGTTTTTTATTACGTTCGAATATGATCATTTGATTTCAAATTGTTAAGCCTTTTAATCGATATTTTGCAATTTTCGTATTTCATATGCTTTTGAGATGGGGAGATTGTAGCAGCCAGGTTTCAGATTTGCTTGTCCTCCAACTGAAATCTAATATCACTCGACATATGGTTGGAACCATTTACGCTTCTTAAGTTATAATAATGCAGGTCGTGTCACTTCTATCCTTTTATTGACACCGGTATATTCTTGATTTGATATTCAGACAATCATCCTAATGTGGTTTTTTGGAACGAACTTCTCTCTTCACTTGTCAAGTTCAGTTTGGAGATAAACCGGCTTCGGCGAGGTGGGATTTTCGGTGGCATTTTTTGTTCTGAGAAGTTTGCATCAATTCTTTGTTGTTTGTTTTTTGTTTGTCAAGTATCTATTTATCATGTGATATGATAGCAGAAGAATGGTATAACTCGGAAACTAGAAGTAGTTTAAAAAAATGGAGTGGAGATTTGTACACAAGCTCACAAATGACATAAGAAAGAACGAGAAATAATACTTAAGATGGTCGATAGCCGAAACCGGTTTGTCTTGGATGAAACACCAACAGAATGTTTCATATTATGTCTCTTAAAACGTTTCAGGGTTAGAGTTATTATTGTACTTTTGTATAGTTAAAACACTTTGTTTGTGGCAAGAATTTTGATAGAAGTTTTATTGTTCACCTCATTCATACTGAAATTTTTATGAATAAAAATCATTTACTGATCGCAATTGAAGTAGAGTTTAAAATGTTTTCATATAGCCAGTAAATGTTTGCAATACCAATATATTGTTATAGAGAATATAATATGGTGGCTGTGTCCGTGCCACAATCATATTATTTCTCTGCGTGTGTAATAGCCCTATGCCACCGAATGGCATCACGTGGGCTAATGCTAAAAATTTTTAGACGAATTTAATTGAAGACTTAAAATAGCCCCTCTTTACTACCACATGCATGCTTAACAAACGCACATATAGCTGCTATCAATGTCCACGAATGAGCAGTAGGAGACCACTATGCCAATCGTTTATGTTTTCCAGAGACCAGTAGCATTAAACGCTTTAAAATAATCTTCACTACAGGAGAATATAGTAAAATAAGTTGAGCATTCCGTTTGCAGTTTCTTCAAGTTTAATTTGCGATACGAGAGATTCAATTTTCAATTACAGTCCATAGATCCAGGTGAAGTGGAACGATCGCCGGAATTATAATGAATTTTAGTACATTGGTCATTTATTTACTGAAAGAGATCTGCAAGTCCAGAAACAGATTAATGGAATCCTTGATGGAAAGTTTATATCAGCACTACTAGATATAACCTTAATCACAATTCTTTTGTGGAGAGTGGTCACTATTTGACTCGTAGTTTCGTATGGCTGAAATTTCATCCACTTCGATATCATTAAATGGGGGCAAAAATAATATTGATCTGTAGAGATCGTTGTTCACGGTGATAATCGCACCCACAATGTTCTCAAACAAATACGTAACAGTGATGCCGCTGGAGCAAAGTGCACACCAAACAGTAAAGTCTTGTAAATACATTGCTACCTTTGTCTGGATTAGCGTCATCCCGGGTTTTTTTTATCTACACAGCCGTTCTTGACGAATGCGACTCGTCGCTGAATACAAAGTTGCGTTTGCACTAAGAAACAAGCACTCATGAAAACATTATTCTGTGTAAAACAAGCGTTTTATATTTAAGCCAGTGTGGTTACGTAACCATAGCACGGACACCAATTAGATAGCAGATTTTTCACCCAGAGATAAGTGTGTTTTCAATTTAACTTCATATTTAGATGGAGGGTATGTAAGATTCAGCTACGCCGGTTAAAACCCACATACCTATTCTTGCCAGTGATTTTAAATTTCTTCTACTCTTAGCGAACACACGCTTCTCACCTTTATAAGGTCAGCAGCAGTCACAGACACAACAGCAGCAGCCGCAAAATACCCATCAAAACACCCATTTGCCTGTGAAGTACCAACAACAACTAAAGTTTGTTTAAATCGCCAAAACAGCAACCACTGGGAAGGAGTTGCAACATGCTGCCGCCACCACTGCTACTTTACTATTTTCATCAATTTATTTTGGATTTTTTACTTTTAAAACACACTTAGTGAAAAGGAAATTGTTGCACGTTAAAGATTAACTTTTTAAGAAAGAAATCAAAACTTGCAAAGACCAAAAACAAAAACAAACAAAAAATTGTTGCACGTAATACAACGAGCGGCTAAAATACGACAAATACCACCTCTTGTGGCAGCAGCAGCCACAACAAGTATACTGTGTGTTTGGGCTTACTATTGTTATTGCATATTACAACAACATGTACTTACTAGTTACGCTTAAAATATTGTACTTTTTTAAGTTTGTTGTTGTTAAAACTTTGTCGTTGTTTCTGCTGGCCATATGTGTTGGCGTCTTTTGTTTCCTTCTTGCAGCAAAAAAAAAACAATTTAATCCCTGGTGTTTTCATCACAACACCCGCATTTTCACAAAGTAGTATTTATGGCTTAAATAACTTGGGGTAGATTGAAAAGTTTCCTTTTTCTAGATGTCAAGTAGTTTCGACAATGACAAATGACTTTCTCAAATTGAACCATGGTTTTTCAAAATAATTTTAAACAACTAACAGGCGCTGATACGGCGTGAGTCCATTTGTGATAATTTATGAAACAAACTAACCCAAAAACTACAGAGAACTATAAAATCAGCTGTTAGTGTTTCTAATATCAAGTTCTCCGCCAATTCCTATTTTTATTTGAACTTGCATTGCCATTCCGTTGTTGGTATCCAACTGTTTAGCTAGAGGTCACTATAATGGATTTCTAAGGGAGATTAAAAAATAAGTTATTTTCCTAAATACATCCAAGGCTTACACTTTTATAGAAAATGACTGTTTCGTTGGTGCGTCATAATTTGGCTAATTTTATCGAATTAGAGTCAGGTAGACTACACATTAAATTTAACCATAGTGTACACTAAGGTAGCTATGTATTTACGTAAAACAAACAGAGTTTGTAAAAAAAAATTTAAAAGATGTATTTAGGAAAGTACCTCTTTCCTAGAGTTGTGTTGCTCTCGAGCTAGTTCGTTCAACTGAGAGATTAATTAAGAAATTAAACAAGAATTGCAAGATACTTATTGTTTTTGTAGTTGGTTGTAAATTTAGTAACAACTTTCCGAATTAAACTCTGAGTTAAATGAAGTAGTTCGTGACTGGCACAACTTTACTTTTTACAATGCATTATTGCTGTACCCACTTACATGTGAGCACATGTGTACTTAAATATAGTAGCCTAAACATCATTTAAAGCGTTTAACAGCAAAAACACACACAATTAGGATTTGAGTTAAAGTGTCATTTAACGTGTTGTTAAAGTCTATGATTCATGCGTGATTAAAAGAATGCAAGCAAAAAAAACTTCACATAAAACTTGCAGATAATAATCACAAATCACTTTAAGGAGAAACAAAGAAAAAAATATATATTCAAATAACACAGCTACCAAAATATATCCAGACCATCGGATTGCTTATGACTGTATAAAGAAGTTTAATTAAGATTTTAGTTGCTCAAGGGGAAGAAAGAAAATATATTTCAAGTTCTACCAAGTTCGAATAGATAATTGGGGAATATATTTTAATAATTTTGTGGTTCATAATAATAATTTCGGAAATGGATTTATGTGCTAAAGGCTCCACTAATATAATATTGTCAATTTGGCAACAACACGACCTGACAGTGAAAAAGTACTTGAGAAACGACCTAGTATAAGATGTACGCCTACGTGAGTAGATAATTTTGTCATTTTTAGAAATCCGATTACACATTTCAAATCGAATGTTATTGATAAAAACGATCTTTTGCAAATTTAGCTAATTTTTCAATAATAGCGGCTGGTATGCGTTTGCAACACTTTGCTTGAAATCATATTCCTTTTTTAATTTTCTTTAAACGCATATTTAGCAGCGAGTAAATGAAGACCTAATTTGTTAAAATCTTAAGATACATTTTTTAAAATATTAATAACACTTAGGATATACATTCAATAGTTTGCTAACTGAAGGCGAATGATTATTATTATAATAACTCTGCTTTAAGACCTAAGAAGATGGAGATTGATTTAAATTCGAATGAATTTTTTGCCTAATATACACTTATTTCTACTCAACGCATCGAAAAATAATCTCCAATCCTCAGATCGATGCTTATCGTTGAGACATATCAATAACAGTTTACTTACATCGTATGAAGATGTGTGTGAAAGTATGTTAACAATTTTCACTACTCTGCCAACACTTAACAGAGTAACTGTTGAAGAGTTTTCGAATAAAATAAGAGTAACTTCTTTAATCAAATTATACAACAAAAAAATATTAACTGGGTTCTGACAATGAATTTTAGTAGACGGCCCTAAAGAAAATGGATTTGTATTGCTGTTTTGAAAGCTTACGTGTGTGTGGCTTTTTTTTTAGGGGCGATAGAGTTCTCAATTTTCGCAGGTGATTATAGGATATAGGCATAGAAAATCTTGTAATCCTTACATTTTAACGGTCTAACTCTTCGTTATATGGATCCTTTTAGTCTTCTCTAGAAAAAGGACAAAAATTCCTTTTAAAGAGCAATATAGCGGACTGAAATAACATGCTAAAATCTTTGTTATAAAAGAAATAAAACTAAAAAATGTGTTTAAGGGTTTAATATCTAACAAAATCGGACCGAATAGTGTGCATTTTAAATATGTATTACATAAAATTTCCCTATAAGTCAACATAACGAAAAAAGGCTGTAGAAATAAGTAAAATAATGCTAAGTGGTGCTCAAAGTAAACCAAGTGAGAATTCAAAAAAGAAATTTCGTTGACCTATATATATATTTATATACTTAAATGCACTTAGCATTGCATCGACGTGTACTTGAGCAGTAGAATGTCTTTAATGCGTTTGCGTGCGGTCGGAGTACTCTTATTGCAATTAAATAATAATATAAATATGAGTGAGCAATTTAGTTTCGGTTTGAACTGGCATAAAACAAGTTAATATTTTGTCTATGCTCTATGACCCCAAAAGTGCATTAATATTGCATCGCTCATAAGGTCTACTTTGGAACGGCCTTAAAAACTTAAATTGTGAAACAACACCGCCGAAAACTCATCTATACTTTAAAATATTAATCTTTTTTACAAAATTAACCTTTGAACCTATAGACGTGCAAAAATTGCTGATTTTAACCTAAAAACCTCAAAGAAAATATAAACTAAATCACAATTCCTTTTTTATATTTATAGTTGCCAAAAAGATACAAATGATCGTGATTTTATTTAATTGTTTTTACGTTTTTAATTTCACTTTCTTTTTAAAATTATACAGTTGTGATTCGTTAATTTTTTGTTTCTTTTTGGCTGCGAGAGTCAAACTTGTTCCTCTTCTTACATTAGGTGCATGTGTCTTAAGTCCTTTGATTTCTGTTCGTTTTCATACGTACACACAGACAATTCAATAAAAACGTTCATATTAATCACTACCAACATAGGTTGGCTTTAATTATTATTTGTTGCTAATAAAAAGAGAGAGAGTGAGAGAGAGTGTGAGAGAGGAGTACTTTTTACTAATAAATGAATGAAAGTACTTTTACTAGTTCGTAGTGCACGTTTATCCCAATTAAAGACCTACCATTGTGATATGGATCAGGATTTTTGTTGCTTCGTCTTACTGCTGCTATTATTGCCTATAAACTTGCTTAATTACAATGTTTGTTTCTTTATTATTCGCATAAACATAGTTAACCAATCAACGTTTCTTTTATCTGTTAGGCGAAATTTTAATATAGTTTGTGTTTATTTAAGGTTTTTGTTGTTTTTTTATTGATGTATGAGGATTAACCATATAAAAATGATTACGATGGGACTATTGAAATTGGTACCAGTTGTAAAGAATTGCTGTGGCCAAAAGTATATAAAATGTATATAAAAACAAAAAATAGAGAAGGGAAGGAGAAATTTCCCTGGATTTGCGTCATTGCAAAAGCTGTTTTGGAAAAGTGATATAATAAGCTTTTATATATAGTGTGTTTTTGCTCCAATGAAACTTACGAAAGAGTTAACTTTTGCAATTATTTTCACTGCTGGTTATTATGAGTGAAGAAAGCCGACCTATTTAAAAATTTTGCTATTTCTAGGATAAACCACAAAGCACTTCGTGTTTTATCGTGCTTACAGTGGTAGAATTTTTTGAAGTGGCGATATTTCTAATTAGGAATACCCCGGATTTTTCGCCTGTTTTCTATTTTGTTCTCTTAATTTTTTGAAGTATTTTAATAAATAATATTTGTAAGAATCACCAGAATGTTCACAGTCTTACCAATACCACATTCTAAATGAAGGATCTAGCGATTTAAATCAGGATTTTAAATATTTGTACTTAATGGCACAACCTACACACACGAATAAAAGTAATCGTCACTATTCTTACTCTACGCTTGAAGAACTGCTTTCCATTAATAAAATCCCGCAGATACCAGCACCACCATGTTTGTCTGTGATTAGAATGAAGTTATCTTGTAGTGCAATACTCTCCTTCCTCCGGACCAAATCTCGCCAAAACAAAGGATATGTACAGAACTAGTTCTTATATGAGAATAACACTGTCCTCACTGGTATTTGCCATATTCAACGGCTCTTTTGCAAAAGCAATAACCATGATCGCCCTGGAGTAATGGCTTAGGGTTGTTTGTCTGCGGCTGATATCGTTAATTTGTAAGTAAGTGTTTGTACCCAAAACCGGGTATTATAAAATTTCGTTGAGCGGAAACACTAATAATGCTGCATATAGAAAGTAAATTAGAACTATGGGAAGGAAAAAAGAGACTATCCCCGAATATACTGTTTTTAAAGAGGCTAATTTGTATTCATTTCTAAGCATTGGATCTGTGCCTGTTCAATTAATTACTAATAATTATTTTAGGTTTTTCTGTTTAAGTTACATTAATTTAAAGTAGACTATTATTGACCGACACCTACCAGTCCATTCTCGCTGGGATTATTTTCTTCAAAACACTTACTTTTACAATTATTAAAATTTTTAGTCTAAATGGAGGAAATATTCTTTCACTCCTGGCTCTATATGCGCCTAATTTGATGAGGGAGTTTTTAAATATTTTACAACTAACATTCACCAGTTTTGTACTGAATATTATTATTTTACAATCATGTGTCAGGCAGTTTAAAGGTCTTTATTTAGCAAAACGTATGGATAAGATCTTCTTTTCTAAAAATGTTCACAGAGAAACAAAAAACTAGAGCTTCATTTAGGCATCTCTTTATTTCAGGGTCTTTAAAAAACAGACACAATTTTGACTAAAGTCAAAACAACTTTAATGTTACTTCAATATCTTTTGTTGTTATTAAAACTTGAAACTTTTTTATTTCGCTGACTCATGCGATTGTTATTTGAATTTTTTTCTAATTGTTGTTATTGCGATGGTGATTTCCAGTACAACAGAGTAGTTGGAGCGCGCACAGTATGGATTTCAAGGTTTCAGCTTATAACCTTTTTTTCTCGGCATTTGCATTTTGTCTCGTAGTTCATAGTTTTTTGTTAAGTTCTGTAAGTTTGTTGTAGTCGATATCTGTCTGTAAATATTTTGTGGTTAACGAACTTGTCCTTAATGTGTCACCAAACGGTAACTGATGTATTTTTAAATATTGTAACAAAGTCTTTTATAATCAATGATCATGAATTCAAAGCAGCAGTATGAATATACCACAGCATTAGAACAGCAACAAGAGCAACAACACAAGAGCAGTAATAATAATAATAATAACAACGATAACAACAGCTGCCTGCCTACGCAGTTAAAAATGCCACAGCCAAAAAACTAACAGTCAGTCACAGTCACTCAGGCAATATTTCCGAGCCATAATGGCAACCAAAATAAACCAGTATACCAGCAACACTATGGGATGCTTTCAAAATACACACAATGTTATTAAATAAATTATAATAGATTTAATTAACGATTTAACATTTTTAAATCCAAACGCCATAGTAAAGTTGACAATAGTTTTTTCTCTCAAATTTACATAAAAATTCACGTTGTTACAACGACTACTGCCACTACTGGGTTTTCTTCAACAGTTTTTTTTTGTAAATATCGATTTTCATTGTTTGTTAAGTTGAGTAGCTCAGGCTCATAGAGCGCTTCGTGCGTTTAGTTAAACATTGAAAGCTTTTAAAGAACATGTCACAATTGGTTACTAAATATGGAGATTTTTAGTAGAACAAAACCATGATTCTTCCAAGACGAAGTTTTAAGTTTTATTTAGTTTATTGTTTCAAAATATGGACTTTTAATAGCTTTTGCTTTTGAAGTAATTATCTGATGCTTTTAATTTTTTTTCTTTATTTTATTACGACATTCATCACATTGTTAGATGCTAAACTAAAAAAGGTATTTATGAGTTTGTTAATGCGTTTGTAGTCTCTACAATATTAATTGCAGACACTGCAAAGTAAAGTCGTATATTCTGGGTCGTTATAGGTAGAGCAGTTCATTTAAGGATTTTCGTCTTGCCGATGTGGAAACTAACTTTCTGGCGGCACTGGACATCCACATGCTCCCGATATATGGAAAAGCAAATTAATAAAAATAAATGAAATTTTGAAAGAGGCCTATTATCGAACAAGATCTACCAGTTTGTCCATTCAAATTGGGGTTGTTCTTTTCAAAACTCCTAATTTTTTAAAAATTGCCCAAAATACACAAAAGTCACTCAAACTTAAAATTTTATCAAAAACCTATATTAAACTGAAAAATATAAAGATACGAAATCGCGTAGACCTAATTTTTTTCTCTTCGCGTATAAAGTTATTTATGAAGCCCATAGAAGAGCGCTGAACCTACGAAGAAGTATCTGTGACGATTTAGGCGAGGTAGTCTGTCATTTGATTGCCTTCTTGGCCCCCATGTCACGGTACCCCAATAGAGTAACTGAATAATTCGCTGCTGAGGAATTTCAAGCTCCTGACTGTCGGAGAGAATACATATTTTAGCCCCTTCGTAAACATTCCCTAACATGGAGCTCTAAAGCGCAGAACTGGTTGTAACAGTTAAGAGCACTATCAACAGCGACAGATTCGCACAATAGATTCGGAAAATAGTCACAAGTAAGCAAAATTAAAAAAGTAAAGCCCCAAGCCTCCCAACCCTAGAAAAATTCGTTCACCTGAAACAATGTAAAACCGTTTCAAAACAATACCGACAATCAAACATTAATAATAGATTGCTAACATATTATAAACATACATACATTACAGATGCAGCACATACATACATATTGATGCATTATAATTCTCATTTAGTTTATAATAAATTTTGGATATTTTCCCGAATACAAGTCCACCGAAATTATCTTGTATTATTAGCCTTAAACTAATAGTCGAATACACATTCATCGTACATTCATATATCAGCATTTTCAAAGCAGCAGACCTTTACCAAAACCCAGGGAAGATTGAACCGTAGCCCAGCTGAAAAATAAATCTGCGTTACGACAGAAGTATCATGAGCAAAAAAACAAATTTCCTAATAATCCCTTTCACACTTAACACATTTAGAAATTTCACTCTTACGATTTCTTTTGTATTATTTAAAGCTGTAATAAAATCAAGATGGTTTAATTTATATAAAGCACTTTTAGCCATAAACATACTAATACACATACAAATTAACAAAGTTTTATAGAAATAAAAATATTCTTTATACGAAATGTAACGTATATACTCGTATATAAATCTCCAAATCGGCTTAGAAAAATATGCCACACGCAAATCTGCATCGTTTCCCACGATCAGCGTTTTAGACACACAATGTTCGCTGTTTAAATGTTTAACTTGATTTAAGATAAAATACCTGAGTATAAGTACACACTAACATGTATCATAAATGTAGTTAGATAAAATGTAAGAAACACACATACCCACACACACCCATACATAAATCAACATTTTTCATATTCAAATTCTTGTTCGCTTAAATCTCCATCAATAGCTGTTTATGTCTTTAGTTGTGTGTTTCAGTGTTTTTGATTTAAGCCCAGGTTTTACCAACATGAAATATATAAAGTGGTCAATCAATATAATGACCCAAAGTGGTTGCTCCAGTCAGTCAGTTGCAATTGCAGTTGAAATTGCAGCGTAGTATTTGTATTAATCATATAATTTTATTTAACTATAGTCTACTCGCATATGATACCTTGATTAACTAAATACGATGTTCGTACTCAATATTTGATATCTTGTGGATTCGGAAGAAACTCAATAATCGAGAGATGAAATTACACACATTTTCTGTAAATAAAATAAGACGTAAGACGATGGTATTTGTACATCGTTTACATCATTTAGTTTGTGTATAATTTTTGTTCTAATAATTTTCCGTGATTAGTTTAGGAAGCCGCCAGTAAATATTGTCTTGTAGGTTATTATTGATCATTAAATGTTTATTGAATACAAATTGAGCATGATTTTAAAGTTCATGCATGAATTTATAGTTAGAATTAATTAAAAGGAATTTTATTTATATAAAACAAACTTAATAACGTAGAGATTTTGTAAGCACTTAATGAGTGGCGTATAAAAGGCCAAGAGGAGCTTAGCAGCTTATAAGATCTTCGAACTTTAAATTTAAAACAGAGCTCGTCTTACCTTAACTGTACACAAAAGAAATCCCAAAAAAAGGCAGCTCGACTGAAAAAGTTGATGAATGCAGGGGAATGCCCGACTCTAACTTGGAATTGCAACTAACATCCGAAGAGCTAGGTGGTGTCTTCAGAAGGCGGAGTGTCAGGAAAATGATTTAAGGAAACTAAATTCTCCTCGTTCAATAATAGAAAGCCGGCAAGGCTTCATGCGTAGAAACAAAAAAATCTCAACCCATAATGTCGCATTGTGCGATTCTTCAGAAAGCTTGATAAGACCCGAGAGAAGTCATCACCCGCGCCAAAAACAATAAATTTTGAGTGAAGTGAACCATACGACACTCTATCAAACATAAAAAGCTGTGTTTACATCACTTGTACAAGTCATATGGAATGTCACAATTACTATCCATATGGAATTTCATGTGTATGTCAAAATCAGTGTTTTATAATTTTTGTGTTCAGACGCAAGTATGTTACGTACATATCATATAACCTCTTGTTCTTAAAAACAAAAATAAAATGCGCCTGATTTACAAAATGTTTTTGTGCGTAAAAATCAGTTAAAATTGTCTTATGTACGAGTAGCATAACTGCAATAGCAACTGCAAAAAACAACCAGTGATGTAAACCACACAGTAATTAAAAGATTGTGCGGTATATCACGCAAATCTGTCGTACGGAAAATAATAAATATTAAATTAAAAAGAAATTAATCAGGAAAATTAATTATGGGAATTGTTACTGAAACTGAACCGACTGAAAACCGAAAAAGGTATTGATGTTCTCCCAGTGTGCGTTGGGCTTAAAATTTGTTTTAATATATTTTCTAGGGATGCCTCGATACTCCTTTTTGCCGATACGATACCAATACTCAAACAGATGAATTTTTGGTAATTAAAGTGTTATTTGTTTCAGTTATTCGAGTTTACATCCAATTTTCGTATTTGTGGTGAATTTTTGCAATTCTTGGAATATTGCGTTATTATGGTAATTTAAAAAAAAAATTTAACTTTTAGTAAATTCCCATATTAAGATTTTTTTTTAACTAATTTAGGTTTCAGGTAAAATTTATAGTTTTTATGATTTTAACTTATTTTTCAACTTTAAATTTCTGGAGTGTTTTTTCTGTGCCTTTCCGACTTTTAGGTGAATTTACAAAATTTTGGTGAAATTTAAACTTTTGTGGTAAAATTTCAAAATTATGTGAATTTAAAACATATCTGGCATTCTTGATCAGTTTTTTTTAATAACAAAAATTCGGTTCAACATCTACATCTGTAAGCTATCTGAGGGCATCCGGTTGATTATTTCTATACGGGGACTTTATAGCATATTTTATAAGGATTAAGAGCACGCAAATTCTATCGGCCAGTGTATAAGCGTTTCTCCGTAAAAATCAAAATAGCGAAGAAACGCAGAATTATAGTGTTTTGCCCATATCTCGAGCACTTGTGAGCCGCTATGAGTGATTTCAAATCGCGCAAATTCGCTGAACGCACTGACCAAACAGTACAAGCTTCAAGATCTTAGGTTGTCTATTGCCATCAGAAAGTCAAATTCAACATCGTACAGACGGATATCGTTAATTGCACTTCCCTACCTATAAGGATCTAGAATATATGTATATACTTTTTGGGTTAGAAACAAATGTTGTAAAATTTACAAACAGAATGACGAACTTATATAAACCCTTTTTCATTTTTTGTGAAGGATAAAATAAATACTTTTTAAGTACTAATATTTGCCGTTCAAGTTGAACTTTGAAATTTGGTATCTTTGAACGCTTAAAGCAATATGTTATGACAGATACTTTTGTATAACGTTTCATTCTCCTATATTGCACTTCAAGGGTTGTTCTTTCCTCTTTTATAGAAAGTGACAAAAAAGACCCATACAGGGAAGAGTTAGAGAGATAAAATTCTTTACCAAATGTTGCTGGTAGAAATTAAGGAATACAAGATTTCCTATGCTGACTCACTATAAGAATGTTCAAAATAAGAGCATCATGTAATTTATTTTTTTATAAATTTGATTTTGCTGCACACGGAAATATTTTCCAAAAATTCCTGATAAAAACATCAGTTTTATCGGATTGATATCGTGCTATGGACTTATACATATATTTCAGTTTAGTTAAAATATTATATTGAAATATTCATTTAATATAATTAAACACTTAAGGTGGCTGTATTTAAACTGTATTTTTTTTTCTTTTATTAAATATTAAAATTAATTTCCTGAGAATTTCAAATCACATACATAAGAAATCAGCAATGAGATCTTTTACATTTTAAAGTAGCTAAAAACAATAAGTAAATAATTTGAAAACTGTATAGTTAAACAAAACGTCCAAGTAATCGTACATTTAGACATCCAATGGATTGAACAATATTTATTTTTTATTGTCTTCTTGTTTGGCTGAAAAGATAAATAGACAATGTCCGCGGACATGGCAAACCAAAAAAAAAAAGAAAATGCAATACTAATATTAATAAGTATCTGGTACGAGTATGTGCTCACTCGTTCCACCTGTAGCAGGTATTCAGTCAGTCAGTCATTCATATATGCTCAAGTACCAAAAAGTAAAACTCCTATAAATCTGCACAAAAAAAAAAAAAAAGAAAAACGAAACAAAACAAAACTACCAGCCATAAACATAAAGTAGTAGTAGTCATACTCATGCATTAGATTGGCTTAAGAGTTGGCTTTGGACTATCTGTCCGTCGGTTGGTTGCTTAGTTCGTACGCGTGTCTATTTATGTTGGGATCTTTTAACTATAAAACTTTTTCTTGCTATGAATGAATGAATGCTGTGCAGAGCTGAACAGTTGTACTCGTAGTTGTTACTTTTCATATGGTTCACGTTTAGATGTCAATCTCAAAATCGTTAACAATCCGATGCGTGCCTTTATGTCATAATAACTTCATTTGATAGTTTAAGTTATTTTTGCAGACTTTATAAGAAATTTTATTTTTCCCCCCAAAAAGAGAGAAAATCCTAAGATAACAATATTGTTTATAAAGTTGTAGACTTGTTGTAGTGTGTGTGCGTGTGTGTGCTGTTTCTTTGTATTTTTCTCTGCATTGCAAATGTACGTGTCAAACAAACGTCTGATTTCTGTTAACATACTTATGCACAACACAGTCTCTCCAAATCACGTACACCGATTCGTATAAATCAAGACCCCGTGCACAATTTTGTGTGCACAATCAATTTTGAACAGGCTTTAGATTTTCCTAACAAGGCGTATAATTAACGTTATTTCTGAATTGAAATCAATATCAAAACAATAACAAAACGAAATTAATATGAAAGTCACATGAATTGTCTGTTGGCGGAGGAATTGTTGTGTTCAAGAAGATTGAAAATAAAAATTAAAATTTGGTTTAACTTACAAAGAAATTGAAAGCAGTCAGTGATTGAGTTTGATTGAATATAATTAGAAGAAAATTAATTCAAACTGTAAACTTTGTTGCTTCTTCCATTAGTTAAAAATAAATTATTGTTTGTGCCTGTAGTTAGAGTTAATTAGGTTGAGGAGAAGAGGCCATATATAGGGTGACAGAATAAGACCGATAGGAAGAAATATTGAAATAACGCCACAACGCTGCGCGGTATGAAATGAATTCTAACTTTATTTTGATGCCTCATTTGTGAGCTTATTACACTAGTCAAATATTTGACCAAAAAAGTGTAACCGCTAAAAATACTTGATTTTTCTTTAAACAAATATTCTCTTGTTAAGAAAAATGTCTACTAAACATGCAGAGCAACATAACCTCATTGTTATATTATTTAATTTGTTTTTGATATAGAAAAAATGTTGAATAAAATAGAGGTTGCGCATTTTCGCTCAAATATTTGACATATTTGAAAGCGGAATTTAAGGCCCGTCTCGGTTTCACTGGCAGTGACAACATTTTCAGCTTCCAATTAGCAAACTGCTGGCGTTTTCTATGGTATTGACTCTACAGCAATGCCCAATTCAGCTGGGTGTTTTCGATACTGGCTAATCTCTTTTCTTGCTTGGTGGCGTGGCTTAAACTCCATAAAACTCCTTGTTTTCCACGGTACGACAGATTTTTTGCACATGCAAGCTATGATGACGATTAATGGAAAGACCACATTCATGGTATGTTGATAATATTTCTAATAATTTTCACACGTTCAGCAAACGTAAAACGATGCCTGAGGCAATGACAAACTTTACTGAATATTGCGCCAAATGAATTGTATTGGTAACTTTGACAGCTTCTTCAATACAATAATTGGATGAGTTTATCATTACATCCAGATTACCCTCTATTAGTTTCAGGGTTGCGGACACACACTTAAGCCAGTAATTAGAACTGCTGTATGGTCTCCACAAATAACAGCCCCCAACGGACCTCTGAAGGCTCTAAGCTCGATGTTCCAATCACAATGTCTCAATATTTGCCAGTGTAATAAAGTATGAACTGTGAATTATTGGATTTTTTCATGACCAAAAGTGAGGAAGTCGCGTAAAAAATGTGACTGACGCTTCAGTAACGAACCATGGCATAGCTAATATTGAGTGATTTCAATGTGCGCATAATAAGTCTCCCAAGGTTTTTGTACTCTTCATATTGCATCTAAGCAGGAAATCGCCGACAAGCGAATAGTACAGCTAAAATAACGCCCCTTTTAAAGAACATATTATACGGGCACATGTTCGGGTATCAGGAACAAGTTTCCCAATTGCACTGGACGGCATTCCGTTGTAGTAATGGTAGAACAATGAGACACAACTCACATTGCTTCGATGTTCCATTGAGTCAGTAGAGTTGGATACCCTACACTCGCTGATAACATCTTCGCCCTATCTTGTGCGCGCTCGAGAAGTTTCAAAATAGATTTTGAAGCACCGATGCATAGGAGTTGCTTGTCGGTTATAGAAGGAACTTGAGTGCTTCTTTGGTGATCTGAAAAATGCATTTAGTCAAATGAACGCCACAATGAATTTTCATGGCCAGAACAACGAGAGTTATTAGTTCCTTTATACCTACATCAGCCATAACTTCAGATGAAGCCACATAATATGCCGTACGTTTGGGAGTAAGCACTCACCATATGGTCTGACATACATTAAAATCGACCAAGTACCCACGACACCACTCAGAGATTAATCCCAAGATCTCGGTTTACCGTATAATTCATACTGTACCTGGTGGATTTATATTTTGAATAACTTCGGCCATGCTCAGTTTTAGCGGTTTCTTTGTTTTATCCACGTGTGGATCGCCTAGCAAACTTGGGTCATTTTTTTAGTGTGATATGATTGAGTTAGATCTTGTAGCCTTTTATGCGTTGTAGTTCCGAGACTTTATTTGTCACAGCATTTGCTTGTTCATCACCAACGAACTATCCCATGTTGGCCTAGCACGCCATTTTAGGGGCAGTTTATCATGTGCCCAGTAATCAAATTTGTCTGATTTTCGTTGAATTGACTCTGTCAGAATGAATTTGTTTGGCTTAGTGAACCATCTAACACTAAGAAACCTTGGTATGATCTGGTCAATAGAAGTAAATTTCAGTCTCTGTTCCTCTGCAAGGATTTCCTGTACTACATACTTTGTCCTCGAAGGTTTGACAGGATTATCTATCCAGCCTTAGAAAAAGCTTTCCTAAATTTTTTTATTAACTCCACCAAATAGCAGTTTTTTATTTTAAAGTTTTAACTTTTATTAATCTTTTCTCGTTTAAGTTTTATTCCAAAAAAGTGAAACTTTAATCAGAAATCAACGATTTTCTCATATTTCCTCTTTTAACATTAATTCGGTTTCGGGCCTTTTTGGTTTTTCTCATTTTTATTTCCTTTAGCTTTTGTCGATTTGTGCGGTTACGCTTTGGAGATTTTTGATATTTTTCTAATTTTTCTTCTTTTGCTAAGTTCGAATTGTGCACTGTGGTGTTCATTATGTGGTACGTAATCACATCCTGCTGGAACTGAATTCGGCTGCAGTCTTAAGTTTCGACGCAAAATATGCAAAACTCGAAGACTGCGAATGTTCGATTGATTTGTGCATGGCGATAAATCGGTTACTTTGGATACTTCTGAATACTTTGACGGACAGCGCTCAGGTTCTTTGCCGAGTCGAACTTGAAGCGCTGCTGCTGATTCATTTTGAAGTATCAACCAGTTTAAGGAAAATGAGAGTCTTTAATTTCTTAAATTAAAATATTTTTTTAATAACTAAATTGGGCAAACACATAATAAATCATAGACAAATTAATTATCAATTTTTAATTATGACCACTAATTAATTAGTTGGTAAACGGAGTGATTATATTTAAGCGTTGATAATTTAATTATTTTTAAAATCTTAACCATTGACAAGAAAACACTACTTGCAACACATACATGCATATTTTTCTTCTCCGGAGTAGCCACAATTTTTCATACAACCTACCAACAATTTTTTGTTCATACAGCCAATCAAAAGACACTTCTAATTGTCTGTTACATGTATTTTAATCCAGTTACAGAAACTTTATCGCATTTGTCATAAATCAATATCACGAGCTTTTTATAACTCTATAATAAAACTTTTATAACTCAATAGTAAAAGGAAAAACAAATCTAAAACAAAAACATTCATAAATGGAGTAGAATGTGAAATTTAACATACGAACATACAAACAGTGGTGAATAAGGCATAGATAAATACTCTAAATATAAAGGGTGTCCCGATAAATTAATAAAGTAATATCGTCGATATCAAACTTTTACCTTGGTGAATTCGTTTATCATTAAAATGTTAGTATTTGAGCTTAAGAGTGCTTCAGCGTCCTTGTCGTTAATGAAATTTATCCACAGAGTCTCACAGGGTTGTGGGGCTTTTGGCCTGGCGGCTTCATTTCCAAATGTGTCTGGGCAAGTAAAGAATTTTACTGGTGCTTGATATCGTGACATGATAACTGAGCAGTTTCTGCCTAATTTCGATGACATTGTCAGGCAAATCGGTGCTTGTGATACCCCTGAGTAACTTCACGCACGATTTTAGTCTAAGTTATATGTCAAGAAGCTCATATCTACCTCTGCATTAATGAAGGAAAATCAATGGTCGCAGTACCGGAATTCACCGATACTTCGACAATTTCAAAAGAAAGATCATTTGGCCGATACATTTTTCATACATATCGCATTCTATCTATTCACTGGTTTATTCAATGAAATAGAAAGCACTTAAAATACCTCTTTTCCTATTTAATCTTTGAACCATTGTGGGCTACCCTTTATAAATGTGGAAAGAAAGGAGTATTTTGTGTTGCATGAATGCAAAAAGAAAATCAAACTGCTCTACATTTCGTACTCGTACGGATGGATGCTGGCTGATAATAATGCTGCTTGGCTCCTTGGTTGACTGTTAGCATGAAAAATAAGTCATAAGATCTGCAGGCCCCACAATTGCAGTGCACTAAACTTCTCTTATTTAAAAAATAAGAAAAATAAAAAAAATGTTTTCAAAGTAAGCAAGAACTTGCATGTTGAATGTTTAAATGAATGAATTGGATTTAATGGAGAGTTGCTAAAAACTTTAACGATTAATCAATTTGCAATTTTTCTAAATTAATTCAACAAACAAGTATTCATTCACCATAAATATAATGTTTGTAGGACAATGCACAATGGGTTGCGTACTTATAAATGAGGTCAAAGGTATCTCTGAAATTCTATCATGATTGAGACTAATTGTTGCTTCGAACAACGCGTATTTTCGTTCAATTTAGGAATAATGATGTCTTCGTGTAATAAAGAGGAGCTTAAATTTGTATTAATTAAAGGAATTTATTATATATTTTTTCAGCATCGTAACAACTTCAAACAAAAGCCTCTGTAGTGTTACTGTCCTCAGCCGAAAATAGACTATGCTGAAACTATTAAAGCAAATCTTGTGCTTGTAAGCTCCTTTTTGCCACCAAATATTATACAGGAATCTTCTCTTCAGAAGGACATTTTAAACTCAACACTTTAATGATTGAATCTTAAAATTAAGGAATCAGGAGCGTGAAATTAAGTATAACCTTCAACTTGTCCCGTTTTCATTTTTACTCAGGTCAGATAAAGGTCGTATCATAGGATAACACCCCAGAAAGTAGTTTTAGATTTTTGTAAAAGTTCCGTTAACCATTTTCTGCCTAGGAACTGTCTATTGATTTTTTCGGCTTTCTTTCCAGACAAATACGATCTATGTAATTCGTGAGAAGGAGAGAGAGAACTCATTAAACAGAATTTAGATACTAATGGCCTTGATAAAAATCATAGCAGCCCAGCAAAACATTAAAAGAATTAACTCACGTTTACTCTCTCTCTCTCTTGATAATTAAAAAAACTCTCACGTTCACAAGCATTTTTTCTCACTCATTAAACCTTTTTAAATTGCACACATTTACAGCAATATTTGAACAAAAAGTAAAACCAGTTATTTGATTTAGCCATCTACTTTTTCCATATTTTGCGCAAAAAGGGGGTTAATTATATTTCAGCTCAAAAACAGAGTTAAATGAAGCGAACATAAATCTATGATTTCGATGAAGTTTTTATTTCATTACAATGCTTGGACCTTGCCATTACCCTCTAAATTGGTTGGAGCAGTCAATTCTTTTGAGGTAGTGTTCAACTTTCGCTTACTTTTTCGTACATTTTCGGTGGTATCTCGGCGATAACTGGACAAATGTTGGTTTTTAAAAACGGTCAAAGACGTAGCCCCACAAAAAAGGTATAATGGCGTCAAAACGCATAATCTTGAGGGCAATTTGATGTCGCCAAAACGTGAAGTAAACGCTCTGAAAACTTTCCATTGAGTACAGCTAAAATCAGGTGTGTTGTGCGGCTTGTGGCACCATCAAGTTGAAAGCACATATCGTCCAGTTCATAAGTACAGTTGCAGATAAAACCAGTTGGTTATTATACGGCAATTGACCTATTGGCGGACAGTCCTTCTTCCAGCGTAGTTTTTGAAAGAATATGACCCAATGACACCGCCAGATCATCATGCGCCCCAAACAGTCACTTTTTCTGGATACCAATGGCTTTTCCATAATCACTTCTGGGTTTTCCGAGTCCCATATACGAAAATTATCCTTGTAACGTTACTACCGAGCGAGAAATGAGCTTCATCGCTGAAGAAAATGTTTGAAAAATCAGCCTGTTGCTCTGGCACACAATCAGCATATCTGCGGGGTTGTAAATTGTCATAGACCCATAGTGCTTTATAATAAATGCTTAAAAATGAAATTTAACAAAAAATATTATTCCTAAAACTTTTTATTTCTGTTTAAATACATTCATTTTAAATATATCTCATATACCATTACTGACAATATTATGCAAGCTTACAAAACCGCACACATCCCAGTAAACAGTAGATGCAACTTGTATTTCGAATTAATGAAAATGCAATCAAAAAACTATATTTTTAGAACTTTGCACAAAGTTTCAACACTTTTCATGATTTTGTTTTTGTGTTGACGTTGTAAATGGTCGGTGCGGAGCATCATGTATAGTTCGATAAATCATTCTCCCAAACCACCAAATAAAGATAACATTAGACAATGATTTCTGATTATAGAAAATATCTGATCCATTGTGAAAATTGTGGAGGTCGCCCGTCATCTCTTAGAGGCAAAGAAATGATTGAAGAAGTCAGGGCCGCGGTTCGTCAAAACTTACTGCTATCTGAGCGTAAATAAAGTCAAGAACTCAATATCAAAAAATCGTGTAGAATCATTCCTTATTCCTACCTCCGGTAGTTTGGAATGACAGAGGTTGCACCTCTGCCCGAGATTCTTGCGTTGGTTCTCTAGGGCAGAACAGAGGCGTAGGAGTTGATATACTGCCTGCTCTTTGTCTTCATTTTGACAACTATAGAAGTAATTTCTGCAGCCCTGCTGGGTTGTCAACGATGCGATTGCTCATAATGTTCCCATGTCCATGTACCCATTCTATGCTGATTCTCAAATGCCTCGCCAGCTGATTTAAAGACAACAGGCATCGCTAAACCTGTTTAGATTCGAAGTGACATCTATCAGAGACCTAATTACAGCTCAACTGCCGGCAAAAATACGAACATCTCCATAAAATAATATATAGTACCGTAACTAGCTTGCCGCCCTTAAAACCCTTGATTTCCCAGCCAGAAAGCCACTCGTTTGGAAATTTGAAGTACAGGTTAGCCCTTTTTGTATACATCCTCCTAGTCCAATATCCCATTTGAAGAAATCTATGAATATTTACAGATGCTACAAGAAGAGTCTCGTGCCTTCTAAAGATCCCGAACTTTTCGAGAACGAGATGTTAAAACCTCTCGAAATGCAAGGCTTCAGAGTAGTGTAACCTATGAGACAAGGAAGGCCGCCTAAATCTGCCAGCTTTCTGGTTAGTAGATTTACTGTTAACCAGTTGAGCAATGCTTTTTTTGGCGTTGTTCACGTGGCTCTTATATTTAGGATCGCCACACCACTGCTTCAAAAAGAACTCGATTATAAACCTTCTTCATAGCATCTTCATTGACTTTAAAAACATTTTATTTGGCGCAAAACCCCCATTTGAATAAACATATCGACAAGCAGGGAGAAACGAAAGCAACAGAAACATTAGCGACTACTCCATAGCTCGAGGATCGTAGTCTGGGCGCTTATAACTTTTTTTTTAGTTTCTTTGCTGGGATAAACATATTGAAGCATGTGTGACTGGGTATGTATAAATATGAGTGTTTATTTCTTGTTGTTCTTTGTATAGCAAAGTGTGGCGTTAACGCAAATAAATCAATTGTTACCTTTTTGTTGTTATTCTTGTTGTTGTTCCAATTTTTGTGCCACATTTTTTCGGCGCTGTGTGCCACAACAATTAGTGAAGTTATTACTCAATTTTTCTAGCCTCTAGGGAAATTTGCAAACAAAAAAAACCAACCATAACAAATTATATAAAAATAAAAAAAATATATCAACAAATCCTTTTGCAGCCATTTAGTATAAATTGTTCGTGGAAGGAACGAAAAACGGCCTCAACTTAAGCAACCAACAAATATGAAAATCTCATATGAATTCGATGCGATTCTGCTCTGCTTTTAAATTCATTTCGTTGCAACCATAACTAACTGCCCGCATATGGTGGACACCACGATCTTTTAATACGAATACAAATACTCACAAGGGCGGACGGACAAACTGATTCGTTCATGTGAGTGGTAGATCATTAAAGAAAATATTATGTTAAATATTTTGACCACCTCTCAAAAACAAAGTAGGAAAATAAAATGATTGAAAAATGTGAAATGAAAATAATGAAAAAGCAGTTAAACCACATTTCATATGAATTTTATAAATAAAACGCAAAGTATTGGAAAATATTTAATTTAATAAAAAAAAGAAACGCTCAATTTGAACATTGCACTCGTATCTGAAAACGTGATTTGAATTCAAAACATTCAATTTCAAGCAATTTAAGTTGTATAAAATTTTTTTTTGCTTGAACAATTAATAGTTAATTTAGATTTCTATTTAAAGAAAAAGTTATGATTTGTTAAACATAAAATTTATCGATCGGTAACTAGAGAAAAAAACATTAACTCGTGTAAGAATTTGTTAAGATATTAGAAAAGACAAATATAGATTTCTGTTTTAGGTAAAAATAAATCATTAATTTTATCAATAGCAACAACAAAAACAGAGAAAAAAATTAAAATCTTTGTCTCCCAACATTTTGGATGCAGGAAATGTGCAGGCTTTGAAGGCTCTTTGAACTTCTAATTGCAAATGTAGAATTTATTCGTTGTACACAGGCGCGGTTTCAGCGGGGTGAAAAAAAGAGGAACTTGTTGGAAGGAACTGCGCTTAGTTGTACAAAAAAGTACTCCATGGCTCTCAGTTGTGATATATTAATAACGTTGGTACAAAATGCGTCTTTCGATACCCTTTCATTCAGTACACAGCCAGTTAGTTATCTTTCCAACAAAAACAGAGTATTCTAATTTCCTGAATATAGAAAATTTTTAACCAAAAGGGTTGTTTTTTGGGGAATTATTATTTTTTAAATTTTATTAATAAAAAGTCCAGTGGAAAGTTAGCGCCACCATGCGGAATTTTATGACAAGATAGCTTTCTCTTAAACTACTTCTATTTTTTTGATTTCTATGCTTGAAACGTGGTGATTTTAATGTTCAAGGCAAAGAACTTGCAGCTAGATCACAGAACGGTGTTTTGTATTACAAGCTGGCGAAACTGTTACAAGAAAGCTATGCCGATAATCGTAACGTTTAAATAGAACAATCAATACACAAAGTACTTAACTTTTCCAGCAGATTCGAAGACAATGCTCGCCCTGATGTTGCTGTAGCAATAAAAAAAACTATATAGAACACAACGCATTAAAAGTCCCCCGCCATTTAGGACAGACCTTTATCCGTCTCGATTGGTACAGAACAACCTGTCTGGAATATGCTCCACTTAAGTTGAAGGTCTCAGAAATTTTCTTTATTCTATTTTGACATGAGCAGTGCTTTTGACAGAAAATTTAGCAATATTTTGAATGATCAAATCGAGAATCAAATAAATAAAACGATATTTTTGACAAGAAAAAACTTATTTGTACCACTAATATGTGTAAGAAATAAATAAGCAGTGCTGTAAAATCTGGTTCTAATGTCAAACTATAAATTGGCTACCAGTTCATATGATACGAAAATGTTAAGGGTTCGAAAAAGCATAATTTGCGACATGAAACAAAAATAGTAAGATTTTGCATTGCGCACTACGTTAGAATTTTTTTTGTTGTAACGTAAGTGACCAAAAATATATATACGTGTATCAGCGTTCTTTTTTATTTCGCGTTGGGGGTGGTAAAAGTTTCTCATGTTTCACTTTGTTGTAGTGAATCGACAAAACTTGATCTTTACACTTGAATCTTTATATTTACACATTTTAACGCTTTAACCTTTCTTGATAAAAGGCAAACAACTTCCATTAAATAGCAAAATTAGTTAGGATTAAACTTCGGTCTCTGGTTCTTCTACAAGTATTCTCAGACCTATTTCCCCTAGCGTAGAGCCATTCGTGTATCAGCTGGTTTTCCATTAGTGTTTGAACAAGAGTATCTAGTTGGTATCAGTGCTTTATAGCTAGATTGCGCCTGGTTATTGGTAACAACAACAAATAATAAATAAATCAAAAATCTCCCGCTTCTTCAAGATTTCAGAAAGTAACTATTGAGAGTTTTGAAATTCAAAGAGAATTATTTTAATAATAATAAATTTAATAATAATATATGAAATAGCACCTTTTTTTATAGGGAAGTACCTTACTCAATGTTCCAGCTCTTTTTAAATCACCACTTTATTCAGCTAACAATAATAAACAAAAAGTAACTAATTATTGAAATTCACACTTGAATTTGCACTTTATAGGAGGCCTTTATAAGTGGCCTCATTATGTCCTCTACAACACATTAAATAATTTCCATCTCATAAAAATTGCATTCGATGGCTTTGGACGCCTCTGTTCATACCGCCCAGCCGCTGCCAATGAGTAACATGTTTTGCATTTCTATCGTTCTAAGAGGGGCATATAATATTATCTACGATAGTAATATGATTTGCTTACTCACACATAACATGTTCCTCTTAGGTTATAGTTGTCTCAAACATGGTTCTTTTTAGACAAATCTAGCAACTTGCCACTATATAAATGCGAACCCGAAATGGCACAGCTACAACGATATTGACATTATGTCTCCTACAACGTTATGCGATTATAATAGATTAAACCACTGGTATTCAAAACGAGATCTTGGTAAGAAAATATTCCATTACAGTTCAAGAAGTGGCTTCGAATATTCATATAAGCAGTGATTTGTATATATTTTTCTCAATTAAAAATTGAATTGAGCAGCTGTAAAATATTTAAATTCCTTTTTCATTATTATTACGATGGGTGAAATTTGTGCTCAATAAACCATGATGTTGAAGGAAATTTTTAGTGTTTTCTTACAAAGTTTTATTTTGGTTGATCCTGTATTTTTAATTTCCTCGTAGTGGGTTTTTGCCCCCCAAAAAAAATAAACTATTTTTCTCATACAAAGCTGTTTTTTCTCACTGCAGTCATATTTTCACATCTGCTAATAGAAAATAGTTTCCTGCAGTTTCTCAATCGCCCGTTACTGTGTCTAATGTTATTTATCAGCCACTTGTTGTTATTTGTGGCAGCCATATCATTGATCAAATTTCAATATTGACACAAGAAAAATTATATTTCTTTGGCGAAAACGAAACAAGAGACCAACGAACAACAGTCCTTCTCAAACATTGTTAACGAAAGTAAAAGTTGTGTAATAAACCGTTACGAAAAAAAAAACAATAATAACAACACGAGTACTTTTTTGTAGTGGCGAATCGCATAAAGTTACAATTGCCAAAGTTGTAACAAAAATTCATTTATTTTTTTATTTTTTTTTTTTTTTTTTATTTTCTAAAAGTTTTTCTTTAAGTCATTTCCATGATACGTATACGAGAGAATGTGTGTTTGTATATTGTTTTACAACACCCGCGCTATAGAAGTTTCAAACACGATCACCTAAAAATGTACAGTCCAAAATAGACAACGAAAACAAATGTAGGCTTAAGCAACAGCGAACACAAAATACCCTGCACCAAAAAAGGGTATTTTTTAATCGAGAATGAGTGTAAATTGTATTCAAATCATTGATTAAAATGTCATTTCTCTTGTCCAGTATTTAAAATTGAATAAAAATGTCAGCTGTAAGAGTAAGTTCCTTCCTGGTCTGTCACCAATATTATTTCAAACTTATTTACTGCTGCTGACAACAAAAGTCGCATTATGGGTTTCGTATGTATGAGTGAGTCTAAATGTGTATTTTATTTTTCGGTAGTGGTGTTTTTGTGCATTGATTGCAAATAGAGTTCAAAGTTTAAATTAAACCGAAATAAAGCTTGTTACGATATTTTATAGAAAAAGCTGCAACGACTCCTTTAAAGTGGGTTACACATACAATATCAGTGGATACGAAGAAAAGCCAAATAAAATACTTGGCTTAAAGCAGCAACTTGAACATGCAGCAGCATGGGTCATACAAAGCCAGCTGTATTTACGTATGATTTTTGCTCTTACACTTTTGAAAATTATTAATTTGTAAAATAAAAACAATAAAAACTTAAAATTTTAAATATTTTATGAAAATCATAAGATTTTTTCAAATTTTTCCATAAATATACTGAAGGAGAAGGAAGCATTTCAAATTCGTTTAAACTTTTTGAAACTTATGTTGATTTAGTAAGGTCTAGCAATGAGAACGTGCCCCACACCAGCCTTGTGAATGACCAATGGACTCATTGCCCTGCATCTCGCAGTCAAAAGGACAGCAGCCAGTGGATCATTAACCACCTAAACTTTGGTTATGCAAAGGTTCTGGATGGCGTCTGAAATTCTACATGTCTCGTTGTCTCCGATGAGATGATTGGACTACTAAACTTTTCCAAACATTTTTAAGTGATCTTCAGTAAACTCTAAGCTTGAGAAAACAATCACATAATAGTAAAACAGGACTCAGAGTCATGGTGCGCGGTTGGTTCCAAGCTGGAAGATAAGCAACCTTTCGGACAGCCAGGCAGCTTCTTGATACCCTAGCAACGAGGAATACAGATACGCTAATGTTGGTACCGGGACATTATCGGCATACAAGCAACAAAACCACAGAAGGCCTCCCTAGGTCCAGAATCCTTCTTTGTGGTAAACATTGCCTTCACAAATAACCTAGAACACGAAGGGGATAAACGAGGTTATCTAGATTAATGCAGAGCTTAAACAAGTATGCGTCATTCGCAAACACTCATTGACGCCGAAAGTATTAAGGCAGAGGCTGTTATAAATCCAAGCAAACAAGAAATTAAACTCTACACTAATCTGTTAACAGGACATTGCAGACTTAACTATCACATAAATAAAATTATATTCGTGGAACAGGAAGCATCAGAACAATTTGCTATGCCTTTGCCACGTAGCAACAAGACGCAAATAGTAGAAAACTAGTTCAAAGCAGTCCAGTTAAAATAGTGTCCACAATGATCATAACATTTTTAAAAAGCCCAAAACTGTTTTAGCTAGATACCGGGCTGCACAGTAGATCTACTAGATCGCCGGGCTATTATAGCCTATAACTAAGCACAATAATTATAATAATCGTAACAAAATAACGAAACTAAGACTTTTCTAACCCTTTGTAATTAGTGCTACACATTTTGAAGTTATGAAAAATATAGTAAACTTCTATCTTAAAAGGTTTTTTAAATTCGGTATGGCTTTCTTTAAAATGCGCCCTACTACAAAGCTGTCTACCTTACTCTAGGATAAATGAAGTCTGGCATGGTAGCTTTCCCTCAGAACTTCAGGTGTCGGTTAGTTCTCCAGAATTATACCGAGCTTTTTCCAGTATCCCAGTTAATATACGTAGATGTTAAGCATTAAATCCAGGGTACCGCAAAGTTTCCTTCTTTTTCCTACCATAGTTTTTAGCTTCCGAAATTACCTTTCACACTTGATGTGAATAGCAGTGATAGCCACATTTGCTGTGTTTTCACTACTGACCTTCATTACGAACGTTATACACGTATGGATTTAATAAATGATCTGAGTTACAGAAGATTAATAAGGTGTTGCAGTAACAGTCGGTGGACCGGATCTATCCCCTTTTAGTATTAGTGGCAATGACTTACTTGTAAAATTCAGGTTCAGCACAATACAGTAGCGGATTTCCTGGTATCAAGCGTTTACTTACACTTCTATTATTCTATTATTGAATCTCGGTTTATTTGTGCTGAAATCTAAATAGGAAGTTTAATATTGTTGCCGGAGAAGGATTGTGTAATAGATGATACTGAAGCATGTCGGTTGAATTTTAGTCCTTTTTCTGTATTGCGTAAGTATCCTCTAAAGCATCCATATTTTTAAAAGTCTGCCTACAGTCTACAATATAGTGCTACCTGAACATCCAACCCTTGTGCTAACATTACAGCATTTTTAGGTAATTTTCATTTTGGTCAACTTATATTTGAAGTTGATATGCTGTGTCTTATATTTGACGGTTTTCAATGCCGTTCTGTATCTATGAGCTGGCAACAGTTCAGAGAGCTATATTACTTACATACTCGCACACCTTTTATTTTTAGGCTACAAGGTTTTAGGAAGTTAATAAGAAAAAAGTGTTTTAGCAAATTCTTTCTAAAATCTCTAACGGTGTAAATATACATCCTGCATTTTTTTTTTTTTTTTTTGATCGTAAGAAAGAGGATCATAAAACTTTTTTTGAGAACTAATAACATTTCGAAATGCCTGCCTTGGGTTACTTTTTAAACTATTTTAATGCAATTTATTGACAGATGGAGCCATAATATTCGCCTGCCAAAAGATAAAATGTTCATTATTGAATTTCTTTTGTTAATGTTGCACATTTCCACGTCAGACAGACTTCATTTGCTAAATCAAAAATTATAATAAACATAAAATTTACGACAAATCTATAAAAAGAATCGTAAAGTTAAAATTTAAGTTCTTTACTATTTATTTAATTTTAAAATGAACCGTTTTTGATAAGTTTTATGTGCAATAAAGAATTTTTTATTTTTAAATACATGGCTAAAAATAATGTATTGAAAGAGTTTTTATTAAAATCTATTTTAAGCAAAGAGAAACGTTTTCGTGGACAGAGCTCAAACACGAATAACACAAGCTTACAGTTTCAAGTCAACATTTATGCAAATCTGTATGCGTTTTCTTCAAACTGAGTCTAGTTCTCCTGATATAATATTATATCGAAAACGAAGTATATATGAATTCAACTGGAGAACGGGTAGACTACTACTCAGTTTTATAAAAAACCAAAACTTCGCCAACAATATTATCCTTAAGCTGTTACAACTTTGGTTTTTAATCTGAAACTTGTGCAAAACAAATTTTTTTATAAAAAATATTGTTTAAAAAATATATTAAAAAGTTATATTTCTACCAGCAAATACGTAAATTTGTTCTAAACAAAATGAGCCATATTTCGATGAAATCGAGGCACAAATATTAATTTTAATTACAATTAAGTGAAGATATCCCCTGTTGAAAAAAGGTGCCGTAAGATGCATACAACAGTGAAATGTGCTGTAACCAGGATCTAAATATGCAGCAGTAGCAACGTCTTTGTTTTATGCGAATACACAATAAAAAAAATTGCTAATTTTTCATCATTGTACTACAAGAAAAATGTGTTCTAAATGTAGAACTTGAACTCGCGTTTGTAATTTCTATTAGCAGGCACAAACATTTCAACAACAAACCAAATATTGTTTTGCTGCCGTAGCAGTTCACACGAAAATTTTTGAATTTAAGTCGCAAGAATTTCTTTCTATTTTGTTTAGAGCTGCTGCAAATAACAGTAAACAAATTTTCGTTTCCTTAATTGCGAGTAGCTGTGATTTGATTGTGTTCCTCTTGTAGTATACATTACACACATCCATACACACACATACTATACAAATTAGCAAATCACAGCTATTTGCAGTTAAAGAAACGAAAATTCGCTTAGTGCTGTTCGCAGCAGCCCTAAGCAAAATAAATAGCAAATAGAACTGAAGTAGGTCTACAACATACACTAGCTCTATATGGAAGTATCTTAAATTTGCTCAATATTATCTTATAGTGTTATTGTAAATAAACGTCTTTACAAAAAAGACTCCTATAATTTAAGCTCTGGGAAGTCTAATAAGTAACCTTGTTTAGCAGAACAAAAGCAATGCTCTCTACTTTTGCTAAACTTTTCTTTATTTCTTTTTATTTGTATCGGATAGAGAACTTCTAAGAAAGTCTTCACCCATATAAAAATATATCGAGTATGATAGCTATTAAACTTAGCGCAACTAAAAACAAACTGCGTTTCCTTTCCTTATTAGCTATTAGTCGTTAGCATAGGACTAGAGGCTTATTTCTCACTTTCAATTTCATTTATAAAAACAACGAAAGCTGTTGTGTTACCGCCCACCCTACGAAAAGAAGCAAGAGACCAAAAAACTCCAACTCAGCAATACCATATTTAATTATGCAACAATAAAGTATCAAAGTCGTTTAAATAATTTTCTTCTACTTTAAATATTCGGAAATGTCAACTGTCTAGTTGATTAGCTGTTGATTCGTTCGTCTAGATGGCGATTGAAAGTGTCCAGTCCATAAAAATATCAATTATAATCTATATTTGTTCTCATGAGGTTTTAAATTAATTTGTTACAAAGTAATTATTTGCAGTTTAATTTATACAATTTATGTGTTTTGGTTCAGGCATTTTAAGTGCCAGCAAGATTTTGTTTATACGAGCAAGAAAATAAAATACAAAAAAAATACAGATAAAACAAAAGACTTAAGACCACAACTTGTTTATTAGCTGCCACAGTACGATGACAAACTTGAGCAACAGAACGACATATCATAACAACAAAAACACTTAAAAATTTTATTCATATGAAAAATTTTTTGGATATTTTGTTGTTGTGTTTGTTGTTGCTCTAGTTGCTTTTGTGATAATTTCAAATATGAAATGAAGTGTTAATGCGTTAACTTGCAATAAGTTGCACATAAATCAGCATTTTTCTCTTAATTACATTTGTATGCAAAATCCCATAGTGCAGCATTTGTTTAATACACGAGCAAAACGTTAAAAACATCGCAACGTAAATTTAAGCCCGCCAACCATAAGTGTTTGTATTAAATCTTTTTATTGTCAATGTTTACTCGACTATTAGTTGCAGTTAGTTGGTGTTGTTGTGCTGAATTTTAATACACGCGACATTAGTTGACAGTTTTGTTTTTTTTTTCTTAACGTTGCTGTAGTTTGTTTTAAACAAAATACCTTAGTTATTTTTTATTTTTATACTTTTTAATTTAATTTTTTCTCATTTTTTCTTAAAAGCATTATTGTTATGCTGGAGGATATATTCATTTTGTTATGTTGCTTGCTACATATTCATTTCTTGAATATGACATTTTAAATTGAAATAATTTACCCAGTAGCTATGACAGTTTATTTTCTAGGCATTAATGTAACTCAAACATAACTCAAAATATCCCCTTCCTAATTAGGTTAATGATTATTCGCCTTGCAATAGTTTTAACAATCAGGCAACTTATTGTTCTTAAAATCGGCACTCGTCCTTTAGTAGGTTCTGGTTTCCGTTATCTCCGAAATGAAGAAATTAGCACCACGTATATTAATATAACTTGAGAACCTCTTTCGTATTTTGAGAAATACGAAAATCCGCTTTAAGTTTTGTGTTATACAAACATTATTTTTAATTATGCTCATTAGTTTTAGAGATATCGAAGAATTCGTGATGGTAAAAAAACATTTGTATGTAAAATTTAAAAATTTATAAATTTCTGTTGGCAACGAATTTTAATAAAATCAGTGCACAACTTTGTTCTGTGTTCACCAATAACTGATATTGTCTCATTTTGAATAACTTGCATATTTGCTTAAAGAGTATTTACTGTTTCGTCAACTTTTGACGAAATGAAATACTTTCACTTAATTGGGAATAAAATCGAAGGTTGTGCCTCCTCAATTTTAGAATTGCGGTGAATTTATAAATTTTTTACTGAATTCCCAATTAGCTAAAATAACCTTTTGAATTTTAAGAACACATGCCGTGGTCTGTTTTCCGAAAATAATAATTTTTCTTAAGTAAAGCATTTCATGTTAGTGCACCCAAATTCAGAACACTGTGACAATTACTTGTATTTTTGTCCCATCTTTGAAAGGAATCTGGAATTCTGAGTAAGCAAATTTGTTGCATTCCCTCCTAACTCTTGCAGCACGGAAGAATAGGGCAAGGACAAGTTATATAATCCATAGTACCAATAGCGAAAGCTTTTGAAACAATTTACTTTGCTGCATTTAAGGTACTTAGTATTTGGTTAGTATTACACTTTTTACAAATATAATTGCAGACAATTTTTACTTCTTTCTTTACAACGTCAAAAATTAAACTTTGTGAAAAGAGTCTTCGTTTTTCTCTTTCATAAATATTTCAATTTACATAAATAGCAGAGTTTTTAGTGCAATTTCCATATATTATTACATAATTGAACGCAATTGTTTCTCTTAGGCAATTTGGCGCTTTAATTAAGTTTTTTCGAATACCAACAACTTCAGTATACAACTTTTAAAAATTATTGATTTTCAACACCTCATGGCTGATTTTTTCTCATACCCTTTATTCATATCAAATCGGTAAATATTGGTTTACGCGTATTTTTAGGCTCTTGGGTTTGAATTTGCTTTTAATGCTTTATAAATTTTCCAAATCTCAATCAACTTAAAATCATTTAATAAAATAATAACAAATGGCCATAAAATTTTCAAAACAATTTGTTAAAATAAGAGACCAACCAAATGGAGCAAAAAAAACACTTCTATGGGTGCCGGTTGAAATCGCTTTAAAGTGATTACCGTTTTTTGATTCTTTTTATATAAAGTATAGGGTGTTTTTTTTAAAGTTATTTTTTATTATTAATGAAATTAGCATAAACAGGCAACGAAACAATTTTTTTTAATGTTTATCGAAGTAGACATGGGAATTTTCATAACCAGGTCGAGTAAATTGATCGCATCGCGTGTGTGGTGGCAAGTCTTCTTAATGTACTAATATCCAGGGCATATGGGGATACTAGTGCCCAAGGCTAGTGTGAGACCTCATACTAAAAGATAAGATCTTCGTGGTATGACCAGTTACTAAACGACTGGTGCTTCGATAACTAGTAGCCCCTACGATAATAAGTCCCAGATTAGCTGTTGATGAGAACCCTTTAGGGGAGTAAGGGGATGTAACAGAAAACAGTATTGCCCATTTTGAACTTTTGCGCCTCCAAGAGAAACACCCTTTTTTATTGGCATATCGGAATACATACTGCTCTGTCATATTATTTTTTAGTTGTTAAATATTTTTTTAACGCTTTTCATATTATTTCACACACATATGATTTTGCTTGGAGTCAATCAAACAGCTTGAAGGAAAATTGTCGAAGTTAATAAATAAAATTATTATTCGTACGTATCGGAGTAGCTGATTGATTTAATTGTAAGCAATTATTTGGTTTAAACGAAATATTAATTTATCAATTTGTTGGTATTTTATAACAAACTGTTTTATAGTGCGAGTAGTTGGTAATCGAAGCATAAATTTACTTATGAATTATATTTATTACCTGGAAAGTTAATTAAATTATAAAATTTTAAGTGAAAATAATTTTCTATTTGTTGTATAGGACGACTTTTAAAGCATTGTAGTTTCATAAAACTTATACAGCTTTTATGAATGTAAGAAAATTTTATTTGAGTTCATAAATAATTGGGAAATATTTAAGCTGTAAAGGTAAATTCGGATGACACATACAGGAGGTGAAATAGTAAACCAATTTTTCGAGTATATCCCTATTAGCGAATTGTAAAGTATTTTAAAGGATGCTGATTTATTGCAGTAGAAAATTGCATTCACTTAACTCCACAATATATATTGTAGAGCCAATACATGGCGCAATCTGGGTAGCGAACTAGCCGAAATATACGGTTAGCCAAACTCACCTTCTAAAGTACCACTTAGTTTACGACAGCAGCATTGCAGTCAAAGTCCTGCTTCAGAGAGAAATATGAATTGATAATACTAAATGAAAAAATTTGTTATGACATTATGGATAGGTTTTAGACCTACTTGAGTAGATAATTTATTTATTTTTATAAATTCTTTAACAGATAATAGATGTGCTCAATATTTTCCAAATCATTCTTTTAGATCTTAAAACTGTGTTCTCGCCATAAACCTGCAAAAAATTATTCTAATGTGCTATATACTGTAGGTGTAAGATGACTTGGAGCCAAAGTCTCTTTCGACACAGCTGTATCTTACCCACCTATTACAATTACAAATGATGTGCAATTAATTTTGTTTTACTTTTTCAAGCTTAAAGAAATTATGATTTTTTGTAGGTAAACAGCCAGAGTCAAAGGAACAAGCTTAAAATCTTGCCACCGTCATAATTTTACATTCATTTCTTTTCCTTCTAAAAAACGAAGATTTTATTAAGAAATCGGGTTGAAAAACTGCAAAATAAACGTAGTTTTTTCAATAAAATAGACTCGCATCTATTATTGGTTCAATGTTATAAAAAAATGTTGTAAACACTTTATGGAACTTTTACTCTAACTTGTGGAAAAATATCACTTTCAATTTGTACATTGCTAATGCAAGCTCAAAACGAAAATGCTACATATAGGTTGTTGAAATCGCTGATCTGTCCTAATTGATAAATATAAGAGCATCTAAACGAAGAAAGCAATAATTGCTTCGTTCCTAAATTAAACCGCATTATAAAAAAGACACTTGTGAAATTAACTGTCAAATCACAAAATTTAACAAAGCATGCAGTTAAATCAGAGAAAACTAATGGCTTCAAAGACAATAATCGACTTTACATTAGTCCACATAGTGCGAAAGTGCTCGAAAACAAAAGCTTCTGTTTGGACTTCATTCAATATTGGTGAAATCGTTCAATATAATTATAGACCACGAATTTCTAAGAGAGGATATCAGGAGTTTTTGCTAAGAGAGGATAGCATAGTTGAGCAAGCATTGATTTGTTTAACAGAAATAAACCGTTTAAAATGGCTATAAATTATTACTCCTATTACACTTTTTAATTTAATATGATTATTCTCATACATATTCTCAAACATTTTAGGCCAATTGATAATTGGTAACGAAATGCCAACTGAAATAATACTCCTCATAACTCGACTACCACTTATAAATATTTTCAACTCAAAAATTTGATTACTCTCTTCCCTCTTCGACTATTTGCCACAACTAAACGAGCAAAATAGAATCTATTTTGCATGACTCATGCTTCAAAATGATTCACGGCCACATTCAAAAATATTTAAATACTCGTACAACTGCAAACAATAATAATAATAGTAACGTCAACGTTAAAAGTTTAACCAAAAAGTAAATACACCAACAACAAAACGAACTCGTACTAGGAAATGCGGTCATTGTAGACAATTTTACATATTTTTACTATTTAGTTTTATTGCTGTAACAAAAGCAGTCGACGAAAAAACAAAGAACACACACACACATGCAAAACTGTTATACAAAACTTCATACATGGCAACAAAAATGTAAATTATTTGCAAAACAAAACAAAAAACTTAAGCCACAAACTTGATATAAGAATATATTTTCATATATTTAAAGTTTTGGAAATTCAACACAGACACAGACCAAACACACAAATATAACAAGAAAATATAAAGAGGATTTAAGTGGAAAACTGTATTTGCCCCCCAATTTTTATGATCTGGCTAATTTATGCACTTTTTCCTGTAATTTGGCAAAATCTATAAACTTGTAAATTTTACTTAATAACTTTGGTTTGCTTTTAGTTAAATCTATGTACGAGTATGTAATTTCCTTCTTTGCTGACAACAATGATTAAATTGTAGCCTGAAGCTGCTTCAAAATGCTTGTGACATAATTTCAAATTTGAATAGTAAATTGACTGATGGTAGGTAATTGTGTTTATTATATCAATAATTTGAAAACTGTTGATTATAACGACTTCAAAACGATTTATTATTATCCTCTTCTTCCGTTAAAAGGTGCGCCAACAATCTCAGCAAATCAGTGTTTTATACGGTGAAAGTAATGAAATAACAGAACTATATAACTCCTCAATCATACGGATGTACTTTCGCATCTTAACCTATTTGGAGGCGTTTCAATTATGGGTGATTGACAGCGAGGGCGTCCCTGTCAAATCATTTGGTTATCATTCTGTCGTTGCTGCCAAGCGGCCGTGCCAAGGTAAAAGATCGCTAAGTACGAACAAAGGAATATATCAACACACATACAATATATCAACACACATACGTCAAAGGAACTACAGAGTAATTTAGTACACGGCCTCTATCCTGGAAAGTGTGCAGAGAATCCAAGGAAATCACTGTTATGGTATTTTGCATACTTCGTTTTGCGAAATTTTCCTGCGAAGTTTACGAGTGCATGCTTACAAAAGTTTGAGTTCTGCACTTTTCAAATCTACCCCTCTTAAAATCAGCATCATCAAAACATTTGGATTTTGTTTTTATTTAGGGTGCGATGATTTTATAACAAATTTCCACGTATCTGTTGGGGAACCAGCTAGTATCTATGATAATTTTGCTGGTGGGTGCTTTCGTTTGAATTTCTTTAATCATCTCATTTCTTTTAAAGAACTTCAAGCATAAAACTTTTCTAGTTTTTAGAAAAATTCGTGAAAAAATTTCCTTACGCGAAGTAAGCCAGCAAAATGCGCATAAAGAATAGCTTGTTCTCCAACCGATAAATGATAATATTATAATAAAATAAGATAAAATTAGCTAGATTGTTTTAAAAGTTTTAAATAAAACTGCAATAGTTGAATTTTATTTAAAGCCAGTTAGCTTTAGCAGAAGATTTTAGGCTCAGCTTATGTCGACACAAAAAATAATTTTAATAATAAAATTGCAGTACCAAATTTGAAAAACTTAAAAAAGAAAAATTGCTAACCAAGTTTTCCAAAAAGAAGCCGCCAAAATTAAAAACAATTTTTGTTTATGTCTGTATTTTCAAATAGATTATTTCTTAATAAAAACTAACAAACATTAAAGATAAATATGTTTATTAAAGTATGAGTTTAATTTTATTTCACAACTTTGGCTATTTATTGCTTTATAGGCATTAAATTAAAACCTTTCAAGATAATGCGAAATAGTAGTTAAAGTTTTATTTGCAAACAAAAAAAATGATCACTTAATTTTTACGGCAATTTTATCTTAATGTATTCGATTTCTTTTTCTCACCATTTTTGTTTTTTTTAAAAATGAATTTATTAAAATGTTTGTTTGATAAAATTAAACAAAAAAACCTCCCGCCTTACATTGACTTCGGTAATAAAGCAAACAACACAAATCTTAGGGGCAACATACTAAACTAAATCATTGGTAAAACAGTAGCATTATTAATGTCTTTACACAGATTAACACCTAAAAGAAAAAAAATAACTTTAAGAAAAATCACGCTGACAGACAGATAAATAGTCAGATAGACAGATATCAACAATAAATGTTATATAAAGTGCATTTTTTGTTTTCGCTTTAACAAAACATTAATACTGTGATAAAAGGAAATATAAAACAACCAACACCAGCAGCAGCAACCACAACAACAACAGCAAACGAAATAATAAACAACAAAATTAATTAGTTAATTGGTCACACTTTTGATATGCTGCAGTTCAAATGTTCAGCAACAATGTTTGCGCTGGTGTTGAATTTTTAATACCTTCCCACTCATTATTGAATTTTTCGGTCTATTTTTTTGTGTTTCGTTTTTGTTTCCATTACAATTGTTAGACAAAAGAATAGAAATACTTCGCGCTTACACTGGGTAATAGAATAAATTGTGTTTAGCAACCGAAAATTGCTTTAGTTTTCGCTTTGTTGTTACAAAGTGTCAGCTGAAAATCTTAAAATGGCAAAATAACAAAAATCCACGAACAAATATTTTGCATGTTTTCTCAAATTCACACATGTATGTTGTCCGAAGAACTAAAGCGTTTTATAAATAATTACATTTGGATTTTTGGCCATTTAAATAATGGCACAGTGGGTGCAACAGCAAATGTAATGGAAAGTTTGGATGAACACAATTAACTACTAAATAGTAAAGTCCCAACGACTCTCTTATCAGATTTAATCGTAAGATCCGATATTCGTTGCTATTTTTTATTGGTACAAAATTCGGTCACATGGTTTTCTGATTGAATCGTACGACTTTGTAGGTTAGTAAATCACGGCCGTACTCTAAAATCAAATTTTTAAGAAAATAAATTGAAACTTTATAAACATAAGTTTTTCTTTGCAGATTTTTCCTACCAGTCACTTGTATAAACAATTTGCAGAAATCCATTTATGTTCTAATAACTCTTAGTCCCTAGTAACAAAGTCGTATAAAAATAGGTCTAAAAAGTGAATTTCATTCCAACTGTTACATAAATATTTTTGTCCACATTGTTGTGTTAATGGGACGAAGGAGAGACAAAATAAATAAAAATTAATCATGTAATAAATAATTTAAACTTCTACATGCCAGTGCCTGCTTGCATATTTAAGTGGAATATACTTAAGCAATAATCAAGTTAAAAAGGGCCTAACTGGAGAGTTTTAGAAAATGTACGCTAAATTAATTTTTGGTATTAAACATAAATCTAAAATTAATAAAAACTTAAACAAATTTATACTTTACCTACGACTACTATAGTTTATACTCTTTAATATTCAAATACTTTCGCAAAGAATATTCAGAAATGTAATAGTCAAACAGTAGAATCGAATCGTAAATATCCTGCACAAGCCTGGAAACGCTTTAACGTAAAAGTTCTCCAGTTACCTGGTGTCTTAGGAAAATCGGTTTCAATGATTTAATGTAAGGGGGGATATGGAAGCAGACCTCTAAATTTATGGGCCTCCTTTCGATTCCTTTCCTTTCTTGAATTGATTTTAGGTAACCCATTTGTAATTTACGAGTAAAATACTCTCATTCGAGTCTCGTGCTACCACTAGAATTCACTTCCGACTGTCAACTGTGACTGTCGGCCTTCCTCCTTATCATAAAGTCTGTTTAAATTACTCCCATCTCCTTAGACATACTTCCACCTCTTGCGGGGTTTGATTGTCCATCCGTATTGAAATCTCATGGTTCAACGCCTTAGAAGTACCTTTACGGATTAACCCGTCTATCCCTCGCAAGGCAGTCTTGTCCATCTCTTCCGAGCTCCTACCTTGGCTAAAAACCGGAGTTTCCTGATTCATACCTGTAATGGCGATATGTCCACCTACACAGAGCTCCATATACACGGGTTAGTCTTTATTAAAACTGGAGATCGACTTGTATCCAGAGCTCGCATACTAGAGGAAACCCCCAGACTCCATGCAGGCGTGGAGGTATATGTCAGAACTTTTCACAGTGCACTCAGTTACTGGAAGCGATTCTTTGTGCCTGCCAGTTGCCGGCCTTGTAAATATTTATTTATTTGCCATCTTATCACTTAAAGAATTTCATTCCTCTTTTGAAAAGTTAAAGTGTCAGTTTCAAGTAAATTATTCACTGAATAATCTCTTGACCAACGTTGTAGAAATGGGTAAGCTCTGCGTCTTGCGAATTTATAACATAATTTTATAAACTTCCAAATTTAACCACCATTTTATACATACATTTCATCACAATAACCAATTTATCTGCCTTTGAGGTAGCTCTTACCAACATTATTTTTGCTCTTAGGTTCGGCACAAATATGGTTTTTGGAAAGTAAGCTAACTTGCAATATTCCACTGAAAGGAGATGTAGCATTTATAACATAGAGGACATATGGCACGATTGCATTTTTTGCTACAGCATGCATTTCAATATCGCTATAAGAACTTCTTCTATTTGTGTCCCATCGTTATGTCGCATTAAAGTACTATGGGCCGTGAGAACACTACTTTTAATATTGCACAGATGAAACAACATAAATCTTTGAACACACTTTCTTTCAAACAGTACCTTTGCTTAACTATATATGTAAGTAGATCTTCTTCTTGTCCTTTTGACTAATAACGATGCACACTCGAAGTGATGATTGCCTGTACGCCCATGCTTCCATTTGTACGTTAGCGATCTCCAGAGCAGTATATCCATTTATTTCCAAGAAATATCTGGAAAAATATAAAACAATGAGTTTTATTTTTACTCAAGGCTTTAACGACGAATCATATTCAAATAAAACACAAGCACATACATACACTATTTGTTAATTACATTTGAAAATCAATATTTTTCTTCTTAACAGAAGTTAGAGTTGCTCGTGAGTGTTTTAATGAAATGTGTAGAAGTTTTATTGTTAGCATTTTTGTTCCACCATTTTTTCATTTTGATAATTTTAAAAACGGCTTATAAGTCCTTTTCTAACTGTAGCAATCAACTTGTTTAGGAATTCGTTAAGAACACAAAAACAAAAATGAATAAAAATAAAAATTCTCGGCACGTGTATTTGATTTTTATTCATCAACAAATGTCTCTCTAATAATAATAAAAAGAGATTTGTTGTAAATACACAAATAGCAATGAAAATATTTATTCAAATGTAAACATTTGCACGTACGTACACACACATACACACATAAACGTCTCCTCTTAGAAAAATATACCTTGACAAAATGTATGTTCAAATGCAACGTTACATTTGCAAATATTCACAATGAGAAATGTTTTCTGGATCGAACAGAAGATGGAAAATAAGCTATACTTTATAATTTAAGCTCGAAATACCGAGCAAGAAGCCTTGACTGTAAAATAATTTCGTACTACTCTCTATTATGGTGCAATTCGGCTAAGATTTAGCTCCCCCATGATATTCACATTTAACAAGTGTCTAACCGCGGTCCTGAGCCTTATGCTAGAAAGTGCGGGATATTCTTACACAATGTACACCTCTTTCTCAGGGGTATCTTTGGAGATTGATACGTGCACCATTTCCGAAACTCCGTGCTTTTCCACCGTGGAGTTGGACTTCTCTCTGCTATACTTATTTAGCTAGATTCTTAGCGGAGACTGCAAGCTGTTACCGCCCGCCACCTCCAAGTTCTTTGCTCTCTTTCATTTCACTTTTGAGAGAATTATTTTCTTCCTCTATTTCTAACTTAAAGTCAGTCAATGAAGTTTTTCACATACTACAACAAACTATATATTTCATGGTAAATACAATCAAAAGAGAAAAAGTACTTTTTATTTTGTTTGCTGAATAACTAAACACGTATTTGACACGCTTTTATATTCTAGGAAAATTTCATACAATTTGCCTGCAAAAAAAACGAAACAAGGAAATCAATGTGACACAACTCATGGGTTTTAAATAATAAAGAGCTCAATATTATGTTTTAGATTATTTATGTTTGGAACAAGCCCCTAAGCCGTGTGTGTTGGTTTCTTTAGTTAATCGTTTCATTTTCTTGTAGGCCTTAATAATTTCTAACTTTATTTCTAGTTAATTTTATTCGTAATAAATTAAAGATTTGCACATTTGAAAATTAGATTAACATTCTCAAAAAACATAAATAGAAACATAAGTCTGTAGGAGTATGAGAGAAGTTAGTGAGTGAATGCTTTCAACTAAGGCACCCTATGCGGAACGCATTTCGCGTTCATTCCAATTCGGTTACAGTTTCTGAAATATTAATTAAATAAATTTTATTATATTTCTTTGACTTTTTAATTGAACTTTAGTTCAATAATTTTCATGAACTAGGTCTTTTTATAAAATTCTTTTAATGAAACAATTTCACTTATTATTTTCAATATTTCGCTACGCCTTTGTGTAGCATAATCAGGACACAAATTATTTAATTAATTTTCAATTAATAACGAATGAATTAAGGAACATTTTTTCATAATAGAGAGAACATACTAACCTGTTTCTTTCCTTCTTTCAAAATCCTTGGCATCGTTTTTTAATTTCCACTGCTCATTGCTTCCATCGGCCTAGTTTTTCGGGAATATAATAAATCTAATTAAATATTAAATACGCATACAACTCGCTCCATGTGATGGGTTAAGTGCTTTGACTAAGTTCTTGTTAAGGCTAATTTTAATTTCTTGCAGTGGAGAAGTTTTGTATTCGTTGCTCGAAATTAATACGACTCTCTAAAATATAGTATTACCAAGTTTGTTTTGAACATACAGCTTCGATGTTATTATTTCTTTAACAGAAAGATTTCCAACTGGAGCAAGCAGTTCCAGAAACTGAAGAAACGAATGATGTTTTCGTTTCTTGAATAAAGTGTTGCCCTGTTAAATTTAGGAATTGACTCGTCATTATTAGAGGTAAAATGTAAAATATGTTACATATTTTCTAGAAAAGAACACACAATAAATTGCATAAATGTGTTTCAAAAGGTATTTTAATTTCCTTTGTGATTGATGTGAGAGATGGCCCAGGGCGCGTTTACTTTATAGACACCAAGCATTCAAATGCCATAGGCAAGTTTGTGCTTTAGAGAAAAACCACGTAAGAAGGGCAAACGATTTGTGTTTAATGTCTAAAAAAAAGTGCTTATTAAGATTTTGTACGTATATACTGTTGTTAGTGTTAACATTCTTAACAGGTTTTTGTATAATTTATCAATAACTTTTCGTGTAAAAGTTTTTTTTAAACATATTTTCATAAAAAGATGATCAATTAATGAACAACGCCTGCTCAAAGATAAAAATTAGTCTTAATTATGATGATGGGGAATTATATAAAGTTACACTGTTTCCATAAGTAAAAGTAGTACCGTAAAAGTTTCTTTTATTTTCCCAAGACTAAAATCGAATAGGTAAACAAAATTTTATAAGAAATATAGCTGATGATTGTCTATTAAAGTAACAAAGGACCCAAACAGCAACTTAATTTAATTAAATTGGAACTCATTGTTGTTTTGATTGCAGCACTTTTAGAGTAAAAAATAAAGATAAGTAGCGTCATGTGCCATAATATGTGTTTAATTAAATACGAACACACGCGATGGCACAACGACTTGTTGAAAAAGTGTGTAGAAAATTATTGAAATTCCTGAAGTGTCATGTTCCATAATGATACCAATCGATGGTAACGGTAATAAATATTTTACACTAGGGTTAAAGGAAAATGCTTGATCAAAATTGCTATTAATGTTGCTAAGAAACATGTATAAAAAGCAGCAGCAGCCACTTTAATACTTAGAAAAGAAAAGTAGAGGATACAAAAAAATTATAATAAAATTCCGGGTACTTCAAATTTATTAAATTCAGATTATGTTTATGTAAAAATTCCCCATTAGTACAAAACAGTACCATTTCAAAATGCTGTCAATGTGAGTGCTGTCATATTTGTGATAGTGCTCTTTTCGCTTCTATCGTATTTTCATCAGTACCAGCATAGAAATAGCATAAAGGCATTAACGAAAAGAAAGTGTTGTTGTCTTGTGGCAGTAAATATTTTTAACGTTTGCTTCTGCTATTTGCGGGCCTATATAAGCTTTCAACAGCACAGTGACAGCAAAACCAATATATGTTTGAATGCAAAGTGAACTACAAACAGCCAAAACCGATCAACTCGGCTTGGTAAAAATATTATAAAACGTAGATTCTACAAATATGAACTCGTTCGTAGAGAAAACCAGAAGGCGGGGAAAAGCATTAATATTTTTTTCGTTATATTTTGAAAGATATTTGGGTTTGAATTTCTAAAGTTTTGTTCTTGGCCTTAATCTGAATGTATTTTTTTAATATTCCGTAGTAAATAAGAAAAAAACTATTTGGTTATAATACCACATTATTTTCTTTAAGTTTGAAATTAACATATAAACATCACTTTATGTTACCTCAATGTGCTTGCTCAAAATAAACATTTTAAAATAATTTTATAATACTCACCGATATTGCAAAAACAAAGCCTTGTTGTTAAACATTTTCCTAAAAGATTTATTGCAAAATTACATTTGTTTGAAAAGAAGAGCATCAAATGTTCTTGTTAATAAAATTTAATGTAAAGAAAATGTATCTGTATCGAAAGAAGTGCCTCTTAAGTCATCAACGTGTTTATATAACTTTAAGGGAAATGGTGTCCCCTTATAAAAAAAAAAAATAAATAAAGAAATTGTTGCCTATTTCTATTAATATTTTTCAGCAAATCCTATTAAATCGTTCAGCATAACTAATTGTATTTTATTGGTTTTAGCATAAAAACATACACCGTCACTGTTTTCAAGCTTTTTATTTTTGAAACAAACAAATTTTTACATGATTTTCTTGGAAAAATAAACTTTCTGTTGCCAAGAGAAAACTACAAGAGAGTAGACGAGACTAGATAATTATGTCATGAAGGAGAAATTGTGTTTAAGTATTATATCAAATCATTAACTTCATTCGTGTTTAATAATTTAAATCATTATTGGTGATTATTTAAACATTTTCCACCCACACAAAAAGAATATTTTTGTCAAATTTTTGTTTATCGATTTTTATTATTTTGCACGAATTATTTTGTGAAACGTTTCACTTGAAAAAGTTGTACGTTTTATCTCTTTTGTGTACGATTTAGTGACTGGTAATTTCTGAAATTTAAATGAAGATGTTTTCAAGCGAAAAGAGGCTTTGTTTGTGTTTTTTTTTCTTTTAAATAATAACTTAATTTTGTGCGGAACTTAAAGCAATTTACAGAATCACTATGGGATGGATACCTGGATATAAAAACTACTTTAAACGGCCCTCTATGATTCAAATTAATAAAAAAGATGTGTGAAATTAATATAATTAGAGAATTTTGTAGAATACATTTTTCTATTCGATATAAAGTTTATCAAATCGATACATTTTCATAATAGATAAATAAATATTATGTAGATAATACATGTTATCGATAACACTTTTTAAAAAAATGATATTTATTACCAATTTTTTTTATAGAGACGTTGAACAAACAATAAATTTTTTATAGAAAATTTAAGTTATCGATAAATTTTCTGTCGGTAACAAAAGATGCCGACCAAGAAAATATTTTAAGTTTACGATACAATTTTTATGAAAATATTTAACTTTCGATAACTTTCTATAGAAATTTGAATTTAATGAATCATTTTGAGTAGCCAAAATTATTGGAAACTATTGTTGTAGAAAATAAATATTTTCAATAAGTTTTTGTTATTATTTTACTTTTTAATAAATTTTTTTTAAATATTAATTATCGATACATTTTCTCTAGAATATTTAAGTATTGATAAATTTTCTGACGCTAACGATAATATATCTCTTGATTTAAAAAGCAGATGCTAAAATTATGGAACATTTATTTATAGAAACCCCAAATTTTCTACACAAAATTAAATTATTAACGATAACTTTTCTCTGGCAAATAAGATATTAGTTAGGAAAAAAAGGTCTCGGTCAAAATTATGGAAAATTTATTATGTAAAAAATTTAAGTGTCCAAAATCTTTTCTATAGTTATCGATCAATTTTTGTTTTATTTTCATAAACTTTATATAACAAAATTTAACAAATCGAATCTATTCTGCACCACGTTTCGGTAATTGATAAGTTTTTACTTAAATAATAATAACTATAAGAAAAACGCTGTCGATAAATTTTCTGTGGGTAAGATACATTTTCGATAATTTCCTAAAAAAATTAAAGTTATCGATATTTTTTCACTTTTAATTGATTTTTTATTTAAGAATTTTATTGTAGTAATCGATGAGTTTTATATTATCGAACAAGTGGAAAAGTTTTACTAACAATAAAAACCCCCCAAACAGCCCCGAAAAACTGACCGAAAATAAATTGTCTTATTCAACAATTTTAAACACAAAAATGCTGGCAGGCTCCACAAACTACTTTCAGAAGAGATACGAATCTTTTGGAATCTTCTGAAGTAATTTTAAATAAATATAACTGCGAAACCGTCCTTCACATCCTTTTTCATCTAAAAGTGAAATAATATTTTATTGAAAGCAAAAAAATTCTTATTTCGAGCCTAATGAAATATTAATAAATAAAACCTTTGTAAACACCTTCTTAAACTTTGTTTCAAGAAAATTAAAAAGCAGAAACTCCTCAACGCGAAATATTAAGAAAATTTATTTCTCACCATTTAGTTGCTAAAGCACAATCAAACAGACGGACAGACAGGCGGAGGGACACATGGAGCAACGCAACATAAAAAATTGCATATTAAATAAGTACCTTAAGTACAACCCAAAATTATCACAATAGGGCATCATCAGTATTAAGATAAAATAATGAAAATAAAATCCCAAAAAAAAAAGCAAAACAAACAATCACCAATAACAAATTTGCTCTGACAATGTACCAACATATAAACTGCATTCACACACTCTTACTAAACAACATACAACAATCACCAACTACAACGTTTTCCAGTGATCAACATAAGCAAAAGCAATATTTGTTGCCGCCACATTGAAACAGAATCAAAAAAGTATACGAAATACCGAAATCTTTATAAAAGATCCTAAAACTTATAAAGTATTTTTTTCTGGAAACTAAAAATACTACAGTAATTTTATTAATCAGTCATATACGAAAATACGCTTCGCTACACAGTAACGTTTTGTAAAACCCATATTGTCGGCATGTAGAGCAATAAAGCAGAAATATAAAACTTATTTGATCAAAAAGTTGCACCTTGAAATGTACAAGTCTTGCAAAAGAGGACACTGAATTTATCCAAACATTTCCAAACTTCCAACTGCCTCTACACTCTCTTGATATTTAACAGCATAATTACTAGTGTGTAAAACATGAGCTGAGAAATAGCTATAGTAGAGTAGTGATACGATTTTGTTGTTATATTACTGTTAAAAATTATTTATATAATTAAGTTGATTTATTTATGATTTTGCTATGCTTGAACTATAGTTTATAGGAATGCAACAAAAGCAGCAACAGCACAAATATGCCAGCAACCCATTGCCAGCGTTGTGAAGTGATAAAAGAACCATGCTTGACACAAATAGGGAATTTTAATTAATTTTCAAGCACCAGGAATTATGTTTTAGTTTTTTATTTATACTTTAGTTTTCTTAACCAAATTTTAATACAGGAAAAAAAGCAAGCCTTACTTATTAGAATTTATGACTGGACAATACGAACATGTTCGCCTACTGATTTTGCTTAAGATTTTCCAGTATAGCCTAAAAAAATGGACAAATAGCAAGAGCAAGAAAAGTGACAGCAAACATTTGGAATATCTATTTTAACAGCATAAGAACAGCAAACGCAATATATAAATATTTTGCTTTTCCTGCTGCTGTTTAGGATTAAGTTTTTATAAATTTCAGTTTGCTTTTAGCGTGCTGTTAAAAAATGATTGCAACATATAACAGCGCTGTGTTTGCTGTCATATGTTAACAGTTGATGTTGATACTGAACTTGGCACATAGCCGCAACCTATTTCGAAAATTCATTCGAAAAATCTTCATTTTAATACAACCTTCATAGTAGCACTAATAGCAATTTTTATCTAGCATTTTTTTTAAACTTTGCTAATTACAGTTGGAACCACTGCCGACAGCCAAATCAAAGGGAGCAGACAACCAATTATAATTACACGTCTGTCGGCGTTATATAAAAACCGTTGGATTAGTTCGTTTTAAACATATGTCAGGTACCAAATATTTTAAAGGGAAACTTATGAAGCTAAAATTGTAAATGTCCGGAAAATTAAGTTTTAGTATAATTTTATAATAAAAGTTTTTTTTTAATAAAAATTGGAATAGTACAAAAGCTAGTCAGTTCAAAAATCAATTGTCACCTCGTCACATCTATGAATGTTACATTTATAATTAGCAAACCGTTAAATTTTTTTCTTTCTTAACTTTCTCTGTCACGAAAGGAGAGACAAGTATAAAAATATTGCATGTAGCGCAATTCCCAAAAAAAAACGAGCAAAATTAAAATTATTATAAAAATCATCATAAAGAATATTGATCGCTATCATTGAATTGCATTTATAAGTATTTGTTTGTTTAAGCTGTTGGTGGTTGTTAGTCTCCTCTAAAGATGAAGATGAGGACACAGCGATGATCACCATCATCATCATCATCATAGTCATCTATATTGTGATCAAGCTAAACTATGTAAACATCAAAATAATCTAAAATATTTGTATTCGTACAATAAAAAAAAGAAGATTGCTATGATTTCCTTTGCTCAAGTATCTTTTAAAATTGTTATTGTTGTTTGTGCTGCAGATCTTTTAAAGCAAGAAACACATTATGCATTGGCAGAAGTATTCGCAGCAGTTAAATAAACCATCGACTGACTATTCATTCCTCGCTTGCTCTCTCACCGTGTTTCTGTCGAAGATTACCAGTATGGATTACAATAATTTAACATCATCATAATAAAACAATCAACGCATATAAACCCACGATGTAAAATGATTGTTTGGATGTTTGTTTGTTTGTTGGCTTGTTTGTTTGTATGGCTGTGTGTGTCTGTTTGTTGTAGTGCGCATGAGGCCGCGTGCTAAATGCAGATGTATCGGCAAAAGAGGAAATTTCGTTTAAAGTTTTCATCAAGCACAGTGGAAAAAATTATGGGAGAAAATGTTTAGAACTATTTCCAAAGTCCACAGTGTGATTTTATTATCGTATAATTTGTCTAATTTTTGACACAGAACGAAGACATGGACGTAGTGTAACAAGAAACCGATTTTAAATCTTTAGGTCCGGTGTGGTAAAGCAAGTCGATCATATAGTCCGATTTGCATATTTTATTATGAACAAAATGTGTTTTGTGAGACTTATATTAGCACAAAATATATAAGTACTAAGCTTTAAAATTAATTTAGGCTGCAACAATCCATAGCCTTTTCTTAGCTTTCATATTATACAAATATCCGTAATGTCAGAAAGCCAAGCAACTCTAAAGAATCCATTATCATATAAAGTGAGTCTGGTGCCTGTAATCAAATTACATTACGCTGGGTACCTGGTTCAGCGGGTCATACCTTTCTTTGGAATAAGTAATTGATATACTATTAAAAAAACTAGTGCCTGGATTGAATGGCAATTAGCTTGGTACTAGAGAGCTATTTCCGACCTCAAGAGAAAACAATGCGCTCAGGATATGTAGATTTTGCGACCTGCAGCCGTATTCTGTAAGTCGCTTAAGCTTAATCTCCATCGCTTAAAATATCTAAAATTAATTTAGAGATTTTTAGCTACAAATGCAATTCTATAACGAGCATTGCTAAATTTAGCTATTTCTTGAAAATTAAATTCGCCGTATTTTTGGCGTTTGTTGTCATCGCTAAAATTCTCCTATTTTGTATTCTCTAACAACTAAAGAGCTGTTATTTGTCTCCTAAATGCTTAATTTTTAGCAATAAATATTTTGTGTTGCTAAAAAGTAAGTGCAATGTAAATATTTTGTAATTAAAATTTTTTTGAGATTCTTTTAATTGTATTTATCATGGAGGAAGTAAGCAAAAGAATTATAAAATAACAAAAGTACGCGCTTATACAATATATGGAGGAGCATGCAGAATTTGCGCACGATAGGTAAAATAATCTTTTAAAAAAACTTATTTTAGCAAATTAGCTACGGCGAAAATAGTAAATTTTAGCTAAGAGATTAGAGTTACAGAATACAAATTTAGCGATTTCGCTAAAATATTCGCCCACATTTATTTTTAGCATTTTAGCGATCGAGATAGAAAATTAGCTACGAGAATTACAGAATACGGCTGCTGGATAATTAAACATCTGAGAACATTCTTTGCGGTCATACAGCTCTCAATGCTGTAAACGACTAAAGTTTCTAATTAATTCAATTAGTTATCTATTCACTGTGCATTTATATATTTTTGAAGTAAAGAAGTAATGGAAAGAAAAAATAAAACAACAACACTTTTAATCACAGGCCACACTGCGTCAACTTATTAGTGAATCAAGAGATTTAAATATCTGACCACCAATGAACATCCTCTCCTGTGTGCGCCCAAGTAGCACCGACCCATGTATGAAAGTATGGAATTTGTATGTAATTTTTCCCGTATTTTAGCTACAAACCGGTATATACTGCTACCCTAATCACAAAAAAAAGAATCATTTTTATTGAAGGTGCCACGCCCACCTTGCATCCATTTTTGCTAGTTTATGCGGACTTATAAAGTAATTAATACAAAATTTGATCACTCCTGCTGTGATAGTTCTGGAGAGCATCACGAGATGCAGCCACGATAGAAAATGAAGAAGAAGCGAAGCCAAATTATCAATATTTATTTTTAACTGGATTTAAAAAAGATATTCTATTTAAATTTTTGTAATTTTAAAATGGATTACAGTTGCCTAACTTGGTTTTATTAATTTATTTTCTGCACATCTTTTATATTTGGAGCCACTGTGCACTAAACATTTATTACATTTAAACACACACAAATATTTCAAGGAAGATGATGATAATGGGCGCCAAGATCCTTTGTATGTTTTTGTAGTTTAACACGAGCTTTTCATTCAATTGATATTTAAGCGCTGCAATACTGCACACACCCCCAAACGAACACAATAAGAGCTGTAAACTACAAAACTTTAAAGAAGGTGGCAAAAGTTTCTGCTGGCTTTTTAAATTTCAAATATACGAGTATCAATAGGTAACAGAGTTTTGAATAATTTTACGATGAACTAGTGGTCCAAATGATAAATCCTATTCTGACGTAATTCTGAATTTTTTCTTTTATCAATTTAAAACTATTAGTTCAAGTTCTTAAGGAATAACGGTTGCAAACTTTGTCCAGTTAAATTGAAGTATCTTTGTTTCGTATCGCCTGTCGCTACAATTATGGTTTTGGGCACAAACAATTACCCTTGAATGTTTTTCACTTTTTTATTTTTTTTTCATACGAAGATTAAGCAAATATTGTACGTTCATATTTAAACACACATCTAGGGAGACTTACTCGTACATATGTTTATACTACTTTATTGTTGTTAATGTTTCCAGTATCAGGTCTACCCGAAAAAAAGAAACAGCAACGTTCAATTTTACACACAACTCTGCGTACTGATTTCTGCATGTACGATGCCACGTTAAATTGAGAGGTCACTTGTTGCAGATGCAGTTGTTGTTGGCATGTAATATTGCATACAAATTTGTTTGAACTGAACTGTGTTCTGTGGTGAACCGAAAGAAGATGAAAAAAGAAATACAAAATGAAAATTTCCTTTGCAACTTTTATTTAAAATTTTTTCTGTATTTTATAAATTTTTGCTCAAAGTAAATGTAAAACGATGAGTACTTAGAATGTCTTAAGTAATATTTGTATAGACATACATATGCATATGTATATATGTGGTTTTTGTTGCTATTGTTGAAGATTTTTTGTGGTTATTTTTATAAACACATTTTAGTTGTGAGCGCCAAAGTAATTGATGTGCTCGCCTGACCTGTAGGAGTTTTTAAATCACAGATTATCTACAGCAGACAATTGCTAGCTTGAGCATTCTACAGATACGCCTCTATTTGTTATATATATGTGTGTGTATATTTATATTTCTTGATAATATTTGTTGCTAATATCACAATTTGTTCATATCCTGAATTGATGCTTTTTTTTTTTTTTTGGATTGGATTTTCCCTGCTAAAGCTTGCATTTATTATTGTCCTCTTTATACACCCGCTACAAAGAATAAAATTTAAGAATTTTATTAACAATTCTACCCGCTATTATATACACACTTTTACTTACAAATGGTAACTTATTGTTTTCTGGTTCAAACATGCGTAATTAAAATTTATTTTGTTTTAAAAGCTTTAGTACGTTCAACAGATAAGCAATTCTTTTTCTTTATGAATATAGATAGAGATCTAAAAGGAAGTGGATTACAGATCTTTTTGAACAATTGAAAATAAGTTTTAATTTAAAACGAATTTAAGAAAACAAAACATATAAAATTATTCATTCAAAGATAACGAAAGAATTAAGCAACAAACTTTACAGTTGAGTTATAAAATATTTAAATTAAACAAGTAAGGGCGCTACATATGTTTGGCTGTGCAGGGTATAAACTGCACAAAAGTATGAACTTCTAAAAATGTACTACAAATTTTAACGGTGCAAAGTATTGTTTGAGATACATATTTAATTTTAGCCTACAGCTTTAGTCGTATTATTTACATTTAAACTCGCTTTAATATAAGCATTTTCGATCAGTTATCAATAAAATTTTCTCATATTTGATAAAACTTAGTATCTTCTTAGTATGTTCATCAAATATTTATTTTTGCAAATTTTTAGCGAAACTGCCAAATTTTAGTGAAATTAGAACTTCGTTTTGAAATTTTAAAGTTTGGTGAATTTTTGGTTTTGTTGTATTTTTGGTCAAATTTCGGTTGTATATTATTAAATATTAACTTTTTTGCAATTAAATTCTTTTTATTTTAGTTTTTCTTTTTTATATTAAATTTTCGAATTTCTGAATTTTCGATTTCTTGGAATATTATGGCATTTTGTAGTTTGCAATTGTTGAACTAAAGTTTGGTGTTGTGTTGAATTTCGTCATTTTTGTGAATTCCTAAATAATGGTAAAATTTCTTTTTTTGTTTGCATATTTGAGATTAATAGCAATTAATCAATAAAATTTATAATTTTTATGATTTTAAAATATGTTGGTGAATTTTTTTTGTGGTATTTTAATTCTTTTTTGAGAATTCACTAATTGCGGTTAATTTTTGGTGTTTGTTGTTATATGTTTGTTGAACATCGAGTTTGATAAAAATTATATTCTACCTTTTCGGCAAAATTGCAAAATTCTTGTGAAATTTAACTTTTTTGAAGAGTATTAAAAATTTATTGAATTATAGAATTATGATATTTTGAAAAAAAATTTAATCCCATTTTTCGATTTTGTGGTGAATTTAAAATTTTTGCATAATTCCGAATTTTTGAAATTTGTTTGTGAAAGTTCACTTTTCTTTTTTTCATAGCGAATTTGGTAAGCATTCAGAATATATTAATCTTATGGGCTTATGTGTGAACGTTATCCCGCAAAAGTAAAAGTATCAAAAAACCCCAGAAAAAGGGCTTTTGGGCAAATACCAAAAAGCTCACTGAATCAGTGGTGCAAGTTTAAAATCATAGGCCGGCAGAAAGTTGATTTCAACATCGTACAGGCTGACAGACGGACAAACTGGCATCGTTAATTGAACTTCCCTACCTGAAAGCATCCAGGTTATATATACGACATACGTCTAATACACTCTTTTCATTTTTGTGAAGAGTACAAAAAGCCTAATAGTAATAATAAAACGTAAATAGTAGAATAAAATGTTAGTCTTCAACAAAACGTTTGCGATTTACTTATCAAATATAATTTTATGGAAATGTCATGGGATCAATATAGGAACATGATCATGTCACGTAAAACTCCTTCCTGACAGCTCCAACTTTGAATTTATTTATTTTTTTTTGACAAATCGGAATGGTTTAGGTGGGCCTGACGTATTGACGAAACAGCTACTGCCTATGAAGATGCAGATGTGACAACGAGAACGTACCAAACGTTTAAAGAAAGCGTTTTCAACGATAATTTCAAAATAACTATCTAAAATAACGTAGCCAAAAAAACTAAAACTTCGGTCGGTTTTAATTGTAAAAATAAGAGGGAGATTACATTCTTTTTCAGGGATAAAACAGTACATTGTTCAATAATATTCTGTTGTGTATGGGAATTTTTAGCTTTTAACTTAAAGCTCAAGTTAAAATATTAAGGCCCACATCATAACTTCTATCAACAGCTTCATAAACATTTCCTTTCTCTTGCATTATCGCCTTGCTCAATGTCAGATATTTCGTAATTTTTATTTTTATTAATTTAAATATTAAATTTCCCACGAATTTGCTAATTTTACTTACAACACTTTTGCTTCTAATTCAGTGCAAATGTTTTTATTTTTCTTTTATTTGTGGTTATTTTCTGTATGCTGAGGCAACAACAATTGCATGAATTATAATCATTAAAAACAATGCAGCAGCCACATTTGACGCTACATTAAAAACCGTTAATCAAAAAAAAAAAAAAAATGGCGTCAATACGCCAATAAGACAATAAACATTAGAAATAAATGAGAAAAATAATAAAAATTGCTTGTTAATATTGACAACACAGAACCGTAAACAAAACACATAAAACAAATTTATTTAACAAATACTTGTTGTAATTGTGCTGTTGTTGCAATAATGGCCAATAGGAATTCAATTCAAATGAGCTGCAAATATATCGACACAACTGACTACTCGCATTGCTACAAATAGAAATAATAAGAAACAGCAATGGTCACCGTTTGCTTGAATGGCTTAAAGGCAAATTAGTAATTAGTTGTAGTAGTGAGTTGATTAAATTTAACATTGTACGAGTATTGAAGAACAAACGGCAGGAGCGAACAGTGGGCATAGCATGGTGGTCAAGTTTAAAAAGAATATACATGAAAGACTTTTTTCAAATTATAGAAACATTTTCAATGACTAAAAAGCTGTATTCAAATTTAAAGGGTGTATTTTTTGATTCCTGGTTTGATGTAGAATTTTGTTTTATTTTTAGGTAAAACATGATATTTTCCTCCAAGTCCATTTTTACACACAAAACATTTTACGAATTTAAGAAATTATTTATTTTCGTTAAAAAGCTCAAGCTAGATTGGCTTAAAAGCTTCGTATCTAAGACAATTTGTTTTTAAACTTACCGTAACAGGAAACATTCTTGCCCATTTAAATTCATATATGTATTCAAACTAAGATTTAAACGTGTTGTAATAAACAGCTTTTTAGTTTATAATAATTTTAAAATCGAAACCTTCTATACAAACAGAGCGCGTCGTGGAATAGTTGATTTATAGTAAAAGCTTTTTTCTCAAAAAAATAGTTTAATAGCAACAAAATTTAATTTCAAATCAACGTATTTGTGTATAAGTTTATTCACAAATTCTTTCTAAATAATTTTTACTAAAAAGCTTTCGCAATTAAAAATAAGCTTAATATTTAAAATGGCTTCCTTCACTACAGCTTTAAAAACAGGATTATCGGCGAAAATATTTAATAGCAAAACAAGCATCCTTTCCAAGAAACAAAAACTCCAAGCTTTTTTGCTTTAAAGCTTTAGCTGTAAAAATTTCCAATTAGTCTTTAAAAGCTTTTTCAATAAGTAAATGTTTTTTGTTTTTCATTAAAACTCAAAACAAAGTAACTTCTTTAAGTAGCTCCCGGAAGCGGTCTTCTTCTGTGTTTTACATAGGAATTTATTAAATTTTTCCAAAGCTCTTACTAAGTCGTCCTTTAACATCAAAGCTCTTCATCACAACTTCAACTTAAATACTGATCTGCTGTCGATAAGTAACATTTATTTCTTCAATCTAATCAGTCGTTCAGAAACAACTTACCTTGATTTTGTTCCACTGTTCACTCCATATATTAATCCAGCATTGAATTTAATTAATATCAGCATACAATATTAAAAGCAGTTTCCATAACAGTGTCAAATTTTATGTATTTCTATTCCATATTGCTTGAGCTCTTAATTCACGACATTGTTCAACATAATAAAATTAGAATAATTTTAAAATAATAATTACAACCGATGCAAATATTGCATATACTCTCATTTAATAAACACTGTAATTAGATGATTTGTATGTATTCGGGGCACGTTCAATACAATGTAGTGTTTAATCCGAGCACAGTGGTAAGTGTGTGTGTGCTTGTTTATGTGTCGCAGCACAGCACGACGAGCTGTTCCAACATTTGTTCATATTAATAATTTTATTAAAACAAATTTATTTGTGTTTTTGATTTGTGTTGAGTTCTTTCAATATTTAGTTTTTTTTTCATTTTCAGTTGTAATAGTTTCTGTACAAGACTCTTTCTCATAAACACATGTGTTTTATTTAAACGATTTTTTCTTCTCTTGTGGTTGGCTGACTCGATGGGTTGTAATCCAACAACCACGGGGGCCACTTCTTCTTTGTGTTGGGGTTTTGCTGTTGTTGGTGTTCTGTGGCTCTTTCCTTTTTTTGGAATACAGATTGTGTAACAATGATGAATATAGACTTGCATTTATTGCAATCTTTTTTTTTTGGTTGTAGACTTTTAAGGCGTTTTTTGCTATTTTTTTTTTTTTTTTTTGCATTAAACAATTGTGCGCTTTAGACGAAAATCCTTGCGGAAAAGCTTAGAAAGATACAACTACAAAGTTAACATCATGTGAAAAAAGCAAATATTGTTAATGCTATTTTATGTTGTAATCTTTACGAGATCACAAAGACCACCATTGGTGGCTAAATTTTTTTTCCTTTTTGGCGATTTCTTTTATTTCGGAAAAACAAGTTAAAATAATGGTAATACTGGGATTATGCTTGTTTGTTTTTTTATTGCTAAAAATTTTAGGCGAAAGAGGCCCTTTTTGTGAGAAATTTTTGTTGTTTTATAAAAAAATTTTATAAGCAAGACTTTGAACATTTTACGTTGCTAGAAGAGAAGCAGGATAAGCAGAATACAATTTTAGTAGTTTAGACAAAAACTACAAAGATAGTGTAAAGAACATACAAAAATGGTCCAAATTAACAATATCACTTCCAAAAACTCTAGTTTAGGTCTCTGAAATTGTAATCTAATTTTTAGCTTTTTTTTTTAAGTGGCCAAGTAAAATTATCTGGCTGTGCGACACCATAGAGATAATGAACTAACATCAGTCTCAATCATACGAGTTGTATTCTTGACAATAGAAAAGAGCAAATTCTAAGTTCATTGGACACATAGCATTTGATTTTCCTCTTTATACAGATCACACCCCATTATTCTAGTACTGCGCTGGTTGGTAGCGTAGTCTTAGCGTCGTCCACCGTCGTTAATAATTGTATTATCCCCGTCGCAATGCAATTTCGGCTTGTAGTGTAGCGAGGAGGCCAAAGCCGTGAAGGATAATTGTTCTTATCTCTAGTTATCTCGAACACCACTCTGGAGAGAAAACAACTCATGTACTGTAACTTTAGCAGCTGGGGAGAAAGCAGAATCGCTCCCTCTCTCTCTCTCGCTGTCTTTAGGATACGATGCAGATAAACCAGCTCTCGATGAGTAACCATAGGAGCGAGATAGTAGAAGCTGGTATAAGTCCTGCCTCCGGTTATAGTCTGAAGTTTAGCAATCAGGAGAGCAGACTTCTCGCGAATAGTAGCCTTAGTAGAACCAGGTAGAAGACTAATCCCTGTTGTGACTGCTACGCCTCTCACTATGGATAATCGGTGGATAAACCATCCCTCGAAGAGTACCGCCTGAAGCGAGATACTCGAACAAGGTAGAAGTCTAATCTGTAGTTGGTGCCACTATTTAATCTGGAATTTAACACTCAGGACAGAACCTTTCTCACGCCAATAGAAGTCGAATCTCTGTTGGGACTGTTATCCTCTCCGAAATATAGACTTCTCGGAAAGAGATAGCACACGAAGAGTAACCTCAGAAGAGATGTATTCCAGCCTGGTTTCAGTCCAACCATTGTCGGAACTACGACTCTCTCTGGAGTATAAAACTAAGGATAAAACCCCACGCATGAAGCATACATTTTGGCGATTAACAGAGCCAGGTAGAAGTATAACGCCTATTGGTACTACCATTTTCTTCGGAGTATATGTCGCGAAAACTTCATTTAGAAATATTACGGCGGAACTTGATGTCCCATTATGATCAGCGGACAGCGTTTTACGCAAGAGATATGAGATAGTGTTAATAGCAAAGTTTCAACAAAGCATCGGACCACCTAAGCCGTTTGACCAAAAGTCACTCAGAATATTAGTGTTCATCGTTTGTACAGTTTCTTTTGACGCTTTTCTGTTCCCACTAAAGTTACCATTTTTAGGAAAGCTTTTTGACACAAGTGAGTAGATAAAAGCGCACGAAGTAGAAGGGCATTCGACATGGGGCCTACGAACAGTGTTTTCGAAACTAAATGCAAGAAATAAAAAGAATCTTGCGAATTCTAGGCCTGGTTTTTGGTGTATCGCTTTCTGAATTACAAATACCCAGCCTTCCTTACTCCAAAAGATAGCGTCCATAATGTCCCGAACCATGAAAATATATTTAAATAATCGAGTTTCGAGCCAGGACTAAACATCCCAACTATGGTATATTATAAGCTTCATCAACTAGTCGGGACTGTTTAACTGCTTCTCCAAATACTCTGAAACAACCATAAAGCATAAAGCCATTAAGCCAAATTAGAAGCAGCACTGATATTTTACCTGCGTTAGAGAAGAAATTCTAATAAAAACTTCAAAATATCAAAGCAAATCAATAAACTAAAGAAGGATTTATATGTGTCAATCCGCTAAATTAATTCTCAGCAAAAACTGCAACAATTTATTTTATGTAAAACACAATTTTATGCCAAAACCAAAAAATTAAGCAACAAAAGAAATAAATAAAATTGAAAATCAAATAAAAATTAAATTAAAGTCACGCTTTTGATGGTGAATTGCACTTCATTTTTTTTCTCGCTTAATTCGTTTTTCGAAAAGTGACTCCTTTTTTTCTCAATTTTTTTTTCATTTAAACCAGCACCAACACCGTAATTGTGCACTTGTTATGCAACAAGTGAAGTAGTCGTGGCAATAATCAGCAGCAACTACTACAAACAACATTGAATAAATGAAAAACAATTTAAGTAGAAAATCTAAAAATTGTACAAACACAATGTAAATGTCTAAATGATTTTCATTTCTTTACGCCAGGCAGACAGAGATGGCGAAAAGAGAGACAAACGACTTGTACACAGGACATTTAATACGTAAATAAAAACAACAGCAGCAACAACAGCAACATTTAATGTACATACATCTATTTGCTGGTTGCTGTTGTTTAAATAAACATCAGTTAGAAAAAACAAAAAAATTTATTTTAACAGCAACAACTACAACACAACAAAATCTTGCTCCAGAACAGGGATGAGATGATGGTTACGTGAGTACGGGTTTGGTCGTCTGATCCCTCAAATTCAAAAATGCGCCTCAATCTCTTGAGTCCGTTGTTTATCGTTTCGTCAGTGAGGCCAAATCACCTTGACAAGTGACCATCATATCCAATTTACAATACTTTATTTCGTTAGAGCAATGAGCTCCGCACATTACACCGATTTTACGACATAGGTGTGGTCATTTTAAATAAACTCTTAAGTACATCTAATACCCAATCGCTGCAATCCAAGAAAGTATGCAAGTAATTTCCTGCCAAGCACAACAACCCCAACTTTGACAAACCCCAGTATGACGAATTTCGCGTCGTGAATTGGGTCTGCTCCCCTACAAAGTCCAACCAGTAGCTTAGGAGCAAGACCTTTTGCATGTCGATTGGGGTTTAAGGCCCCGATTTGGTCCGAATAAATATCTCTAGCGACGAGATGCATTTCTGGATGAATGGCTGTCCTGATACCTTCTGTATATGGGATAACGCGATTCACGAGATTCACGAAGTAATTGTGCGTCCACTACTGTTGGGGCGAATTTTGGTCCGGTAGCACTATTTTTCCGCACATCCCCGTAAACAATGCTGGTCAAGTTATCGTCGTCAAGAGCAAGAGCTACAGATCCAAGGTAGCCAACTTCTTTTGGTCCGATTTGACCGATGTGGACCTACGACGATATGCACCAAATCTAATTGGATCATCTGGACATATACAAAGATGGATCCAAATATGGGATATGAATAATGGGATAGGCCGAGGTGTCTGTAGATGAGGTCAACGTATCCTATCGAATCCCAAATAAGGAATTTAGTGCCCTACAGGCCGCGATATTATAGGGGAGTGGTACTATAGAATATTCGATAAGAGTATTTGAATCTTCAAAAATAGCCGCGTTGCAATTAGGTTCCTGACAGGTGTCCTTTCGACACCGAATCTGTTTCAGGAATGCCGGACATCCAAAACTCATGTGGCGAGATATTCAGCAGCTATCTATGAATGGGTGCCAGGACTTCGGGCCAATATGACAAATTGTATGGCTGTGAATCAGACAAAGAGAGGATCAAGGCCCCATTTTGATGAATGTGACTATCCCCTCCCGGCCTGTAATAAGCATATTAGTAGGGTTCTTGATTTTTGGCCTTAATGACAATTTTGAACTCGGGTCTCTCCCAGATGATTTTTATTTTGGAGTCTAGGTACTAATTGAACAATTCCCTTCAAAAAGTACAACATCTTCTTACTGTTTGGTACAAATTTGAAGTTCTATTTTGCATGCCTGCCAATGAAGGAAAGCATGTGGAGGCAAAAAACGCAAAAACACCAACTAAAACGGTGGCATTATTTAACACAAGTTTAATGCTGTTACTTTTCTGTTGCCCATTTTTTTAATGTTTTGTTTTATTTTTTGTGTTCGCTCTCAATTGAAAAATTGTATCTTCAATTGATTGGATTTCCTGTTAAAATCATGTTCATTATTTGTGCTAAATTGTAATCAAATGCCTTTCACTTGCTCTATTCAATTTAAGAGATTTGTTGTCTTGTTGCCTTTTTTCTCTACATTTCGTAACGATTTCTAGACATTCAGAAAACAAACACCAACAAAAAACCGCTAAATTTCAAGACAACTTAAATAAATGAAAATTAGTTGAAAATGACATGCATTTTAAGTGTTGTTGTTTGTTGTTTGCCGTTTTTTTGCGTTTAAAGAAATTTAAGAAGAGGCTGGCGTAAAAAAATTAATCTAAAATCTGATTTAAGAGTAAAACGATAATTTTAAGTAAAAAGATAATTTTTACAGATTACTCTAGGAAGTAGAATCAAAATATATTATACAGCACTGTGGTATGGTAACAACAAAAAGTGTAAAATATTCATTGCTTTGTTAGCTAAAGTCTAAATTTTTTTTAAGGGACTGTACCGAGAATTTCATTATAGTCTGATTTATGTAGCAGCTTTCTTAAACATAAAGCAAGCGTGTGTTATTTTAAACCACAGTTATGTTAATTCGGGGACCTACTTTACTTATTAATTAAAAGTTAAGTCCCAGAAGCTGTTTCTTTATTCCATACTGACTCGGGAAGAGTAGTAAAAGCTGGAACCAGATTTTGGTTTTCTACTTAACTTCAGTTTTTTATGGTGTGCCACACCAGGCTAATCACTAGACTCATTCCTATGCATCACTCAGTTCAAATGATAGCAGCAAGGCATGCAAAGATTTTCGACGCCGTCTGGAACTATCCATGACTCGCTCTCTTCGATAAGTTGAATGGAATACTAATCTTTTCTAAGCTCTTTAAAGTAATAATCAGTTAACCCTCAGCGTGGCAAAACGATGAGATAATAGTAGATGAGGTCTCACAGTTTTTTATGGGTCTAAAATGGAAAATGGTAGTGCTGAAGCGGGCATCATAGATTATATAAAAAGACTTGAATTGTTTTAGCTTAGCAAGAGGCTGCACAGTAGATCCATCAGGTCGCGGTGCTACTAGAGCATAAAACTAATAATAAATAGGTCAAGATATAAACATGCTTTCATATCAAAAAGTAACCCTCATATTCCTTTCAAATAAATGGTACCAATCCAGATTGGTACACACGTTATTTGGTACTTAAAACTCCGTTTTAACGACATCTGTAGAGTGTTTATACACGATAGCTTAAAGTGGCTTAACGTTTTTAACGTGTCCGTCTATCCGTGCCTGTGGCCGACAAAAGGATCGAGCAAATAAACATATCTTTCTGAAATAGCATTGCGTGGTGCACAGTGTCATTCATGCGACGAGTTAAATATGGGAGGACGTTATATCAGTACGGCCTTAAGGGACGAACATATGTATGGAAGACTGGGCGATTTCTCTTGGGACATATTTGCCAGGAGTATGGCGCCGCTAAATTAGTGTAGCCATTCGAGAGCCCACTTTTCGTAAAATAGCATACCGCCTTTATCTTATTTGTTGTTCATAGCGTTGCTGTTAATAGTATTATGGTGCCATGAGCCCCCTGTCGGTGATTATTTTAGGATCCAACTGGTTGTTGTAACAACGGTGCTGGGTATCATTAGGTGTAGGTTGGATCAAGAGAAATCCACCTCAGTTGATGTTACGGAAATGCATCGTCCTATGACGCCTTTGGCGGTATAGCGATTAGAGTGCTCTCGGTAGCAGTTAAGAAGCTACCCCACTAGCCAGATCTTAATCGTGTTAGTTATAAAAGAGGTTGCCTTAGTATTTTCCGCTGAATTTCCAATGCATGCTTTTTATTGCGTTCGCTGTAACGGTTAGGATGACGTCTCTGATGCCTCCGCGATAACATCTAAAGTCCTACCGTATGTATCGCAGGGGGATCCTACCTTACCAGCATTTACTGCTTATTATGTTGCCGAAACGCCAGTACCTTTGTATCCTCATGAATCTGGTCAATATTTTACTTGCTATTTTGGTACACAGTTGCGATTCGGGGTGCATTGTTCTGAATAGTTTCCATATTGGGGAGTTTCGCCTTCGAACTCTGACCAGAGACCCACTTCCGGCACTACAGGATTTAGGAACCGCTGGAACTTACACCTTTCATTAAACGTTCCGACAAATAAAGAGTATGTTCACAACATTATTATGTTGGCACTTTTTCACTTTGAAACAATGTTCACAATCGACATTTCCGCTCAATTCCTATATTTTTGAGGCAATCTCATACACCGTATGGCTGGCTGTACAAAAGAACTTTTAGGACATTTTTTAAACATGGATGCGCGCCTGTTTTAGCAAGTTACTAAATTGTAATTACACCCTCGTAATACATATTTGCTGAACGAATAAATAGCAGCCATTCACTTCTCAGAAATGCAGGCTTAAAAGCATCAATCTTAGTTAATTTTGTTTTGTAGTCTTTATTTTTTCATTTTTGTCTGCCATTAAATATTTTTTACTTTTAAATTTCAACTGTGAAATTGTTTTCGCATCCTACCAATTGGTGACACTTCAAGATCACAAATCAATTGAGATTGATTACCAAATGCATTTTTACAAAACGCAAATTGGACATTTTTACAAAGCAAGAAACCTAAAAAATACACAGATCAATATGAAATGATCGTAAGTACAAATAAAAAACAAAAGAAAAAACATATGACGGACGCCAGGAGAAAAACGGATTTACATGAATCTAAACAAACTACTGGCTACAAAAAGAACATACAAATGTAGGATTAAAACAAAACAACAATCAGATCAATACAAAAAGAGATAAAAAAATGCGTAGGAGCGCACACGCATGCAGTGCAACTGCAACTGGTGGCCTTTCTTATGTTTGCAAATACAGCTCAGCCTTTTAACTATAAAACACGTGTCCCGCTTTTCTAGTCTTCACTCTATAAATCAATGTTTTTATTTGCTGTTCTGCAAATATTATTGATTTCCTTCAGTTTGTCTTTACCACTTTGTACAGGCCAATCAAAAGCATGTGTCTCTTTAAGCCCTGAGTTGATACAAAAATGTATCGTGAATTGTTGCTAATGATGGCAACACAGAAGATATTGTAATTTAGAAAATTTCAAAAATTACATACTTCTTTTTAGAGGGCAAAAAAACATGGAGTTGAATGGTAAACATTACGTCAAATTATTAAACTACATACCCAATCGATACGATGTCAGCAAAGTTTTGTTGACTTTGGCTTAAGACACGTACGTCACACTTGCTTACACTTAAAAAAAAGTCATAGCAAAGTTAAGTGTACCATTTTACAACGATCTCAATGTCAATGTGCTGTCATATTTGTTTCTGTTTTCGTTGCTATCATATTTGCTACAGCATGATCATAGCAATAGCATAAATAAATAAACGAGAAAAACGTGCTAATTTTTGTTTTTGCAATAGCTGAACTGTACTTTTTCAACAGCACAGTAACAGCAAAATTTTTAATAAAACTGGCATAGTACCACGTGTTTTTCATGCTATAGCAGACATTACTTTACACACTACTTTTAACATTTCAATTAGGGTTAACTGAATCCTGGATATTTATACAAAGTAATTGCTTTTAAACAACATGTATTTCGGCTTTCTGACAAATTATGACTACATCAGCCCATAAGGGCATGGCCAATAGAAACAGCCCAAGCTCGCATTTTCAACTGAAATCAATTTTAGCTCTCCCGGAAAATATAAGCTATTGATCATGAAAGTCAAAATTATATCAACATAAGTATAAAAACTACACCATGGAACAAGAAAACGGCTGACAGTTGGCCAAGGGATCTTAAGAATACTAAATTTTATAACGCGTATTGCACTAATTTGTTTTTAACAATGTTATCGATAAACAAAAAAGCAAAGGCCCAACCGCGTTTAAGAATGTTGAGAGACCATTCTATAAACTAAGTCCAGTTCCATTTCCTTGCTACGATAAATGGTGTGTCTCCTTAAATTGACTTTGAGCTTTAACTTTATTTAAACAAATAATGTTAAAATGAAGGGTGTCCTTTAAAGGTTCCATTTTCCGGTAGGTATTCAACGGTTATGCGGCTGTCAGATCTAGGAACTCTATTGTGGCTTGTGCTCCGATTGGCTTGCTGTTGTATCATGAAAAGACTAACGCCAAAACGATGGTTACAAATTGTGAAAATTTATTTAGAGATCCGTGCTGTAGTACGGGAATGTTGCGCTACGCCAATTTTACCGTGGAGACTAGCATTGCTGAGGGTAATACGATTGCATCGTTTTCGCTTAATTTAAATGATAATACGCGTCCGCAAATATATCGAAGGGTTAGTCAATTGAGTCGTTTGGTCATGACGCGTGCAAACCTCTTACTGAAAACGATTTTTTTTAACAAGATGACGTCATATGCCATACAGCTCGTTAAACAATAATTAAAACTTTGTTGTAAGGCGGTTTTTTCGAAATAGAGCATTCAATTAGCCACCACTTTCTCTGGTGTTATGTGAACTCATTAGTTTATATTAACAACCCAGCAGCTTCAGACGAATTGTGAGACAAGCTTGAAAGAGTGAGCAAAAAAGGGACTTCCAGAATGCGTTATATACGAATCATCCGCCTACGTGTCCGAAATCATATTCACTCGCTAACGGCATATAGTCGTCCCTTTAATAAAGCCAATTTTTTGTTTGAAACTAGGTATTATGTTCATATGTTATTTCAATTAGAAGTTATACACCTTTAAAAAAACCTTAGAAATAAAAATATAATTACAGGTTGGATCCAGGAATTTTGATGATATCGATATGAGTAAATAAGTTTTCGTTTTTTGACAGTTTGACCAAATATTTTTGGGGTAAGTATAAATATAACATTTAAACTCTTCTGTCATAAAGTATGTTTGCCATTGCACTTGCCCTTATACTATTTGGCAATACACGTAAGGTGAAAACAATCTTCTCCAAATTGAAATACTAATATGTTTAGTAAATACTTTGAAACAATTTTCGTAAAATATTTGCCCCGTCTGACTCTGCCTTTTAAATTAAACGCCTTTTCTCACTATTACTCTTCGAAAATGTTTCAGATTTTATTAAAATTTTTTAATCAAAATTCTAATTATTTTGTTTCGTATTGATCGTAAAATCAGTCAGTGTCAAAAAAAAATTGACTCTTGCAATTTGAAAGACATTTTTTAAGTGTAACATATATTTACTCGTGCCTCGTGCTGCTTGTATATACTCCGTCAAACCGCTGCGACAATTGACTGTATCTGCAGTATGCAACTCTCAGCCATAAGAACAAATTAATGTTTTGTTGGTGTAACATTTTAAGGACAAATATATATTTGTTGTGACCTATTATAAACTTGAATTACCAACTGGAAATTTAGTTATAGAAACTGACAGGTAAGTGTGTTTTGATCCTAAGTTTGTGTTAAAAATAAAAATTATTATTGGCTTAAAAAATTCGATTTTAAGAAAAATATCTTAAATAGTGACTTATAAAAAATACCTCGCGCTTTTATTTTTTCGTAAAAATGTACACTTTTGAAATAAGTATTTTAGAAAGCGTTATAAATTTGGCACCCTTCTTTCCGGTACGATTTTTGAACCAGCCACCTTCGAAAGACTCTAGGTTCTGCCTACAAAAGTTATTTGATTACTGTGACCTATTGCGCGTTAGCTTATCATATTTGTAGTGAATATGAATACAATCGAATGATTAATTTAGAAAATAAAATATATTCAGTTCGTATAGTTAACAATTGCTTGTGAAATCTAAGAGCACAAAATCACCGTAAAAGGCAGCAAAGGTAGATAAATTTTATATAATAATAAAAGCGATGAAATGTCCTATTTATGGTTAAATTATAAAAAAATATTGTTTTAAATCAATTATCAAAGAGACTTTGGTCGAGAGTATTCAGTGACACTTTATTTGGTCAAACGAGAAAAGAAAATAAGTGTAAATATTTACCAAACTGACCGGTTCCATATTTTGTATTTGTATCAATAATTCCAGTTAGCATTTAGTTTTGATCCTTTTTTATGCTGGAATTATAATGTTTTCTATTTTGTCGAAGACTCTAATTTTCATACTGCCGCCATAACAATTGTTTTCAATACTTTATTCAATTTGTTGACCTTTTGTTACAATTTAAGTTAATTAATTTTTAAGCTCTAAGACTTTGTATGCAATAGAATTTTTTTCCTGCTTATGCTACAAAAGGCGTAAGGAAATATTGAGTAAAGTAAATAAAATTCTTTTTATAAAATAATTCATATAATAATTTTATTTAAAACTTTGAGCTTAGAAATTAATTAATTAAAATTTTGTTAATGCTTAATTTTTCTTACATTTGAACTCAGCTTGTGACGTGCACATACAAATGGATGAAATTAAGAATCACAATTCTATTCGAAAAATCATGTTTAGCAACGCGCCGAATATACCTGGAGAAGTCAAAGTGGAAGACTTCACCCACACCAGGTGTATTTGGTATGCAAAGTTTTACTATTAGATCAACGATTTGTGGCTTCAGCAGTTTAGCACTGCGCGCCACACAGCGAACTTCAGAAGGAACTATTAAAGAGGAGAGATCCATTGGATACGAAGACTGTACGATTTGTCCACACTAAATTGTTGCTTGTGTGGGTTTTACGCTAGCGGTCAATTGCAACCGCATCTATGCGGGAAATTTATTGCAAATTTGACCTCTTAGACTCACGCCACCAAGCGAAGCCGCAGTAGACATTTCATCGATGTTATATTGGATACAAAATGCCATAGATACAAAGGACTTACAAACATCCAAAAATTTTAAAATCCTCTGACTTTAGGGATTTTTGGAGACGTCAAAGAGCCTCATTACTAATTGAGACATACATACATATTTTTGTTTTGCCTGCGTAACACTGTGCCGTGGCTTGTTATTGATGTACGTGAAGACATTTTTAAGAGAGCTTTTGATATTTGTTATCTTAGATACACATGAGGGAATATTAAAGAGTTGTTGTGTTAAAAGCCCAGTTTAAGATACAGACAATGCTGGAACCCAGAGAGAGGAACCCAATATTGAAACATCATTTCTGTGTAAATGTTACACATTCTATTAAATAAATACACAGCACCACTGCTTTTAACGAACGAAAAGAAATTATCACCGTCCTTTTAGTGCAAGGAAGTGCAGATTTTACAAAACGCACAAAAGGTCTCGAAGACCTTAAACGAAAGTTCCCACTAGAAACGCACGTTTCCCAGTATACAGCAGAAGCAAGGGGAGAGCAAAAACCACAATTGTGTCGTTATTATTAATTTCTTTGTATTAATTTTTCCAGTAAAAATTTTAGCAGGTTCTAGAGGGAGAAAAATAAAATTGCATTTAAAAAAATTCCTAACTAATTTCCATTTTTATAATTTATTTCAAAACAAAAAGGCTTCTCAAGGACATGTCTGTATTCTCTAAAACATGCGTTAGGAATTTCCTATTGGGTTGTCATAAGAATCTAAACGCAGTGATTATTATTTTTGTTTCTCCAGTTGTTTGGTTGCAAAGGTATTTATGTGTCTCTTTATTATTGACATTTTTCTTTTCAAGAAAATGTTTAATAAATATTTGCCTATGGCATCAATTTTAGAATTCTGTATTGCTACTCAATATATCAATAACAACAACAACAATAAAATATCACTTTGCTATTTATTGCAACAAAAAGTGCGCGAAAAAAATTTATCTTTTCTAAATTGTTGTCAACTATAAATAAAATAGCAGCACCGCTCCACTCCGGCAGTGGAGAATACAACAAATACAAATTTATTTCAGCGTTTGGAATCATTTGTATCTACCAGTGTAATTACATATTTCTATCTAAAGAATACTTCAATTTAGTGTGTTGATTACATGTTCATTCATTTATTGCTATGAGTGCTTTTTTTTTTAATAAACTGCTTAAGCAGAAATATGTACTTTGAATAAGAAATAAAATAAATATTTACAATCCACATTAAAAATGTGTACTCGATCGCATTATAACAATTAGAAAACTTTAAAAATGTTGTTTTTTATAACGGCCATCCAAAGCTATGAGAGACTTTTTTATTTGGTTTTCTTAGACAAACAGTTAAATGTGCACGTGCAAATATCTATAAAAAATATTAAACAGTTTGTTGTTTGTATCTAAGCAAATATATGTTCGCTTTGTATTTGTATTTTGGTAGATGGGGGGCTTAATAATAATTTATGATGGTTTTTGTTTTACGATAGCACCTTTTTGACTTGGCAGGGGGGACTTATCACTTAACTGGAATCTATGTTTTTTATACGACAGCTTGAGAGTCGTTATGGTATCGATAGATGTTTTCGATTTTATTAGTACTAATGATTATTTCGAATAGCATTTATAACGGGTTATCCATTTAGTGGTTTCAAAACCGCCGGTCTGGCTAGGCTGCTAGGGTTGCCACAACCGAAGAACGCGTAAAAATAGTAACAACTCACTAAAAAAGTGGGGGCCATACTGCGCAAAGAATTGGCAAGATAATAAAAAAATTTTATCGTAATGTGTGCACAGCCGGAAATTTCTGGCGGTTAATCCGAATTTGTCGATTCCACGGCGTTCTCAGCACTTGGGCCTATCTTACGACTATTATGGCTTGTTTTGCATTTGTATTTGCACTTTCATCCTAATAAAGTCTAACTCACGCAACAATTAAAGCCGCTGACCATCCACAACAGCCGCATATATGTTGATTGGTTGCTAGAGCAACAGGGTTACAATGCTGAATTTTAACAAAGTGGTCTTCAGCGATGAATGTTATTTCTCACTAGGTGATTAATTCAACAAGCAAAATTGTCATGTATGGGACTCGGACAAACCCAGAAGTGATTCTGGAAAAGCCATTGCATCCGGAAAAAGTGACTGTTTGATGCGCAAGAACTGTTACCGTTCAGCAATTAAAGATTGTCAACAAAATAGCCACAAGCCAGACAACACGACCCATTTTGGCTTTATTGTATGAGAATTTTTAGAGCGCGTAATTTTACGTTTTGGAGACGACAATTGGCCACCATGATCATGCGATTTGATGCCGTTAGATTTTTTTGTAGGGCTACATCAAAGACTGTGTCTACCTACATTCGTAAAGTTATCACTGATATTACTGTTGCCTTCGTTATTT